>JACSYO010000324.1:287500-887500 GCA_016806645.1 Ophiodon elongatus | reverse complement strand
ATCTCTGAGCAAAAGGAAATGTTAAAAGATTTGCTACACTTTTACGGTCAACTCCTTCCCACATCAATACCGTACAACTTCCAACAGTCATTTGAAGGCACTGGGTTTTGAGACAGAAAGCAGTGTCCCACTTTGCTGAGGTGGCCCCGTTGTGCCTCTGCAGGACTTGCCAGCGGTTATGAAGTCACCCGCAGAAACCGTCGGCGCACAGCCACCGTCTCCTGGCCCTCCACGCCTGACCAGCTGCCTCCTGGAAGGAGCCTTGAATTCATCCTCTAAAGCTCAGCGAGATCCGGGTGCTGGGTTCGGTGGTTTTGGCTGAAGCTCCTTGTGAGTCAAAGCTCCCATGTGAGGTGACCTCATTGGAGTGGAAAGGAAGACCTCGTCCCAGTCTGTCCCTCTCGTGTCAACATCTTGTTTGTATTCTATAATGCAAGTAATATCCCAAATTTGACAGATTTTACAGTCCATGTCACTAAAGTAAATGTTAATGTCACACACAAAACAAAGATGGCCACCACACCTGACAAATCTCCTTGCTCTCCTTGTACAATGTATCACCGCAACTACCAATTTTCCTTATTTTCATCTAGATTGATTTCATTTTCTGTTTTCTTCATATAGTATACAAAGCATGTCCATATTTTCCTTGTATTGCACAACATTTTGCCTTATGCTTTCATTTTCTGTTCAGCTAATAGCCAAAAGATAATGGCAATTGTTCTACAAAAGCTCTACTAATTGTGTTTTTGTCTGGTTGGTCCACCACTCTGGTCCGGACTCCACAAGTATTAGATAGTTCTTCTAACATTTTGTAGAGATATTGACTCGTCTGATTGCCATCTAATGCCAACAGCAGGTTATTGTATATGTAGTGCTAATTAGCAAATGCAAGATAACAGGCTAAACTAATTTGGTAAACAAGATGAACATGCTGAATATCAGCATGTCGATATAGTCGTTGTGACCACTAGTGTTGTACCCGTTTGGGGTGAACCCGTGTGGAGCGCATGCTTGTTCGGATCAGGTCTCTGGAAAGGCTGCTTGCAGCGTTCTCGAGAACCGCTAATCGCCCGTTAAACTACATGGTAGTGAAGAACAGTTTGGTTGTAATGTTAGAAAAGTGAACTGTAGCCAATGCCCACTGCAGACTCAATCCACAAAGTCCTGATAAGCATGCTGATGTTAGCATTTAGCGCAAAGCACAGATGTGCTACAAGCACAGGCTAACAGAGCTGCTAGCATGGCTGTAGACTTTTTATAATATTGAGAAATGTTTTATTTAAACTTAGAGCATAACTGAAGTGTACAATATCGCAGAAATCCCATAAGTGAGTTTTATTTTTACCATCTTCAGTTGTGCTGAATATTAGCTCACACACTGAGCGTTGATCACTCGTTTTTTTTCAAGTTTAGATCCTGCTGATAAAGTCTGCACGTTACAGGCGTAATTATTTGGGAAAGATTCTGAAGACTGAATGCTCTGTGGGGGAGGAAATAGCATCAGGAGCCTTCCAGATTGACATTCAGGAGCTCTTTGAAGAGAAATTCATCCATTCAAATTGAACATATGCAGCCTTTCAACGATTGCAAATATTAGTATTTGAGGTCCATATCTCGTACAAATTCATCATTTGCTGTTTGAGATGATACTTTCCTTTTTCTTCACGTGTGCCCACATTAAAGATCTCCTCTAAAAGCTTTGCTCCGCTGGTGTCTCCACGCAGTCTCCACAGTGATGGATGGAGCTCGCGTCAGGTTGCTCTTTCTCATATTTTTCTCTGGCCACACAGGGCAGATACCCCCTCATTAATAAACTTCAATGATTCATTTCTAAACCTCCCTCTTGTGACCCCTCCCTTGTCGTCTGTAAGGAGAGAGAGAGAAAAAAAAAAAGGCGCCCTCCTAATTAGCTAACACTGATGGAGCATCTATAAAGCCCAGGGGACAAAGCTAAGGAGCAGTGCTGCTGTTGAAAAGAAACCTATGAATAGCCAACTCACTGTGGCAGAGCCCTTCATCTGTACCTTCAGTCTAGTGGATGTTGCCTGAAGGTATACATATCATTTACTCCTCAGAGTTTTACATTTTAATGGCCTTTTGACTGAGCAGACAAAGATTATTTGACACCTTCAAGTTGCAAAACAACATTAAAAATACACCATATATATATATATATAAATAATATTTTAGAATATATCATAATTATTTGTTGGAAAGGTTGACACCAACAATGTGCGATAAAGTTCACATTTCCGTCTTTAATTAGTGAAGTACTCAGTGTCGTTCACTTCCTTAATGATGCAACATTTGGTGGAACAACAGCACTGTGACGAGAATGACCCGATCCCAGGACCGAGGTTCAAAAACATGCAGATAACCCGTGTGTGAAAATATCACCGACACACAGCCAGATTTTAATCATTGTTCACATTTGATGGTATCATGACTGCTAAATATAACTGCAGGTATAATTCCTGTGGAGAGTTGCGGCATCGGTACGGACTGTGTCAGCCTACCACTACACTGACTATTATGCTGAGCTTACTGAAAAACCTTGCTTGCACTTTATTAAAACATTTTATGTTAGGATTTTTGCCAACTTATGACTCCATTACACTGACAGATACGATTTACCCACAGTGAGGTATGTTTTTTCTTTTTTCTTTTTGTGGTGTATTACAGATGGGCCCAAACAAAGACTAGAGGTTAGTGAAGGTTAAGGAGATGTATTGCAGGTCAACAGGGAATGGTGGTTAGATGGAGGAGAGAAGATGGCTGGCTGAGGCACAGGGCTGAATGGCAGTCCAGGCTGGACGAGGGTGAGGTTGCATGGGGGGAAGCAGGAAGCAGTGAACCTGTGGCACAAATAAGCGGGTTAGAAATGACTCAGGGGGGGAAGCAAGCGAGAAATAAACTTGACTGCACAATTCAAGCGGCCTGGGATGTGAACCACCACCGTAGCTGAGCAAATGATGTGGCAATGAGTCGACGGAGAACCGGAGCAGATAGACGGTGCAGTTGATAGAAGGCAGCCGTGCAGACTGGACAGGTGAGGGGAATGAGCCACACCCATTCCAACACACACACACACAAAAGCGATAGACAGACATGGGAGAGCTGGAAACATAAGGGAGGGGAGACACAAGAGCCACAGCCGTGACAGAATTAAAGGAATACTTTGGGATTGTGAGAGATTAAATATCCTTATTCTGTTTCTTGCTGGGAATAAGAAGATGAGATTGATACCACTCCCATGTCTGTCCATTAAATAGGCCATGAAGCTAGAGCCAGCAGATGGTTAGCTTGGACTAGCATAACGCCTGGAAGCAGCCTGGCTCCGTCCAAAGTAATTGGACTGTGAATGGTTAATGAACTGCATTTGTATAGGGCTTTAAGTAACAAAATCTGCAGATGAGCAACTGCAAAGCTACTGAACTTTAACACATTATATCTTCTTAAGTTATTCCATACAAAAACTAAGGTGTACAAACAGATTTTCTGTGTTTCTGTTTGTGCTTCCAGTGCTTATGCTATGCTAAGCTAAGCTAACCCCATCCTGGCTGTAGTCTTTTATTTCACAACTCTTGGCAAGAGGGTGAATAAATGTACTTTTTAAATTATAAAGTTTTTGAAATGAATGTATCTTTGCTACTTAACTTTAAAAGATAGGGTAAGTAATGTTGCGAAACTAGCAAGAGTACGTTAGCCACAGATACCACATTTTTTGTTGGAGCATTTGATTTATTGATTGCTATCGGGATGTTAACAGAATTTCAGCAAATATAACAAAAACAATTTTTTGAAGAGCTTTACGAGCCCTAGCTTTAAAAGGAAGGGTGACAGCTCGGGTCAAGGCATGATTGCTTTGATATTTTTCCATTTTCATCAATCTTGCTAATACGTTTAAATGAACCAGCAATTTTATCGGTGGAAGGTCGAACTCTTGATTTTTTTGAAAAGATTAAATATTTTAGTATAGTAACAGTATGAAATATACAACAATACCATACAAGAGAAAAGTATTTTTCTCATTTAAATGCCCATTTATACTGAATTACTTTGAAGTTCTGTATGACCAAAACTATTTTCCAGTTATAATTAATCAATTATAAAACCTTGATACATATATTAGGAATAAAGATGAAAACACAAAGTGACCTTCCGTCATTCATAAACATCTCATCTGTAATAAATGTACTCTGCAAACAACTTACAATACGCAGATCATGCTACTGCAGAGCAATTACTGCCGTTTCATTTTGTGAAACATTAAGTGAACTTTCATCTTGAAATCCTTTTACGTGAGTGTTTTGTGGAACTAAAAAAAACAGCCCTCCTGTTGGGCTTGCCACCATATCTTAAAAACAATTTCCCCTCATACTGAAGGAAATATCACTTTTCAAAACAAGACCAGACCACAGGGGCATGGACAGTGGCGCTCTAAAGAAATGCTTTCATATATTTCTCATTACAACAGGACATTCAGTGGAGATCATTTGTGCATGCATTATAGAACACCTCTCCTTGAAAGCTACGACAAAAAAACTATAAAAAAAACGAACAAGGAGGCTAACAAGGGGTGAAAGCAAATATGCAACCTTTTCTCACATACAAACGCAAGTTCAAATCATGCGGCTTGTGTATTACTTAGAGACGACCTCTGGTCAGAAATAAAGAAACATCCATTCTTCATAGATACCGTGCCTGTGTGGGGCTAATGATGGGTAAAATGCACAGTGAAGAAGGCAGTGCAAAGCTGTCCTTTGATGAATTGGGTGATTATATTCTGAAACACTCCTTTTCTCTACAGAATGCTGTGGCATAAAGTAAGCCTGTTTAGATCTCACTGACTAAAAGGGCCTGCTTGCCACTGATGTGTGAATCCCACAAGGAGGGTCTTTCTGCTGTTCCTGCCTCGGATTATGGGAGGTGGCACCTTTACTTCAATCAGGCGTTGCTATGATGTCATCATTGATGTTAAAGGTAATACATCTCATTTGCCCATTGGATTTCACTTGATATCTCTAAAGTCCTGGCAATTAATTGATGTGAATTATTCAACGGCAGGCTCTCTAGATCTATTGGTCTTCTAATGCACTAAATGCTACTTTAAAATGTCATATGTAGTGCTTTAAAATGGGTCAAATTATTTATATTAAATGTAATTTCTACCCAGAATCACAAGCACTGTCAGGGTTTTGACCTGTAGAAACATCTGTATGCTCTCATTCTTAAGCTTGTATAGCGTGGTCCAATAGTGGGGTTCAGACTGCCGTGTAGTGGTTCAATTATATAGAAAATTTAAATATTTGTCAATTTTCAAAGCCAGTTATTTTTATCTCGAAATGTGCTCAAGAATTCATGTGAATAAAAACGTCCAATTAAAATAATATAATAATTTCATGATTTCAGTGACCTGTTACGTTTGATTATCCCCAAGTCGATGAAGACGCATCATCAAGTAGAGACAAACGTGTATTGCCACTGTTAGCTAGCGAACATTCCCTCAGAGAGCAGTAACACAAAAGGGATAAAAATATGACCTTGAATACATAACATTTCTATCCGTAGGGATATCACACCACTGTTGTGTCGCTGTCACTGAAAAAGCAGTTTGAGCACATTTTGTGGAGCGATGATTTATATTGACTCCCCTCATTGTCTTATTTCACCATGAGCTGTTGGAATAAATTGTGAACGGGGTGGGGAGCAACACAATGCAGTATCTTATAAAGAAAATAAACATTGGTCATTAACGAAAACAAACTAAATACTGTTCAATAAATTATATTTTTCCATAACATTCCATTAAGTGGTATGAGTTGGTTTTTTCCTCTAGATCTTTAAGAGCTCATTTTAAGACTAAGCAGTATGCAGTATAAACTGTATACTGCATACTACTTTCGTCAGTAGTGTGAAGTAGGCCGTTTTTATTACAGCCTTACATCCACCATTTATCCTTAAGAAAACCCTTAATCCTTGTGACATTTAATGAGATTTGTAAGCAAAGTTAGTCTCCAGTTGGTCTCAGCCTTAATACCCTAAGGACCTGCTATGGTCTCCAGCTTCTCTGGCTCAATCTTGGGGATTTGACTTGGATTTGACTTGACTTCACATTCGGTCTGGATGATAATTCAGAATTACCATTGATCCATTAGCAATGGAATGGTGTTATTGTTTTTGTATCTATTATTTTCATCGTTTTACAAATTACTGTTTCCAAACAGTATGTGCCCTGTTGCCTGCAAGTAAAGTGCAAACAGCAAGCTGCAGCTTCATCATTTGCCCAGAGATCCAGAAACTAACCAGCCTTCCAGCCTTGTCTCTTTCCCAGGGCATCAAGGTGGATGGGTCAAACGAACACAGGACATTCACCCAGGGGACCAGCGTTCATGTCCCATGTTATTTTACTGACGGCGTTATGTACCTACGTCACATGATGTTAGTCAGTACCTTAAGTTACTTAACAGGTTTATCTATTTTAACCATAAACATTTATTTTTTTAACCCTAACCAAGTAGTTAACCTTCTCTGTCAAGTGGCACAAAAAGGTTTCTGCCCAAGCAGTGAACTATGACGAGCAGGAATGAGCTCTTGTTACGCCCTCCTAGCTGGAATAATACTTCCCGGTCCCATGTTTGTGGTAACTTTGACTCATCAAGTTAATTCAGGAACATGCACTAGCCTATGTGAGAAGAAAAACTAGATTTTGACACAGGGCTCAAGTAAAAAGCAAGAGTTTAGGATCAGCTAATAATGTGTACCTGCATTAACTGATACTGAAATGTTGGGTGCAAATTCTCTGCAGGTAATACAGTAACCATAAATCAACTGATCTTGTGGCTTGGAAGGTCCCCTGGGATTTGGATCTGGAAGAAAGCAGTTGGTGGGTCCATGAGTTAGGCAGACAGACACAAGCGAACAGTCAACTGGCTGGAATAAACATTTTTATTAAGTTATAGTTTTAGAAAAAAATCCAACACAAAGTCACAAACAATGATTAACATGCACAATTTTAGTATACAAGACAAAACAGTTACTTTTCAATATGAAAATGCCACTCTACATGTCAGTATCTCACAGAGATCATTGATTAATACACCAGTATTAAGGTTGGAGAACACACTATATAAAAAGCAGTAAGGTTTATCTTTGATGGCCATGTTTAAAAAATATATGCAAGCTATTTACACACCAGGTACACTCCTTTCTAGCAACAACAACCACAGAAACCAACCTAACATAATAGACCTTGTGGATATAAATAGATATGTTGCTGTTCTGTGATCAGTACACTTCAACCATTTCAGCTGATGCCTCTGATCACTGCCTTCACTTCCATTAGATTGTACTTTGTTGTATTTATTAAAGCACAAGGCCAGAAACAATAGCTTTGTTTTCTTATGTGATTATGAGCAGAGGTAAGAAACATTAGGCTGAATTACAACTATGTAAAAATTAAGAAAGCTTTGAGAAACTGCCACACATTAATTATTAACCTATAATTTGCCACCTTGCGATGAGGTTACCTTATTTGAATAATAACAGAAATATTAACACCACTTGGATCAAGTTTTTGCACAAACAAGCTGCTTTGAGGCCCGGTCACACCAGAAATTGGCACAGCGATTTTTCAACCGCACGTCCTTGTGAAACAGGCATTGCTCGATGAATTGCTCATGAATTCTCGCAGGGCTTGTTTGTAAACTAGTGTAGCTAGCGAGCTAACGGCTAAATGATAGACAGCAGGGACATGCTAGCACTAGTCAGTCTTTTTGTTCATTAAAAAGACAAACTCCCCAAGCTAGCCAGCTTGTTCAGTGTTGCTCATTAGCTTGGTATATAACAGGACATAAGGTTTTCACAGTTTATTCCACATATTTGTACCATCAAAACCTGTCTCATAACTTGTTTAAAAACTGGTAAGCTACATTAGCTTCCTCCATTTTGGACTATCCGGTTTGTCAAGACGCTTTGCTAATGATTACGGCACAAAGAAATGGACACAGATTTACTTCGCCCCGTTGACATGAACTAATTGCGCCTTGAGATTTTAGGCTACTGTAACTGAAAATGCTGGTGTGACTGGGCTTTTATGCTTTTGGGAATAAAGATACAGTATTACTTTGATGTGTAACTCAAACAAATCAACCAGCCAATCACTTTCAGGTCACTGCTCCAATGCAAAATCACAATCTACCACTGCACTACAAAATACTTGTAAAAATCTGTGAAACAAATTGCGCAAATACAGTGAGATTTCTAGTAAAAAGCAAACCGAAACACAACAGAAAAAGAATGCCTTTGAAGTTGTCCGCTGGGGAGTATAGTAGTTCTCAAACATCATTGACTGTACTGTAACACAACAGAACGAGTGCAATGAGATGGCGGCCATAAGTCAATCAAGCAGCTGAATTGTGACAGCTGTAATAATGGGGCAAGAAAATCAATATCCCATTGACTGGTCTGCAGCGACCTAATCAAAGAGCACAGAGCTTTATGAAACCGGCGAAGGAGCAGATAGGACAGCCTGATTATGTCGGCCGCTTGGACGTTTTACGAGGCCTCTGGGGACTGCACACCTGTTCAGACGGCTAAGTGAGGACATCCAGTCACCTTGCATCAACTCCTTGTGCTTTCATTCGACTTTGGGGAAGCTGGGGTGGTGGGATAATAGAGTACAAAATACAGACGACGACAGCCTCCGAGCTAATGACCGTACACAGCCCCATGTTCGGCAAAGGCACAGTAATGTGTAGCAGTTCAGTTGACTGTATCCTTCCACGTCCACGAACGAACATCGCCAAGACCCCAGTAATCACGCCTTTCTCGGGCTGGCTTTTGACAGACTCATCCACATGATACAAAGGGCGTGAAAAGTAGCTCCCCCTCAGCAGAGTAGCAACGCTCTTTTGTTACTGTTCAGTCTGGTGTGTGTCCAATAGGCGGTGATGGGGTGGGGGTAAAATGACAGCCGTGCTTTTCGCTCCATTTCCAGTCAGGGCACTCTCACCGCAGTATTGGCTTCAATTATTCTGATGCCTTAATAGCCCATAAATTATGCTTTGGATGGAGTCATACATTTATTAAACCACAGGCCATAAATACTAGGACCGAAATTTCCGCCGTATATCTCAATCCATTGCGGCTTTCCTAAAGCTTCCAACCCTTTTAGTCGAAGGTAAACCCGGTGCTTGTTCCAATGAAATTTTAATCAACATACCCTCTCCAATAACGGGCTCCCTCTACATTCAGAGTTTCCTGTCCTTCCTGACAAACTTCCTCGGAGAGAGAAAAGCAAACAATGCTTTCTTCTGCAACATGATTCTTTCCCCCTAAGCTATTTGAAAAGGAAAGGAAGAGATAAATAAGTGAGCTCTAGTGAAGGCACTGTTATGCTGCAAGTGTATTGTGCACTGGGCCAGCTGGTCATCTGGGGTGTTTACATGTTACATGTTCCTGTGATATGGTATACGCATCTAGAACAGGGGGTTGTCTAAATGTGGAGGAGGAACAGCACACACGGGATCTGACACTACATGTCTCTATCTTCTGCAATCCCCGGCTTTTTAAGCCAGACTGAGAATGCGGAGTGTGATGGGCATTTATTATTTAGAGGAGCAAGAGATGGCAGAATGCCAAGATCTATCAGATTATTGTAGGGAGGGCCTTAAGCTCAGGAGACTGTGGCTCTCCAACAGACCTAATATTATTTCAGTTTGCAGAGAAAAGTGGGATGAGGCACAGTTTATCAATTTGCTATGCATCCTTTGTATCTCTGTCAAAGTCTGGTGAGATTGTTTTTAAGCCTACAATTGGTGTTTCTTTTGGCAAAAGCTGCAAAAAATGTGATAAGGACATTAGTTGATGTTCTGTCAATGGAACTGGTTTAGTTTAAATTTAATTTTTGAGACGATAAAATATGGATGAAATCAATGAATGTAGGTAATCGCCTGTTGAGAGGGCGATCTGGAGAAGATCAATTCTTGTGAGTATTAAAGAAACCATAAAGCAAGCAGCCTGTCACCTACTTTGGTATGGACTGTATGTGTAAAATGGTTTTTTTAAGGCATTAGTATCTCCAAAAGATACTAAGAAGATTAAGTCATGTAGACATCATAACTTCTAAAAGAAATCGAATTAAACCTAGAGCACGGTGGCACATATCATGCACGCAAAAAATAAAATCGTCACGTCTCTATCTGATGGCCCTTTGAAAAAAAAAAAAAAGTGGCGTGGTCCCTTTAAAGAGTTCAGCGGAGTCCGGTCCTTTCCAGTCTCTCCCAGTCCTGGCCACTGAAAGCCCGGGCCTCGTGCCAGTCCAGTGGACAGGCTGACTGAAGGGGCGGAGGGGGAGGGAGGGCGCTCTGTAGGCTCCGATTAGACATCACCAGGCGGAGCAGAGGAGGGCGCCGATGAGGACCGCGGAGAGGCACAATGGGCTGAGGCGGATTGCTCCCGAGCCCCGCGCTCCCATGCCTGCAAACCAAAAAGCAGCAGAGCAGCCAGTGAAGAACCAGAAATACCCCTCAGATCGAAAGAACAAAAAACCTGCACTCCGCAGTGCTATCCCCTTAAATTTCTGACAAGTCATCATAAATCAAAAGCCAACGGATTTTTTTTTTTTTTTTATTCGCTTCCATATCTACATTATTACTGGCTTCCGACAGGAGAGGCTGTTTAAGTATCCTGGGAAGATAAAGTTCGTATCATATCAAAGAGGAGAGCGGCAAACTGGGCCGCCTCACATATTTTGCAAAGCAGCGGGATGGGAACTGCTTTATATGCTGCGGTGCTGTGCAGCCAGTCAACAAGGAATAATAACCCAATGGCAGAGATGGATGACACCGCGCACGCATTTCTAAAAAGGTCGCTTTTCTTGCACTCAAAATAAGTCTATTACACACGGATGGAAGGGGATGCGATGAAGCCAAATTAAATGTCCCCTCCGAATCATTGAACCTTCCGTTTTATCAGTGGTCAGAAGGAGAACGACGTGAAGGTGGAGGGACGGGCGTAAACTCACTTAATTTATGGATGTGGATGGGTTCGCTGCCCACACCTTCGCCGCCCTCACTCACGGCCTTGATCTGAATGAGATAGTTGTCGTTGGCGGAGAGGCTGAGCTCCACGGTGGTTTTGTTGGTCCGGATGGCGTTGATGTCGTTGTAGCGGTGTCTCTTCAGCAGCACCTGAGGGACGGGAGGGTGACGCAGAGGAATTAGTTCGGGCCACAAACATCGACCCCGGATTCTGAAGACAAATCAGAGCTTTGCAGTGAATCGGGACCTACCAGATATCCAGTGACCCTCGATTCTGTCTCCATAGCTACTACTGCATCCCAGTGCATCGTGAGTGTGGAGCCAATCATGGTCCATTGTATGTTGAGCGGAGCGTGATCTGGCGCTGGAAAAGGATATGGTTATACTACAGGATATGCTGCACACCTATTTCCTGTGGGGAGGGGGAGTTCTTCTCAATCAATGCATGCATATAGAATAATTTATATATTCCTGCTTCATGAAGCACAGTGGGCTCCACTTGGAAAGAGTTAGATATTAAAAAAAACTCAATTATAAATTGAGGCTGCAGCAGAGCACCTCCACTAATTAAGCCAGAGTGAATTCTACGGCGGCCCTGAGAGCCCAACACACTGCAATTTAGAAAACAGATGCAAAGACACGAAAGCAAAGCAAACTGACAACACAGCATTCAGAAACAAGTAAGAAAACAGAAAGAAAAAAACGCAGCAAGTTTGCAGCGTGTTTCATTATGCGGCTGTGTTTCTGTATTTCTCATTTGCCGACTTTTTTCTCAATGCTGCACATGTTTTATTCAACTTGGTGAAGATGTCTTCATTTGCATGACGTTTTAGGGCTCACTATTTTCCATCCTATTTCCTTTACTATCCTGGTGTCACGGAACACAAGCATGCCACGGTACATTTTTTTCACTCATGTCGCAGAAGATCTCAGGGCTTGAATTCCGACATGTTTGTGAACAGCAGTTTGTGGAGACATTTTGAATAGCTTAAATTGCCACTGCAGCGCCACTCAACCCACTGATTAGATCTTTTTTCATCCCAAGGTAAATGGAAAGCTCCCTTGTCACATTGAATTCTACGAGCGCAACCGACAAAGCTGAAGAAACCCTAGGCCTGTCATGTTGAGGACAGTGCGACATCACCCGAGAGGGGCCTCGCACGGTTCACAGACGAGCAGCATTTGGGGGACGGACTCACGTGGTTTCTTTGTGGTGGCGTTGATGGGCGCCGACTGTGGCCCGGGGCCAGCCGTATTGAATGCAGCCACACAGAGGTAGTAGACTGTGTTGGCTCTCAGCCCAGTGATGTTCACCAGCGTGTAGTTCCCAGATATGCGCACTTTGCCGACAGTGTCAGGCTTGGTGTCGTCTTCCCAGTACATAACCTATTGGGTAAAAAAAAAAAAAAGAATAATTAAAAGTCACAATCATGGGCACAAACGGTAAGATTCTAGTGGTGCATTTCACAGCATTATTGAAATGTATATTCTCGCCGTGACATCTGAAATGCTGTGTGGATTACAGTGAGGGAGCTTTTCACCAGTGGAATCTTAATTACTGATGCACATCCTCTCAGTCACCCGGGCCAAACAAACAGGGCGTTAGTGGGTCACATGATGACTGACCCAGGAAGGGAAATTCATGATAATTGCCGGTTTTGTCCATAAAACCAGCCTCAGCTTTTTACTTTTGTCCTAGGAAGCTGGGTATATTAAAAGTGAAGAGGTTATGGATAAATGTGACAAAATATTTTATATTGCTTTGCAGTATCAAACCGCTTTCTTCTACAAAGCCATATGTGCTCTGTTGAAGATGCTTTCCTCCAGGCTATTTGTTTCCAATTAAGGCTGCAGGTGAAGCGATATTTGATAAAGCAAAATGGACTAATTGGTCGAATGCTTTGGGTCATCTTCAATATTCATGCGTCTGGTATTAAGTGACATAAGAGTTAAGTCGATAAATAATTAAATTGAAATGTGAAGTTCGCCCTCAGGCATACTCCTGCCATTCCATCGCGTAGAATTATTGTATTTCATATTTGTTATCAATGTAAAGTTGTAAGCGGCAGGCTTCGGTTTACAGTAATGTAATCTTTTGAGGGGTAATAATGGTGATTGCATTAAACTCAAACTGGATTAGCAAACCTAACAACGTCTAATTAAAGGCTGGGCGCCGCGTATGTGCCGTCACACGGCTCCGGTTCCATGCTGTTGTTGGCCTATTGAGATTCAGCAGCTTAAATCCACTTCAGGACGGCGTTTGGAGACATGAGCCCTGTTCTAAAAAGGACAATGTGGCCACCGCCATGGCAACTGGAGAACTCTATGCTGAGGGCCAGAGGTGACAGATATTGAAAGAGCACCGGAGGGCGGGTGAAAATAAAACACAGCAAAGCCCTCTTTGCATTCTTGAAAGAACGAGGGTTTTTATTTTCCTCATGTGGGTTGGCTGTTGGTGCACCAACAGTTTTGGGGTCATTTCATGATAACCCTAACCCTACACTTAAAAACAAGAGCCTTACATGAGAAGATATTACAGCGCATTACAAGTGAGAAAACTAATTCTAAGAACAATGAAAGGATGGTTATGATCGGATAAACGGGCCACACGGGAGAGCTCAATTATCATGTTATTTGAGGAAAAAACTAAATAAGATAAAGAATGATTTTGCAGTGATTCATATCGTACCTCATATCCAAGCACTCTTTCCGAGATGGCGGGGAGAGCTTCCCAGATCACTTCAATTTGCACTGCAGACACACTTCTAGTCCGAACCCTCTTAGGAGCCAGGCTGGGGACTGCAGAAAATAGAGCTGGTGAGGATCCCACCGACTCATCCAACACCATTACACACACACACACACACACACATACGCACACACACTAGTAGCAATAAGAAAAGCACCGAATAGACCTGTAGTTTCGCTGAAAAGCTATTTCCCCCACTCTCTTTTAATGGGATCTGTGACTGACATAAGGGAAGACTATCTGCCCAGCAAATTCAATTAAGAGAATACCTCCCTGACAGCGCAGTGTGGTAAGTGTCTGCTAGGATTTCCTGTAATCTACCAGCACGATAACTAATATCAAGTTGACATTCCCAGCTTGAGTGGGGAGGGAAATAACAGCACAGGGGTAAAAAGAAGAAGAAGAAAAAAAAGCTCATTTCATCATTGCTATTCAAGGTCACAGTTGTGAGGAGAGAGATTAGAGCTTATTTAAGCATCACTCTCCACTGCCGGGCTGTGAAGTCTGCGCTTACCCTCCTCTGCCGAGTACACGGTGGCGATGGAGCTGAAGGGCCCCTCCCCGCGGTTGTTGTACGCCCCCACTTTCACGTCGAACAGCGAGAAGGCCGGGATGGTGTCGTTGCGGAAGACGTAGGGCGCCACGCCAGGCGTGGAGATGACCGCTCGCGTCCACGTGACCGAGCCCACGGGCCGGAAGGCGATGATGTAGCCGAAGCCCTCTCCGTTCTGCAGTTCCTCGGGAACAGGCTGGGAGCGAAACACAGAACTATAGTGATATTAAAACGCATACAGACGAAGAAACGGACAGGCCCGTCTCTGCGCTGCACCTGGGACAGGGGCTTCTGCGATTAGATGCGGAACCCCTTTTCTGGACCGTTGGCACCCTAGAACACCCCCGAGTCACCTTCTGCCTCGTCTCTTCCTGCTGCGTAGCTACGCCATTGTGGCTAAAGAGCAAAACCCTCCAGAGCGAGGGCTGTCCGTCCGTCCCTGCTTTTGGAGAGAGACAGAGGGCACTCGGGGCCTGAGGGGCCTCGCTCTAATGTGGGCCATAAAATTGCTCCATTCAATTCTGCGCAATTAAGCAGAAGCATCACTCGGCAATGGATAGAACAGTAAAATGTGAAATATGACTTACCTCCCATGTTATCACTAATTCAGACTTTGTACCGCCTCCACCTCCGACATCAGTGGGAGCTGTATCAGGAACTGAGAGGTAAAGCCCAGAGGGGAGCAATTAGAACACAGTTTACAAAGCTCAACGACAAGCCCAAAACTATACTCGTAGCCTTACGACAAGGCTGCCTGCTGCAGATGCCGTCTTCTATGTTACAGCCCGCAAATCCCTCACTGTGCAAACACACACATTTCAGGGAATAGTGAATTATCCGATATTTCCCAAATGTCACCGTGCATAAACAGCAAGCCAAGATCTGTCACTTTGCGAATGACACTCGGCACCGACCCACTTCATTCCTGTTCCCACTCATAACTGTTTGTGCGCCGCAGTGTGATGGCAGTGCTGATAGTGTAGGTGGAGGAGCACTTGTGCATGTCCTTTTAGTATCCTACAGTAAGTGAAGCATTGCATTTAATGTGTCATATCAGCAAATGGTTAATGCAGCACTTATATCTGATGCTCATGCATGGTTGTGTTAAGGTTGAATGTTGTGAAAGGAGATCCCGGTACTTCCTCGGAATACCTGAGTATCATTGAGAGCCCTATCCAAACGACATATTAGGGCTTCCAAATAAAAGAATTATGGAGCCGGGGAAGGGGTGTATTATTTTGAGAAAAAGTTGACAGAAAAATCACGCAAATATATGAGAAAGAAAAATATTGTTCTCTGAGCTAACACTCACAAATTTTTGATAAAAAAATACGGTGTGTTTTTTTTGTCAAGGAGACAATTTGCAATTTTTTGGATCAACCTCATCACACCTCAGATGCCACCGTTAAACACTGCCATGATATCATCCGAGTGCAAAATATGAATATATTAGTATTTATTTATGTTCATAAAAGAACATGAAAGAAAACTAAGAACACTGCTTCACCACTAATGAAATTCAGCTGGTGGCTGGTGGCACCAGGGTTTTTCACAATGTGAGTGTTTTCGAGCAAATTCATGATATCAATCTCACAGAGTTTCTCACAATATTACATGCTGGTAGAAAAGCTCAATGTAAGTGCTGTCCATTGTCCATTCACCCCGACAAATGTGACACCAAGTAAGTGGAATTTATTACAGCTTGATGTGTCAATTATGCAGTCTTACCGATAATGTCCTTCACATGTCACTGAATGTAATCCGGGGTTTTGGAAACATCTTGAACTTCATTAATTATTGAAATCTCCTGACATTGCAATGCAAGGATCGGTCAGTATTTAACTTAATTGACACCAGACTAGTAAAGCATTACACTTAAATTCCTGGCTGCCCCGAGGATGAGCACTGAGCTCCGTCACAGCTGTTGGAACACTTTGAGCAGACAATTGGACACTTGACAGTGTTTTCTTCCGCCTCAAAGATGATGTAAAAGCATTGTTACTCTGCTTCCATGAAAACTAACAATTGTAAACAAAAAAACATAAAACAATTTGGAACTCTTCATACGTTACTTACAGCTTGAACTGTGGTTGAAATATTTCATTTATGAGGAGCACTCTAGAGAGTTCCCTGGTAATTAATAACTTAAAAATCGCTGCAAATCTGTGTTTTTTTGCACTGGAGTGTTTAGTTTCACGTACTGGCATCCTCTGTCCTGGTCTTGGCTGAGGCCGGACTGGGCTCTCCCAGGCCTACGATGTTGCGGGTCACCACCCTGAACTCGTACTCCACCCAGGCGTTCAGACCCACCACTGTCGCCGTCAGCGTGTTACCGTTGACCATCTCCGGCACTGCGAAGTGGAAACGTGTTCCTCAGAAAATCAGATTGTCGCACAACTGGACTCAAATTGAACGATGAATAAATAAAAACCCACAGAGGAACCCAGATGAATACTGCAAAAGGGACAGAGGGAGTGTTCCACGGGTACCTGAGTCAACAGCCTGCCAGCCCACAGTAAAAGGCGTGCGGGCCTGGATGATGTAGCCGGTGATGGGGCTGCCGTTGTCCCTTCCGGGAGTCCAGGAAAGCTGCGCCGTGCTGTCTGTGATCTCCTCCACTGCTACTTTGTCCGGAGGACCTGGCGGACCTGAGTCAATCAGACAATTAGGTTCTAAGAAGCCTCCCCTCATCAAACTCATTAAGACTTCTGCTCCTTGTTACACATCAAGGCCACCGTGCTCCCTTCCAATTTGAGGGCTACATTCTTGGCGGGTGTGAGTGCGGGGGACTCTTTAGTCACCGCGGGTTTCGTGTGCAGGGCTACGAAGTGATTACCCAACGGGATGGGATCATTTATGAGAAAAGGAAAGAGGGGCTAGATGGGAGGAGACACTAGAAAGACGGATGAAAGAAGAGTCAATACGCAGGCAGAGGAGAGAGGAGCGAGCGTTCGTGACTGTGAGGTGCTCCGGCGTTACCATGTTGCTGTTGTTTGCTCAACTGCTCAATTATTTAAATGCTTTGCATGATATTTTTGCCCATGTGTAAATGAGCCAATTATAGTCATTTTCTGTGATAAACATTGCCTTCTTGAAGCACCTGGGACCGCTATTACAGTTTGTTAAGGGCATGAATACCAATGCAAATCACCGGAGATAAGCCCCGCACAGTGAGCCAGATACGCCGAGCACGCTTCAACAAAACTGGTCACACGTGCCAGAATAAGTTTGTGTACAAGTGTGTTGATTTCAGCAAATACATATATAATGTAAATAGAAGCTGCCGCAGCGTATATATTTACAGGTAGCTTCAAGGATTCTTTTTTTCCACATCCCTCTCTGTCAAATACATCCTTCTCTTTGAATACTTGTGCAGATGCTTCAACGCCACATTATTTCACAGTAGAAGTACCAGGGTGTTCATGCACCGGCATACGAAAACAAGCTCTCGCAAATCCTTTGGCTCTCTTACCTTTGACAACCAAGATGGCAGAGGTGGACAGGCTCTCCACATCAGTGTCAATAACGCAGACGTATTTCCCCCCGTGGTTCAGCTGTATGTTACGAATCATCAGATCCCCTGATATACTCTGGAAGAGGGAAATATGATCGTTGGAAAACACGAGGCTAAGTAAGAGATGCAGCGTTATTTCATCACTCAGCTTTTGGCTCGAGGATGTTTGAAACATTTATAATGCCTTGCACAATCACATTGTCTCCAGGCCACAGATTTCTGCATCTCTTCAAACACCAACAACAGACATGGCAGATGTAGTCTGCACAAATAATGCTTTTGGCTGTCCTTCAGGCGTTACCCAACCAACCAGCCCCTGCCAACCCCCCGACCCCCCTTCCCCCCCAACCCCCTACAAACGGCTACCAGCTATACACAGGACACACAAAACAAACATAGTCGAGTTAATTGGCAAGGCAATCCTAATTATTCTGTAATTACATAAGCTCAAGCAAGATATGAGTATAACTCCCAGTGTAAAGAGCAAATATTATTTTACATAAGCTGGATGCATGTGGTGGCCGTGCGGTAACACGGCAAAACACAAATATTGTTATCTTTCTCATCTGTGTTTGACATTTTGTATTATTAGTGGCTGCATGAAAGACATTTTTTTTGTAAAGGCTGGGTGTTTTCTATACTTTTCTTATTGTAAACAACTCTCATTAAAAGACCAAAATCCGACAAATGCCTTTGTTTGTCTCTCAATTCTGAACATTTTCCCGACACGGTTTGTGCTGCTCAGACCCGAGCTCATTTGTTCCAACTGAAGATGTAAATACATTTTTTTTTTAAACAAAAAACAAACAGAAGGCTGAATACTGTCCTATAAATACTGGGCACTGTAGTTTTTAGCAAACAATACTCAAACAAGAATAAATGGGTAGATTGTTGGGGACTATTTTCAGCTATGGATTAATACACGTTTGGTTCTCTTATGTCTAGTCTCATATCTACAGCAGCAGGACTATTTATGTGGGATTGACTCAAAATCCACTCCGGTGCCCATGTTCATTGTGAAGAAGGAACATGTCACCCATGGTGACTTATTTAATAGTCTTTAGACAGCCGTGGAGAACTGCAGCACAGTGGAACAAGCAATACCAAACTTTGAATACAGAACAATACTTTTGCAAAGGGGTCATAACACAAACGTTCAGAGTTGTGAGAGGAGCGTAGCAAAATATTTGTCTGTCAATCAAAAGTGGTGGTCCTGGATCACACTGGGCGAGACGTCCACTTACGGCAAATTTTGTCAGCTTGCAGAAAAGTCACACAATGTCTGAAACCAAGTGTTCAATTCTCACAATATATCCGGTTCTGCGACTCACTTCTACAAAGCAGCTAATCAGATTGCAACATTAAATGAAACAATAAACCAACCAAAACGACATTGCAAGTGGCCATGGACACATTGGCACATATGCGGTGTCCCTTTTGAACGTTTTAAGTATGTATTGCCAGCAGTACAATTTGACTGCATTTTCAAAGAATGAAACATTTTAGCATTACAATTCATCCGTAATTTAATGCACTGGCATGTCAAAATTAGATACTACACCCATCTGAACCTGTAATATCTTTTATCGTGAAAAGGGGGGCGTTCGGCACGATCAATTCATTGTTGCTTGTGGTCTTATGGTGGTATTCATTGACAACAACAGCACAACAACAAAAATATAGAATATCACAGGCCTTATCTTTTAAAATGGCTTAATGTGAAAAAAGTTATTTACAATGTTGTAATAACACATTGTATCCAACATTATTCTGTTCTCGCTGGAATCCACCTTCTGAAAGTCACCTCTTGAAGAGTCTGTAACAAAGCATGTCGGAAGTGAAAGGAAGTGTGTTGCTTTTAGAAACGAGTCACCTGGGGGCGAGCCAGGTAAGACTTGCTGCAGTCGTAGCGGATTTCATCACCCCCCAGCGGCAAGTGATCACAGCTCCTCTCCGCCGCAACGGTGCCGCCCATGGATCTCCGCCTCTCTGAGGCACCTGACAAAGCAGGGCCGAGCGGAATGGCACTTCTATGCGCCCCACGGGCTAAAGAGACGACCCCTCCCGCTCTATTTTTCTCTTTTACCCCTTCCTTTCATCTCCCCTTCCTCCGCGCTGCCCTGCCATGTCTCAGTTTCTCTCTCTAATGTCAGCCGCCACCTGGCCAACCTGGGAGCTTGTGCCCGAGAGAGCAAGGCGTCCTTCCTTGGCATGGAGACCGTGATGAGGCAGATTTGCTTTAATTATGTTAATTAATTCATCAGAAGCTGTTGAGCAGGGGGCTTATAATCTCTCTGGACAGGGGAAACAGATTCTGTGAAAACTATATCTCATTATATTCCTTTGCACAGTTCAATGTCATTAGTAATTGCCATTTGCATTCATGAAGATATGAATTTGGCGTGTCCGCGACGCTGTGAGGGCATTCAGATATCATGTCAACCTTTACCACGTGAAAGGCAGCGATCAGGCCACGGGCTGGCACTATAAAAAGCTAAAAAAGGCGTACGTAAAGCAATTTCATACTGACAAGCTCTGAACAATTGACTTTGCCCTTCATCAAAAGGATCAAATACTCAACAGAGAGTCCTCACTTATCATTATATGAGAGAATAAGGATTTCAAATGGACATTTACTGGTGCCACGCCAGTTAGCTCATTACTTAATTATTTCGGGGCTCAAGATTCACAAATAGGTATGCAAAATTCAATTACGGCAGAGGAAGACGATAAGAACATGTTTTCCCTTGAGGTAAGAGAGCTAGAAGTTGAAGGGATGGAAAAAGTATAAAGACCTTATTAATGAAGACCCTCTTTATGACTGAAATGGCATTTCACTAATATATCTTTAGAAGTGTAACACGGGGCAGCTCACACAGCCAATTCAAAAGGTAAGGGCCCCGATTACAGAGTTGTGCCATTCATTGAGGCTATCTTTTGGATCACACACCGTACATTTCTCTGCTTGGGTATTATTGGTGTCGAAGAAGACCTCAGCAGGGCAGCGGAGCACACCCTTACACATCACACAGTGTGTACCAATTAATCCGAGAATAGCTGGAATGTAGCTGAGTGCGATGCTCAAGATGACTCACCCCGCCCACTCTTTCGAAGTGATCGCCGTCTCGCTGGAAGTCGATGAGCTGGCCGTTGAATGCCCACGAGAAAGAAACATCCAGAGCTGGATCGCAGGCAATCTGGCAGGGTAACACGATGCTCTCGCCAACAATAATCTCCATGTTAGTGGGCCTCATGGTGATCTTGGTGGGCTCTGGCCAGACAACAGACAACGGCGTACGCATGTTAATTTCACTGCCACGGGAACCTTTGACACCGCCGTGCCCCCGGCAACTGCCATCTTACTTCAGGTCAACGGCTGAATCGAGGCATTAAATTAAATATGTGCTTTCCCTGATTTTAATAAGCACTTAAATTCCAAGCCTGTCCATTAGCAACATTTAATGACATATCAGGTTCGCACTTTATGTTCTGGGATCAATTTGGGAGAAAATCTTTTGAAACAGGATTACAGACATGGGAGCACATTCCCACTGGTGGCTGTGGTGGATTGGAGTTTGTTGGGGAAAGGTCACAGTAATTAAATTCTATGACATTAAATGGTTCAGCTGTCAGTGTGTGAAAAGAATGGAAGCTAATGAGAAAAATAGGTCAGGTGGCTACGCACACACAACAGATAAAACTGGAGGGCTACATGTACGTGTTATGTCACTGCCTTCATAAATAATGACCTTTGACTAAATCAAGGATAATGTTTTTGTTGCTTATTTAACTGCTGTTTTTGCATAATGTACAACGGTCATATTAATTTGACAATAACTTTGGTTGTTAACATTAAACATGCAATACAACATTCAATATAAATAAAAGGTACTCTCGAGCCATAAATTGATGAGAAATGGTTGACCTTTAATTTGAAAGGAAAGGAAATTGTACATTAGCTAAAACCATCCCTTGATATGAAATGTTGAATCATAGCGTTGCGACCATAACTGGGCACAGCAGGACTTTAAAAGCTTTGGATTGCTAGGACGGTATGCTGGGGCTGCATAAAGAGCAATACCTGGCATCTAAAGAGTCCAGAGAGAGTAGTTAACATCTGAACTGTGTCGTGTATATTTTATATTACATTTATTTCCTCATGATACTGTACTCTAATATTAGGACTGACTGGCTTTACCTGTTTATTATAAAAGCTATGCTCTTCTTTTATTTCCATGCCGTCTACATGTTGAACTTGTGAACTTTAGCCTCAGTCTTTTTTAGCATTTTTAGAGCACTGAAATAGTACGATATCATTTAAGCCGCCATCAAATGCACACTAAAAGGGAAAGTTTGGGAAAGATTTTTATTTATGTTCTTGCCAAGAGTAAGATGAGAAGATTGATGCCACCGTCTGAAGGCAAAGTTTAAAGCTACTGCCAGCAGCCAGCTAACTTAGCTTAGCCCAAAGATTGGAAACAGGGGAAACAGCTAGCCGGTCTCCAAAAACAGGCAAACAACAAATCTATTACTATTGGTCTATTGGACTATTTCTTGGTTGGGACCCATTTCCTGGCAATCAGCAGATACTCCAGGAAGTTACTGACCAGTTAAAGCAATGGTCTGACACTTAAACCCTTATTAAACAGCTATTCGTCATGTTCACACTTTAATTTTCCAACAATATTTTAATGTGTGTGCCTCATGGGTGTTGGTAGGTGTATTTTTTAATGTTGGACAGAGCTAAGCTAGCTGTTTCCCTATTTCTTTTTGTCTTTGTGCTAATCAAAGTTAGCCTGTAGCTTCATATTTAATGTACAGATATTCGGCTGGTATCAATCCTCTCGTCTGACTCAGCATTAAAAATGCTTCAGGACATTTCGCAAGATATCAAACTTTCCTTTAAACCATCTGAACACCCCCCACAGGTGTTTCCAGTTATTCTGGCCGATTAGACCTCTGCTCAGGTTGAAGAGAGCGTAGCTTTGGGCAGAATTCATCAGGTCACAAATCTTCGTCTACCAATAAGAATGAGAAAGGTGTAATTTCTCCCACCCTAACAGGTGCAAAAACAAAGCTAACAAGAGACTCAGGAAGATGTCAATCAATTGCGTCTATACATGCCCACACAGTCCTGGGCAGAGGTCTAATCAGCCAGATTAACTGAACACCTTTTGGGGGTGTTCAGAGGCTCATTTCATATGAGTCACTTTGAAACAATGAGAAATCAGCCAGAGAAGGAGTTTTCAGCCAACTCTCAGATTTGATGTTAGCCAGGCTAGCTACAGATAATAAAATCTACTAACTATAGCTGGTATTTCAGTTGTCAAGGTCAATGGTTGCCATTAAGAAACGAGAAGCTGTTTTTGTCTACTTCCGTTGGAAATCTAGAACCCTTTGTTTTTAAAGTCACCAGGACTCTTGAGAGACTAATCTGCCACTGTCCTCTGTCACTGTGTATACTTGCTCGATTGAAAAGCATAACATAAGTACAGCATAATAACGTTAACAAAGTAGGGCGGGTTGTAGAGCAAAAGGTCAATAAAGGGTGAGTTGTTGATGGACGAGAGCAGGACTCACCGGTGATGAGCAGCCTCCCAGTCGTGCTCGCTGTCCCAAACTGATTCTTAGCGATGCACATGTAGCTGGCTGCATCCCGTCTGGTTACATTGGCGATCTTTAATGTCCCATTGGGAAGCAAAGTAATCCTGTGGGAAGCAGAGTTGCTTTTTACTGTAATGACTGAGGTGGACAGAATACAGTTAGACTGAAGTAATGACCATTAAATTGCATCTATCTAGTCATTATTATTTTTCAGATATTCAACATTTTCCCATGTGACAGTTTTTTTATTCTCTTATTTTAGTCTTCATGTAGTAAGTCTACTGTAAGTTTTTACCAAACTGAGGCACTTTGACCCTCATGGTTCACTAAAGCCCAGGAAAATGAAATTCTTTGAAGCGGGTAAGTAGCAGGAAGGGTGACCCATCACCCTGTCTCAGTGGGAGGCTAAACTCTGGGACACGTTACTAAATGAGAAAAATATTTTACAAACAGCAACACTGAATAACTCAATGAATAAATAAAATGTGCTTCACAGGGTTTATGTTGCTAAGGTCACTGAGTACGGCATCACACTGGGAACCCAAGTCTCTGTATGATATAATGTGATGGAATACAGTGCACACTGTATATGAGCACAAGTATTACCCCACAAAATAGTGCACTGTTTCTAATAACCGCCAAAAAGCGTTCAAGACAATTTAATGCACGTAAAAAAAGTTGAATTAAATCTACTACGAGTAACTTTCATATTGTGTGGATTTTGGCGGTCCCTGTGGACAAAAGTGGTAGTGTTGCCAGCTATACAGTACAGCAAATTTGCTAAAATTAGCTACTGGTCATACCAGGTCAAGAAGGGTTGTAACAGTAAAAGTGTATTGAAGTGTATTGAACTTAGCAAGAGTGTATTTTATTGCCAAAGAAGCAAACTTTTCATTTTTAAGAGGAAGGATGTGTTTCAAAAGGTTTTACAGTCTTGCTTTGAATTACAGAAAAAAATAGTATTTATACACCTCCAAAAGCAATGAAAGGTGAAAAGAATTGTGTTTAAGGTGTTCAAAGAATTGAAAAAACACAACAAAAGCTCAACAGCAATGTGTCTTCACAGAACATAATGTCTCGATAAATCAAAGACCCCACTGAAAACTGTGTGTTTGGTAGATTGTCCAGATGAAAAGGCATTTGCAAACAAAGTCCACATTTTTTCGTATGTTTTTTTTTTTTTTTAATTGGACAGAAAACCTTGTCTGATGTGTTTTAATATTCTCTTCATTGGAAGAATTCGCAATACGAGACAAAACTGAATTAATTCAATGGGTGCAATAGATAGCGTCCCAAATGAGGCTAACGAATGAATGAAATTAGCAAGAAGCTATCGTTTAGCTGCCTGGAGCACAGCCACTACTGTCTAATCTTCTGTAAATGTTCTGCATTCACCCGCCACAATCTGACTTTAATAGCCACATCTCTGTATTCTTTTATTTATTTTTCGTAAAGAAGCTTTGTGGTGGCCCTTTTGGATGATCTGCACGTCTGGACGCCACGAGGGAAATATGTATTTGGAAATGTATTTTTCAGTCCCATTAATTTATTGCTATTCAGTGACAATTTTGTGGCCACATCTTTCTAAACACTGCTCCAATTTACGGCATGGCTGCATTCAAGAGAAAACACCTTTCCCATCCGGTGTCTGCGTACATTTGGTGTTTAAGAGACTACGTGGGCTGCACATGCTGTGTGCTCGATGTCACTCAGCTTGGGAATTTTACCAATTTTCTGCAGCTTTGGATGCAGCTCCCCGTCTGGAGCCAACGGCGCAGCCTCATTGCTTGATTTGACAAGATTCTCCGCTCGTAGTGTTCGCTTACAGACCTCGTTTTGAATAAGCAGAAATGGGCGTGATTCAGACGGCACAAAGTTAAGCATTTCTTCACTGTGCTGTTTTCCAGTTGCTCTTATTCATAGTATCCGTGCCTGTTTGCGCACATGCTGCGAATTCTCAATGTGCACGCGCTGATTGCAGCGGGGGGGGTTTAGTCATCGGTTTTCTTCTCCCCCTCCGATGATGACAAGTTGGCGGATGGATTGCTCAAATGTGTCATTTCTCGCCTGTGATTTCCCTTTTGGATTTCTCCACCTTCTAATTGGTCCTTTAGCGTTGTGTCAGGTCTTTGCAGTAACTTAAATTAGCCTCTCGGCGAGACAGAGGAGGACAACAAACTACCACTTTGTGCCGCTTAAAGTGCCGCCTTAAGTTTGCTCATTGTCTGCGTAATGTCTGTGTGTGTGTGTGTGTGTGTGTGTGTGTGTGTGTTTCTGGTCTTGTTAGATGTCTCTTTTCTCAAATCTGCGACAGGGCTTTTTTGTCTTTGCGGCACCAGTGATTGCGTGAATCAAGTTGAGCGCATTTATCTCGGATAATTACAAGAGCAACAGCTTCCGTTTTACTTCCCCGATATAAAAGCCTTCCTCCATTTGCAAATTGTTGATGGTCCTAAACTTTTCATGCATACTGGGTTGATATGACCAGCTGGCAACTTCATCGCTCACACCAAGCTATTTGCACATGCACGTAGTATAATAGCCATGTGCAATTTTCCTGCTGGGTGGGTTTTCCTGCTCTTGTTCTCCTCATTAGCCTTCCCTTCTATGCATCTGCACAAATCCCAAACACACTATTCAAACAAGTCGGGCTTGCGGTGAATGCGAATAAAAGCTGTTAGGAATATGCACTTGGACTTTTATCCTACCTTTCGGTTCTCTGCAGGATCTCGTTTCCTTTCTTCCACAGGGTAATTGCTGGGGGTGAGGCCTGGGGCTTGCATTCAAGAGTGACTTCGCTGCCTGAGCGAGCTTTTAGCAGGGTCCTTAATGGACTTCTGGAGAAACTGGGAGGTGAAGCTGAGCGTCGGGGAGCAGAGAAAGGCAGGAGATCAAAAAATAATATAGGCAACCTGTACCTTTTCAGATCAGCCGCGCCGTATCGAGATCAACTCTCCTCAGCTTTCAGCAAGTGCAGCTCAAAGTCTCAGCATGAACTCAGCAGAAATGCCCATTGGGCTCAAGGCTACACGGACCCACCTGCCAGTCCAACCCTTTCAATGCTACACGCATAATCCACCCCTCGAAAAGCTTCCGCCCTGCGCAGTTTTCGCATTTTGTCAGCTGTCGTTCAAAGCGTCATCACATGTATCAAGACAGAATTGAATTTCTCATTGAGCCAGTCAGATGGAAGTCATCAAAGTGGCGCCAATAAATCAATACTCCATCTACATGAGAAACCATGCACAATGCCACAGAGCAACGCGTTTGTAGTATCCAAATCAATATGATGAAAGGACCAAAAGTAAAATGAGACACTCCATCAGATTCATTTCTTCTTTTTTTTTTGTTGCTGGCAGAGCCCATAGTGACATCAAATGAGTCTGCAGACTGATTGCTGAGGAGAGCTATAGCAGGCTACTGTTTCTTTTTTTTTTTTATCTCAGGAGATGATCAAACGCACAGACAGATAAGCAGGATAAAAGCAGAGGGAGGGATGCAATCTTACCTAACACCATTAGTTGGGCACCGGAATAAATAATGCCATGTTTGTTTTCAGCCACACACTGATACACCCCGGAATCCGACAGGTTTACCGCGGCTATGGAGAGGGCCCCGTTTTCCATTTGTACCCGGCCCTGAGGAGGAGAGAGAGATACAGTTCTGCATATCCATTGCAATGCCAGCCTATTATGTCCACAAGCGCAGCAGCAATTACTGGTGCACCATGAAGGGAGGAGGACAGCGGGAGAGGAGAGGGGAGAGAGAGAGAGAGGAAGAGAGAGAGCGAGAGAAAGAGAGAGAGAGAAAAAAAAAAAGCTTAAAGAGCGTGGTGGCATTCTACGTATGTTCAGCTTGGACGAGGGGAAGAGACGAGGACGCAGTGGGGGAAGCTGCTAACCTGACGTCTTAGATACACAGAAGAGAAGCAATGTTGACAACGGCACCAGCAGCATATTAAGAAGTCATTCATTTGCCGCGGTTGCTCAACTGGAAAAACTGTGATGACAGCTCGGATGATGACTTGGATTGATTTTTAACCCAATGAGCTAGTCAGACATCCTCAAGGCGGCAGGGGGAGGGGCTTCTCTCAGTGCTCTCTTAATTATAGACGCATTTGGAAAGCTGGAGCTCAGTGAAATAGAACACATTAGTGAGGTACAAAGTCACCTTATCGCATAAACACTGCCAACCTTCAATGTGAATCTATTTGTAGCATATACTGATGATTACATTCAACATTCTTTTGCTTTAGTTGCTGATTTAAAAAGGGGCACTCCGCCTATTTCACACATCTTGGCTTTGGCATGATGTGTGAAATAGGCGGGTTCGAGGGGAGCTTGGGAGTTTTTGGAAAACCATGAGGACAATTTTCTTAATTAAAAGAAGAAGAAAAAAGAAAAAACCTGGCAGTTTGGCAGGTGTGTTCAGGCAGAAAGTGAATTTTCACCTCGGTAATATAAAAAGTGATTTAAAAATGAATTAGTGAATGGTTGTTAATATCAAGTATAATTTCAAAGGCCCCTGGATTAGATGTTCTTATCCGCATGATATATTTAGATACAGATACCAGGTGTGCCTGTCTGCCCCATTATGAAACCACGGTGCTAAATCGCTGGAGCACCCCTTGAATTTAATGAACGGTAGTTCTACCTAGCAAGTGGAAAATGGATGAGAGGTTGATTCTCGTCGTAAAAAGCCAGTTCTGATACAGAACATGCGTTCATCCAGAGCAGGGTACGCTCACAATTCATCTTTTAAACTGTTTCTGTACATTTTTGATTCAGCGTAAGCAACCGGAACGGAAACATCTGCTTTCATTGCGATGCCCCACACATTTATTCCGCTGTTTTGTCTCAGCATATCTCCATACCTCAGCCGCCACTTGCTCCCCATTCTTCAGCCAGCTGTAGGACGGTTTGGGCTTTCCGTTGGCCTTGCACTCCCAAAAGAGGTTCTCCTCGATGGACAGCGCTGTGTCCGTCATTGTCTGGAGCCAGTGAGGTTTAGCTTAGAATAAATGAGAGGATTACCTTCAAACATGTGTTTTAATTATAGAAGCAGTGGATTAGCAAAGGGTGGTATCAGAAATCATGAAGCCCTTAATGCAGCCTTGCATTAAATCATCAAAGTTGAAAGTGGATTATCAGCATAATGAGGAAGGCAAGGCTGGTCAACAGACTTGAATATCGATTGAGAATGTGGCGCCTCTACAATAACATTCACTTTTTACGTTTTCGAGGTTAGATCCAAAGCCTGGACTTTGATGTCATTGTACCATTGTGCCCTGCACGTTGTAGACAGATAGGCTTCCTGTCAAAAGAATGAGATTAAAGCGGCTGGTCACATGCATGTTTCCCGTGCAAATGCAGACACACATTCGCTCCCGCGGGGTCTCCCTGTGTTCCTAGTCAATTAGAAATGGTTCACTCACCATGGAATGAAATACGACCCCGCGCGGCATTTTTGCCTCGGCGATTCTCCGCCATACATTCGTACGTCCCCGCGTCTTCCTGCTGGAAATTGGGGATTTCAAGGACGGCGTTTGAATTCTTCATTTTCACTTTGCTGGGGAAAGGGATGCCGCTGGTTCTCCTCCAGCTTATTTCTGGGACGGGGCTGCAGAAAAACAGACACGGAAAAGTTCCCGTGGTGGCGACTGTCATTCCCAGTGATCAAAGTTTGATTAAGCACAGACGAAAAGCAGTTGAAGCTAAAGCCCTGTGAGTTATTGTTCCCTGCAAATCAAAACTGTGATTGCCCTGATTTCAGAAGCTCTTAAAAAGAACTTTGATTTCTACCCCCTTGTCTTTTCATGTTGCGGCCCTTGCTCTCCTATGGATTGATGAATCTGAGAGTGAGTAATGTTACGCTCGTGCATCCCTAAATCATCTTGAGTAGCACTAATTCATGCACGAATGAGCCTACGGAATATGTCACACACACACACACACACACACACACACACACACACACACACACACACACACACACACACACACACATAATACACACACACACACACAGTGAGGCGGACTTACTTTCCCAGAGCGAAGCATTCCAGTTTCACCACCGATTCCTTCGCAGCTGGAACTGAATCAGGGAAATGAACTTCTATTTTGGGTTCATATTCGCCCATTACTCCTGCAAAAGGGAGACAATGGATGACAAGCTTTTTACATCTAGGATTAACAGCGCCCCCAGTATACACATGTTGGAGAGAGCAGTAACGCAGTGACACGGCTCACAAAAGAAAATGCATGTAGAGGAATAGTGACCACTGAAGGGCTGGTGAAGAGGTGGCTTATAAAAGATTCAGAGAACACATCAGGGAAAAGACTCGCTTTGTAGAGACTTATCACCTGTGGCAATGTGACTTCATTTATGACTTTATTTATATTCACATCACTGGAACGAGTCAAAGACTCCTTCCCAGCGATAGTAGTATGCCCCTTACGATTACCAAGCACTGACATTACCCACAGTCTGGCAGCAAGAGCCGATTTGGGGACCTGTGCATGTATTCAGACTAAAGGTCACTAAAGACGTTGAAAAGTAAGTGTTCGCAGCTCAGCCCCAGCGTGTCAATACTTCACTGAGGGCAGGTGAGGGATGAGGATGGGTCAAATAAAAAATAAACTTTCACCCAGGAGACCGCTGTTTGTGTCCTGTGTAAAACCAAAAGTAAACGTTGACTTTACACTTGTTGCGTAACATTGTTGCGCTTGTTACGTAAAGTTTTGTAAGAAATGGGAGGGTGAATAATTATTCACGCTAGTTATATTGTTACGTTAGTACTTCCACACAAACCGTTCTAATTTTTCCAACCGTAAACAAGTAAACCTAAGCAACCGTTTCACAACGTCAACCACGTAGCACTGCGCATTTCTGCAAGCGTGATACAAGGCTAATATGGTTCAGAAACGTTGACATTCAAGGTATCCTGCGGTTTTCAAAAAACGCACAATGCCAAAATATTATTTTTCCAGCGACTGGGTTGCCGATCATCTCAATGATAAGTTATTAATGATATGCAGCATTTTCCTGTATGGAAACGTCAACATTCATTTAAACTATAACTCAGCTCGTGAAAGCCCTCACAGTTTGGCATTTTGTGCTTTAAATCAATGGTCTGATAATTCTGAATAATGGCTGAATAGAGACGCTGATGTCTGAAAGACTGAAGGGACACACTGTACCGCATTCTAATAAGGCATCTTGCAATCAATGGCTTTATTAACAGCAGTTAACAAATGATCTACTAAGGCTTTATTGATCATAAGTCATTGAAAACAACAACGTATGGGTTGCCTGACTTTACCATTCACGGATGGTGTATTCTGTAATAATCCAGTTGTAATTATTGCCAATGCATTGATGCTGGAAATACTTATGGGGTTCTCATTTTCTAATAAGCCATCAAATCAGCATTAATGAATGTTTATTATTAATAAACAGATTGTGGTCCAGAAAATGTCATGCTACAGGAGTATGAAGACCGACCAACCTGGTAACACAAAAGTTGTTTTTAAGAATGGTATAGAGCTGATCTGTGAAAGTGTTTCATAACATGTATAAAGCAATGAGAGACAAGTACACAAAAGCCTTTATAAAGGGTGTCAGGTAGTACAAAAACTACCTGACACCCTTTCTGAAAAGTCCTTTTCTTAACAACCTTTTCAACAGAATTTAATTAAGTGTATATGTGAAGCATGTCCCACTATCTCGTTGAAGAGGATATGAAATGCTGGGGCTCAAATTGAGACGTCCAATATTCAGAGCTGGGAAGCAGTCCTGTCCTGTCAGCATGTTAAGCTAACATTAACGTGAGCTCAGGCAGCATAAGTGCGGAGCTGTCAACAGTATCATTAGAAGTCAACAGTCCGATATAAAAACACTGTCAGATGTGACTTCTTCTACTGCAGTATATTTAAATATGACTAAATAATGTCAAATAAGCCCAGTTTTAATCTTGATGTAATATCAAATTGATGCCTACTGGGCAAAGACCTCTACCAACCACAGATGGCAACATGCTGACGTGAACAACATCTATGGGTTATTTCCAATATCAGTCTAATCAGTTACCCATAGTTTATAGAATTTACCGTCACTTCTTAGGACCAGAGGTGTGGGAGAGCTGAGCACCTTCTCCCTCGTCACAGAGTTGTTAACTACACAGGTGTAGTTGCCAACATCTGAAGGCTCCACTTTTGCGATGTACAGACTCCCGGTCTCCTGAGAGATGAATCGACGACTGTCTTGTTGGACAAAGTACGGGTACTCATTGAAGATCCATGCAAATGTCAGATCTAAAATGGAAAGGAAAACAATTAAACCGCTGTCACCGCTCGCTCAAAACTGATTGCACACGAAATGTATTAGTAACATCGACCTCTACAGCCAAAAGAAGATACCCCACTGTGGCCTAAAAATGTTCGCATATAACCTCATTTTCCTTCCCTTATCTCAGTTTCCTTGGGAAGATATACCACGGCATGGCAAATGTAATAGCTATCAGTGCAGAAGCAATGGGAGACCCAGGGAAAGGGAGCGAAACAAAATGGATTACAGCGCGTCAGTGGCCCTCCCCTGACACATGGCCTCCATTCCCAGGGTCCCTAAGCGACTTGGTGGGTTCATGGGAGGCACGGACGAACGGAGGGCTGGATGGATTGACGGTTGGAAGTGGGAACATGTTGCGACGGCCCCTTCACAAGCTGCAGGTCTACCATACGAAAAAGAGAAACCTGCCATGGTGAATTACTATGTCATTTCGAGAAGCGCGTGCTGCACAGATTTGCGAGAGCGAGGAGATGCTCTGTGTAATCTACCAGTTTGGAGTTGAGGGGCTCAGAGTCAAAAGGTATCCGCGATGACTGTCAATCACGATGCCCACCCGCCCCCACCCCTTTCCCCCGGGGGAGCGGGCCTCACAGCCTCGGATGGGATCAAGCGTCCGAAGCTGGGAGCAGCGATGCAGATACAACGCTGCTTCTGATTAGGCAGGAGCCACAAAGTTCAGACTCAGCATAACCTCCATCTGAACTATGCGGCTGTAATGAGCAGAGGGAATTTTTAGTCAAGTGGACAGTGGAAATACAGTACAACATAAGGGTTTTAATACAACAGAAAAGGTGACCTGTGCACGAAAAAAGCTCATAGAGTAAACAAATGGCTGCGTTGGAGCACAATAGGGAGACAATAATGATTGTGTGTGACAATTCTGTCTTTAATTGATCATATCTGGGTGATGTGAGGATGACTGTGGTAGTGGGGGTAAAATCCTTTTGCAGAATTCAAAGTCAACAAAGTGAATCCAGAGCCGGAGAGGGTGCTTCATACCGTAGGTGTTGGATAAAGTTCAATGGCGTTCAAGGTTATGAAGCAAATTGATGCTTTCAAAATTCTGCAGAGGAAAAAAAAGCAACAAAGAAGAAGGTGGCGGAAAGGAGAGAAAGGTGTGAGAGAAAGAGGGAGAGAAGGAGCAGTAGGGCGAGAAAAGAAGAAAGGGACAGCAGGCTCGCACCGCTTTACTTTCATTCACTTCTGAAAATGTGAAAAAAACAGAACACAATAGCGCCACAGTTACAGCAGCCAACCGCGTATAAGCCCAGGCCTATGTCAGAGGAAAGCTGTCAAACTGTATTTCACACAGAGTACTCTGACCCATTATCCCATAGACCAGCTGTACAATGCAATGTGCTACAAACGGTTCCCTTGTGAAGAAAACTGGTTGTTCCAATGTGCAAGCTACTGTATCAAGAGGGAGACAAGCTAGGCAGCAGCCATTGTCCATATCCTCGGAGAGGTGGGGCTGAGCAGCCCGCGTCTTTATCTCCTACTTGTGGCCTCTTATTTAAAGACGACGTTCCCGGCTTCTCAGTTGAACAATTGAAGCATTTGTTTTGAATGTGTGGCGCATAATTATGAGGCTGCAGCTGGTTAGCCTAGCATAAAGACTGGAAACAGCAAGTCTGGCTCTTTCCGAAGGTAGCAAAATCCTTCTATCAGCACCTCTAAGACTCACTGATCTACACGTTATATCTCTTTTGTTTCACCCATGAAAAATAACAAAGTAGAACAAGTTGTACTTTTAGGGCCCACTAAACCCACTTTGTTCAAATACTTTGGTTTTTGTACGGGTTTAACAAAAGAGACATAGCGTGTCAATTAGTGAGCTTTAGAGCGGTTTCCCCGTGTAAATAGTGTTTGTGCTAAGCTATGCTAGCCAGCTGATCGCTGGAACTTCATATTTAACGGACAGACATGAAGAGAGGTATCAATTTTCTCACCTAACTCTCAGCAACAAAACGAATAAGCGTATATATTCCAAAATGTCAAACTTTTGATTTAAGCCTAATTTGAGAAACACGATAACAATGTGCACTCATTAGATTGCAGATCTCGACCAAGTGTCTCCCCCTCTCCCTCCCGAACAAAGAGTTGAATCTCAATTAGTTGTCCCTCCCGGCTCCCTTACGGTCATGATGGTCGCCGAAGATAACAAAAACGGGGATTTATTCATGTTGTATTGTTGCTTTCTCCCATGGATCGTAACACATCTTCTATGGAATTACTCTGCAGATGCTGCGGTTCAAAATGAGACCAAACTTTTCTATGGATGTCAGTTTTTGAGCCACAACAAACGCCAAGATGTGGCCTGCAACAGACCAGGCGGAGCTTGTTTTTAGCCTTGCCGATTGAAAAGCCTTTTGCTACTGAGGCATCATTTGTTGATCACTTGCGGCCCCTACCTGGCAGTGAAGATGAGTGAGGAGTCAGCAGTCAACAACGGCATGAAACAGAATAAAAGTTAAAAAAACAAAAAACATTTTGAATCCTTGAGTAAAAAGTCATAAATGTGCACAAAAAAATATAAGGCTGATAGGTCTAGCAGTATGCAAGATGAGCCGTAGACAGACAGATGGACGCATGATCTCCCCACAGGCTTACACCTGGCAGAGTAAATTAAGAAAATAGACAGAATAAGGAAAGGAACACCAAAGTAGGGATTTGCTCAGTGGTATCATTCAGTATGAAATACATAAGGGGATGATTAATAAGAGCATTTGTACTGTACACATGAATGGGTGTAAAAACAGATTATGTTCGGAGTGAAGGGAGTAAGCCTTGTGAAACGGGTAGAGGGAATTATGCGACTCGTTATGAGTCATGTTTAAATAAGAGGCACAAAAGCGGCAGACCCAGATAGAGCGAGCTTACCTCCAGAGTATGCAGGCGGTCCACATAACAGAACCACTCCCTGGCCCTCACGGACGTTGACTGCGCTCCTCACTGTTTGAGTTCTGAAGTTATCAAGATCTGATGAGTCAAACAAGATCGAAATTGAATTAGACTCCTGCCGGGGGAAAAAAAGTCAAATCATCAACGGCACTGAGCTCAATATCAGACAGCCAGAAAGTGTTTTTTTTTTTTTTTTATGTAGTCCATATTTTCAAGTTCTGAACGTAGAAAACTTAAGTTTTTTCCAAGGCTCCCTTCAGTGATTCTCTGAGGCATGTTTTTGATGTTACATTTTGAGCACTGGGACTTTAATAGGGCATCATTGATCGCCCTGGGACACCTCCCGACAGCCTCCGACACTTTCAAAGGCATCTTGGGTGCCGATGAAATAGATGGACCCGACTTGTCGACGCTTACCCTGCGACACAACATTTTAGCACAGCGAAGAAGATTAGGCTGGAATGGGATAGAATGAGCAGGGGGTGTGGACTGAGCAAACACGGGGAGTGTGTGTGTGTGTGTGTGTGTGTGTGTCGGGGAGGGTGGGGGGGAGGGTAAGGGTGTGGGGGCGCATGACAAATGACAGTTTGCCGTGCCAGCAGCAATAAGTAACATCATTATTAAATGTGGTGTAATCTTGCACTTAAAAACATTAGCTCCCCCATCAATACTCTCAGCACAATCATTGCAAATGAATGAGCAGTCGCTGGCAGACCAAAAAAAAAAAGAAAAAAGAAAAACCCAAACCTGGGATGATAAACCACCCCTGGCTTCATGACTGATGGAGGGAAGCTGCCGCAGTCCGCTCTGTACTCTGTCGGCACCCTCTGGCTAACAGCCTAGAGTAAGCCATCCAAACACAAACAAAAGAAAGTCAGTGTGACCGATAAGGGAAATTAGGGGAAGGAAGATTATGGAGAGAAGTGGGACAGAGTGTTGGTAAGATTAATGAGCAGCTCTCGGATGACCGCAGTGGAATCAAACAGAGCCAAGTCACGGCAGGACACCAAGGAGGCCACAGGAGGAGACGGCTGACTTCAAGAATACAGACAGAGGCAACGTCCTTCTGATCTCATCAGGCTGTCTTAATAAATACAGAGTCCATCTCTTAAAGACATTCACGATATCCCGTTGATTTAAAAAAAAGAAAAAAAAGAAAAGAAAGCTCCGGCATAATAGCAGTTGATAATTATAATCGCTACGCTTTTATGGCGAATCAGAGAGCTACAAATAACTACTTAGCGGAAGGGGAGAGGAGGACTACTTCACCAAGATCGTGCGAAATGGCACAGTGGAGTTGCGGAGATGTAGCTGTGCTCGGTGCTGAAGGGGATACACTTCTGTCTTACCCCGGCCACTGAGCAGAAGAATAATGGGCTTCACTGGAGTGAACTGACCACACACTGTAACTCTGAGAGCTAGAGGCCAAACTCACTGTAGCTGCAGTGATTCCTTTGTAAGCAGAAAAAAGAAAAAAAAGAAATAGAATGGCTGGCCTGGAGATTACAGAGAGCAACCATTACAGCTCAAAGATGATTGGTCTGGGCAATGGCGCCGCCCGTATCCCAGTTATATATTGTGACCAACAATGTTCTTGACCACTAAACTACTTTTACCTGTGGCAGAGGCCACACAATGCAGCAGTCTCAATGTGCTTTTAAAAAAATAAAAATAATGTATCTGGTTTACTATAATTTGCCTTTTTTCGTAGCTTTAACTGTAGTCTTCATCTCTTATTATAACACTGTCAGGCAATTACTGATAATTGGGAACGGGACGACATCATTAAAACACAACTGAGCAGTGAGATGATAACAAACAGGTTATAAACATTCCAAACCGGCTATTTAAAGCCGTATCAATTCCTTTTTCTGGCCACAAATGAGCAGCTGTTAACGCAACACCGACATATTGTCACCTTGTAAAAGCTGATAAGGCGTTTACTATAACCAAAGGGCCTCATAGAGCTGAGGTGAACTCGCAGTCAGGAGTCATTTTTACCAGTAACACATTTCATAATACACATTTGATCTATTGTTAATATAAAAATAAAATTTGATTAGTGCAGCTTTTTAACCCACTCATTTGGTGTTAAAACTAATAGCAAAAGCAACCAAAATGTTGTGGATAGTGGTACTTTTTCGGTACCACCTTGCTTCCAGTGGCGTAAGGTAGTTATGAGGGGGCCCAGTGCACGGTACTAAGACGGCCCCTTGTTACTTACTTTTATGTTTGAAAGGCATGGCTGCAGGTATGCTCAGCTCGTCAGTCATGATAGGTTTAGCGCCTAAACTAGCTACCGTATATCATATCATCTTATCTCATGATTAAAGAGAGACTTGACATTGGACAACATCAACATACTTATTACTCAGCAATCATCCCTGCATATCTGATGTGACAAAAATACCAAAGGAAATGAGAAATTATTAAATTAATTGAATGGTTATAGTTATCTTTAAAGTAGAATAAGATATCATTTTTATTTCATAGATTGAAACTTTCCCCTGCAAAAAAACATGACAAAAGATGTTTTGTTTTGATTTTTAGGGTATTTATAGCCAATGGCACAACTTTTAGAATAATGTCAGTTCTTCTTTGAATACAGGTATGTCTATTTCTGAGATGGCAATGGTCCGCTGCACTGACTATACCCCTGTAAGGTTCCAAGCGACAGACCACTGATTGGTCAGAGAGAATTTCACAAGTTTTTAAATCGTCAAGCTACCATCAATGACGACCACAATTTTTTTATTCACTCGACCCGGATTTAAAAAAATTACAGCCCACAAAATGATGGCTCATAATTGACGAAGCGCAGACGTTCCACTATTTGGTTGTCGATGAAAGGATTTGGCGAGTGTAGCGTTGAAGATGATGTTGGAATCCCGCCTACACTGAGGGGCTACTACCCACTGTGGAAAACGAAATAGAGAAAAGGACCCGGTACCAAAAATGAGCTAAATCGAGAAGAGTCAAGTCGTGCCAAACCATGAACTGGAAATGAGGCAAAAATCTTGAAGCGAATTGGCCCCAGTAGCTAATCGAGGTACTGCATTAAAAAAAAAGCCCCTATGAAATATGATGTTGAGAAGATACCGTCAACCGTTAACAAGGTCAATATTAACTATTTTAATTACAATGTTGTTTTTTCTTGATCACAAAATTTATGTAAAGAATAGATATTTTCATGTGTGTGGTGTTTTCCCAATTTAAATTCTGGGCTGAGTGGAACTGAGAAGACAAGGTCAGTAAAGAAACAATAATCTTCTTTTGCGCTAGGCCAATTTTGCCAACGTTGACAGATTACAACAAACAACTTGATGAGCACAATGTTATCAAAACCGATGATGATTGCCAAAACTATGAAAATAAAACCCTGATTGACTAAAACTAGATTTATCTTCAAGGCAGTGTGGAAAAAGACGAACCCATCAGAAATACAGTTTGCATGCTGATGATGCCGATTGCAATTACGTGTTTCATTCTATGCATTAATTCAGTAGTTTCTTCTTGTGAGCTGTGGGAGGACATGTGAGCTTAAAGTCATTGCAGCTTGATTTTGAAGGCAGGCAAAGCAGCAAGGAAGGCACGACATTTCTATCTCAGGGCAGTGGCCTCATTACACGGAAAAGCAGAGTATCAGCCATGCTGATCTCCTAGACCTCCCTCGCTGCGCATTAGGCAAGACAATAAATGTCAAGCAGCTCTGCTGTTCACCCGGTCCCCACAAGTAAGATTCATTGCTGGCTGTAGGGATAATGGCAGTCCATCTCATGAGAGGAAGTGAAATGCTCTCTATCCTTGGGACATGATCAATAGTCAGCAGGCTTGATCAAGAGCAGAGAGATGCCTCAACGGTGCCTGTCTGGAAGGTACTGTCGGACCAAACGCCACAGAATCACTTTCCAACCCGAGCCTTTTTGTGTTTTGAGCGGCAGCCTGACAGAGCGGCACGCAGCCTGTCACTGATCCACTCTCAATCTGCTGGATGTATAATGCATAAAGAAATGGCTGGCGATTACAGCAATGCGAACGCTTCTTAAGGGTAATTTGTGTTCGTCTCTTTTAAAGTCTTGATCACAGGGGCTGGCCCGTCACTTGGCAAAGTATGAGTCAATTTCGGACTGAGCATAGATGCTGTCACGAGTTGGAGCCGCTAATGAGAATCAATGGAGTTCAGAGGAAGTCAGAAGCGGCCTCACCCGCTGTGAGTGTTTGTTGCATCTGACATTTCATTCGATTACCATCTCCCCTTTCGAAAAATCTATTCTCAGGCAATCTAAATGAGAAATCGGCATAGTGAATGAAAAAAAAAGAAGGCCTGGGCCACAGCCATATTACACACGTCCGACTGATAAACAGCAGATGCAAAGCGATGCCAGGATGTCATAACTGTGTCAGAGTCACGCCAGAAAATGTGTTAGCATTCGTGGGATCACTTACATGCAAATTGTAGGCTGGCTCTGCGGCTGAGGATGGACCCCCACGTGTTGAAGGCCGCGCACTGGTATACCCCGGTGTCTTGGTCCTTGTCCAGGTTGCTAATGATCAGGCTGCCCCCAGACATGTGACGCCGGTAGTCATTCCCCAGATCAATGAGTGTTCCGTTTAGTGACCATCTGGAAAAACGCAAACACAATCAGTGGCTGAGCCCCCTGGAGATGCACGCTCACAGTGTTTATCACAGAGATCGATTGGATCGGTCGCATCATGCTGAGGAGATAAAAGGTGAGTAATAGGAGAAGGATTCTGTTGTAAATATACCATACAGATATTTAGAATGAAAGAAAAAAGATGAGGACGGCAACGGCTGCCAGTCTTCAACAGTTTGACTTCATTCATTCATTCTGTTTTCTACTAATGTAGACAAAATTCTAAAACAGAGCAAATCATCATTGGTGACTTTTGATTATTCTGCCACTTGCATGGTGAAATGGTTTTCATTTCGTCCCTGTTTTAATTACCTCCAAGGAGGTTATATTTTTGGTTCTAGTTGTAAATCTGCTAGCAGAATATTGGAAAACTGTTAAAACTTTCTATTGACATTTAGTGGAAAATTGGGTCATGGCCTTAGGAATAGGTGTTTATTTGCAGGTAAGAAAACACCAAATTATGCATCATAGTTTGAGGGAGCACTTTGAATTCATTTTTAGAGGAATCGCAATGTAAATATGTCGGCCCGACCACCTCTTTGGCAGAATAGCTCAACAACTATTGAATGGGTCACCATAACATATTCTGAAATATTCATGTTCATGATGAATCCTAATGCCGATGGTAATCCCCTGAATTTTATTTTAGCACCACCATGAGGTTGATGGTTTAGAGTGAAATATCCAAACAAATATTGGATGGATGACCGTAACATATTCTGTACTGACATTCATGTTCAGAGGATGGATTCCCCAGAGGATGAATCCCAATGACTTTGTTTATCCTCAGACTTTTTATCTCGCACCACAACAGTGGTTAACATTTTTCACTAATCTAAACTTGTAAACATAACAGTTTATACAAACCATAATGGTCCCTAAGTTGTATCCGAACGCCACCGTGAGGTTCACAATTGCGGTTTTCAGTGTAATCTCTCAACAATAACTGGATGGATTGGCATGCAATTTGATACACAAATTCATGTCAACAGCTAACACACTAAACTAACACGGTTAACATGGCAAACATTACACTTGCTGAACATCAGCATGTTAGCATTTTCCTTATGAGCATGTTAGCATGCTGATGTTAGCATATAGCTCAAGCGCCACCGTGCCAAAATACAGCCTCACAGAGCCGCTAGCATGGCTGTACTTGTTACTATTTATTCATGAATCACTGCACTTACATTTAAAAAAAAGAAAAATGGCACAAGCATGATTTGTGAGCATGCTTGTATATTTCTATGCGCATTTCGATGCAGATTTTGATCCAGATTGGAAATGCATCAACATTTTGGTGTTATTGAAATTAGAAATCTGAAAGACTGTGCCACCTTGGCAGAGTTATGCGCTCTCTGAGTGCTTTCTAATTAGTTCATGTTTGTGCTGTTGTGTCTCTGACTTATTGCTTTCTGACACCTTCGCATTGCATTGTCTACAGACCATTCCCTCCAAAGAAAGGTCACGGGATACTTTGTCATGCAAGCTCAGTTCAGGAAGGGACAGCTATTAATCACCGCGACCAACAGAGACAAAACACTGAACAATGTTCTTGCTGAACAATGAAAAACGCCTCAGACGTTACTCAGCCAGATCTACAGTCTGCCGGGGCATGACAGCCGCGTATTTGACGGAGATGCAAGCTGAGTGATACCTGTAAGAGCAGGGAGGGGTGACAGGACTTTATCTCAGAGAGCTAACACAGATGAAAAATGACTTTTCCCACTTCCTTATAGAATTTGAGAAACAAAGAATTATTACAAATCCGCCTTTGTGACAGCACTGTGAAATGACAATTCCAATGATGAAGAGAAAAAAAATTAATAAATCAATATCATTCTCTTCCCCCTCCCAGACAAACGAACAGGCTGTTAGAATGATGCTGCATGCAGTCTTAAAGCCAGTCATGGCTCTCCCCAGTCTCCCGCCTGACAGACTACAAAAGACAAAGCTGTCTTTCATCTTGTAGCTTGCATTATTCATCTAACAGTCTGTGCCAGTCACTTAATCTGACTGATTTTGTCACTGTTCCAACAATGATATTACTTATGTACAATACTCGTCATGGCAAAGCTTATGTTTCTAAGAATTATACTGTATATGAAAACACAATCTCTGATACGCAATGTGAATGTTTCGAGTTAAACACACACACACACACTTTACAATTACGTTTGAAGACATTTCCTGATGAAGTCCTAGTGTTTCTCGATTTGAATTCTCCTTCCCCTTCCCTGTCCGTGTCAAAGGGAGGATTATTGTGTGAGCAGGAGGAGGAGGAGGAGGAGGTGGTTAAATGGAAAAGGATGGGAAGCTAGTTAGACTTGCAGCCACCCAGCATGATTGAACTTAATGGGGGAGGAAGGTGGGCAGCCTGGACAGATCACACACACCCCCGGAGCAGACAGCTGGTGGGGTGTGATGGTGTTGTGTCTCTGCATCGCAGACACAATCAGTAAGCCACCTACCTACTCTTGCTGCAGAAAAGAGGAAAAAAAACCCTGAGACAGGTTCTGTTATTAGAGGACCTTGTTTTTGCCTTTCGCGAGCGACCCCTGTGAAAAGGTGGGCGCGATTTAAAGGTGTAGGGGAAGATCGGGGAGCAATGAGAGGTAAAGCAGATGGCCATTCGTGGGGTTAACTGGACTATTTTAAGGACGGTTCTGACATTGCAGCCGCAGCTATATCACTCTTCGTCATCACGAGCCAGTTGTGAACAAAATAACGAACTCGCGCTTGCATTTTCCCACATGGTAAGGGAATAAAAAAGTGGCAAGGGAATAAAAAAGTTAAAAAAAGTGAGCCTTCACACTCGGAAAACGTGAAGAAACATCAGCACAACGCGCCGTACACAGCATCTTTATAAGACCCAGCTGGGCTGAAACGGGATCAAACAGAAAACACTAATGACTAATGCAACCCTCCTCTCAATGGAGCGCTCTTTCACTGCTGTTTGGCGGACTGCTTGAATTTGGTGCATATTTTCATATTGGCCGCTGCCTCTTCCAATGTTTTCCCACCAGCTCTAAAACGCAGCACCATGATTTTATGCTGCAAGACCTACTGTGCGCCTGACCTCCTGCCTTAGTAATAAGCCAACAGCCAAAGTTGGTGAGTCATTTTGAATTATAATAAGCTATTTATGCAGAACAACAAACCATCAAGTCCATAGTTAATAAATGTTAGTAAGAGAGTCACGAAGGCTTCTTACAATAGTGTGCAGTACTAAGTCATTTTAAGTCGTTAATACATTTATTTATGTAGTAAATATATTAGAGTATTCTGATGAATTGAGGATAATTTTCCCAAAAGAACTGGCAACCAGCAGGTTGGTGAGAGACCCTTCTCGGCCACGCTGCGACGTGTCTGGTAGGACGACAAGCATCGTCAAGAAGGGCGGCCATCAGCTTAGGCGGCAGCGTCGCAATCGGAACGTGCCACAGCCGGCATCTGGTGGAGGCCACTTTCTGTGTATGTCAGAGCCATGGTCGGGGCCAGAGGTTCTAACTTGGGCAGACCTCAGTCAGATAAAGGATCAACGAGTCAGGAAGATCAGACTAACAACCCCTCTGACCCTGCGCTCTCTCTCGGGGATGGAGACCGGGGTGGCAGGCTAACAAGGGGGAAGAGGTTTTGCTCACTAGGGCTAGATACCATCCCCCTTCAAATTGCCTCGTGATTCAGGCTGTTCTCAAACAGCGTTCGAAGCTATACCTATGGAAAAAATAATGGGCTGAAATTCTATCTCGAGTATTGCAATGAAAGGTTAACAATTGCGGACACAGGGTATGAGTTCTTTTACCAGCCACCAACTGTACGAAATTTTTCTATAAAAAAAAAAAAAAGAAAATGCTATTTTCTTCTGAAATACTGGATATTTTCCCCTCTTCAGGCCTCAAAAAGGGATTTGAATGAAACAAACTTGAGCAGGAAAATAACTCACAATGTCCACGCTGAGGGCCATTGCCTGTGATGTTCATGACATTGTTTTGTTTTAAGGGGTCGCACGACATCAGAGCAACATTTGCTCTTTGTTCGTATGTCCGTGTGTGTGTGTGAGTATCTTCCATTTATAATGCCCTCTCAAGCTTGCATTGGTTACACAGAGAGACGAGGCAGAGCTCCTAGCTCTTAGCACCGTCCCAACCTGAGCTGTAGCTAACACCGCGTCAGGTGCAGAGGAGCTTATACAGTAAGTCCAACAGACTCCAGGAGAACAGTGCTGTGTGCTGCGGTGTGCTGCAGGGCGCTGGCTGATCTGAGCATGCTCTGAATGAACTCCCCCTGACCTTGAGGTTCACATCAATTTTGCATGAGGTCTACTCATCAAATAGACTGGGGATTGCGCTGCAGCACTGGCTCACCTGCCTTTTCCTTCAGGCCAGACACCCACAGAGACGGCAGTGACCACACAGTTCACACACTGTCCACACACACACACACACACACACACACACACACACACGCACACACGCACACGCACGGGTTGAGCTTGGAGCTGATAATGGAAAGACAACTGCTGACCAGGGTACTCTCTGCAATTGTGTGTAGTAGATTATTGCTGCTGCTTTTTAAAATAAATGGATGTTCATTTGGCTTTCAAGCCAAATGTAACACGATAAATATTCCTAAAAACCACCCTGGATCAAGGTGAATGTTTTTCATTGTGTGTGTGTCAATGTGGAGAAGCTTAAAAAAAAAGTCCAATGGAGTTACTGAAATATTAACAGTAATATAGTACATGTGTACACATTCATAAACCCTGACCAGTAGATATAATACCATTTACAATCGCATTTTACAACCTGGATATATGAGGCTTTTATTCAAAGTAAAAGCCAAATAAGCAAATAAAAGCATATTCCTCAAGCAGACAGAGTAAATAACTCAAAGTCCATACATTTGCCCTTATTCAAGACCACAGGCCGGCCTTCTTCCAGTTGATGCAATTGGTTTTGGAATAATCTCGTACGCCAGAGGGTTCATAGGATTTTCTCCCCCTAAAAAAGGACAAGTAACCCTCCAAAAGATAAAAATCGATACAATACGAAACAATTTCTAGATTCAGCCCTATTATCTGGCTCTATGCTGCAAAAAGAACCATCTTCTAATCACCCTCCCAGTTCTATTTATGCTCCTGCTACCCTGAACCGACCCGTAAACAAAGGTAGAGTCATACATCTGCCCGAAGTCACATTACATGATGGCAGACACCAGCCAGAGCACTTTTTTATTCCCCCTTTCCAATCACTGCTGTGCCCTTGATCCTGTGTTACAGCAGATTCATAGTAAACACAGTGACAGGTGTATTCATAAAGCACCGCTCGCAGCCCTGGAGTGTGCTCTGGCGCTACACTGGACTATTTGTCAACTGGAGAACTGTCAGGGCTCCCCGTTCATATATTCATGGCGTTGGCGAGTGGGGCGAGGCGGAGGGTAGAGTCGATGTGATGGAAACAAAATCAGACCATACGAAGCTGACTAGCAAAGGGTATGAGCTTAAACACAAACGACAACCTGGTGTTCTCATTTCTATCGTACGTGCTCTTTCTACTCTCGTATTCAAACCAACTAAATGGGATTTTTAAACTCGTCAAACAGCTTATTAAACGACGGATCCACTTCCATATCACTGTCAAATGTCAGTATATCACAGGGGGGGCAGTTATGCGAGGACTTTTCTAGTTTACATTTTAGATTGTCTCTGACAAAGGTATCGGGTTGGTGAAATTAAATGCTTGTTTTTTTACTGTCGAGAAACCCCTATAATAAAAGCCCAACAATGAATTGATCCTACTAACACGTATGTTTTAGGGGTTGACAAATCCGGGCGTGTCTAAATTCCTCTGCGCCCGAGCTTCACATCAGTGAGTCACTCTGTTACACTTTTGAACATGAGCGCCGCAGTTTATTTTGACTCAGCCCAGTACGCCGTTCTGCTGCCGTGAAAACTCACTGGAGCATCAAATATGTGTTCATCCACCACTGAAAATAGTCCTCGGCAAATGCACTTTTGTTTGTGATACGTGATATGCTGAGCTCTTTTAGGGAAATTACTGAGTCCTTTCTTTTCTTAACAAACTAAATATTTGTGAGACATTTTTAAATACTCACATGGAACCAAAGTGCTTGGAGATGAGAGCCACTCAGGGAAGGGAAATCAGCTTGCATTGACAGACGGAATAATGTTCTGTTAACAGGATTGTTTCCTTCTTTTCATTTGCTGACAGTGAGAGAATATATGGAATACCTCCAGCCTCATCCTTTATTTGTATTTTTTTTCGAATAATATATACAAATTATGCTACTATGAAGATGCACTATTCTGTGTATATCTGTAAATGGGGTTTTGGATTAAAAAGGAAAATATATATTTCAGATATAAGAAATACAGCCTGTTAATGTGTGGTGATCTACATTATTAACACATTGTCTAAATAACAAAAATGTGTTGACAGAAATAAACAACTTCTGCAACTCCCAATATTGTACCTGGTATTACCACTATTCAGTGGTTCATTGCAGCTGTGCTGGAAATCCAATACATTTGGTGTATTTGTCCACTGTCAACTGGATTTAAATAATATCTGACTGATCATTTCAATATTTCATCTACATTTCATCACTGTAGGATATGCGGGAAAGCTGAAACATGCCATTGTGGGAGAACTGATACCCTCAATGGTACCGTGGCTCCCTGAGAAGGGTTAACATCATCTTCTCTGACAAATTCAATATTGTGTGACCTAATTTTTTTTCAATGGCTATTAAACCAAATGGATGAATTTTTCTTAATAGCTGCAGTAACTGAGGAAATTAAGTGTGCAGCTCCGAAATGTAATACCCTCTCTCGCTTGGCATATCTAATTATACAAATACTTTTAATTTGCAGGGTTTAGGCCGATAGTTTGAAGTCTCTGGTGAAAGTCAGAGAGTGACCACTTCCTGAAGGCATTCTTATTTTTTTCCCAGTCTGCACAGGACATTTTGAGGTTCTAATTTCAGTGTTGGGGAAATAAATTGCCAAGAATTTACGCTTTCTATATTTTATCATCAGGACAAAAGAAAGTCCTCTCTTCGCCCGAAGGGAAACCAGCCAAGGACGATCAGTGTCAGAAAAAATGATGCAACCCAAATGAAGCTCTAAAAAGAAAGAAAAAAGACTCCCTCCTCAAAGTAAGATTAAGGGTAGAAATCTTGTGTCTTTAAAAGCATTACCAGAACTGTCAATCCACAGTGGTGACTTGGCTCACTGAAACGTCAATTCTTCTTTTTAAACCTGGTTTCAGACTTATTTATTTTTTTAATCGGAACTGAGGGCACTGACTACACAGTGAATCTACTGACCCAGATGAACATTGCCAGAGCGAGATGTGTGCTTTGGTTTGCACTCCAAACAGAAGCTGAATGGTGGAAAGTTAGTGAACTCCAGGTAGGATACATTACAAATGGCCAAAATAAGAGGGGAGTCACGCGAAGTTCACAAGAGAAGCAGGATGAAGTTGAGAAAAAGCTTTACATAAAATCTGAGCAATAGAAAGGGTTATAAAAATGTATTTTATCACTAGATGTCTATGAGAGTGGATGGTGAACATTTTCTAGTGTGTTTTAATTAAAATCATATGAAAAACAAATGTCAACATTGTAATAAACAGCCTTGACTGCTTCACATTATTTTACATTTTAAATCAAAGAACATAAAACTGCAAGGCGTTGTTTGTTTTGGGCCACTTGGGGTTAACTCCACAACAAGCTGAAAAAACATCACGTGTTTGACAAATCATTGCCTTGTGAAGTTGATATGGCCAATGTATTACCAAACTATTGCCAACACATGCCATGAAAATATGCATTAATTTGGAGCTATGTTCCCGTAACCTGACCGCTAAAAAACAAAAACAAGTGATCTGCCTCAAGTTTCTTGCCCAAAACTAAACTTTACAAGATTACATTTGCGCAAAAAACTATTTTTTACTGAACAGAGCTTGAATGCATCATAATGTACCTCAATGCAACCTCCTTTAACTTTAGCTGTTAGTTGTTAGCCAAGCAGGACTGTGCTGCTGCCCATCAGCTGCTACCAGCTAACGTTAACTAGCTCTCCTCCTCCTAATTTCAACATTGATTTTTTGTTCACAATGCAGCATTATCTGGGACATTTTATCTCGTCCCTGACTGCAGTACACCGTTAGTCTCGAACCCTGAACCCTGGTGCCCTAGCTTTGTTTTGGTCTCCACCTCCTCCTGACAAATATATTTGGCACTTATCTGCTAAATCAATAATTCAAGTCAAGACAATTTCAGTCTCTACCAAAAATTTACAAAAAGAGACTTTAAAATCCAAACAGAAACAACATCTTCTATCCTCAGAGACTTGATTCAGATAAGAAACAGGGCATAAAGTCCGTTAATCAGAGCTGTATCATAAAAACTCTGCCGAGAAAACCTTTTGCACAACACAAGTGAACTTCAGAAGGCTTCAAGCCGCGGGTGAAATAACGCAAGTGATGATCTCGACTTCTATTTCGACCGACTATCTGGTTGCACAACAATGATACCACCACCACCACCCCGCGAGCTGCTGTGCCTGGACCATGTTTTCAGCGCAGACGCATTATAGGAAATGTAAGCATTTAACAGAATGTCACTCACAAGGTTATTGCCTCTCTTCCCTGCTTGCAGTGCATCTACACGGTGCTGACCAAGCTCCGAAACACAATCCACCACACAAAAAGAAAAAAAAGAAAAAAAAAACACCGCCAGCTGCCGTTTTTTTCGGGGCAGGCTCCACTTCACCGCCAGGGAATAGCCGGGGAGTTATCAAAGGATCCGTGGTGCAAATGAGTTGCTGGAATCTCCTTTTCTCTCCTAATGATTTCTTAAGCCGTGCACCATATCATAAATCATCAGCTTTAGCCGAGCTGTGGCTTAAATCTTATCATTAATAAAGTTAACCTCACTCGTATCTGAGGTGTTGGCATATTCATCAACCACAGTGGCCCTGACTCTGACTCTACATCATAGCCTCGGCTGAGAGAGATAAGCTTTTTTTTCAATTAGAAATGGATGCTCAATTAGGCAGCGGCTCTTTGAAGCCTGTCTTTTTGTCGGATGGTGCGTAATCTCTCTGAAGCGTTTGTGTCCAGAAAACGTTGTTCTTTAACGAATCAATAGCAATCACCGCTATCGGTACCCTCTTTGATTTCCCGCGGAAGCGAGCAAATGGAGATTCACAAGCAATTAGGCAGCAACGAGTTTTGCAGCGTGCGATGCGAGGAGGACGACGCGCGCGTGTTTACGGCCGAGCCGAGGGAGGCTCGTGGGGGAAAATGCAACTTTGAAGTGGTAATTTACCTGTACTGCGGGGGAGGGCTCCCTTCTGCCCCGCACGTGACGGTGGCCTGCTGGTCCGGGGAGTTGATCGGTAAAATGAGGTCACTCGGCTCCGTCCTCCATCTTGGCCCTCGAAATATGACATCCTCTGTACAGGCTGGGGAAGGGGAAAGGGGAGAAAGTCTATCGTAGTACAAGCCAAAGAAATTGTCTGTTTGACCTTAAGAGAAAATACTGGGAGCATACAGCCAAAGCACAGACCCTGTGAGGACAAACAGTTAATCTTGCTGAAATACAGCAACGTTCTGACAGTCAGTGTACATGACTTTTTCAATATACAGTGTATATATATATATATATAGTGTTGCTCTTTCCCAAGGAAAAGCAAAGAATCACATTCGGACACTCCCTGAGAAGTGTTGTGTACGCCCTTTCCATGCCTCGCGTTAAGAAGAGCCAAATCCCACTTACCCTTGTTAGGCATTAACTGCTATTGCTGACACATTTAGTATCTGACACTTGGAATAGTGACGGGAAGAAGAAAAAAAAAACACTGACCATGGCGCTTATGTGTATTCATTGCAATTTTGCATGCTGGGCCTGTTTTCTATATCGCGAGGGGCCTCCATGTGTCACTTAATCATCATGCTAAATCATCACATTGTTGCTACTGTCCAGTATAATTAATCTCCCTGCTTCAAAACTCCTGTGTTGAAAAAATGCAACTAAAAACATATCCTGCAAACGTGTCATACATTGCAAATGATTACTGTGTAAGTATTTAGCTGGCTCGGGGGTTTGGGTGACTTTAATGCGGTTGCACACAAGTGTGTGTGTGTGTGTGTGTGATACAACTAAACGGAGCTGTTCTGTGTTAATAACTTGCCAGAAACAACATAATAATAATGATAATAACAGCTGAGGACTTATGTTGAGACAATAGTTGACCACCGAAGTAGAAAGCCAATTGTCCACATATTTCCACAATAATTAACGTTTCCCTGCAAGTGACAGGGTTTGATAAATAAAGCGGAGTGGTCTATTTTCAGAACGTCTATGTCATACTCCGCATGCACCGGTTAATTGAGGCCATAAGGATGCACTCATCTGCCAGCAGCTTAAAGGGAAGGATGTGGAACACAGTCTGGTACTAAATGAAAGTGAAGTCAACAGACGGCCGGAGTAGGCCCAATTAATATCCTACTGCTAACAGATTGCAGCATGCGGCTAGCTGCTCTACACGTGGTTTCAAATAATACGTCCGGGACTCAACAAACATTTCGCCGTGTGATAGACGGTGAGAAGAAGACGTGACAACAAAATCACCGCAACTCTTGGGGGAATTAGCTTTGAATCAAACTACGGCAACAAAACGAGCCGTTCATAAATGATTGAACACCTATAGCATCACATCAGAATTCCTTCGCCTCACAGTTTGGCTTAACAAGCTCTCTCTAATGTGAGTTTGAGCAAAATGCCATGCAGGCGAACATCTGAGGTGTCGGGAGTGTTTTGTGAGAATATAGAGCCAGGCAGCATGTCACTTCAGATGTCATAATGATTGTTATCAGCTGGAGGGATTTTGTCAAGGGGTTTCCATCACAACACTGAATAAGAGCTAGCACCTATAGGCGGCAGACCCGGGGCCCTGTTAAAAAACACTTGTCCGCTAGGAAGGTGAGACTGCTTGGATCTGGCTCCCTTGAGTACTGGGGCGTGAATTACCCATGAGCCAATTTGAATAACATTCATTGGGATTTACAATGTCATTCGAACAAGGGTTGACATTCTGGTGGAGTGTCTGTGCTTCACAAATCCCTCGGTGGCCACACAAGGGCAGAACGAGGCACGGCGGCAAGTGGATTGTTCTAAAATGCAGGGGGGCTGGAGTCATTGCGCGGATCCCGATAGTGATCTGGACGGGCCACGAGCAGGGACGGGGATCGGACTCCCAGTCTCGCCTGACAGTGTGCTGTAAGCGTGCGTGAAGGACATCGTGCCGGGTACGCTGTGCATGTAATGGCTGCAACTTCATCAGTTTTGCCATTTTCTTTTAGTCGAGAACAATGTTTGGTTTTTTTTCTCTCTGAGGTTATTTACAACTGTTCTGATTCTATCTCTTCTTCTTTAATGGATGAAACTCCATATTTCACATGAACACTGCTGCCTAAGTATGAAAATGTTATTTAGAACCTCTAACCTCACGGGCACGCGCCTAGCCCGCGAGAGGAAAAAGAGCACGACGGTAACATCACCCTGTAATGAATATGCATCGAAAAAAAACACTAATTTATTAGCAGAGATGTTGCCGTGACATAAACAACTGCAGTGAGACTCAAACATAATGTGTGTTAAAACATCTTACCTGCAAGGCATCCGGTGATTGATAGCAGAACAATTTGTTTCCATGGTAACATCATCTTTAGTTGCCGAGGGCTAATAAGACTCTCATCCAATTGCTTGTGAATCCTCTCCCTTGAATACAAGAATTCTAATCTGAAGGGGAAAGTAATTATGCATGTGATTAAAATATGACATTTTGAGCCAGATAAGACAAGCATTCATCAGCAAAAAGAAAACATAAAAAAACATTTAAAAAATAACATGATTATAGCACTGCTAAGTTACATAATTGCTTCATTTTATCCAGGAGATGCTGTAAGTGGAGAGAAAGTGAATCTTGAGGAAGTGGAGTGATAGCAGCAGACAAAAAAGCTTGAGGGTACAACCCGGCGGTGAGAATTTTTCAGGTGGCACAGAAGAAGAAACAGCTGCTAAATGGCTACGTTGTCATCCCGCCTAACAAGCTCAACGCCGCAGCTTTAAAGAGGAGTGGGGAAGGAAATGATTGACCTCGAAAGGTGCATCCTTCTCTTATCTCGTTTGACTATTAATAGGAGTTGACAGACTGTGTACCAGCAATCCACAAAATGCCACTTCACGCTTTAACAAAGGTTTGTGTTGCCGGCTGAATGTAAGCAAACGGACTCTTTTCTTTTCGATCGACAGAGGAGATAAAAGAAGGCGTCATACGAAACCCATAAAAACGGTACGTCTCCCTGTCAGCGATACCCACTGTAATTTGTCAGCCTGAATCTTCTCTACCAAGCAATTTAAAGGCGCACTCCAACAGTTTACCACATCAAGCTCAGTTTGCTACTCATCCTGGGAAAACAGTTGCGTGACATCTGTCTGAGACAATGATGACTATGTCATTAGCATTACTGTCATCGGAAGATTACGGTGTTGGGCTGTCACGCGTTTGCGAGTAACACGGAGTCAAAATGACTACATTTAGGATTTCAGTAGCTACGTTGCAGTTACTAATCTCAGAAATGCTGTTACTTTGACAGTTTGGGGCGGTGGGGGGGCTTGTTTTTCTGTTTAACCAGCAGCATTTTGAATTCAACTCTACAAATGTAAAAAGAATAATGGCGGGTAAAGGTAAGGCTGTTTGTTGATTCTGTAAAGTGCAGCTGCCTTATACTTCCCCGTTAGCTTGTCACTCACAGTAAGGCAGCAGAGGCACGGCGAATACAGGGAGCGGCATCAATTCTAAAACATGGGCTATTAAGCTACTTTGGGGGCAAATGCATTCTAACCAATGAAGTGTTGGTTCGGATTCATTCAATACGCAGCGTTTCTTGTCCCAGTAGGACCAAACTGCTAAATCTATCGGTGCATGTGGAGGCTTTGTGCTGAGCGAAGCAAAGTAATGTAAAAGGAAAGTGACATTTTTTGTTTTTTGTGAGTAGTCATTGGTAAAGTGATGTATTTAAGTAACACATTTAATCATAAACTTAAAACTTACCTATCAGCCAGGCCTTTGATTATTTTATTCACGTATTTGATTATATTTAAATGTTATTGTATTTAATTGTTATTCAATTAATCTTTTTTTTTTTTTATCTCTCGCTGTTTTACTACTATTACTGTTATTATAGCTTTTGATTCCATTTTTTATCAATTTATTGCAATGGTCGTAAATTGCTGAATTTCTTTTTTTTGTCTTTTCTGTTGTTTTCAGGGTTCATACTTGGTCTGTCTTGTCTCTAGCTTGAGAGTCATCTGTGACGCACTTTGAACTGCACTGACCTGTATGTAAAGGTGCTCGCCAAATGAAGTTTTCATGAAAGATTGATAACTTCCCCAATGCTGCTTGAAGCAAAAGGTCTTTCTTAAAATGCTGCTGGTGTGGGGTAGAAAACATGTAGATGGTTGCATTATGGGAAATGGAGGATCCAGCGGTTTTGGCGCTTGATATACAAGTACGACTAAAGTCAGGGTATATCGGCCTCTGAGGTTCTGAATTAAATAAATTAGTAGAACTGCTTTAAAGTAGTATTGCACATCTGCATCAATATGGACAAGCCAAAAAAAGATATTCCAGTCTTTATACGACAGTATATCAATATATCTTGACATATAATATATTGCAATGGAAACTTTTATCTTCACAGGTATCTCATCCCACCCCCATCACCTACTCACTCACCTGCATCAGATATCCCATCTGACCAGTGATCAATGACCTCAACGGCCATTCAACTTTTCTCTCGAGGAGGTGGAACCAAGAGCCCTGAGACTGTAAATGCAGTATCGGTGGCACAGGAGGGGCTTTGCTCAAGCCCTGACCTACATCACACTAAGTGGAAACTGATACGCCTCCTAGGATTAGGAATTCAACCCAGGCCCTCATCCTTACAACACAACCCTGTTATGCGGATTAACCCAGGGCTATGTCTGGAATTCTTGAAACATACTAACCACTCACTTGTTTCAAACCAACTTGTAACTGCGGGATTGTGGCTGGGCTCTGACATGGAAATCATTGGCTACATAATCGTATGGAGGGGGTGGGGTTTCTCCTATTTGCCTGATCACAACTTAATGCCCACTGTTGGCTTAACATCACTGTCCTGGTGCCAGTAATAGTTCCGCATCTGGTGTAATTGCAGGCACAGCGAGCTCCAGAATGGATTGCCTGGTGTCTTTAACAATTTTGGGGGCGTTTTGCCGCTTTAAAAACACATCACATTGGATTAAATGGTTAGCGATTCTACTGGAGCAAAAGAGAAGAGAAGAAAAAAAAGGCTACTGCATTTTTCAGTTTGAGTGCAGCATTAACTGCCATTCGCTTTCTGGAGGATCCGACCTCGTCATCACAACCCATCAGTCCAAAAAGCCTCAAGATCCTGAGAAGAAAATCTCCTCGAAAAAGACTCTCTTTGCAAGTTGGGTGTTACTCAGCTCACGGCACGGCGTCTGTGCTGATATGATGGATGTTTGCCCCCAGAGCACAGCTTCATTTCTGCAGTCTGTTAAAACCTGCAGTGACATTTTCAGCTTTTGAGGAAAAAGAATGGTCTAAATTAACGGTTGATTAAAAAGCAACACATACATGTGCCAGTTTGTCCAGACGTTATGTAGCAAGGGTGTGTCACCCCCCACCCCGACAGCTTTGCGGTGGCTCTCAGCGGGGAGCTTAAGGGTCTCGTGACGCTACAAAAGCCATTTCCGAGCTGCAAAAATTGAAGAAAGAAATTGTATCACTTTTGACCTTCAAAAAGCTGCGCCAGTGTCAAACCTTGAGCTGCATATAAGCGAAAAGCTTTAGCAAATCCTAAAGAAACAGGATTAAAAAAAAAAGAAAAAAGAGAGACCTCTGGACACAGGAAAGGAAAAACAAAAAAACAACAGCAACTCCTCTCTGGGCTCTGACGCGATGAAGGTGAGGCGGGCGTTTTTCTTTCTCAGCTGAAAATGATGAGCAAAAGATTGCTCTGCCAAATGTAATGAGGCATCACACTTTCACCTCCGCAGAAGCTAAACCTAATGGAAGTCATTGGACTAAACACATTCCAGAGTAAATGAGATGCCTTCTTGGTTAGTGGGGCTGTTGTTTTGGCACATAATTGATGGGAAAGGTGGCTAAAGGCATGCATCCCACCCCACAACCCCCCACCCCCCACCCAAACCCCCCCCTACCCCCTTGGGTAGCATAATTGCAAAAGAATCCAATAAAGGGAGGGAGGGAGGGAGGGAGGGAGAGAGGGAAAAAAAGGGAAGAGTTTCTCCATCACAGGGGTGTGCACGCTCAAGGTCTGTATTCAGATCACATGCGGTGCACAGAGCCGGGAGATCAAGATATATCACATCATGCACAAAAAAACTAAAAACAAAACCTCACTCTGTCAAAATTGAACATCAGTGGCACAATGGGTATGAATTCACTCCAATACGATGCATTCATTTCCACACAGTTATCGCCTTTTCATGACTGTCTCCCGTCAAGGCGCTCTGTGGGAGAACCTGGGAGTCAAGGATCCGCCACCCCGGGGGGAACGGACTCAATCTGAATACACAGCTGCTCTGTGCTTTCGCCAATGAATGAAGAATTCACGATCAACCGTGCACTGATGCCTCCTAATTTACTCCACAGAGGGGTCTGGCACAAGTCTATTTTAGCATGAGCCGGGGAGGATTAAAAGGAAGGGGGAAAAAAATAAACAAACAAAAAAAACAAAAAAAAAACAAACAAGCGAAGTGATTAACAAATAAAGGCAGAAGCTTAATGTCCACAGTGAAATACTTGTGGAGTGAGAAGACGCAGCCAAGTAGGGGTAATTGTTCGCCGCTGGTTGCGTCACACGTCTGCATTCTCTCAGGTGAGTGAGTTGCTTCCCATTACGGATTAAGTATTGAGGTTGCAAACAAAACAAAAAAAAAATGCGACCCAGCCTCGACAGCTGTTACGATTGGCATTCATGAAAGAATCAGTTGAATGCATATCTTCCCTCCCGAGATGGTTCTCCGGTTTCATTTCAAGGCTGCAGGCTGGGGGAACAAAACCAAACACATAGTAGCCACTTGACATGTATAACTGCTTGTGAGATGTCACTCGAGCGAAAAAGCAGGGGACAATGGGAAGGTTTTCACACAGTGTGCGTAAAAAAACAAACTGTCATTTCAACGTTGGCGCACGCATAGCCTCTGTTGTAAAATATCTGTTTACCACAGTGGGAGGGCAACATCTGGGGCAGGAGGCTCTGCAGACCTTAGACAGCTGGGTATTTTCATGTGAAAAATAAAAAAATAAATAAAAAAGATTCACGGAATCCCTGGAAGGACAGCAGAACGCCCCCAGTGACTCTTCTCACTCTCCCCCTCCCGCCCCCCCATGTAAAACACGGCTGCATCCCTCAGCTGCTGCCTAACGCAGGGGGGCAGGAGAGTAAGTGCACTTAAAAGAGAGGGGAGCAGCGATCCATTTCTCAACCCCATCATCAGCCAGCCACATCATCCCCAGATCCTCATCCTAGATACAGCCACAAACATAACTGGACTGTGTGTGTGTGTGTGCGTGTGTGTGTGTGGGGGGGGGAGGGAGGGTCAAGGATGAAGAGCAGGAGACAGTCAGAGGCAGGGTCTTTACATTTGATTTTTTTGCTATTACTTTGCTATTCAATCCATTTCACAGCCTTTCTCAGAGATGCTGGCTCTACAATAATTGCCACTCTGGTTCAATCAAAAAGGGGGGGTACGAAGCAAATGGTGCTACAAATGCTGCGTTACGGAATAATTCGCTGCATGGCTTCAAAGACATGTTTCACCTCTCCTTTGGCTACTGCTCAAATTATGTGCAAAGGAGCTATAAATAAACATGAATGGAGGGGAAAACGATTACAATCCCTGCTGAATAATAATAATAATAATAATAATAATAATGCAAAAAATTTAAATAAAGAATACTTTGAAGATGGAGCAGGCAGAGCATTTTCCTCTCACTGTTGGGTCTGTCCTTTTTTTGCCGTCTGGGTGGAGAGAAGAAGAAGAAAGAAGAAAAAAAAAAGACTACTTGTGTGCAGACCACTGGTGGCCAAATATTTGCTTTTCCAGAGGGGGGAAAAATAAATATATATATAGACATAGAAGCAGAGCTTTTGCATTGATTTCTATAATAAAACTCCCCTATTGGCTGCAACTATCATAAATCCCATGAGATCTTTGAGAACAATTCTCTGCAGAAAAAAAATTCGAATATTATGCTGTTAGATGACAAATAAAATCCTAAACAAAATAAAAAAATAAAAACACAGCTCAGACAGTTTTTCCTCTGCAGAGACTGAGCTAATTGGATTTAACAAGTTCGAGGGAGAGCTTTCTTTTCCCTCTCTCTATCCCTCACTCTCTCTCCCTCTCTGTGTGACTGAGCAGAGCAGCACCATATGGACTTTGTCCTAGATGAGGGAAACGAGCCCCAGCGGTAGAAATCCCAGTAGGACCATTCGAATCGTTTGAGACTCGTCGAGAAAAACGCAATCATCAGCATCGTGCACAGTTAGACCACGATCAGCATGCAGTGGCCCCCTTTCTCTACGATTTTTTTTTAGAACACTACATGAAGCCATCTCGCCTGCAGGGATGTGGCTTTTTCTGGGTTGTTTCATTTCGTTCTGAATTCAAATGAACTTGTTTGTGCTAACATTTTTTTCTCTGCAGAAAAATATATTAAAAAAAAGAACTTAGCAACACACAGTTTCCTTGCATAATTAAACACACGGTTTAGAGGCCGGCACATGAGGGGGATTTCTTGGATGGATACTTACTTGTTTTAGGATGACGATTTTTTTCTCCTCTTCATTAAACTGCTTTGATTGTAATTCCAGTGTCCGTATAAGACGCGTTCTCTGTGGCTCTAGTGAGCGGGTAACATTGCTCTCTGCAACTCTTGTTTTCACCAGAAGCCAAAAGAAGAAGAAGAAGAAGAAGAAGAAGAAGAAGAAGAAGGTCGCTCTGTGCTCCGGCGGCGTTTTGACGCTCTGCACTTAACGCTGCTCCGTCCTAGTGCGTCTCTCGGTCCTTATAAAAAAAATAAAAAAAAAAAGGATGGGATGACTAACGGCGAAGCTCGGTAGCTTTAAAATTCCCCAATCAGTGAGTTATTTAGTTTTTTGTTTTCTTGATTTCTTTTGCCGGCCGAGGACGATGCGCTCCGCGCTGCGCGCTGCGCTGCTGCACCGCGGATGCTCCCCGACACCTCCTCGTGCTACACTCCACGAGACGCTGCCAGGAAAAGAGCAGGGAGGACAGCGGACAGCCTCTGAGCGGAGAGAGACTTCACATTGTGCGCATCCCCGGGCTCTGCTCTCTTTGTACGCAGGAAAGAAGCGCCCACTGGTGACGCGTGAAAGAAAAAAAAAAGAAGAAGAAGAAAAAAAACACCCATCGCAGCAGAGTAATGCGCCACCAGCCTGTGGGCACCTGCCATTCCGCTGCTGGAGTGGGTGCACGTCTGATCTCGGGGATATTTTGTTGTCATAGAAGATCCGAGATCGAGATGGAATTTACTGGGAATCACGAGGCGTAGAAAAAGAAAGAGGAAAACGCATTGATCGTGTATCACAAATAACCAAACTGTCCAAACTGTGCACTCTCAATCAACGTCTCGTAGTGTTTGGGTGGTGTTTATACTGATGCAGGGATTTTGCAGCAGATGTTGTCAATTGCAGCTTCTGCCGATCAAAGAAAAGAAGGGGGAGATGATGAAAGGTTCAAAACTGACCTACAAAATATGCATTGAATATGAAACATCAGGAGTCGTCTTTGTTAGATGTGGAATGAGCCCACGTGGTATTCTTCAGTCCTTTATATAGTGTGAGAGGGGATTCGTTCAGAAGCACTGCTGTGTGTGGTAGAGGACCACACACACACACAGGAGGCTAATCTAAATTGAACTGATTTAATCAACTATACCAAAAGCAAAGTGATTTTTATACTTAGTTCATTAGCTCTGCAAGGGCATTCAGTCACATGCTTGTAAACACCTGCGCTAATAGTGTGGATGTCTACACATCTGGGCTACTGGATTCTAGATGCTCTTTAAAAAAAAAAAAACTGGTCCGGTGACCTCAAAATTGTCTTCTTTCTTTAAAGATGCACTTATCAATATGTGCAGGATCAAAATTAATGTGCAATGTGACATAAGCGGCTTGTAGCCTTGATGAACCTATACGGTGAATCATCGCCGGTCTGGCTTTTACAGTTTGGTCCACTCACCAGGAAGGACATTTTCCGTTGTTAGCATTATGAGTAAACTATTGGTTACATAAGTAGTTTGACTGAATATATACACAGCTTGGTCTCCTTTAAAAAAAAAAAAAAAAAATTCCCATGCAACTCCACTGTATTGTCAACTATGTTGTCTTGTGGGTACTGAAGACCTGAAAACTCGTACTGACGCACCGCTACAGACGCATGTTTACTTGATGATTCGGTTATTTGTACAGGCGTGACAATAGATTATCAAAAGGGGGAGGGGGCCCACTGAGCATGCATAATGCACGAGGGCCTAATTTCTTTGCGACGCCACTGCTCACCAGTCTGGTTTCCAGCAGCCCCAAGTGGCCAAAGTAAACATAGTTCTAGGTTTCCACCACATGTCGTGTGTCCCCCTGATTTATCACCGTCAAGAAGTGAACCAGACTTTTTAACCATCAACACAGATATTGAAATACATCTGACACTGGAAAGCAATATCATTCATCATTATACTGAATAATTTATTGAGTCCATTGGTTTCGGGGTCAGTTGACCAAATTGAGCAAGATTTCGTCCCGATGGAGACATCGTACACCCCCCTCGCAGGAGAGGAAGCGCACACGACTGAAAGGCCTGGCTTTGATTTACGACATGTGGAGACGTTCAGGGGGAAGGCGACATCACGGCCTTTCTCTCAGGCTGATATACTGCAGTGCAGCCTGTGTCCAAGGAGCCGAAAACAATAGCGGAATCAAACATGTGACGTGGTCGGTGTATTTCCATGTACTGCAAAGAAATAGGTGGCAGCATTTCCCCTAATACAATTACTAACAGCAGGGCAAGAATCTGCAAAATGCAGGAAGTAGTCTCCCGGTGGAGGTGGGGAGGGGGGGACGACAAAACGACAATACTATAGTTGATTTCTTGTTTCTACCACTTTGGATCTGATCCAAATCCAAACTATCAAAAAGTACAGAGATCTTTGATGTATTATTGACAAGCCCTTAATAATAAGCCGGCAGCGAGTCACTATCGCCTCTCAAGGTACAAGTGGTATTACAAGACATGAGGAGCATGCTCATTTCCGAAGATATCTCTGCAACACGATACGTGGGCGTCAACATTGTAATCAGTTCACATTCTGTTGATAATGTTCATTTTTTTTATGTTTTAAACAACAACAAAAAATCCAGCTCAGATCTGACACATTGCACCTTTAAATCTCAATAAAAATAGAGCCACCACATTTAGCTCGCATAGCCACTCTCTCCACAACCGTCTTCTGGATGGCACTACAGTTTGTAATTCTTAAGTTGTCAGCCACTGTGGATGGGGCCATGTCACTTTTCGTTAAAAGGGGAAATCTCTTTTTCAAAACTCTTCATAAGCTGTGCCAGCGATTCCCTTTCAAGTAAAGGGGAGCCTTGAAAGACGCAATGTCGTCAAAAAAAAAAAAGGCAAAGAAGAGGGAGAGCGGCAGACATGCAGCCCCATGTTCCACCAACTGTCACTCAGCACACTAAATAAATCTCCCTATCGCTGCATAGATAATTGCTGTTAGTTTTATCTGCTGCAATCCATTTGATTGACTTAAATATTAAAATGATGGCGATATGAATATTTAATGTTTCTGGGCACCGGAGAACTCCAGGGGGTTTTCAGAGAGACTGATGGAAAATACAGACGAGGTGAAATGCCATTAATTAAGGTCATTTGGTATCTTATTGGTTGTGGAGAGGTGTGCAGGAGTGTGTGTGTGTGTGTATGTGTGTGTGTGTGTGGGGGGGGAGGAGGGGTAGCGGGGCGGGGGGGGCGGGGGGGGTGTTTGAAAAAAATAAAAATGACAGTTCAAGGTCAGGAGAGACGGGAGGCAGCCACATACACTGCCACTGCAGATAATCCACCTTCACCCACGGGTAACGAAGGCGGCGAAATGAGTAATGAGACCATTCTGCACGTACAAGCATCCGTTTCAGAGAGCAGGAGTCCCGCTTAAGTCTCCCGGAGAAAGACGCTGTAGGTCATAGAGCTTCTTGACAGACAAAAGAAAATTCCCTCCGACAATTAAATGTTGAGGTGACACTGTTCATTTCAAAAGGAATATTCAGCAACGTCCAAAGTTTGTAAACCAACTTTGAGACTTCATGGGCCTGAAAGATGAATATTTGGTCAGGGAATCGGGCCACATTTTACAGTACCTCCGAAACTATTTTAAGTAACTGATGTCACCTTTTGATGAAGACAGAAGAGAAAACAATTATGGCTTGTTATTAACCTTTTCAACCGAACATTGTTTTTGCCTGCTATTCACTCCCTGTATTTATAGGCTTATGGCATAGTCGTTATTGAATGAGTTGTAAGCATGTCATATATTGTTATTCAAAGAGTAAATGAGGCGAAATGCCATGATCTGGCATCTCATTGGCACAATATGATCTGCGTTAGTTTTCTTTAAAATATATTCAGACAAAGCACAATTACACAATGTGAAATGAATCTCTTTTAAACCCAACAGATTCCTGTATATGAATGGATAGAGGTGAATATTAGCATTTCAGGGAGAACTTTGTTGGACATTGCGTGACTAAGTGCTGTTAAAAATGTTTGATAGTGTAAAACAAATGAGAAACTGCTGCGCTGCTTTTCCGAAAACTTCAATTTGGGATAAATTTGTTCCTAGTTTTTCCCCCATCATGCTTTAGGACAGAGGTCACTAATAGGCAGACCACGGTCCGGGTCCAGAACCAGACGCAGTTTTACCCGGATCTGGACCTAAAACCGATACATAATTGAGAATTATTACATTTTGACAGAGCGCTTATATTTGAACTTTTAGCTTTTCTAGCCTTTACGGCACTCGTTCAGTGGTCCAGGAAACACACCGACCAATTGCATGCATTGTAAATCATCTCACGTGATGCTACTCGGCCAATCACATATGTGTATTCCGATAAGTATCGCCCTCGACTCGAGTGGGAAAAACACACAAGTGAGAGACGGGGAGAGAGAGCCAACGGTCGGAGAGAACGTGAGTCAGAGAAGTTATTTCACATGGCGTTCTCCAAAAAGAGAAACGTGGACAGCGAGACCAGAGCCTCTAACCAAGAATAGACTGACTCTTATATGTTCAGTTTTCCCACGGGCAGCTCAAAACCGGTATGTCTCATATGTTCAGAGACCGTGGGGATTTTTAAAAGCGGCGATGTGAAGCGCCACTACGAGACAAAGCTCACATCTTTTTTTTTTTCTTTTGAATGAAGGCACAGAAAAAATAAGCCCAATATGATCAGAATCCTAATACAGTCATTTACTCTCCAACAATGATGTTAACAGAGAGGAGAATAGAGCTGAAAGAAGTGGTTTTAATAACCACAGATGAAGTCCCTGCATACAAATTTCTCTTATTAGAAGATGACAAGAATATAATATCACGTTTTTTTTGGGTGACATCACTTCACAACTGAATGAACTGAATTTAAATCTGCAGGCAACGACAATTCAGTTCAATTCAAGTACTTTATTGTAAGATGGACATTTTTCAAAAGCTTTCTGTGATGTAATTTATTCTTAAATGCATCACTTATTTTACTTGAAACGAGAGAAGAACATTCATTTAATTAGAGTATGTATTATTTATAATTCATCCAGTTCAATTTGAAAACTGACAATACATATTGTTTTATGTAGATATTATTCAATTGTACTTTCTTTATTTGATTTGATAATCAGTTGTTGTCTACATAGATTCGTTAATACAACTGCTAGGCGAATTCAATATATATGGGACTAAATCATAGCGCAAGTTAGACATTATTGTGATGTTCCGGACCTTTGTATGAGGAAATTCTCACTAAATGGACCTCGTGGAATTTAAACTGAATACCCCTGACGTAGACCTACATTCTCCTCAATTCAATTGCTTTATTAATGTATTTTTACACAATGTGGAAATACACAAATACAGATATATGGTTCACTTGAGCTTGGATGATATTTTGTGTGAGTGATGGGATGTCCTCATTAACCAAGCCCCAGTGTGCTCTGATAAACCTCTAGGGCACTGGTGGCAGGGATAACTGACAAATACTGTGTGTGGGTATTGGAAACACTTTCTCAATCCCAATTTATCAAATACCGTTGTTTGGTCACTTGCCCTACGCTACGCTCTGGGTACCCCTATAGCGTCAGGTTTGGACGGGTTTCCGCTCGTACCATGCCTTGTGTCTTTTCTAAAATCAACTTCCAACGTAGGTTTATTTAGTATTTAGGTTTACATGCGCAACAAAACTACTTGGTTAGGTTTAGGAAAGATAGTTGTTTGGTATAAAATAAGTGTTGTTTATGTCCAATTAGTATCTTTCTTACGTAACAGGCATTACACAAAGCATTTAGAGGTATCTATTGGCAGAAATAGAATATAATAAGTATGTTTCATTTACTGTATAATCACCTGAAAATAAAAATGGTTGTGTTTTTGTTACTTTAGAATGAGCCATTTATCGGAGCCGGACCACCATGTTACTTTAGTAGCACGGAACAAGATGGGATAGGGCCATTTGTGTTCTCGCGTTTGCCTCCATAGTTCTCCTACACTCTTGGCAAAGGGGAGGGAAGTTTCAGTTGGTTGTAATTTACAATCTCGTCGCAAAATGCAGCCAAATCCTGCACACTGCACCATAAAGTACCCAAATTATATAACAAAACTAAGGTAAAATAAGTCAAGCTTGACAGTCTCCCGGGTGAATGTCCTCTTGTTTGTTTACCTATCCAACTTCCCCTCCCACTTGTCCCACCTGCCACCTGTCTAAAACTGGGTTTACATTGAAGTTAGTTGAAAGCCTGGTGCATCTCATACAGACGCCAGAGGGTGTGTCTCATACAGACGCCAAAGGGTGCGTCTCATACAGGCGCAAAAGGGTGCGTCTCATACAGACGCCAAAGGGTGCGTCTCATACAGACGCCAAAGGGTGCGTCTCATACAGGCGCCAAAGGGTGCGTCTCATACAGACGCCAAAGGGTGCGTCTCATACAGACGCCAAAGGGTGCGTCTCATACAGGCGCCAAAGGGTGCGTCTCATACAGGCGCCAAAGGGTGCGTCTCATACAGGCGCCAAAGGGTGCGTCTCATACAGGCGCCAAAGGGTGCGTCTCATACAGGCGCCAAAGGGTGCGTCTCATACAGGCGCCAAAGGGTGCGTCTCATACAGGCGCCAAAGGGTGCCCCGGTGCCTCGGTATCAGACGCCGAGGGGCATTGATCAAGCCTCGGTATTTGACGAGCCGCGAGTGAGAACGGGTTGGTAATGTGGGAAATACCCAGGGCCCATTTTTTACCCTAATGATGAATCATATTGTATTATATAGCTGCATCAATGAATCAATGGCGGTATTAAAATCACCTGGTTAGTTTGATATTCCTTAACAGGAATCACTGAAATCCTTGATTCCGTGTGCATGATGTGTGTTCTGGTTTGACTGAGTTTTGATTCTGGCAAGAGGGGGTGAGATTTTTTAGGCATTTAGGCAATTGCATCACTTTGGTTCTTCTGCTGTGTAGTGCCAAGACCTACTCTACGTGTTGTTTCATCGCCCAAACAAAATGTTGGGTTGATAGGAGCTGTTGCACCAAATTGAGGGATTCTTTGAGGAGTCATATTTGGGAATAGACATATGCAAATCAGATTTCTTTTTTAACTACTTAAAAAGAGGTCACAAGGCTGGCAAGCTTTAACTTTGCTGCACTTCGACAGAACACTGCCGTTGAAGAGAAACCTCAAGCAGCAGCGCCTGCTTGAGCAAAGGGAGTACACTCAAAAAAAGGATTTTGGCTGGCTGTTACATTTACTATAGTGTAACATGTATTTCGAACGTTATTCATTCATGTTTCCAATGTGAACGTGATTCAGTCATGTAGGATTTGCATGAACTTCAAAAACGTAACATCTATTAGATCCATTCATGTTGAGATAAACTGAGACAATCGAGTATCTAGGCATGACCGCGAAAATCAAGGCGAAGGCAGTCTACGTCAGAAGAAGGTTGTAGAGAAGAAGATAAACCGTTGGCTTGCGCATGGAAAAGGTAAGCAGAAATTCATTATCATCTGTCTAAATGCCCAAAAAAATATTATCTGTTTATAAATGTCTTCAGCTGTTAGCTAATTATCTAGTTGTTCTGTTAAGGCTATTTGTTATTTAGTGTTATTTTCGACCAGACTTAAAAAGCCGACAGTCCCCATGTGCATGGCTTTGCTAATTAAGCCGCGTTAGCGTTAGCTAACGTTAAGTTGTCTCCTTTTTTTGCAACCTGACATATAACTTGCCAATGTGAACGGCGAGCTATTGTTAATGACAAGGTAACATGTTGACGACTAGCTAGCTAACGTTAACGAATAAACAACTGTTAATGACATTAGCATACTTCTTGTAGAGTTAAATTAGCGTGCTAACGTTAGTGCGATAATTTTTCTTAATACTTTAAGTGAATTACTTATTACTAGGGGGAGAATCGGTTCTTGCGGTACGTGCGTCTTGTTTACTTTCCAAGCTAGGCTAAATACTAGCAGAGTTTGGGTGAGGGCGGCTGAGTTTCAGCAGCCGAATATGAATACAATCTGATCAAGTTTTCGCGCTATGTTGCACACTTTGGAACTGAGATATCTCAACGTTTTTACGGACAGCGACTCTCTCTCTCTCTCTCTCTCTCTCTCTACAACCAACCACAGCTAAAGGCATGGAGTAGCGTCACCTGAGGAGCTATGTGTGGACATCCATTGCCACAGAATCTAGAGTCACCGTAACCGTGCACTGTATCACTGTAAGTATTGTTTTACCACATATTCCAGAAAGAGTCATTTTTGTACCGCCGCTGAATGCTCATTGCCAATAACAGGGATTTTTTGAAGAGAAGTCTATATTATTTATTAGTGAATAAGGGCAGCTCGTTATGTCAAATGACTCAGAACATGTTGAATTCTGTGTCTTTACTACGAGGATGCTGCTAGAGGCCTGATTTTCTTTTTTTCTTTGCAATGATTTAAGTAGAGTCCATCCTCAACAAAACTCCCAGGAGCTGCTAGAATTGTCAACATTCAGTTGTCATTTGTGCACTTGTATTGGTCTTCCTTCAGAGAAGGATAATTTTTTACTCATTTGAAGAGTCAAGAAACTGTTACTTGTATGTTTGGGGGTTGCAGTTTTCAAACAAATGTATACGGAACATGTTTCAAAAATAAGTGACGCCGTGTACTTTATTATTTTGTATGTATGCATGTCATAGAAAGTTGAGAACTTGTATTTTGATTCGTATGTTGTTTGCAAGCAACTGCTCGTGTAAAATATTCAGTGTCTATTTTGAGAAATACAATTTTATTGCAACATCTCCCATTTGTCTTATGTTTCCAGCCAACCAGGTTGTATATTTTGTTAAAACTTAAATTTCAGTTCTGGTTCATGGTAAACATTTAAAAAATGTTAACACTCTAAAGTTATTTTTAGAATTAGCTTTAGCTAAATCATGGAAAGTATTTCAACACGATTACACTGCTTTCTTTAAACAATAAGCAATTCTGTTGGTCCAATATAATTTACTTATATTCCGGATCAACTTAATTTATTAGGGTTAGTACAACCTATTTTACTTGGGCTGGATAAAATTAATTAATTTGAGTTGGTCCAACTTAATTCACTAGTGTATGTTTTACTAATGTAGAATTAGTCAAACCAACCCTATTAAGTTGAGTTGGACACAACCCAAGTAAATGCGTTGAACCAACCCTAATAAATTAAGTTGATCCTACTCAAGTACTTCAAGTTTGAGCAACATAATTGTTTTATGCTTAAAGAAAGCATTTTAATCCTGTGGAAATCCTTTCCATGATTTTATTAAGTTAGTTGAAAGTGTCTTTTTTTTTGTGTACATGGAATAATAAACGATACATCTCTGATTATTATTAGTTCTCACTCTTTAAATAGTTGTGATTTAACAGTTTTTTCTGAAAGGACACTGCGTGAGTAGAGAAGTTAGAAAAAGAAAACAAGTGGAAAGTGATCAGAAAGATGAAATTCACCTGAAGGTGTACAGTGCTTCCCAGTGAGAAATACAGCTTTGACTGAGATTCTTGTGAGTTTTTTGAGCTCCGGGCTTGGCAGCTTACAGTAGTGCTTTCATTGTTGTTGCTGCCAGTTCTCTAAAGTTGGAGGTATAACAACATCCACTGGCGAGAATAACACTTTATGTTTTATTGGTGCACTTTGGGTCTGTGCTGCAAAGAAAAGCCAACAGATGTGAGTAACACCTCACTGTGAACTTGTCAAAGGTTGAACAAGTCGGGGAAAAGGAAAAACACTGAAAAATAGAAACCAACATTGTTGCATTCCCATGCTGCATAAAGGATGCTACAGAAGAAAATAAAAATGTATACAATTCCTTCCAAATGTAGAGAGGTGCAATACTTGAGGTAATTGTAATCATACTATGTACGTATTTAATTAAACATGGAACACACAAACATAATTGGACCTATTTGGCTTTTCTTCAACAGCATATGAGACACATTGGCCATAGCTGATGTATGTCATGTATTTTCAATACATCTTTTTTAGTCCACAATGGCTTAAATATCTCCATTAGATGCACTTGAATATAAGACAAACTGGTAAATAGAGTAAGACAAGGGGACATAATTTAGCTGTGACATGATTAGTTAAATGCAAATGTGAATGCTTTATGCATCGAATGAAACTGGGTTTCTTCTGGGGTTTATCTCTGGGGACATGAAAGTTTGGGTTTGAAACAGCAAACATGCAACAAAAGACATCAGATATAATCCACTAAAAGTATAGCATCTTAGTTCAAAATGTATAAAACTAAAAGTTGGCACGGATGTTACACTGTGAGGAAGCTGGGCCAGAGTATCAAGGAAGGCAATAGACCACAGAGACCCTGTTAAATACTTTTTTCTTTTCGATCTTTTTTTAAATTGATTTATTAACATAGTGCAACCACGATACACAACAGAGGAGGCTGGTCCATAGAGGCACATTATTTCACTGCTTAATTTCTCGTTGGACATAAGAAAGTAGAGAGGTTACCAACCCAGCTGGCAGTAGAATTTGTTTCTCTGTATCCAAAAATAATAATGTTATACACGTCTTATTCAAAAGAGATGTTGTCTTTCTTCCCTATGTCATGATATATTGAAATTGGTTTGTAAATTATATCTAATGTCAGAAGGTCTGGATGCTCCCTCATGAATCCCTAACAGGGAATAAGGTTGAGGATTACATTTCCGTGCCAATTACTACATTTTGAATAAAAAAATAAAAGACTAACACAAATTGCTTAGTCTGTGATGAATATTCAGAAACTGTTTTACAGCTATTTTGGCATTGTTCTCTCACCAAAAAAATGCTGGCAAGACCATTGCAGATTTGACTTTGATGACATCTTTAAAGACTTTACATTATTATGGGAACATGTGGTCCTTGGTTTCTTCAAAAACCCTTGAAAAGAAGACTCTTTTTATAGTTCATTTGTTAAAGTTAACATAAAAGAAAATGTTTTTTTGAAGGATGTTGAGCAATACTTGAAACTACTTTCTAACTGGACTAACAAAAAGGCTATCAAGACACAAATATCTGCATGTTTTATAATATTTTTTCTCTTGTGTGAAATACTAGTTAATTTGTTGATAAAAAAAACAAACAGTTTAACCAACTAGTGTTAAACAACATGACGCTGTGGACTGGTTTTCCTCCTTCCTCCTGCAAGAGATAGAGAAGTATCAGCTGCCGTACCACAAGACTTCAGAACAGCTTCTTTCCTCAGGCTGAGAGTCCTTAATTCATTCGCCACCCTCCACATATGATGTCGTTTTTTGTGTGTGTTTGTGTTTTGCCATGTAGTACAATGGGACTACAAACTGCATTTTCTTGTGCAACCCTGTTGTACAATGACAATGAAAATAACATTCTTCACCATTTTGCAAAGTATACTTATCATCACAAAATAAAGTACAGAAAGGCAATTTCTGAAGAAATTGTGGTGGGAAGGCTGTATGCTGAAAAGCTGACGCTACACTGCAATGCTGCCTTAAATGTAAAAAGAATCTTGAATCAGACTGTTTAATGTCCACAGGGATGTTATGATATAAGTATGATAGGAAAAGGCCCTTTGGCCTGCTGAATTAATTGTCACTTCCGGGACAGTCAGGAGCCCTGTATTCTGAGAACCGAGAGTCCTGATTGGAGTGCAAGTTTTAAGGAGATCAGGTAGGAAGGGGGCTGTCCATTGACCTTTTGAAGTCTGATCTGACATGGAAAGATAGTCAAGTATTATTAATAACATGAATTATGGTCCTGTTGCATTTAGGCCCTAGAATAGATTTTGAACATAATACTTGTATTAACAATGCTATGACATGTCAAAGTGGTTGCTGTGAAATGGGCCAACAAACTAGTCATAATTAAGATTCTAGCAATTTCAGCCAATTGTGCCAGAGTGTGCATTTGTGTCTGTGTGTCTCTCGGGTTGCCAAACTGCCCCAATTACCTTATCTCCATCAACTGTGTCTGTCTAACGGCAATCAAGGGTTGCCGGGGTGAGGCGCACCTCTCATACCCCGGTTTACTAGTCCAAAACTGTAACTCTTTCTGCTCAAATTTTTACGTTAGGATTTTGGACCCCCCTGATGAACACATTGTGTGAAACATTGATGTAACTGCAATGTAAAAAATGTGAGCTTTTGGAAACTTTTTTTTACTGAACAGAGTTTGTATCAGGTCACTTGAGCCACCGAAGCAGCGAACTCCAGCAGCATTGAACCAGACCGACCGACCAACACTCACTTCAGCATCAAGCAACTTAAACCAACGATGAGGTAAAGAAAATAACTCAAATTAAACACTAACTACAAACTAAATCAGGTGGTAGTAAACTACTAAAATGGAACAAATAAAACATCTTTATTTAAAGACTATGGACTGGAACTTTTGTTTTTTTCAGGCTGGGAGAGCGAGTACAAAGTTGAAACAAGCATCGAAGTGATTGCTTTTCTCACAGCAACGCTAGTAGCAGGTACAATGGGTCAGTGAACAAGTTTTTGGAGATGAGAGGACATGTTACACCCGTGTCAGTAAAAATAGTCATTAGTTTGCAAAACTGTTACTGTTTGCTATCCCCTATAAAAATGTGGTCTTGGTTGAGATTCTATGGGAGTTCCTGTCACTTTCAGGCAAGTCCCTTTGCTTCCAAACCAACGATGTGTGAATGAGCACACATTTTACTAAGTTTTTACCTGAACATAATTGAGAAGAGTAAAAACTGTGGGAATGCGAGCAAGTTTAAGATATTGTTTTCCAAAAAATGTTGTGCTTTTCTCCACTCTAGCTGTGATGTCATCTACTCCAGCCCTGAACATTCCGGCCAAAACACACTAATGTAAACTCTGAGAAGGGTGTTTTTACTAAGCTTCAATGAAGGTTGATTATTTTAAGAAAGTTTAATGGGATTTGAATGTCGAATTATAGTCAAAATGTGTAAAAGATGTGGAACATTTTGGCACCGTTTTGATTATTCACTCATGTTGTAAGAGACAGTGTTGATTTGACATCCGTGGGGTTTAAATGATTGAGTGTGTGCATGCCTGATCTGGTCCTTCTTTGTGTGGACAGGCATTGTGCAGACCTAAGACAGCATCTTGGCATCTTAACATGGATATTTGGCAATGTGTTGACAACCTGCATTGGATTCTGCTATCATGGAGCACTTTTCCATCCTGTTGTTAGGCTTTGTGTAGAAGGCTGCCAAACTGAGCAAGATACAGACTTCTGCAACACCCTTTTTAAGGAGGGGCCAATAATTTATTTTACCAATGTATGTTTTTGTATGTGAAGACAGAGACAGAAGTGCGCAACTCGATCACCTCAGGCTGCAGCCAGACTTAATATTGTTAGTTATTGTTAGGGCAACTGTGGCTTAGTGGTGCGCAGGGTCGTCCTTCAAACAGAAGATTGGCGGTTCGGTCCCCGGCTCCGCTCGTCCGTGTCCTTGGGCAAGACACTTAACCCCAAATTGCTCCTGTAATTGTGCCTACTGTGTGTGAATGTTAGCTACTCCTGATGGGCACTTTAGCCCCTCCCATCAGTGTATGAATATGGGTGAATGATGTCATGTAGTGTTAAAGTGCTTCGAGTGGTCGGAAGACTAAAAAAGTGCTATACAGGTCCATTTACCATTTTAGTTAGTCCAAAGGCTGGGTAAAAAAATAAAAAATAAATCTGTAAATCCTTGAATCTGGAAAGCTTAAAAAGTGCTATATGAATAGAATAACTATTATTACACTAGTTGGCTACTCATATCTACTTTCTTATGTCCAATGTAAAATTAAGCAGTAAAACAATTGCCAACAAGATTTCTCAAAAACAATCACTACAGGTTCTGGCTGGGAATTAACCTAGTGTGTGTGTGTGTGTGTGTGTGTGCGTGTGAAGTGTCACTAGAAGCCTGTCGGTAAAGTGCTGCCCGTCCAGCTGCTCCTTCGGCCAGACCGGGATCCGGTCACGGGTGAGCACAGTGCAGCAGCTCCTTGTACTCGTTAAACAGTACTCTGTAGTGCCGCCGTGGGTCCGACCCCGCACAGCTGACAGCGGGGTCAACGGCTGCACCAGGACTGGCGTATCCTGCTGCGGACGCCCTGCACAGCTTCCGTCCTCGCTCAGCTGTGCAGGCTGACCCACGGTGGGACCTCGGTGGCGTGAATCAGCCTGACATGATCCCAAGATGGGTGACGGATTACTTCACGGGACCTTCGGGGCTGCTATAACAAGCTCACTGTTGCATTGGCTAACACAAGTAGCTCGCTACTCCTTGATAAAAAAAAATGAATAAAAGGGAAATATTATTTTGAATAAAAAGGAAAATTGGACTTTATACTTGTTTTCAGCTTTGATGTTTATCATGTTCTGTCACACTTATTATTAACTCACCCAATACAAAAACATGTCTGAATTCAACACTGTTGTCTGTATGTGTGACAATCAATCAATGTGTTGTTGTCAAGACTGTTGCCGTGACGCTTGCGGCCCTTTCTGACAGAACACGTCAGTACGGTTGTCATGCCGAAGAGACACTGCAAGAGCACATTTTCGGTCACCGATATGAAATGCCGATATAAAAAGATCATATTAAGACAGCCGTATAGCAAACTACAAGAGAATGTGTCAGTCAGCCATTTAGCTGGCAGCCTGTTCGTGTGCACACTGACAAAATACCTTTTATTTTGTTTTTAAAAAAGGTATCTGACAATCAATCACTATATTATATAAATGCAATCCTTGCCTTTTGTGTGTACCAATGTTAACATATACAGTTTTCAAGAAACAAACAACGTTTTGTTGGATTTTGGGTGACAAAATATCATAATTCGTCTGCTGAGGCGCTTTTTATAGTTATTGAAAGGTGCGCCCGGTAAAACGAAAGAAAATAATTGTAATAATTTACCTATCTATCGAGCATCAGTGATATTGGTGAAAATAGAGCTCAAAGGGTTATTAAGAGACAATACCCACCCGAACCTTCTTTCCTCTGGTAGTGAGATTCCTTATTTCATCCTCCACTCTCCACATATGATGTAATTGTTGTTGTTGGTTTTTTGTGTGCGTGAGTTTTGTTGTGGAGCAAAATGGGAATGCAATCTGCATGTCGTTGTGCAACTCTGTTGTACAATGACAATAAAATAACCTTGAAACTTGTTACCTTGTAAATGAAGGCACGTTTACAATTGACAAGGTAGTAGAAAATGTAAAAAAATACTTTACCTGAGATTTCATTGAACTGTACTGAAGTTATTTTCTTTTAACAAAATAAACTAAAACACTGACAATGAGGAAGAACCATCATTCGTAACAATACCCGGCCTTAGTTCGCCTGGTTTTGCCATTGGTAGAAAAACACAGTATTTAGTGTTGCAATAGCTTGACATTGTGTTTCCACATACTATGTGTGGAAACACAATGTATTCACCAACCAATTCTGTGGATCTGTGAACGTATAAATATGCGTTTTGTATTATGCAATCAGTGGCAGTTAGTGCTTGAGATACTGTTTTGTGCCACTTTCTGTGAAACCTTGACATGACATTGTTAGCCCTCCGTGAACTATTGCATGTTTATTTTTTCTTCGCATAGTCAAGCTTTTCATTTGTGTGAGACGCTGTGAGTCGCCTCCGCTTCCCTGCAAATTGTTACACTAATTTTGTTTTCATTTCCTTCAGTGAGTAAATGGAAAGTGGTGGTCTGATGCACCAGGGAACTGTTTTGGGGGAAGCCTGATTAGATTTATCATTTCCAAAGCAATCAGGTATAGAAGATCCACATTCACTAAAGCGTCGGGAGACAACATTTTGAGAAATGCACTTATTTGCTTTCTACCTGAGAGTTTTAATGGGAATGATACCACACTAATTTCCATTTGCTAAATATGAAGCAACAACCAGCAGACAATTAGCTTAAAGCTTAGCATAAGGAAGTCCCACACCCTCACTTCAACAGCTCACTGATCCACATCTTGTTTGCATGGTCCTTCTTTTTTTTAAATTAATTAATCTATTCTTCTCTTGGCGGAGGTTGACACCTTGCCAGTCAACCAACAAAGACATAAATACCCGCCGTAAAACCAACTTTAATTTTCTTTGTTGCATGACTTAAACATGCCTTGATAGAGGCACATGACCTACCAGCCTTTTAAAATAGAAACAACTGGGATATCTGGGACGCCACAGTCCCGAGAGCATATCACGTGATTATTGCCAGTTTTTATTTTTTATACTCATTATGACCTCTGTTAAAAATATGACCAAGTCAAAGAAGCATCAGGAACCATTAAGCAAAAAAAAAGAAACTCATCTTCACCATTTTGGATAAGAAAAAACAGGCTGTGCCAAAGTGAAATACAACACTTTGCTGTACAAACAGTTTAATTGTGATTAATTATTCAACACTAAGCCCACAATATTGCCCACAATAGATGCTTGAACATGTCCTAGTCATGCAAATTTTATTTTGTTGCATGCACAATACAACAAGTAGTTAGCTTTAGGAATTCTGAGCATTTACATGCATAAATAAACACTATGTGGCAACAGAATGATACAATTTCTATCGAGGGAACGTATACGTTTATAGGCTGATGGTGGTACTGTGTCATTGGCCATTTTGAAGCTTGTTAATTCATAGGTTGTTGATGCCCCTAGGCAAGAACACAGTCTCATTATTTTTTCATTACTGTACATAAGGCTTACATGTAGCAACCACAGATTTGACCATGGCAAATCTTACTCTTCATATAAATAATGCTTTACCACAGCGCACTGAAATGGCAGCAATAACTACAGAACCAGTGATGTGAAAAAAAAGGGTTCACGTTCACGACTGACCAGCCAATTGCATAACAAATAGAACGCCTTGTCAGAATGTCATCATTTTACAAAATGTGCTCTCTCAGCTTTTTATTTCAGTTTCAAGGAATACTTCATACTCGGTTGACCCTGAATACTATTCGACGATTAGATCTCAGGAGCCTCAAATGTGGTAATGAAACAAAGCATCATTCATCATTGGTAAATAACAACATGGATATTTCACAATGAAAGAATAGGCTTACATTTATTAGTCAGAGCACTCACATAAGACCGTAGAACTATCAGAGGCTAGATATCTTTTTTAAATTCTGAACAATTCACTAAAATCAACTGGGCGGAGGCGCGAAACAGCTGTTTGTGGCTTGCATCTCTCTTTCCCTTTGACTGTCCCTTCGCTTCCCTTTTTTTCAATTTTTTTTTAATTGGGGGCTGAAAGTTCTTTTTACGACCACGAAAAGCAAGCAGGACTAGACAACAATTCTATTCTAACATCTCATGGTGAAATAAGACATAATCGAGGGGGAGAATGTAAATATAAAACATTGCTCGAGAAAACTTGGGTAGACTAATTCTGTGCATTCCAAATCATTTACGACATTTGTACTGTAAATTTTGCTGTTCTTTGTAAATATACTACAAGGTACATTTTGGCCATATCAGTGTATACTGCTAGTTTAGTATGGTGTTTCGAATACAAGTTGTGTCTCTGTCAAACGAAGACACAAGAGAACATGCATGCCTCCACGGTGAACGGCGGATCATAAAATGAAGTCTTGATGAATTTAAGTGGGGGTGTGGGGGTTGTTGTCTGCTAGTGTTTCAGTAGTGTTGCTTCTCTGTCTGTCTTGTTCTTATAAAATAAAATGTATTTAACCTTTCTTATTGTGAGTTCCATAGTTTACCATAGCTTGGTACTGTAGACTAGGATTTTCTGATATGGTTTAGAAGGTTACTTAGTTAGTTCCAAATTTTATCAGTCAACGTGCACCATAGTTTATCATAGTGCAACAGTTACCATGTTCAAAATGAATGAAACCAGAGATGTCTCTCTATTTTGTATCATAGATAATAATGATAATGATATATTGACCGCCAAACTGGCAGTGTCCCCGGTTGTAATTTCAGAAATCTGGTCACCAGAAATCAAAAAGTGAAGATTCTGGTCGTATTTTTTATTTGAATTTTTTTTTGTTTCGCACTTTTCCGTCGAAGGGAAGCATAAGCTACTCACACTCGTGATCTTTCACATTTCTGTCAACATTTTCTACAACTACATTATTGTTTAGACCCTACTGCGGAGACAATAAGCTGGGTGTTTTCTGAAACTCAAGCTCCAGGCTAAAATATGTCCAACTCTGATTCAGTAATATTGCTACTTTCACTGACCTGAACATGAACTTCACTGACATTTTACGACCACTGAACTAATGAAGTGCTGCAGAGTCATGCCGATCACAGGGTGCATCCCTATTAAGTGCAAAAAGAGCAAAAAGTAGAAAGGAAAGGGGCTGGGAGGTTATAGAGGGAGGTTAGGGAGGAATAAAGATGGAGATAAAATGTGAACAAATTAGACTGTCTGGAAAACATTAACCATTATACACCTCCAAGCAGCCCTCGACAAAGTAATTCACTGCAGGCAGACACTGGAATAAGAGCAGGGAGATTGTGAAGATTGAATGCAGGGAGAAAACAGTTTGTAAAAGAGCTTTTTACTTGGAGTTGGGGGATTTACAAGAGGATATGCAGAGCTGAGAGAAGGGACGAAATAAAAGTTTCAGTAGACATGAACAGATTGCAATTGTCTCAGCAAACTCCAGTTTTCTTTTTAAAAACTATAATTGACAACGAGGCTCAAGACTTACTTTTTTTTTTTTACCACTGCCCTGAAAAATTATTTAAACCATCCAGAAGTCAGTGTAATCCGTTAGAAATTCTAAGTGTTATGCTTTTGCTTTTTTATTGCCATCTATGGTTATGTGCATAAAAACACACAATTCAAGAAATAAGTGAATTGAAATACTTGTTTTGATAAAAAAATATTGGCATCAGTAGTTTCAATTATGTATCATAAGATGCTTAGAGCTAGCGTTAGGAAGTTGATTAGGAAGTCATAATTTAACTCTAATATATTTATTTGATTTTGCGTATTGATTCAACTTTCTTGCCAAAAACTAAATTCTACAAGACTACATTTGAACGCATTGTGATAGTGTTATAATATACCTTCGCCCAATAGTCCCTTTGACTGAATAGAGCTTAAACGCCTTCATAATGCAACCCTCCGTGAAGGTTATAACTAGCTACAGGGAAAGAGCTTGCTGTTGGCAGGCGAGCCGGCCTCTGCCATTACTCTGAGCAGCTTGTGAATGAATGGCAATATGATAAGTGTCTGATTAAGTAAGTTGTTCCCCCACATCTCCACTGACTGCGGGACTAATAAAGGATTATCTTATCTTATCTTATTTATGACTTACAGTTGTGAGAAGTTGTCCCTTTCCGTTGCAGGGTTAACACAGGTGAAATTAATAACGTTAATTATGGTCCCTTTATACTTTGTGTCACAGCCATTCCAGTGAGTCAGTATGCACAGTGTCAGTACCTTAATGGAACAGGGCCATAATTAATGTTATCAATTACATCTGTGTTTACCCTGCAGTGACACTTCCAAAATGTCTGGTGCAAAAAAAAGGCCTCGTTTGCGAGCTATAGCTTCTTCAGGAACGTTCACACCGACAACATGTTAAGAACTTCCACACCGACAACATGTTGTGGGTGTGTGTGTGTGTGTGTGTGTGTGTGTGTGTGTGTGTGTTTTAAAGCTATCACGTGGCACACGTGCGCAAGTGCAAAAACAATCAAAGATGTGAGAGCGATCGGGCCGATCAGCTGAAAGCCAGACGGCTTTGATCGGCCCGTCGATCGACGTGTGCATCGTTATGAATCAGGTCAGCGACGTGTCAAGTTGGATATGGTCATTACGGCCAGGATCTTAAGGTTCTGTACTGTCACATTTCACTGTATCTGGGTCAGTGGCGTCCTCTCGCTGTGGCTCGTTTCATCTACTGCCTCTCCCCTGGGTTATGCTCTTTCCCCATGCTTGCATGTATTAATATTCAGATCAGACATTTTATCACATTTGGGGCTAATGTGTTGCCATTTCTACACCCCTTCTGCAGGAGAGAAACGGTGGTATACAAGTGTTATCTGTGTTTGCCGAGCAGCGGTGTCTTCTGTCTTGGCTGCTTTTTCTCTCGGAGGCACTAATAAACAGATCAGGAAACTTGGGTGAAAACAGACAGTTATGTTTACTGGTGTGAGTGAGTCTTGGAGGAGCATCGCGGTGGTGAGGAAAGCTAATGCTATTCTCTCCTGCCTCGACAGCCCCATGGTGCCAATTCAGGAGTTAACGCGGGACTAAAAGAATCTTGCAGACTGCTTCATTTTAACATGCAGGGATGTGGTTTCCTGTGTATGTGGCATTTCACATCAATGAGTGATGAACAAGTATTTTTGTTTAATGTTGCTGACTCACATTTGGTTCATGTTTTATATTATTTATGTTGTGTGTGTGTGTTTTTTTGTTTTTTTTAGATTTCTGCTCATACTTCTTCTAAGTCCTGTCTGCAAACTAGATTTTCCTCTGCAGTCAATTACCTTTTTAAAATGAACCAAATTGAATCGAAGTCTTAGCCACATGTTTATGAAAACCGTCTTGTACAGGCGATGAGCGCGGAAAAGCGCAACAGTATGAATTGGATGTTTATGTCAATGAGTGGTAAGGAAGAGCGAAGGGCTCTTAGGGAGACATCTAAATAGTGCATGAAGCTGAGAGCCTCTTAGTGATCGCACGTGGCCTTTTGCTGCGGATGTTGATACGCTGAAAATCGGAGATGCAATGTGAGAGAGAGAGAGAGAGAGAGAGAGAGAGAGAGAGAGAGAGAACTGATGAGCGGCATTCATCCACATTTGCCAGGAAGGAAGATGAGGGGCATTAATTGGTGTGATTCACCCCGGCGCCGTGCACAATAAGCAGCTGTGTTTTCACATCGGGGTGAGGACCGAGATCCTCGCCCGGGCTGCGACTGTGCGCAGCTGTGTTTTTTTTTCTCTTCACCTGCGCGATTCTGAAAAAGTTGAGTAGGGGCTATGAAGATGTTCCTCGTCGGTTCCGTCGTGCGGCCCTGCCAAGCTGGGGCCTTTGTTCCTTGGCAGCATGCCACCACACAAACCACTGCCAGAGGAACTGTGTCATGCCCCGCTCAGTTTGGTTTGTAGACAGGCAACGTGGGGGAATAATCCATTCCATTTGATAGTTCTCTGGCATGAATTTGAGTGGCTGTCACGGCAACTTAAGAACAGATTTGCTGTCAAAACCGAAATATTATGTATATCACTAACCATCTATTAAGGCATATGCTTCACATGCCCCCCCCTCCGGGCTTCACAGCTCTCTTTCAGCTGAGAATAGCGATCTATCCACGATCTCTGCTCGGCTCGAGTATCTGTGGTTTCAGCAAGAAAGTTTGAAAAACAGGAAATTTAAAGAGTAACTTGCGACAATCTAATACATCACTCTCCTGTATAGAGCAGCAGAAGGCAGCCTTCGAACATAGTGGCAATTAAATTATCTTGTTTCTAATCAGTCGCTGAAAAAAAGAAATTCTAATTAGAAGTCCGAAATTGGTGTCCGACGGAAGAGGGAAAGTAAAAGAAAAGGACCGATCAGTCATTACGCCGACTCTCAAACACTTTCCTCCAGCAGAGCCGACTGATCCGGCCCAAAGTCAGCCAAGACTATATTGCACAGCTGGACACAAAGGAGCAATCAAACTAATGATTCCTTTTGCCACTGGGTTTTTTCGGAGACGTAGAAATGCAGAAACCCTGGCTTGAATGTCGAAAGACGGATGGTCCTGGTTTAGCGATCAGGGGGGGGGGTCCACTGTCCACTTGGGGGGGCTCACAAGTGTACGGTCCCAGTCTCGCGACGGCTCCCCGCAGACTTGGCAGTAAACTTCACCATTGCTCTCCTGACCTCCGCCCCTCCACGCAGGTAACAACAATCAAAGCGACGTCAATCTCAATAACAGTGGGCTATTGCAAAGTGCAGGGAACAGCACATTTATTTCAGTTAAGAAGCCGCATGGATCCAACGAGGACCAAAGGCCGCCCTCTACCGCTGACCGGTTTGGGCTCAACAGTAATTACTGAAATAAGAGGGTTCCGTTACGCAATTCATCAGGAGATAATGAACGAGTGTTTGACAGAACACAGTGGGGAAAAAATCTCCACCAGCAATATGAATACAGTACCGTGTAGTCCACCAGAACGTCAATACAATTATCTGGTGTGTGCAGACTTCTGTACCTTTTATGGGTGAGCGAGCGCCTCGCTTCCATGGCTTCTCGCTCCCAGACCTTTTGGAGGTCCACTGGTATTAATTAAAAACCAGATCGAGCTCCTCAACGCAACTCTGGCACGAGCTCAGAGCTCCTCAATTAGCTGCCAAACAACTTGTCTGCCTTGTTGGTTTCTGAGGTTTGAGATTTTTTTTTGGCGCGGAGCAAAGTCACTCAGGAGGCGTTTGAAACAATATCAACATGCTCTCATTGTTCGCTCTTCTCACGAGGCAGCATGTTTTTCTTTTCTTTTTGCTCCTCTGTCCTTGTTTTTGCCTTACCTTGTGCCACTACATCTGCCCCATCAGTGCTGCACTTTGTATTTATCAGGCTTCTACTTAACCAGTTGGTTATTAACAACAGTGTCAGACAAAATGAACAGCAATACAGGTAAATGACAGCAGCTGTATCGACGTTTAAGATGATGACAGACAAGGTTAGAAGCAAGGGAAGCATCTGTTACCAAATCTGTTACCGCCATCAAAGTGACCTGAAAATGTGTATTTATGCTTGTTAAATAAAAATAAAAAAAAAAAAAAAAAAAAATGTCAAAACAACACTAATATGTGGCTGCTAAGGAACAGATGCTCCGCTTGTGGCATGTTTCCGGAGGACAATGGAACTGTGACGGAGTCGCGACCGAGCCAGAGTCAGACTGTCATACATAACACAATTAGTGTGATCTACTAGTTCTTAGTGCCAGTGTCATTAGCTGTGACACGACAAAATCAGATCACCAAAAACAGTTCCCTTCTACACACTCAAAAGTACTAACGAGTGTTTCCTGTAGCAGTAAAATGACATCCTCTTAAAAGAAGAACCAAATCTACTTTTTACAGAGAAGTCCAGGAAAATAAATGACTCAGTGTCGCACGATGACGCCTGTGAAAAAAAGGGACCTCTGGCAGACATCATGAGGAAGTCAGGTGACGTTTTTATAGAGCAACAAAATCCGTGGCAGGAGGGTGGATGGATGGGTCAGCTAACCATCGAACTATAACCTCACTGTGTCTTTAAAAAGCACGACTGCTACTCTACCAAACCCACTCAGTGCCATTTTTGGAGTGCCTCTTGACTACGCTGAGTTTACTAAATAGAAATTGAATCCTGTCCTTTGCCACTCTCATCGCAATGTAAATGCACCCTTCTTCACAGTGGGACTCAACTCCGGCAGAATGCTCTTGGCAGACTAATCTCATCTCATGTCGTTCCTTCAAACTGGAAAAACAATCATGTTCTCTCTCAGGGTCGAACAAGAGATTTGACATGGCATCGTCCACTTTTGCTAAAGTATACACAGCTTCCACAGATTAAAAATGCACTTTGGTATCCAACTGTAGTTCCATCACGGCACCATGTACTTGAATTCTCTAAAGTGCTGAACACGTCTAATAATGTATGCTAAATATACACTATATATGTGATACAAAACAAAACACAAGATTACTGCTTACTCCTTTGAAACAGGTAGGAAAAAAATCTTCTTAGAGGGTTTTTGATAGTTATTATAATTATTATCTCCGTAAAGCGATGATGAGATTGGTTGTGTGTGTGTGTGTGTGTGCGTGAAGGCGTGTGTGTGTGTGTGTGTGTGTGTGTGTGTGTGTGTGTGTGTGTGTGTGTGTGTGTGTGTGTGTGTGTGTGTGTGTGTGTGTGCGCGCGCGCGCATCTCTGTGTCTGTCCATGGCTAATCTTGCACATTGTTTCACCAAACTGCATAATAACCTTTTCCATCCATGTTACACAAAACAACAGAAGAATAAGTAATCAATCAAAATGTTATAATTTAAATAACTGAAATATTGTAATGTATGTGTATGAGAAAATCTTAACGACAAAATCCGATACGGTTATGGCACAACTATTGAAACCACCACACCATGTATCGTATTAATGCACTACAGACTGCACCTGTGAAAACACCTGTGGCCAATTAGATCACTTAGAAATCAGAGCTTGAGCACTAAAAGTAATCAGGTTTGCTGTTTGGCGTGAAAAACAACAATCAAGGCCTATTTTGGAGAGAGATTAAAGGATTAAATATGCAATATGCTGTATTTTGTTTACAGTACAATGCAGTAACTATGTCATCTTCAGTTAACGTAATTGTGTCTGATACTGTTATGAGTATATCAGTATTGAGAATGAACATTGTATTTGTGTTCATTGTCTAGCGTGCTACAGATGGAAATGCAAAAGACTCCAATGTCTTGTGTAAAGTTCTGATACTAAAAAATCATTTTTAAAAGATTTGTTTGTAGTATTGAATAAAGTGTTAGCTTTTGCAGGAGATGTAATATATATATACATATATATATATATTATTTTTATTTTATTTCTGTATATGTTTTTTGGTTTATGTGTGTGGAGTTTTGACAGAGAGGAACCTAGTTTCAGAAAAGTCTCAACCATAAACATATCAATAATCTAAATAATAATTTCTGCTTGGATTTCGTTATGTTTTCACGCATTATCATGGAGGACTACTTTTCCTCTGACACAGCACAATGTAGCAACAACAGCCCTCCTACAAATTATGTTTATAGCCAACTAATATGCAACATCACATATGTTTTAAGGGAAACGTAATACCGCTCTTACTACAGTTCCACCATCCAACCTAACTGCCTCCCTACAACAATTGGGTAAAATACTACATAAACATTCTGTTCTAGTGTTAAGCACAAATAGCTCCATGTTTGACCGCTCCGGCACACTTGATGGCGCTGTATTTAAGTAGACTGGGTAAAATGCAACAAAGATCTACATTGCTGCAGTTTACCGACTATTTTAAACTACTTATTTCTCTTTCTGCACATTATTGTCGACAGCAGTATATCCTTACGTCATTGGCTGTGCTCTAAAAGACATCAGCCCATGGTGGGTTTTAAGTTCACGACGTTTGAACTTTTCGGCACAGCAAACTGCATCTGGCCAAAAATACACATGCAGAAAAATAAAACTGAGTGCAGGGATGTGTGAAAAGTGTAGAATAAATTCAAGTGTGAGCAGCTTGAGAGTCTAACAGATTAGCGTGTGCCATAAGTACCTATTTAAAGGAGCGGTATCAATGAGGCAAAAATAATATCAAACATATCACTACACAGTTAGTTATTAATGCACTTAGGAGGCGGGGGAGTGAAACCAGTGGGAAAGCAACCTAGCATAGATAGAAGTAGTTGTGGTGTATTATTATAGTAGTAGGTATTAATTGGACTGGAGCTCTGAGGCGGGACGTGAACTCTGTTTCCTGGCATCAAAGAGAAACGCGTTACCCCCACTTCTCTATTTTCCTCTATGCCGCCATACAGATTTCTCCTTAAGTCTGTTGATGGTTTGTGGATGAACTGTTCTGGAATGCAGATGCATGGGGGGGAGAAGTTGCAACAGTGCCTAAATGTTGTATTTCTGGCCCGAGGCGCTGGAGGACCCAGAGGAGCTCATGGCCTGATTTTGCCTCGTGGCCACAGAAACATAAGCTTGAAGATGACCAGCAGGTTGCAGCCAACACTTCTCCGCTGACAGGTGTATGTTTGGCCCGGTGGCTGAGCTGAAAAAGACTTGAATGGACAAGGTAGACGGATGTATGAGAAGCTGGACCACCTTGAATTCCTTTAGCTGCAGGGGACCATGTACAGTGTGTTTCCATTTAAAGCCCCTGACTGTCAGCAGGCCCGGGTACATAGTGAAATCCCTGAGGGAGCTTCTGAAATGTTGGGGTGCACTATGGCAGAATGCATTTGCAGGCCACAGTATTCTAATATAGCATTCCGCTGAGTCAAATTAAGGCCTGGATATAATGGATATAATGTCACCTTAAAAGCGTTTCCCCAAAAACATTAATTTGAAAAGTCAGCCACCAAAACACACTTAAGTGAAATTAGCAGCTGCCACATTGCGAGGCAGGTCGTGGGCAGGTAGGGCGGGGACCAGTCCGGCTTTTTTAAGACAGCAGCGTTGTTTCAAACAAATAAATGCATGTCACGTTAACTTCTCCACCTCCAATTAAGAGCAGCAAGCAGCTTCCTTGGCTTTACCGTGGACCTATCCGAGGTTGTTTCCCACGATCTGGATGAGACACTCCTAAGTGAGGCTAGATGTTGCTATATGATGCTCAACACTCTCCAGCACAGGTCAAAGCCCAATGAGAAAACCCAAAGCCTCCCCAGTGGCGATCAGGAGAGTTGAAGGAAGGAAATCTTCTCGGAGTCATTACTCAGTCAATCTCAGATCTGCACAGTCAGACTTGGAAAAAAAACGCATACGTTTCTGCAAACCACGTGAATCGTTGAATGTCGACGTTTCTGAACCAATAATACGGCCTTGCAGAAATGCACAATGCCACATGCTTAATGTTGTGAAACGATTGGTTAGGTTTAAGCAACAAAACTACTTGGTTATGGTTAGAAATAGGATCAGGGTTTGTGTTAAAATAATGACGTAAATAAATAACAATTGCCTTTCCTCAAACTTGCGGTTATTATTTACTCATATTGTACTGCACACTTTTTTTGCAGTTTTTTATTTGTTAACATGCTAAAATGACACATGAAGCACAATTATTGAGGCTGAGACTCAAAGAGCAAAACCTCAGCTCAAGTCTCAAAAACTCTGAACCATTTGCCCTTCAACATGGCCACACTTCAACACTGTGCACTGTTCTCTACATCAGACACATGAATGTGACATAAAGTCACATTTGAAAACACCGCCATTCAAAATGCCACACCCATGGACCAATTGGCCAGTACACCTGATTGCTTGATTGTCGACTCATCAATCAGGATGTAAGCCATGTAAAAAAGACCACAGGTGAGTACCTGTTTTCAACCACAACAGAAGCCAACATGGCAGCGAGAGGCCTATTTTCGCAAACGTGTATTCGCATTTGAATTGAGCGGTAATTCCTGCTCTTCTTTTTTTGTTCCGGCAACATTTTGCTGTGTTTTTAATCTATTTAGAATAGGCTCTGTTCTGATTTTCAGAGAAAAATGCAACCTTTGAAAATGCATTGACGTATTTCATGATTTTACAATGTTTAGAGAAATCAATATTTTTACCAGTGTGCCGTACTGGTCTTGTGTGTTGTGTTTCAATAATATATTCATGTACTTCACTCAAACAAGGTCTCTGAAAAATCTAACCCAGACTATATCATTCTAAAAGTAGAAATGTTAAAAGTCAGCACAGCAGTGTATCACCGGTTCAAAGAGAACTCACTACTGATTGGCTAGGGTTAAAAAAACAAAACACAATAAATGCAAACTACTCTTTCATCCATTGATACAAATAGTAAAAAGCCACCAAGAAACATATCAAGATTGTAATATCCCTGTGCAATTCATGTGTAGTCAACCATGCAGAAATGAAATGAAAAACAATAATGTTATTGAGCAGGAAGTAGGGTAAACTATTTATGTGTGGTACACCTTAGTTGGCTCCCACATTTTAATAGAAAATATATTGCTAAACGTATGTAAGGCTGGAGTTAATATCTGTGCATAGATATTTCTATCCTATAAAAAAAAATCAAAAATCAAAACTAATCTCTTTATAAAGAAGTTAGATCACACTGGCCGATGGCCAGGAATGTTAACTGCAGTCACTTCCCTCTGGAGCTAATATAGAAGCACTATAAACTCCTATCTCTCACCACTTTCCATTTTAAAACGCTTGAAAATAAATGGTGCTGTGGCCCCCCGACTACTTCCAGATAACATAATGCTTCCATGAGTTATACAATACAAAGCTCTACTAAGTTCTTCCAATTTTTCTTTGTAATCATTGCCAAGCAGTTGTTGGAATATGACGGTTATGTCTTCCCATCACATTGCTAATGCGCAGTGCAAAAGTGTACGTTTAGCTTTACAATCTTACTTTTGCATTTTTAGACACGTTTGTCATGTCAAGAATGCTAAAAGTCTCCGTGTTGCATTCCAGGGAGCCCAGCGCTAGTGTCTAGAGCGAGATGATACGCGGGGTTATAAACATATCATAGTGCCTTGATTTATCCTTGCAGTGCAAGAAGATTTACTGCCCATGTCTGGTGAGACGAGAGTACAGGTGGCTTGAGTTGTAAATCCTGTCTCTCTCAGAACTTTTGCCGTTCCCCTGCGAGGAACTGTATCGCTGCATTGGCAACCAGCGAACCCTTCGCATCGAGCACTCGAACATCCATCCTTTCTGAGAGGAGTCGAGACGCGAGCGGAGCGCCATTAGTCCGGAAGAGAAGGGGGTGGATAAAACGTATCACCAATGCACCATTAACCTTTAATGAACTGGTGCTACATTTCCAAGACAAAGCTGCTTTGAAACTCCCCTTCCCAGGAGGTCAATATCGTCTCGCTGTCCTTGTCAACAAGAATTTTGTCTGGTCACGGCGCTGAAGAGCCGTTTTCGGATATGGAGAGAACATGTACCTCAGTTCACACTGTTAAGTTAAGTTGTATTCATAACCATGCAGTATTCACAAAAAGCAAAAAAAAAAAGAGATGCCAATTTAAGCCTCAGAGGGATCGTATGGTGATTTACTGCGCGCTCCGTGCTCATCAATAGAGGCACTCTGTCACGTTGTAATAGCCGTTGTTGATGTTGATGAGGTATTATTTTGCACATCAAACACCCCCACATGCTGACTACTTCAATGCTAATTATGTTTGGCTCATTTCGGATGTCTCTGTCACAGTGGGTCGGTGCCACCGTCACAAGCAGAGCCGGGGCCCTTTTTTCTATCCGGCTGGTCTCGTTCTTAGCGCGCGCTGAACCCTACTTCAAGTTCACCCCAGGAAACGGGGGGGCTGGGGGGGGGGGGCACACATTCCCGCCCGCTATGCCTGTGAAGGTAACTTGGGGACCTGACTTGACTTTGCATGCGTTTGAAAAGGATACAACATGTCTGCCACGGCAGACGGAGTGTGATCCAAGCATGCTGGGATTAAAAAGTCCCTGCTGCTGTTGGACTTTTGAATGTGTTTTTAAGCGATAACAAATTCCTGCTTGTGTCATTAGCGAGGTGGTAGCACACTGACATTTAGCCTTTAAAAAAATTAGCAGCAAGCTGGCAACAACCGGCTCAGTATGCACAAACCTTATTTACCTACAGTTCTGAGGATTCTCACCGGCTCTTAACTGGGGTTTTTGTCACTCATTATTTTTATGGCTTCTGCCCACTAACTGTGGCAATTACGGCATAACGGCACATTTAATCTCCCTTAATGTCTCAAGATTCTTTTTGACTGAGGGTTGTGTTGCAGAAGGCGGTGTCCGGAGGCATACGCAGCCTTCTTGTTGATAGCCGAGCTAATAGGCGACCGTTACTGTAACAAGGTTAATTATGAAGAAGGACGAGTAGTGTGAGCTTGGCTGGCCCCATCCCAAACTCTGGGGCCGGGGATGTGGTACGTCAAGAGTCTCGGTCTCCGTCGCGGTAGTTTATCTGCAAAATGCTGAAGCACAGTGTAACAGTGGCACAAGTAGAGAAGAGTCGTAAGTCTTTACAACCACGGAGCCAGAAATTTATAATTTGGTGGGTCTGTGGGATTTAATGTGAGCAGGAAAGAACCGAAGCGAGCCTGGGGAAACATTCTGGCAGTAAAAAAGCCCACATTTGGTGGCATCTGGCACATTGTTTTGCCACTATTCCATCACATACACTGATTTTATTTATTGCATATTTTGATGGTAAACATGCTGTGAATTATTGTGAAGAAGAATTAGGGATTCTTGTGCATTTCAACCCCCACAGTCTGTAAATAGCTACTGATGACGGATCAGAGCTTTTGCAATTAAGAAATATCATCAGACCTCACACCTTCACTGAGGATGTCCCCTGCCTGTGCCATCAAAACAGTTCTTACTGTGTTTTGTCATCAGTTATTTCGCTAATAAGTGTCAAACACTGAAGATGACTCTCCACTATTTGCTCAGCAGGAGACAAAACGCTGAGGTGGCCTGGCTCGCACTGGGTTTAGATTTCAGTGAGTCCAGGACAGCGTGTAGACACAATCTATGAAATTAATCAAAACTAGGTTTCCATCATCTTCCGCGAGAGGAGGCAAACCGGGGCTGGAGCACAGCTGAGTCCTGCTGTCGGAGTCGTGCCCTAACCTTTCTTGATTTTGCTGCTTCAAAATGAATTATTTTTACATAACAAGATAAAAGGGGGTACTTTTATTGTGAATAATTTGGAAGAATTGAAATGTGTCGAGAGCTACTTTAACCAAGAAATTCTATCTGATCACTATCCGTCACGGTGGAGTGTCAAGCTGTGGACGCACACATGGGGACACAGCTTGTTACTCAAAACAGTTTTTTTTAGAATAAAAAAATCAAATAAAGTTGCCAGCTGGGCTTAAATGTCCGCTGTCTGGCCGACAGCAGGAGCTTATGGAAAGCTCTGACACCCAAACATTTTCTCTGGGTACGCTGGGTGTGTCAGGATGACCCAGGCACACCCGGGCACACCCGGACACACCGGTGGCTACATGCTGCTGGAACTGACTCATAGCACAGCAATAGCTGTCATAAATTTTAGAATATATATTTATATATATATAATATTTAGAAATAAAGCAACTTGCTGAAAATCTGTAAAGAATTACTGTTGAGAGGTAAATATGCAACACTCTTCAGGATTTGGAGTCTTTTGGAAATCATAAATTTAACTAGTGAAAAGATTGAATCAACAGCACAGGCAGCCCATTAGTGGTATTATTGTCCTGTGGGACTTCATGCTTCACGAATCACGAGTAAAATTACGGTTTTCTCAATAAACCCAAGTGGTATCCACCCATCCGGATAGTTTGGATTTATTATATTTGCTTAAAATTTTAAAATTCAATCATTTTTTTTCAGAATCAGGACACAAAACAAGGGAGCTCAACATAATCAGCAGAATAAACCAGCTACCGTTTCCATTGGAATATTTTGGATCAGTTTGCATGAAACTATCCACGGTGAGTTTGTTGAAATTTGCATCTCAACTGATGGGGGATCCCATTCGTTGGTTCTTTCCATATTCCACCCCCACCCCCATCCTCCAACACCACCAAAAAAGATTTAAAAAAAGCAGAATCTCACTCCAGCTGGTAGTTGAAAGTTGGCAAACCCAGAGTTTACGTGAGTCCTATTCCAGTGAGAAATAGCAGCTTGCAGCGGTGATGAGTCTCACTACTTCCTCACTACTCTCCGGGTAGTGAGGAATGAACAGTGAGTGCCCCAAGACATCAACTGGCAGTACAGGTAAAAAAAAAAAGAGAAGAAGCAGAGAAGACCCCCTCACACATGTAATGTTGATATAAAAAAATGCAAGGCACGGTTACTAAACTTGAAACATTAGCATGTATAAAACCCTGTTGTTTCCTCTCCCGTGCATTCACTTGAGAAAAAAAAGAAAAGTTTTCACTGTTTTTCTGAATTAATAAGATTCTTAGGATGCTGAGATCAATTTTAATGGCTTATTGTGTATTACAAAAGCAAGTATGAGTACAATTAGATACTTTTTTTTTTTTGGAGCCACCAAGTGTGAGAAAATAATCCAGTATTTTACAAAAACATGATGATTGAATGACAAACATCTTTACAACCTTCAGGGTGCGTTGTTTTTAACAGTTTGACGTGTTTGCTCGTTTTGCTGTGTGTGTGTGTGTGTGTGTGTGTGTGTGTGTGTGTGTGTGTGTGTGTGTGTGTGTGTGTGTGTGTATGTGGCACTTTGTTGTCACAAATAGTGCATCGTGCTGTATTTTTATCGACAGGTGAAAAGTGGCGCTGCACCGCGCCACGTTTCTGTCCCGCCGCTCTCTCACACGTCGATGCGTGCGACCGCGCTCCGCTGAGAGCCGCTCGGCGCCAAACACGTTCAGGGCTGTTCTCCCACAAACGTCATGCGAATGTGGTGAAAAAGTTTGGAAGCGATAGAGCGATGGAAATTATCAATATATATGTATATATATATATATATGTATATTTTTTTAAAGGAATCATGACCAAATGAGTAGCTTGTGAGTATCAAGGTATCAATTATTACGATCTGCCCATCCCAGCTGTTAGCTGGCTAGCGCACCGTCCCTCCTCCGCATCGACCCCCCTTTGGAGGGGGAGGGGAGCTGACGACAGCTCCGGAGACGGATTGGTGCTGTAGCAACTCAAATCCAGCCAGCGGGCGTGTGGCCGCGTAAATATTTTCTCAGAAATCCAACGTATTAATCTCGAACACAAGTGCAAACTTTTTTTTCTTTTTCTTTTTAAATGAATGCACTATGCTTCCATAAATGCCAGATGTATCAGTTTAAAAAAAAAAACTGCATTAGACGACTGCAGTGTGAACAAGCAAAGCTTTTCTCGTAATAAACCGTGTCGACGGGATTTGACAAATATTATTTATCAGCCACAGGGTCGTGAAGAGAAAACAAAAAAAAGAAAAGAAGCATAACAACATGATGCATTTCCCATCGAAAGCCATCGGTCTGCGCCTCCTATCAGCTGTCGCCGAGTCCCACCCTGAAACCCGGAACACACATCAAACTGATCAGCGAAAACATTGATCGCGGAGCCTGACAAACGGTGGCCCTCTTCATGAATGTGAAGCCGTCTTATCGCTTATTGCTGCAGTTTCTAGCGCAGCAGCATCCGCCGCCTTCACGAAAAACAAGGCCTCTGACCAAATTGCTGTCGCCAACGGCTAACTTGGAGGTTTTTCCTCCCGGGATAACGTACGTTTATCAGCCAACGTTTTTTTTTTTTCTTCGATTTCTAGCGGGTATCCCACGCATCTTGTTGCTAGTAAGGTTCAGACAGTTACAAAAATAGTTGTATGTAAAATAACACATTGTGTGTGTGTTTGTGTGTGTGTGTGTGTGTGTGTGTGTGTTTGGCATACTCGCAGCATCAGGTCAGACACTGCTCTTTTCTGTCTGCTGCAGCCCCCTCAGTAGCCACGGCGCACTGGCTAAGCTGAGGCTGATTCCAGTCTCTGTGAATGAGTAGATAGGGAGGTGAGTCTCATATCTCCATGTTGACAGGCTCAACATCCCCTTCCCCCCCCCCGCCTCCAACCTCACCCCTCGACCCCCCCCCCACCCCTCGCCTCCCGCGGCTCCACACCAATCATCCCTGCTAGCACACGACTTGCTTCTCCCCACGCGTGCTCGTGCTCTCTCTCTCTCTCACACACACACACACACACACACACACACACACACACACACACTACATCTCTCGGTGAGACCCGGCACTCGCCTTTTTATTTGAATGCGATAAATATTTAATTTGCGAACGTGTTGGGAAAGATCACACGAGCACGCACAAAGGACCCTCAGCTGAATATGCAACGTTCCGATAAATATTTCAGCACTCCATTTTCAACCAACCCCCAGTTGACTCGGCGGGAACCTGGAGCCGATCCTGGCGAGAATTAAACAGGTTTCCCTTGCAATATTTATTCTTCAAAAAAGGGAGAAAAAAAACAGCCACTGCCTTGCTGATTCGCTGACGCCATGCAGGTTACTGTGACTGGGCTTGATCTGGTGTCCATTTAAAGACGCTCCCTTTAATGAAATAATATATCTTCCCAGCTCTCCCCAATATAAGTTAGTAGCCCAAGACTAATAATTCTCCCACTAACGTAATATCCCCCCATTGCCTTTCTGCACCTATAAATAGCAACACACACTGTAAACTATGCCTCTCTCTCTCTCTCTCTCTCCCTCTCTCTCTCTCTCTCTCTCTCTCTCTCTCTCTCTCTCTCTCTCTCACACACAAACAGCACCTGCACCGCTCCCCGTAATGAATTTACGTTTCCGACAGAGCAATGTAAAAGTGGAAGTTTTTTTTTCCTTCATAATGAACAATCTAACGCTAATTCCAAAGGCTCTCTTTGTTTAATGTCACAATTTTTACATTTATTTCCCCACAGGGAAGGCAATGAAACAACTTAGACCTCGTGAAACAACATAAACCAGGATTTCACCTCTCCATCTAAAAGGCTCATTTCAGTTTTTAGAGAGCAGAAGAAGAAGAAAAAAGGCAGTAAATAAAGAATACATTTTCAAGGACAATCCTCTCCTACAGTACAAAACCACAACACCCTTATCAGATTTGAATAAAAAATAAAATAAAATAGACAAGCAGTATTAATTTGGATATGTTGAAAGGTCCCATGCCAGCCTGGTGCGCTGCTCTTCCCTGTATGAGAGAAATTCATCAATAAAGCAATTGTTTAAGCTCCCAGTAGGTTCGAGCACAGGCTGTAAAATTTATGAGCAGCACTACAAACAGACAGTGGATGGATCGAAAAAGGGTCCCGGAGGCAGCCGGAAGAGAGTCCTTAGCAATAACAACACAATCAATCACATCCAGCGCACGTCAAATCCAACCTCGGGCTCCCCAGCAGAGCATTCAAAACATATTCCCACGTTCGCATGATTGCAGCTCTGTCATCATATCTTACTGTGAGAGGGGCTATGTTGTTTTTTGTGTGTATTGTATGTGTGCGGGTACACACAGCCCTGCAATCTTTCCATGTTAATATCTCTCTGCAGTGTCTATCTGTCTGAGGGTTATTCAAGAGCAAACTGTTATGTAATTACATTTTGTGCCACAGGGAGTCAATTCTGTTTTTCTTTTGTATAATTTTCTATTAATTTGAATGTTCAATAAAGGATTTAAAAAATGGTTCCTACTATACTGAGGTTTGGTGTGTCATCATGACATGTTTTGAAATAAGCGTGCTTATTTTCTATGACAAACAATACAAGTTTAGGTTTGATCAAATATTTAATATTTCATGAAAAGTAACTACGCAAAAATCCAGCTTATCTGCTTCCTGAGGATTGTGTACGTGTGGTTTGATCAGTGATAATGCTTGCTTGTAACCGTCGGCAGGAGTGCACATGGTGTGTGCCCTGGTGCGCACGTACAACAAATTAGAGGGGGGGGGAGAGGTGCTATCATCACCACATTGCTCCAGAGTGTCACTAGTGAGAAAAACATCCACAGGGTACTGTACCTTTTTAAAGAGCGCCGTTAAAGTCAATCAATATGGCTTTCACGTGAGTCTTAATGTTCCATGATGCTCTGCATTTCAGAGCAGGATTGGGGAAAACATGGGATCAAGAAGGTTTTTGGAATGAAAGAAACTTCAATAAAATATGTCAGTATTCGGTTCAGCTTTCAAAGGCAAACACATATACTGGAAGTTACACCTATATATATATATATATATATATATGTCTTATGTTTAGCATTTCTGTTAACTGTAATGTCAAACGTGTGGATTTATGTGTACAGTGCCGCAGTCTGAAAAGTCAATGGATTTATAGTTAAATGCCTGAAATAAGGTCTGTGCCTAACACAATGTTAAGCGATTTCATCTTTTTTATACGATATAAAATACATCAGTCGTTTTGATACAGCTTAAAATATGTGGTTGCTAACAAGTGGCTAAATGAGACGACAGAGGTTCTAGGGGACATTAAATGTTATCGCACCAAATCTTCCCGCTAGTCCGCCACTACAGCCCGTTTACACTCGCGCTCCTGCAAACTAGTTCAACTCAAACTTGTCGCAACTTGTAGATTGGTTTCGCGAAATTGGAAGGTTAGTGGTGGTGATTTTGAAGTGATTTTACCGTGGTGTAATTAGTTTATAGATTAGCGTTAGCTTTCTGCTTCTGGCAATTGCATTTGCGCTTCAGAAATCATAAAAATGGTGGTCATTTATGAAGGTTTTCCTGCTGCAAAACGTGTAAGTATCAAAAGGATTAGTTTCTCCGACGAAAAAATTCCATAGTTTTTTTGTCGAGGTAACCAGTGCGATGCTGATAAACGGGTTGGCCTAAAAATATACACGTCATTCCTGGAGCACTCTAATGTATGTTTTTAAAAGGTGGAACCCAGGAAGACTAGCTTTAGGCCTCTTATAATAAGCTAAACAAATAAACTGAACTCCTCAGTATATTTTATAGTCACCACGAGAGAATCTCACAATGCAGCAACATATCACTTATAGCCTTAACCGTTAAAAAAATAATAATCTCAAACCCTATTTAATCATGTTGCCTTGTATCCATGACCCCTCGGTTTACTTGAGAAACGTACAGGGTTTTCTCAGCGTCCATGTTTGGAGAGACTCATGGAAAAAGCAGCGCTGCAATTTCAACTGGATGGCAGGAAAATAAGCAATGGGCAAGACACACTGGTTTACTGCATCTGCTGCAGAGATGTCTTGCTTTTCACGGGAAATGGAGAGATGGAGGGAAGAGACAATAGAGAGAATGGAATGACACATCTATATAAGCAAATACAAACCCCGTGCTTTGCCATTTCCCTATTGAAGCAAACTGAGGGCGACAGAGAGAACGAGACAAATTCGAGCGCTTCTCCGCAAGTCAGCCTCTAAAGGCGCACGGGCACAGATTAATGAGAGCAGAATTCGATTTTGTGCGCGAGGTGGGACAGACTCGCAAGCGTAACAGATGATTTCAAAGTCGAATTGTGAGACCGCTTTTGAGCCGGCGACAAGAATTCTCACGCTTGTAATGATCAAAGCTGGTGGCGCTCACTTCGTCTGGATCCTCTGAACGCATTCTCAGACTGAGAGCAGAGCTTCGCCCTTCTCAATTTGACCTGGAAGTTAACTTTCATCCTGTTGAACCCTTCTGTCTACCCTTCTTCTACTTTCGGAATAAAAGTTGGGGAAGGTGGCGTTTTGTGTTAGCCCCCAAATGATATATATATATATATATTATTTAACATTTAACATTTAATATTTATTTAACCAGGATAATCCCATTGACGTTGTGAATCTCGTTTACAAGGGGGTCCTGGCTAAGATGGCAGTTTAAAAGTTTCACAGAATCGTCATAAATAAACAACATAAAAACATATAATAGACTTTAAAACAAACCAGAAAATTGCAGCCACTGGCGCGGAAAACAGAGGAGGCAGTTTGCTTAATTTGACCTCATACATAAAAATGTATCAATGTTCCATTCTGCAGTTTTATAATGAGGACAAACCGACTTTCTGATACAGGCTGCCATAATGTGTGTAGAAACCCGACTCAGAGACAAACGCAGCATGGTACACTGAATCTAACATTTTCAACAAAGATGAACTTGCATGCATATATAAAATATCACCATAATCAAATGCTGATGGTAGCGTCCCATGAATTAATATTTCCCTTGCAGCGAAAGAGAAACAGCATTTGTTTCTGTAGCAGAAACCTAACTTCAGTTCTTTTTTTTTTTGAAGACACTTGATATGATGATTGAAAGACAGATTGTCTTCTCGAAAAAAAAACAGCTATTTAGAATTTGAGACTAGTTCAAATCACCTTATCATTTAAAGATTGAAGAAATCTGACACATCATAAGCTGTCTTCTTTGACTTTGGAGACGCAGAGCAGTATTTGGTGTCTGTTATCTTCAAATGATGGCAGATTAATTGTGAGAGTCAAATTAATAGCAAGGACATTAGAACCATCATAAGACCAACATTTATGAAAGTTCGATTGCCACATCTGAGCCGAATGCTAATGAGGGCGATTTAGGCGACATTAAGGGGGTCAGTCGGATCGACAGAATCTAAACTTCGATATACAGGGCAGATCCACACGCCTACAATACCTGAAATAGTCATATGGTGTGGACTTAACTTTAAGGACTTTGACTTTTGCTTGGCAAGCGACCTCTCTGAAGGGCTCAGAAGCTGAAGCAGCTGGAGGAAGTAGAGAGAGCAGACTCAGCAGCCCGTTCTCACTCTCAACTTGTCAAATACAGCGCTCGGTCAGGTACCCTCTGCGTCTAATACCGAGGCAACCTTTAGCGTCTGTATTTGACAGCCATAACAACTGATGTATTATAAGGAGCAAGAAAGTCTGCATAGGCGGGAGGTTGGACGAGTCAAAACAAACACAAGACTCTCACCCAGGAGATCACTGTACGTGTCCCACGTGAAAACTAAGTCGATGTTGACTTACTTTACCTCAATTTTGTGATGCAACTTTCCTGCATACTTATTTTAACCCAAACCACGATCTTTTTTCCGAAACCTTACCAACTACTTGTGTTGCTGAAGTAAACGTAAAAACTATGTAAACCTACAATGGAAGTTTATTTTGAAAAGACTCAATGCGTGTGACAAGTGTAAACTGTGTCGCCGGTCCAAAACCGAAGCTGAAAGAGATAACTTTTTGTCACAGTTTGGAGGGTAGGGCAACTTAACAAGATATTTGATCTCTGACGAGTTGGGAGTGAGAGCGTGTTGACAGGGCTGCGTACGTGAATCGAGTCCGTCCCCCGTGCACTCTCAAATGTTGACTTGCAGGCTGAGTCGCGTTCGGAGTCGGCACTGTGCTCTCTCAAATCGTTTGTCTCCTATCTACTTCACCATTATTCATGTCCCTTTTTTTTTTAAAGATTAGCGTAGTACCATCGCTCTGCATCTTTCATAACGCGCACAAATCACCAGTGACTCTGCTGTATTAATCATTTGACAATGTGTTCCTTCAGATATGAATTGTATTATCGGGCACAGCCCCTCGCAATATACATACTCCAAACCTGACATGATTCCTGAAAAATTAAACACCTGTGAATCTTTTTTCCCCGCAGCTGAATCTCTTTCACTGGCATGTTCTTGACGGTTCCACGCTGTGTTGTGTTGTCAAGGAAGATTCATTTTGGCATGTGAATATGCCTCAATAGGCATATTTGAATAAATAGGCCTGCATGGAATGTTTCACAAGCACGACACAAAAGTAAGTTTTGCAGTGGGATTTTCAAATATCACACCCACACGTAACTCCAAATAAACATTTCATAGCCTCCACACTTCTGATCAGGAGTTGGTATCTCACAGTGTGGTCGCATGTTTATGCGATATAAATCACAGGCTGCCATGGTGCTATTGCCATTTTTAAGTGATACAAATCATAGCCTGTAAAAGTGGGTCACGTTATAAATTAGAAACTAAAGTTCCGGTGTTAGGCAACGAGTCATGGAAACCGTCGATTAAAGAGAAACTTTTATAGCTATAGAGACAAAAAGCAGGTGGTTTGAGGAATGCACTGAAAAATGCTTTCAGATCACATAAGTTTCCTCCCAGCACACTGTGCAGCATGACATCGTAGTGCACCTGCATGCACGACCGTGAATTAAGGCAGACTGCAAAAAGTTTTCCTAAAAAGGAAAACAATGGTGTTAGCATTCTTGCCTGGGTGCATGGCGTCGAAATAAAAAAGATGCTTAAATGCTGCACCTATGAAGGTCCGTTTCTTTTTTTTATAATGCGATTAATTTGCATGTCAACATGTTGTTTTTTCCATAAGTACTTTCCAACAGAACGTGAATATCACACGGCAAAAAACATGTTTTTTTACATTTTTTCCGCAAACAAAAGGCATCAACCAACCAATCACGTTGTGCGGAACGAACACATTCAAAACATACGCTATAGTGTAGACGTGGGTTATGAGTTCTGCCTTTATTTAGGAGGATTACAAAACAGCACGGAGGTCAAACTTTATTACTCCTTTTGACCTCGACAAAGGCAGCGCAGATCAGATCCACTTCTTCCGTTCTTACCTTTCACAATAAAAGCCCTTGACATATACACTGCGTAACTTTTGACTCAAGGAAACTAAAGTTCAGAGAGCATTTCCCCAAAAGAAAAACTTCAGACTGTCAGATGCTTTCCCAGTTGGTCACCTGCCTGTGTCAATCGATTTAAACCTTTCATTGAAAGTAAGTGTCTTAAATTTGCATCTCTGCCGGTATGAGCAGTGATGATGCAACATTTTCACAGGCCAATATTTGTCTTTTTTGCATTGTTTAATTTGTCATTGCCCCAGTGTGTAAATGCCTTAACTTGGTCATGTGCACCACTCAGGAAGCTCCTTCCTTCTCATTTATATCTCTCAGTCAGTCTCTCACTCCCTGTTTCTCTGCAGCACAACACTATAATTGTAGTGTGGAGTTTTTTTTCCAGCAGTGTGAAATGTGACTGACCTGACAAACTGATCCTCACACAATAGTTCCTGTAGTGAAAAAGTATCATCACTCCTGCTAGCTCAAGCTAAAAATGACCTTAATATACAGTACAATGATGTAATGGCTGTGAGAGCTCAATGCACTGCAAACCCCAATGGAGTCAATTGGGTTTCAGCAGCGAAAATACTTGGTTAGGTTTAGTAAAAGATCATGGTAGGGGTTAGAATTGGTATTCATTACAAAGGCTGGTTCCGTAGGCCACGTGACTTAACATGACGTAAGTTAAGTACCTTACTTAACATACTTACATAAATTACAATAACTCAAACCTTTGGTTTCACACGTGTACTAGATGGATGTCATGTGTTTGACCAATCCATCCACACAAGCCTCCACTTTGTTGCTCTTTATACTACCTCACCTGACTTCCGGAGCAGTAACAAAACCCTTGAAAGTCCAGGGCGTCTCATACAGACGCCAATGGGTGCCTTGTGCGTCGGTATCAGATGCCGAGGGCTGCGACAATCGTCGATATTTTATAGCCTATGGGATGAGCAGGAGGGCTGCACGGTGTACTTTCACCTCACAGCAAGAGGGCCCCGGGTTCGATCTTCAATCCCGGGCAGTCCTTCTGTGTGGAGTTTGCACGTTCTCCCCGTGGCAGCGTGGGCTCCCTCCGGATTCTCTGGCTTCCTCTCACATTCCAAAGACATGCAGCTTATGTCAATTGGAGGCTCTAAATTGCCCGTAGGTGTGAATGTGAGCGTGAATGGTTGTCTGTCTCTATATAACCCTGCCTTCGCCCAATGTCAGCTGGGATCGGCTCCAGCGCCATGCGACCATAAATAGGATAAGCGATTCGGAGAATGGAATGGAATGGGATGTGAAGGGGCTGTTTCAGCACTCAGGGCCACCCTACAATAAATGTCCCACAGCAAAGTTTTGAATCATAAAGAAATGTTTCTATTTAATTTAAGATACCTGGCAAGTTGCAAAATGTTGACACTGTGTCACGATCTTGGTTTTGGCACTGAACATATCTGTAAAGTGGTCACTGACAATGTATTTCATTTGTTAACCGCTAAAATATCAGATTGTAATACAACATCCGCATGCAGCAGATAAGAAATGATTAAGCATTTTCATAATGATGTGAAAGCACTCTGTTAAGGTAAAGAAAATATTCTAGTCTTGGTCCAACGAGACAATGTGTTAACTTTTATTTCCAACAAAAAAAAAAGGATCTTTCCCGAACCTTAACAAAAGTGCTTCTTCCGCCTAAACCTGACTGATGACCTGGATGCGAACCCCAGACTCCGGTGGCAAAGTGCAAACTGTACAACATTGTGAGGTGAAACAACATAGTGTTTTGTAGTCTTAACAAACCAGGTTCCACCCAAGCACCTGTTCAGGTCTCCACTGTTTCTCTCCAGTCTTGCTATTCCTGGCCCCTTGGACACCTCAGGGCTTAAAATTAAAAGGCTATGGTCCATCACATTAACACATTTATATTGTATTTTTTAACCTTATCAGTAGGTCAAAACTAGCATTTGTTTTTCTTTTTCTAGGTGCACAAACTACCTTACAAAAATGAGTCCAGATCTCACTGTAGTGTTTGAATATTTTGAAAATCCAGTCCCACATTCCCCACACATTAATTAACTAGGGACGCCAACCTTTTTCATTTAAAAGTAGAACCACCATTTCATATTGATTCATAAACAGAAAGAGTAATGCTACTGCACAAAACGCTCAACCAAACTGAAAAGGGAATTCCAGTTTATTACATCTTGGGTCTTAATTTAAAATGTTTATCCTTGATTTCTATTACATTTCGTCAGGATCCAAATCATCCAGAGGGAACTTTAGTTTATGGGAAATTTAGAGGCCATTTTATCTCCCTTAGAAGAACTCCTATCTTCTATCCAATTCAGTAGCATTCTGTTGCGAGTTGGCTCATGTGCAGAGCAACTGTCTGTCAACCTTGCAGGCACAGGGCCCAAGGCTTCCGGGGTGGGAATGGAGCTCACCTCGACAGTGGTTCTTTTCTAACTTGACTGACACCTCGGAGACACGCGCATGGCACTGCTCATCTCCTCATTGCGCTGCTCATCGTTGCTGTTAGACAAACCAACACCTGCAGGCGGGAGCTTTGGCTGATATCTGCAGAAAGGTGGCAGCTTTGAAACATGAAGGATGTACTTAGCAAAAACCTCGGAAAAGAAAAAGACCAACTGGCATGGACACAAAAGTACCATGTCGCTTTGAGGAGACAATGGAACTTTGGCTTTGTACATTGACATAGATAGTGATTTAAAAAGAAGTGCCCTTAAAACAATTTGTATGCCAGAGGTATTTATATTTAATTACTCCTCCTCCTACACCTCTCACCATTTCAAGTATTTGTTCTGCAAGTAGTAGAGTAGAGTAAGTAGAGTAGTCAGCACATTTTCCGCTTTAAAATTTAATTTTAAATAAGAAAAAACAAAGGCAATCTGCGGGAGAGCTTTTTGTCCCTCTGTGCTTTCAAAGGCATTAAGGGCTGCAACCAAAAGCTCTCATGAACACTTGCCCACTGGGAATAACAACAACACTTTAAACAGAGAAAAAGCTGAAAAGTAGCCATGTTTGCGCGGTTTATAAATAGCCTTTTCACCAGAACAGAAGGCCGATATAAAATTACACCTGAATACAAACTCTCACTGTTTCCTTTTCTCCCACGTCATACAATAGAGCCACTCACGGAGTGATAACCCGCCGCTAAACAGAATGTATCAGGGAAAATAAATCCTTGATACATTTCAATCAATTCTTTACTCTGAGTAATGGTTTCGCTGAAACAAATAATGAGAGGTGGGAATTGGAGCTCTCTGTTGCAATTAGTCATTTCAATTCTAAATATAATGTGGCTTAGCTGAAATGCCAGGGCTTTGATTTCACAGTGTCTGTCTGCAAAGGTCAACCTGAGGTTCTTCTTGTCTCTCTTCTTTCCTTTCTTTTCCCATATGTTCACAATTTCAAGCATACTCCTCCCACAGCCATGCCACCATGTTGCCGGGGATCCTGGCGCTCTATCTGCAGCGGTATCACAGTCGAATCTTCAAGGCAGCCCACAAGGGGCAACACTGTCTTGGTTGAGTAGGACATGCATACAGATTCCCATAAGGCATAGAGGGGGACATGACAGAGGCAGAAAGCTGACAGGTAATATAGTAATGATGAATGCCAGGGGGACTCTCTGTGTAGGGTTGCAAATGTTCATGTTGCAAAAAAAGAAAAAAGAAAAAAAGAAATTGTAAACTGATTTTGGGACCTGAATAAAAAACTCGGCTTTTCATTCATAGCTACTATAGCAACAACAAAAGCTGACAGATACAATCCCGTCCTTCCACAAAAACATAAGTGCGACCTTTGGAAAAAGGCATCTTGCCTTTGTTAAAGTTCACTATGAATCAAGTATTTGTGGTCCCTGCCTTAACCTAAGCAATTCTGAAAAGCGCTCCTTCTCAGAGAGAAGCTCACAATGAGACCCTTAGAGTTTCTCGCAGCCCCGTGCTATTGTAGCGCCATCGGAGCGGCTTTGGGGATTACATGGTCTTGCAGTCTCAAATGGTTGCTCTGAGAAACAATTATCTGATTGCGACTTGAGGCGAAAAGATAAAGGGATGTTCAGGCTCCACAGAGGGCTGTTGCAAAGCAATTCTAGGAGCAAAACTTACCGTCGCAGAGGCAATGCACAATGCAAACCGTTCATATTGTTGCAGACCAACACCTTGAAAATGACCAGTAATTTGTTATAAACAGCTAATGGCTGCTGGATGCTGGCTCCAAAGAGACTTTGGCTATAGGAAGGTCAATAGGAAAGGCTCCAGAATCCTTTCTCAAAGGACACAGCCAACGATTTGTCCTCGACAAGAAGAGAAAATCTTTTTACCTCTTCATGTCAGTATTCTTGGAGATGGATTTTTTCCATCAAAGAACATTTAAAGTGGCATTCCAATGAAGGTCAGGGGCTGTTTTCTTCAACTCTAAGGGTCTTATCTTACCACCAAGAGTTCTCCTGATTGGCTGTAAAAAGTCCTAGCTCAGAATTTTCTACTTAAAGCTATTCAAAAAGCTGCTGAGAGCAGTCAGGTACAAAGATAACTCCTTAGCTAACGCAAGAGGTTGACCCCGTTGCTATGGACGTCACGACATCCTGTTTCATGAGTGAACTTAGTCGCTATGGCCACAGTGATTGGTGTTGAGACAGGTGACCAGTGGCTGGACGGACATGTGGGTGTTTATGTAGATAGAAGATAGGAATAAAAGTATTTTAGATATTCCATAAACTGTGCCACCGATTTCATAAGAGAAATCACATTAGAGAAAGTAAATAATTGACTTGTTAAGTAGATTTTATCTGGCATCAAACACCATCGACATGTGGTATTTTTCCCATCTAACAACACACTTTTTTAGACTTTGATGTGATAATCTTGCATAAAGCACCAATTTTACTTGCAAATTCAGCGATGGCCATGAAATCACCTTTATTTATCCATCTATCGCAGTCGGTGATAATTAAATGTGCACTTGATGAGCTCTCAAACTAATTGGGATGTGAAGAGATTTTTTTTTGTTTGTTTTGATGAATAAGTCTCACAGACGGCGATCATCAGGGCTGCAAATTATATATTTCTTTGTTGGTCATGTAGCATAGAGTTGTGCCAACCATCATCTCCAGTGTTATTGGCTCGATATGTTGGTGAATCGACTGAGCCCTTATCCCAATGCCTGCATCAAAATATGTTTTTGAAAGAAATTTACAGTTGTAATATTCCAAAACATTGTCTCAACAAGGCGCATTACCGGCAGCAGTCCAACAAAACAAAACTGCTTTGTGAATTAAGTTTTGAGAAGAACATTTTGCCACAGATAACATTTGCTTTTGACAAATCCCAAAAAAGTTTTGATTGAGTGCACAGAAGTCAGCGTAGGGAGGTCGGGGTGGCGTACGGGTAAAAAAACACCCAGAGGACCGCTGTTTGTGTCCCGTGTGAACCAAATACTTTTGTTGTGTTTTTGTTTGGTTCTGTCTCAATTTTGTAGCCACTTTAAGCCAAACTATCAATGTTTTTGGGCTAAACCTAACCAAGTAGTTTGTTGTGTTCTATTTTGCTTTTGTCTCAATTTATACGGATGTGTTTCAAACCTTTTAATCCAGGAGCAAATGGGTTTCCCTCAAAACGTAATTGAGAGTGCAGTTTAGTTGTTTTGGGATTGTAATTTTGTTGGAGAGAGAATTGGTCTGGACTGCCTCCAAGTTCTCTCAGGCTTAAGAGCTCCTTTTACTCCTAAAGTGCTTTGTGAATTACTCTGAGACCAAAAACTTAAGGGTTCTCAATTTAGGACTGGCGCTTATGATACTTATTTATTCTCAGCAGTTTCTCTAAACTTGGCCAGAAAGGAGCTAGTTTTAGACTTTGGATGTTTAGTGAAAACGGCAGCATTTTACTTATCACAAGGAGTATAGAACTAATCTCAAAAAACATATGAATAAACATTCAGTATGCAAAGGGTTATGAATTTGGTATAAGACCTTTTCACATCAGCCCTTTTGACATGTTATTGCAAGGTAAATACAGGTGTGATTGAAAAACTGAATAATTAATATTAATTATGGCCAGTGTTCCATTTAGGTGCGCCAAGGCCCTGGTATCATGCATGCTGGCTCACAGGAATGACTGTGACACACCAAATAGAATGGTACTATAATTCATTTTTATCAATTACACCTGTGTTTACCCCGCAAAGACAAGTCAAAATGGCAGCTACAAAAAGGGAGGTAAGTTGTCTGTGTGGAGCGCAAAAGAGGCGGAATACATTGTTTTTCGATTAAGCTTAATATCCATTTCTAGAGACAGATATCTGCATGTGACTGCAGATATTCAATCCGGTTATAGACGTCTCTCAGTTCCAACTCCATGCTCGCATCTCAAGCTGCTAATCATGACTGGTTCAAAGAGTAGGAAGTCTGGGCCTGGATATCCACTGTTCGTTATCTGGATATCTGCTGGCTTCACTGGAATCCCAGAAATATTGTCAGTTGTCCCCAGAGGCTAAATCGTCGTCAGACTGATAGCCGATGGGTTCCGTGATTGTAAGGAGTACCAGCCTGCCTGTGAAAACTTTGGAGAAGTTTTCTAAAGTCTAATTAAGTCATCAGGGTATCTCGGCTTTGGCTTGGAGACTAAAAGTTTACAACAAATACACTGTTATAAAGAGATTTAAAGACGTGGTTGTTGTACCAGTCAGGAAAAGTCAAATAAATTATGTATTGAGTTGCATTAGAGGAAATGTAGTCCAGTGGTTTTGGAGCTTGACCGATAAAAGGGACTAAAAGTCACAACAACTCAGCCTCTTCCGCATCAATTTTGACACATTTGTTTTTTTTATCTGTCTCCAAATGACCCCCACCTTATGGAAGTTTAAAGGCCCTGCAAACAAACAATGAGTTCCTTACTATAAGCGATAGGATAGTGATGTTGTTGTATCAGGATTTTGCTAATCAAAATCTGTTGACAGATGTGGGCTTGTTTGCTTATGTTGTCAGCTCGTGTCAGTCAAACCTGATCAAACCACACCTATACAACCATGATGAAACAGTTTACTGAGTTTTTTAGGGTTCAACTCTCAACAAATAATACCTCGGGTGTTCTCTTTTTCAAACTTAAACTGATTGTAGTATATTTAGTCATCAATATTTAATATTATAGAGAAATACTCAAGTTTTGAAAGCAAGTTTTATATTTAGAAGTGTCTCTACCTAAACTGATAGGTCCGTGGGATATCAAATCCATCTGTGGTAGTTGCACTTGCATCCTTCCTCAGCTTCGTATTTTTTTTTCACAACTGACAGGATTGCAGCAAGTTTAAACCCAACTCCAGACTTCAAAGAGTCCTCAGTCTATTACCAAATCCTGTAAGTTTGCATAGTATAGACAAGAGGTTCAACATAAAATTTAACAAGAACAAAATTTTCAGTAGACCCTATATGTTCATGATAAAAATGCATCGAACAAATCTGCTATCAGACAAATAAATCTGCTCTCATTTGAAACAAGGCATGTAGCAGCTTTGTTTCAAAATGGATGATGTTTTGACATTTCCCTTTACATGTGTTAGTGCACCTTGTTGTATTAATATTTAATTGCTGGGAAACGTGGGTACAGGTTCCCATCTGATTAGCACTTTGGCAGAGAACTGATGCAAATGTGCAAAATTAAGTTCTCCATGTGCCAATGAACTGAGTCTGGATGCTAAAGGAACACATGAACAAAGAGCCAGACTTATTGACTTCCCAGTGTTGTCCTGCACAGCCTTCTGTCCAAAAAAACAGATAAAGTCTCATTCATTACTAGGCTGGATATTGGGACTCAATACCTTTTAACTATCCACAGAAATAACCCAGTACCAAGTAGTATCGAAAAGTCTCCAGTCAAACGCTACATGAATTTGATCTTTTTTGTGTCCAGATCTAGAAAAAATATATATTTGTATGGTTTTGCTCGCAACCAATCACCGCAAGAGTTCGTTGATTTACCGTGACGTGTGATTGGCCCTCTACAATACAACCGGGATTGTCTGCACACAGCTCTCAACATGGAGATGGCTGAGCCGGTGGCTACAGGCTAATAGTGCTAACAACAGCAAAAGTGCTGATAGAGCTATAAAGGTTAACCACATGGGGAACAGGAGGGTGGCTGGTACATTTCCATGAGCGATGTGTAGAGCGGCAGCTGGTTCTCTTAGCTGTCTGTTTGAAGTTGCATGAGTTTACTGGGGCAAGGTCACAGCCAGTAGAGGGCTGCAGGGATGAAGTGTTTTTGGAGGCCAGCATCTTAGCATAGCACTGGTTCCCTCCACAAAAAGCCAATGGGATTTTTCCATTGGATTGAATTTTGGCTAAAAACAAACTACACCAAGGTCGCATGAGCACAAATTTACACAACGAGGCTGTGAAGATGGACTCGTCGGCGTGATGATGTTTTGTAGCCTCATTTAGCCACTTGTTAGCAACCGTCGTTTTTAAGACACATAAAAGCTTCAAAATTCACGAGGCTATTCATACACATTTGTATTTATAGAACAATACGTTAACACAAGCTTAAGAGATTTTAACAACAGACCTCATTTCAGGCATCCAACTAAAAACCCATTCAAAAGTCTTTGAGACCTGGGAACCGGAAGTAGAACTGGAACTTATTTCTTGGTTTTAGGACTCATCCCTGAAGCACTCTATGTTGGAGCTCTCTTATGTTGGAGGCTTTAATGACAATCCACTCTAGTTTACTCATGGTGTGACTGTCTTAGCTTGCATACAAGAGAGTGAGAATTGATGTCATGATGCTCTCTATGGTGGCGTTATAAAGGTGGACCAATAGGTATTTTATTGACATAATACTTATTCAGTTCCCTGAGGAAGTACAGTCTTTGCTGGGCGTAATGTTTTCAATGCAAAATAAATACATGGAGAAAGAAAATAAGAAAACATTCAAAGCTCACAATACATTTTGATATCAAGCACAAGGAATAATGCAGGGATTATGTGTGTAAATGTGCCATCTGGGACAACAATGTGTAGGAGGTGCTGTGATCTTGTCTCAAGTCATTTCATCTTCTGGGACACAATTCAGCATGTGCCAGCTACCTGCTGTAGTCTTCAATCATTACAATAATAATTTCCAATTAGTCTCTCATAAGGAGCCATACACTTGTTTGGTTATAAACAACTGATTACTAAAAAAATCAAATCAAATCAATTGCAACAGTCCAGGGCCTCAGAAAAGGTGCGCGCCTTGAAAACAGTTTGATAACCCGGCACGAGAGAGTACAAATAGCAATTACCAGGCTCACTGATTTGTGACAGACTTTAACAAGATTTAGGGCGAAAAAGGACAGATGCAGCACTATTGTGATTTTCGAGTCTTTGCTGATGCCAAGTAACATAAAAAAAAGACAGACAGCTTCACTTGTCAATACACAGTTAAAGTTATGAACTAAAAAAGAGAGTGGATTTTGCATAATCCTGAATGAACCTCCCATTACCCTGCTGCTGTCAGTCTAAGTCATGTTGATATGTGGAAGCAACCAAACACTATAACCTTATCCTGTAATTAAATAATAACTCTGCTGTAATTAATTAAAATCAAAATTTTTATTCATTGGACCCCCCTTCCATTTTATAGTCACATTAATCATGGAAGTCAGTGTACCAATCACTCTCCTGGCAGTGTTAATTGTTCATCAGTAATGAAGCTACAGTGGTCTTATGAGAATAGCAGTAAGTTATGATTGATTAACAGTTAAAGGATCATTGATTTACTGGTCTCTGGGTGCTGAATAAGCACCATCGAATCTGTCAGACGGCACGAGGATGTCCTGGGTCCGGCCCTGAGCCCCTCAGCACAGAGGTAACTGTCCTAGATTTTAGACTCCTCCTAGAAGTTAGAGAGGGATTTGGTTGACGCATGTTACTGCCATGATCTCCTCTCGCAACTGCTGTTTTTTTTGTTGCCTACAGTAAATCACAACCTGATTGTTCACTTTACACTGGGCTTCCTACTGTTTGAAATCTCTACTTTTTGTATGGCGCTAAATTACTCAAGAGCCAAATAACAATGTGTGATCAGTTGAACCATCCATTTTATACCACACCACAATACACCAGGGTATGTTAAGTATTATAGGAGATTATGATTATTATTTAAAAAAAATATCTTTTAAAGGTACATCAAGGCACAATGTATAAATTGTTGTTAATGGTAAATTATTAAATCAGTACATTTAATCACAAAAATAGTCAAATATTTACAATAAAAAGGTAAAAGCTTGCTCGTTCAATCCAACACTATCCAACACAATGTCAAACACCTTACATTTAAGATAGATTTATATAATATCTGGGCATGACATCTATAGGATGGTTAAAACTGCTATAATAAATTAAAATGTATGCAGAGCATTATCACCCAACTCTGCAGTTCCCTTCAGCATTTCAGCGTCATCTAATCAGTGGTTTCGGTTTTATGGCCTGCAACTCTAATGTTTCACTTCACTCTCACCGCTCTCATCAGAGTCTTTTCAAGCCAGTGAAAAAGTAATGAGACCCAATGTATATTACGCGCTCAGTGCTAACCAGCAGACAAAGCCAGCGACTAGCTGGTTAAGTTAGTGGAGCATTTAGTAGCAAACCAGAGCTGTATGTATAAATAACCAACTGCTTCTATCTGAACTTAAAAGGTGAAAAACGAGGTCCCAGTATGGTTAATGAAAGGCAATTAAAATACTCTGTTGAGGTCAGTTGAAAGATTGGGTGAATGGACGTGAACTTACTTTTAACTCGCTACATACATACAGGACACAGTACTTTGGCACCGATGGTTGCTATTGTTTTAAACACGTCCTATGGAATAGTCAAGTATGAATGTAATTCCTCTGTATTCTGAGCTGCAGAAATTCCAAAAGGAGCAGTAAATTGTGATAATGTACAGTAAACTAATCTAATCATAACATTGCTTGTGATTGGTTTTGTTGGTTGGAGAACAAGGCATTTTGGCTTTGTTTGCTGTACCACAGTAGAGTGCCTCAATCATTAAACAAATGCCAATCTAAAGGAGGAAGTCTGAGCGCCTGACAAAGTAATCATTTAGTCCCTCAGATTCATCAGCAGGCCTGTAGAGTCAACTTTGAAACAAATACTGCGTATCCTGGTCAGTTTGTGCAGCAGAGCAGCGGAAATGTAATTGTTTCAAAAGAAAGCCTCGGCTGTCGCCTCCAACATGAGTTTAATTTAATTTTGGAGCATTAATAAGGGCGCCAAAACAGCTGCTTTTCTGGGAGGATGTTGTGTTGGGAGCTACTGTATGTCATGCCACTGTGCATCTTAAGAATTATGGTAAGTAGGCCACAGCGTTCCAAGACATGGATGAGGAAAAGCTAATTAACAAAATCAAAAAATGTCCAGAGGTGCCACAGTGTGGCTCAGTGGTTTGCACTGTTGCCTCCCAGCATAAAGGGCCTGCATGGTCTCAAGTCCCAGCCCAGTGGCCCTTTCTATGTGTGTGTGTTACTTAAATTTCCTCTGGAATTCTCCTGCCTTTTCACCCATGGCATACTGTGAAAGACTCCAGCCTTGTATAACCCTGAAGAGGAATATCATCTGGTAATAGCTGTCAGTTGTCTGCAATTGCATATTGCAATGCATATTGGCGCTGTACATAGTCAATAGCTAGTCAGATAAATAGATGAAACGGTACAATACAAAACAGTCCAATACCTCGTCTCTAAGCATGTGATCGACCTGCTGAGGATGCTATTGACAAGAAAATATGATACAGTGCCACAACTCATTATGCGTCATGCAGGAAGCATCAAATGACATGTCAATAAGTGCATTCATATAAGTGGTCACACACTCACTACGCAGACATTTTACAGGATATTTGGGCTCCGTTTAGCAAAGTCTATTTTAGATTTCACATGTGGAAATGTGTTTGCAAGTTTGTGTTTGTTGACTACGAGTCTCTCCGGGTATCCGTTCTTTTGACAGAAGAAGCACTCTCATATTCAGCCCTATGGCACACTGTCAGGTGAACACACCACAGTATCAATCAATATCATATTTCACTTTGAGACATAAAGCGTTTTGTTGTACACTGCCATGCATTGCTTCTGTGGAGCCTTTGGATAATACATCAACCTTCCCTGGCAGCGGAAACCGAGAGCAAAACCAACAAAATGAATACTTTACCTGTTATGTGACAGTACGCAATTAATCAAATTCTCCCGCGTGCTCAAAGGATAATAAGTCAGGAGAGAATTATTAGTGAGCGGCCACAAGGTGGGGGAAGTGTGGCAGGTGCCTGCGACTGCTGGGTAATGATATTTCTCATCTGGCATTGCGGTCGGTGGCCACATGAGCTGATGGGGAGCTAGCCAAATCTTCGAGCGCAACAACTTGGGTTTGCCTGGAACATTAACCTCTCTGCATGTGCAAACCTAATTGATGACGATAATAGGCCTTTCTCACAGCAGACGATTGCTCAGTTCCATCAAGTGTCCCATTAATCCACCGCGAGCCAGCATGTGCGACATAAGGACCTTGGGACTGACCATTTGCTAAGTTCTGGCTGTCTTAGTTACTGTTGCTATGCTTCCGTTCTCGAAATGGCACATATGAAATTTGCAATGACATGTGGGGGCATATTCACCACTGTAATTTTTGAAACAATGGATCCTTGGTTTCAGACATAGGCAAACTAAAGCAGGCTCCTCATTTCTAGCTGGCAACTGTGAATTTTTCCATCTGTTTTGTACGTAGATTTGATTTGTATTGAAGAATGTTATATGTACCATCATGGTGCAAGGTGAATGCTCCCACTGACCCTGATAAATAAAAGATGAGGAAAAAGCTTTGGTGTGGTTTGCAGAGGTCCACATGGAATGACATTGATAAGACGATAGATTTATCTTTACCTGTGTCTGTTTTTAAAAAGCACTTAAGGCTAAAGTTGCTACTCAGCGTTTCTGTACCAAAAATATGTTTTATAAATATGTTTCATATCAGCCTTAAGTCACTCTTGCAGAATGCAACTGTGGCTAACGTAAAACAATTGGTTAGGTTTATACTACCCTGTTAAGGTTAAGAAAAATATCATGGTTTGTGTTAAAATTATAATGTAACTACGTAACGTAACAACCGTAGCAATGTAACTAGCATCAATAAATAACAACCGTACTGAGCGGACTTTCTTATGTAACAGTGTTAAGTGTTAAGTCAACCAGTCAGGGTGTCCAATGTCACATATCTCGATAATGTCTTGTGATTGCACTTTAATATGATCTGTTCCTGAATAAACTGAAACTAGACGCCGCCGGTGTTTAACAAATGACTCTCAGCCGAATGCTGTTGAAAACGCAAACAGAACATGTTGGTGTCATGCTAAAAGTCAGCATTCCGTTTGAACGCACCATTTAACAGGGTGACTTGGTAAACTGAAACACCGGTTACTATGAGTATGTTGAAATCTCGATTCTGACAACCCACCATGCAACAACCAGACATTTTGATGCTATTAACCGTTTAAATTCAATGTTTAAAGCTTGCTAACTCGTCTGGATGGCTGGAGCAAAAACAACACCTCCGTTGTCAATGGAAACATTGGAGCTTTCAGGATGAGGACTAACTAAACCTAACATAACAATAAGGAGTTTGACTGCATGGGGTTGCTACTGGGCTGCAAGAGCAGGATAAAGCTGTTACCCTACACCTTGATAGTATTGAGGACAGTGGAAAAATACTATATAGTGGATTTGTTAGTCGTGAACATTGTTTTTTACATAACCATTAACCCTACAAGCTAATGTATCTAGTTAATGTATCTAGTTCCATGGCCTTGGATCCATGGCTCGTGGTTGCAGCTTACAATAGAGAAGAAGACAGTTTAATTCATTATTTTATTTCTCTTATTTTTTTGTTTCGCAAAGCAAGCTCTATTGTCTCACCTAAACAAAGTGCAGTTGTTATTGATGTTATTAGTTCCACGTGTGGTTTTCCTGCTATGGAAGGCAAAAATGTCAGCGGTTAAAAAAAGCCTCATAGTTGGTACTGAATGACAAATGATCAGGTAGCACAACTACTAATTATTACCTGATCAACTAATATTCTCTTTACGGAAGGAAAACTTTTAGCCAATCAGTGTTTTTACATTGAGTAGTTTTCCACAATTGGCTTGTCTTCTGTTGCATTTCTGACAGAATAATTACTTAAGGTGTGTTTTCAGCTCACAGTGGTCATTAAAACATGTTGGTATTGAAAGTTACTGCAAACCACGGGATATGATGAAAGTCGACATTTCTGAACCAAAAATATGTTCACAAATATGTTTCAAATCACACTTGTAAAAATGCACAATGACATGTGGTAAAGGTTTTGAAATGAGGTTTGGGCAATAAAACTACTTCGTTAAGCTTAGAAATAATTAGATCATGATTTGTGTTCAATAATAATGTAACAACACAACAGCGTAACGTGAAAACGTAACTACTGTTAATAAACAAGCCGATTTTCTCACGCAACGTCAAGGTCAAAGGCAGTGTTTACTTTTGGTATCACACGTGCCACGAACAGTGATCTCCTGGGTGAAAGTCCTGTGTGTATTCGTCTGTCTGCGGGATTGGACAGATTTTGTCAGTCACGAAACTTTACAAGTGTGAGTTTAAAGATGGGTATGGTCCAAGCACGGGCGTCGGGAATAGGGCATTAGGAAGTGGGGAAGGGGCATTGGTCCCCCCCTTACCCCCACTTGATGCCCCTTGCATGTTTGGGCATCACAGCTGGTGTGAGGACGGTCTCCAGTTCGTCCTTTGTGACAGCATGAACAGGCCTGGCTCAAGTTACAGCCCCTTCTCTCATGTTTTCTGTATTTTTGAAGCATGTTGTGCAATGCTGGATATAAGAAGTCAAATTTGTGGAGATGTTTTCTTCCCTGATTGTGTTTTGTCAACATGCGTCTGCCTGTGTTTTTTCTTTACTTGAAGCACATTGTGCTACAAAGGCCGCCATATTTGTTTTGGCCTTTTATCTCACCGGGAATCGAACACATTTGTCATCTTTATTAGGACTTAGTAAATCCCAGCCGAATTTGAACCAGAATAACTGAAAACACCTGTGTGGGTGTCCAAGACCTTTAATCTCAAGCAGCATGACTACTGTACGAGCACTGATGTTCACCATAAGATGAATGGCCGACTCACACATACAGTATTGGACAGATACGTTGTATTTTAGTCTTATTCTTGTCTTTAAAATGTAAATATATTTTCTTCTCGCTTCTCTTTTGTCACATATCACAATCCCCAGTCGTGGGTGGTCTTTAATGAGATCCGTGTGCTGTAATCTGTGTGTTGTGACGACCTGCTGCTTAGATTCACATCATCACCCGGTATGAAGCTGCGTGATGATGAATCATCCAGAATCAGCGTCAAAGCACAGGAAAATATTTAACTACCTGTGCGAAGGAATTAGTTTTTTTATCTGCAGAAAATATCTGGGCTCAAAGGAAATTATTCACTCATGCAATTACAGTGTAGGTTTGAGGCCACAGAGAATTTTTTTTTTAAGTAGCTGTAAGGAATGTACATTTTCTTTTCTGCTACACAAAAACTCCACAATTGCACCTTCTCAAATCACACTGCAGCCTTTCAAATCTTATCAAACTTGTGAAGTTCGCACACTCCCGCTGCAGCGAGTGTGGGACCAAACGCATTCACGCCCAGGTGCCCAGATGGTTTGTAGCGAATTCAAATTCCACTGGGGTCAGGGGGTGGTTTACAAAAAGACACCTTTAATCACCTTTTAATGGAGTTCTCAGATGAATAATGTTCTGAGTGTTGCATATTCAAGCTTATTACACTCTAACCCCCCGCTAAAATGGTTTAATAGTACCACCTTCATTGTGCATATGTTATTTCAAGTTTATGAAATGTTGTTTCTCAATGATCAAGGACAGACTCTCAGGTGCTATTCAGTTCAACATGTTAATTATTGCTTGCTTGTTAAAGACGCCCTCAAACGTAAAATGAAAACAACAACTATTGGCCCTCTGTCATGTATGTCCAACAAAGTACATTCAGTTACTCAAATGTTTGGATGAGTAGGTGTTCTTATCCTGTGGAATGTGGATAGACCTTTTCTTTTCATCCCCATTGTTTTCAAGGCTCTTGTCTGTACAATGCGTGAATGCAAAACGCTGTGGACTTACATGAACTAGTGCAGAGTCCATTCATAATGTGCCGGTTTGGTCATCGGGGCCGACGGCTCGGCCTTGGGTATTGCTGCTCTCCGCTTTCTTCAGAACCGCTCGCCACGTGTGAACTCGATCGGATGAATGGTTGTAGAGAAAATGATTAATTAAGATGTCCCATGAATGTACTGTTAGTAACAAGCGACAGTTATACAGTCACGAGCGGCGGAGAGCGAGCTGTACCCAGCACGCCGTTCGGCGGTGTAACAGTTATTAGGGGTCCCCTCTCAATACACTACACTGCGGGTAAATAAGGCACTTCTCATAAAGACGTCCTGTGGATCTCCTATTAATATAGCATTTTCTAGTTGCCCACTTTTTCCAAGGCGAATATAACTGAAGAAGTGGGATTAGTTTGAGGATAAGGCTGGTATTATTTTTGTGTTAAAATTAACTTCATTGAATCCCATGAAGAGAGCAAGTCAATAGTGTGTTAGTAAACCTCTAAACACTTTAAAATTCCCCAGATTTCATTTAATCTTCAGAAAAAGGCTCAGTCCTGAATCAGCTGGGCACTGCCGTTTTTAACTAGTGTTACTCAAACAGGAATACAGGAGCAGATTTTTTGGGAACTATTTTCTATCGTGGATTAATACACATTTCATGCTCCAGTGAGTGGACAGGGTGGAGGAACTTATTCAACACACAGTGGCCTTTTTCATGGTAATGAAGGAACATGTCAGTCGGAGTGTAATGCAGAGCTACTCTCTATGTCTTTATGTGAACATTTTTATGTTCGTTTTTATTTATGTTTGTGTAAATAATTTTTTTTATAAAAAATAAAAAAAACTCCTGCCAGCATCCACTGAGCTTAGCACAAGGACTGGAAACAGTGGGGGAGGAGCTAGCCTGAGTTTGTCCAATAACAACATCCACCCACAGCGCCTCTACAATTCATTAATCAACACGTTATCTCTTGTGTTTAATCTGTACACAGACCAAAGTGTGGAAGCATCAAGTTGTGATTTCACAAAGAGTTATGTGCCAGACTACTTATTGGCCGGGAGCAGTAACTTTTTGCACCCAGCAACAAATAAAGATCTCTGCACATGCTCACACAAGGGACTCACGATACCTGCAGTCTGCACTTACACCTACACCGACACTCACCCAGCCACACACCAGATGCTTCAGTGAGAGAAAACATCATTTTTTTGCAAGAACTTGCATTTTTCAAAGATATTTCCTCTTTCTTTTCAGTTTCTTTTCTTTTTTTGATTGTTTCATTAAGTCTTTGTGCCTTTGTGTGTACTGCCTAAACTATGAACACTTCACTCCCTTGGTTTTAAATGAATGTGAGATATCATACATTATGCAGCGTTAACTGTATCTCTACAGCTGTTTGACATCACCCTGGACACTGAGACCGCCACCTAATTAATATGAAATCTGCCTTCCAATATGAATGAGGGCCAGGTGTGCCTCATTAAATCTGAGCCCGCTATCGCCAAAACACACACACACACACACACACACACACACACACACACACACAGAGATACACAGCATGTCAGATATGGTGTGAAGTGCGTGCTGCCCTTGACTGGCTGCTGAAAAGTACTGAGAGAGGACTCAGTGGAATTCATAACATCAGGCCTGTCACTGCACTCTTGCTATTAAAATGTGAGGCGCAGGATTCATTTATGGACATTAATTATTGCTGTTCGCTAACTGCACACTTTAAAGGGGGCTGGTCTGATCCCGGTGTGAACGTAGTGAGATATTTGAGGAAACGCTGTCATATAAATCATGCTGAATGCACTGACACGTTACAGTAAAGTAATTACACCGCGTTAGATGCCAAGAATGTAAAAAAAAGTGCTACCGCGCTCTGTGTCTGCAGTCTCCTCCTGCTGCTTCATTTGTGGCAGGCACGGGTCTGTCACGCCGGGTGCACCGGGACATATTGTGCATTGTCTGTCTGTCCATCTGGAAGAGCAAGTTTTGATTTCACTGGTGGGACCTGCAGAGACAGAAGCCAGATGATTCGGGATGATTCAAAGCCCAGCTGGTTGATTCCTCTGGAGCGGCTGACTGAGCTGTGGGAACACAGCTCGAGCCTCTCATATAGTCCTCCATCTGCCGTCCTGAAGGAACCACTTCAGAGGAGCTGGCCGAGGCCCAGTGCGAGCCTGGCGCCCTGGCCGACCGGTCCCACCCGCCCCCGGGGGTGGTGGGGGTGAAGGGGGTTGGGGGGGCCTCGTCTGAAGTTGTCAGGGCGACCCCACCGTGGCACGGTGCCAGCTGCACTGCTGGGATAGCGGCTGAAAATAGCTCGCCAATTCATCACAGCCTTATGCCAGCAGCGCTTGTGCTGCATAGGCACTTCTCTTAATTTTGGGATCTGTTTCAGAGTGACCTGGAGAGAGACCGCTGACAACTTCAGTATTACCATTATTCGATGCCTTAGCTGTGGACCATTAGGACACTTAAAAGCCTCCGCATCATTAGATACTGGTGGTCTTAACTGAGATGATGTATCACTTTACAACCATTAGCATCTGAGGCCTGGGTGACGGGTGACTCCCGATCTTAGGTTCAAGGTCAGGACCTCAAGACTGTGCGTCCAGAAACGCAACAGCCAGACTTTTCAGACACCTCAGTCTCCATCAGATTGACCCCAGTCTGTGGGCTGCAGCTGTTGCTCCTCCTGCTCCACTTAGCCCGAGAGGCAGACTGCCAGGCCTCTCCTGCATCATCAGGAACTCATCAGGCTTTTTTGGTTCCCTGATTAAAGCCCTGCCCAGAATTCACATTCCCCCGCTTCCAGTGCTAAAGGTAATCAAGCAGCTCACACGGAAGGTACCAGACAGAAAACACAGGGAATATCAAAGAGGGGAGAGAAAAATGACCGATTTTAAAAAGCACTGGTGTGTCCTGATGGTGCAGCTGACGAGAGCACAAAAAGCGTGACTGTCATTATTATGTGTTTTTGTATCCATGGCGGCTGTATTTAAAAAGAATACTTGACAAACTTGCACAAAAGGGCACAAAACCTTAATTTATCCAGTGTTAGAACATCCATTGTCAATTATTGAACACAATAAAAGTAATAATTTAGTGGAGTATGATCATATGAAATGCATTAAAGGCCCTGCAAGTCTGAACATGTTCTGTATACACGACATTGTCTGATGCTATTCCCGCAGACCCTTTTCTTAATACAGGAAGTGCGCCCGCCAGAAGACAAGTTCTTGCCCCAATACTTCACTCATCTTGATGAGCTGTCTGCCTTGAAACAGCAGCCGCCCTACTGAGGTAACCTGTGTCTGGAAAGAAGACAAACAGGAAGTTAGATATAGAACAGCTCCTCTGTTTCGTGCTGCTTTCCTGGATTGGGGTTGTGTTCCTGTCCTTGTGTTGAGACCTTCAAAGCCACTGCCCTTGACTGCACAGCCACAGCAGCTGATATACAGTGAAATGTCCCCAACGTCACTGAAAAGTCTGATGTCTAGAGTATACTTGTATTCATTGTACTTTAATATCAGGGGAAATGAGCTTTAAAAGAACAGTTCACCCCAAAATAATAAAAAAAAAAAAATGTTCTCTTAGCCGTTGTCCTTTTTTTTTAATCAATCTAGATTGCTTTGGTGTGAGTTGCCGAGCGTTAGTTTGTAGAGATGTCTGCCTCCTCTCAAATATGATGGAACTAGATGGCAAACAACTTGTGGTTCTCAAAGCGCCCCCCAAAAAAATACGTGAAAAAAAAATACATGAAAAGAATTCAACAGAAATAACTCTTTCCAGGAAACCTTGACCCGGTCCTTTTGCGCGGTGATACGGCACGCAGGTGTAGTTCGGTAGGAAGAAACCCGTTCCTACATGAAACTGCTCCCAACAAGTAAGGTGGATTATCTTCAGTAACCGGGTCGTGATTTCTGGAGAGAAACACTGCTGTTGAGTTTTATAAATGAACTTTTTTGAGCACCACTAGCCGGGCGCCTCATAGTTCCAATACATTCGAGATATCAGCCTACATTGGAGGCCGATATCTACAACATTCAGCAACTCACACAAAAACAATCTAGATTGATAAACATCACAACAGGAAATAGGAAAAATATGGGTTTTAGATTTTGGAATGAATTGTCACTTAAGCGCTTATTGAAGCGCAAAAGTCCCTCGTTTTTACTTACCTTAGGATAGAGATTATGTAGATTAAGGTGGGGGAGTGAAAAGATAGCACTAGGATTTGTAGCCTCGGCGTCCTCCTCCTTTGCTAAAACATGGTTTAACCAGGATGCAGTAGGGCGATATACACGCTGTGCAATCACGAGCACAAATGCAACTCCAGCCTAGTGCGTCTGTTTGATAAATGTACGACTGGTGGGGAATGCATCAGATCTACAGCCTTAAATGTGTCTGGCGCTGAGGGTGTTAATGATGCATGGAGGGTATAAGGCGGCTGAAAGTTTTTGTATTCGGGCTGATTTGTAAGCAACCGGGCGGATTTTCAGCTCTGAATAGGCGACGCTTTGTCATCACAATGTGTCAACCCTGGTTAAAAAGGAAGCAACCATGGCAACACCGACATAGCACCAGTCGGTCTGCAGCCCTTTTTAGGCAACACAAGACAGAGAAAAATGTAAAAAAGGAATTGTATGTTGGAGGGAAATATTGGGAAGCGAAAATAAACATTTAAACAACCGGTAAGTCCTTTTGTTAGACTTGTTAAAAAAAAAGAAAAAAAAAAGGCAGCTAAATATTGGAAGATGTTTTACTTTGTCGGTAATGGAAATTAGATCAAATTAAAAAAAAAAAAAAAAAACTTGGAAAGCATCAACAGGAAACAATGGTGGGAAAGTTTTAAAGTGGAAATTGTTGAAGTTGATTAAAGGAGTTGGAAGTGATTTAGAAGTAGTCAGCCCAGTCTTTCCACAACATATTTGGGCATGTCTGAAGGATACCATTCATGTCTAATGCCAATAATCAGTGCCAAGGAAGCAATGTGCCATTATGTAGCACAATGAACATTCAGGGGGTAAACATCGTATTGTTGCTGCGTCCCAAATGCAACAGCAACACTTATCGAATAGTATTTAACCCAGGATATAATAATAATAATAATAATAATAATAATAATAATAGTAATAATAGTAATAATAAAAATAATAAAAATAAAGAAATTTACAATAAATCATTTGGACAAACAATCTTAGAGTTACCGTTAGACGGATCATTACACATACACAATCCAGATCACATTTAAGGAGACAAGATATTGTGTCGTACGTTGCAACAACCTTCCACATGATTTTCAGTGCAGACAATTATTTCTGACAAGAGAAATAAAGGAGTGATTGTTATCATGAAGGCAGGGAATCCAATAAGTGGAGATTTCTTCAGTGAAACTGAGATATTAAACCTACACCTGCCTGGATCTGTGCCAGTTTTCTGAATAGCGTGTTTAGTCGCGTGTTTACGATGGCATTTGAAAAAAATCTTTAAAAGTGGACATCTTGTTTACTTTCTACTAGATGTCATGCCTTGCTCTGCTATTTGATGTTGTAAACTTGTATCTGAACAGATACAGAAGATGTGAATGTATCACAAACACTGCTATCGGTTAGTATCACTATAATGAAGTCCATCTTAAAGTGTCATCCAAACAAAATGTTTATGACACACAGCCTGGGAGATATAGAACACTTAATTGTCTGAGTTAAAAACCTATTCATATGAAGTGTTAGACAATAGAATCACTGTACATTAAAAAGACTTGAAATCTAACTTTTAAGGTGAAAGGTTCCGCTGCCTTACTGCACTCTTTTAGTAAGGTTTGCTCAAGTGCTATTGGGTCATCTGCTCAGGTGAACCTGAACAAATATAACAGCTGGCATATTGCTCACACACAATGACTTTTACAATTTTTGTTTCAAACATCAAGAAAACTAACTAACTTTATCAACAGAATGTGAAGACGTGACAGTGTTGACGCGTCAAAGACGTGTCTATGTGTTGTGTTGTAGAGATATCTACTGCAATGAGCATGCTAACCAGTTGGCAGCGGCCTGTCCTGTCCTGTCCTGTCCTGTCCTGTCCTGTCCTGTCCTGTCCTGTCCTGTCCTGGCCTGGCCTGTCCTGGCCTGGCCTGTCCTGTCCTGTGCTGTCCTGTCCTGTCCTGGCCTGGCCTGTCCTGTCCTGGCCTGGCCTGTCCTGTCCTGGCCTGTCCTGTCCTGTCCTGGCCTGGCCTGTCCTGGCCTGGCCTGTCCTGTCCTGTCCTGTCCTGTCCTGTCCCGTCCTATAAAACCACATGGGCCTCGAGAGGCGATAGTGAGACACCGTGGCATCCAGTCTGGCCTGAGGCCAACACCAGTGTACCAAGACGGAGAGCTGTTCCGAGGTCTTGTCGGGTAGAAGGAACAGGGTCCGTGTACGTTTTTGACAGTTTGTTTATTTGGATTTCATCCAAAATGTCAGAAACGTCCGGCAGCGGCGGCACTGGATCTAACCTGTGTAACTGCTGCCAGACCAGAAAGATGATGATGATGACATTTTTGATGATTCGGCGGGATCAGACCCTCGACGCTGGGGGTTTGAGCTGGCTGCCTTCATGTTACTACAGCCAACCATAAACTGAAGGTTACAGCCCCCGGTTAGTGGTACAGTAAACATAAAATAAGCCACCGCCACTCCGCAAATATTACAAGATACAACTGTTATTTTAACTGGACTCTCCGATTTGCAGCAGTTAGGTCAAATGTTGTGTATTGTTGCCCTGCTGTTACCTTATAGTTGTGACTGTACGTTTACATTGTATAGACCCAGCAGTAGAAGTGTAATGCAGCCCCCTAATTCTTTGGAGCAGGAGGCCAGATCTTACACGTTGCACCTTTTTAACATGAATGTTTTATTTGCCGTGTCATAAACTTGTGTGTTTTAAACATGACCATGTTGAAATCGGTGTGTAGTTTAGTTGCCTCAAAAAATATAATAATATAACATATAATATAAATGTCTGCTTGGAGTGGGATGCAGGAAGTAAGTGCTCATTGTTAAACCTCGCTTTTATGTTATGTTGATGTAAATCACTAATATCGACAACATTTTCCTGCATGCATATTTCTATACTGTTTGACAGTCCATACATTGTATGGTATAATATGTCAGAGGGGTTCCTAATTATAAACATAAAAGTACTGTTTGTGTTTTTTATTCCCCTCCTTGTGCTCCTCCACACTGGATTCCCATGCATTAGGCTTGACACTTTTCTCAGCAACGTAGACAGTACCGCAATACAGGCAGTAGCACACTCAGTACAGTAAGTGCTTATGAAAGCTACACAGTAATGTTATTTTCATAGCTTGCACTTAAGCCTTTTAAACAAGCTTGTGTTGAAACAGGCCAATTTGTTTGCATGGATCCTTTGTGTTCCAACCAAATCAGCAGCACATAAAGCCTTTCGCAATAATACAGACCAGAGCGGTCCTCCACTAGACGGTGAGGTGTGCTAGATGATAGGTTCCAGGCTGCGAGCGAAAGGTCATCTTGCCTTTATTAAGATGTCATCTAGAATTTATCAGGATGGAGAGCACTAAAGGCAGGCACGTTGAAAAGATTGAGTTGGAGGGGCGGCGAGGGGGTGGTGGGACATCAATAGGCGAGCTGGGTGAAAAATTGCACAATGAATGCATCTTTTGAAGGATGGTGATGATCAAGGCCGCAGTGAGGACACCTTCCATTCGGCGATCGCAATAAAAAATGATACGATAACGAACGCTCGATTGTATCCGCGGCGTGGTACAAAAGAGCGCGTCGGCCATTCATCTTTCCACGACCGAACCGTTGCATCAGCGCATCTCTCGAGTCGCACTCTACTCAACCCTCGCTGTCCCGAGATGTGAAGTTGCTCTGCTGAAATGGCTCCGCTGAAAAGGGTGACAGCTGTTATTATTCTCTGTAAAGCTGAGACGGTACAAAAAGAAACAGGTGTCAGAGAATGTGTCATCTCTGTAACGTGAAGCCGAGATTCTGAAAAAGAAATAGGGAGGTAGAGACAACCGTCTGCTTTGAAACTCCAAAACAAAGCAGAAAAAAAGAAAAAAAATTATTAAGCCTCACATGAGCTTCGTTTGAAATGTACACACTTCAATGCCTCAAGTCTCCGTGAAAGCTGAATTGTGATGTGGAGCTGAAGGAATTGAAATCGGCGCGAAGCTTCAAGACCTTTGTCCGACAACAAGTGATTATTGCTGCGCTGTGGCTATTCACTTCCTTGTTAGCGGAGGAAGGGCTCGAGCCCTTGAGGTGAACACAAATCCGAAAGAGCTTCCGCCCCGAAAACGGCACACTGTAATGAAATGTTTAAAACCCATAAAGCATACACAGAGTTGTTGCCCTCTCTTCTCTAACTGGTGCTGTTGGTTGTTCGAGTGGGTAGTGTGAGGAAGAAAAAAGCACAGCGATCACGCGCCCTTTGATTCCTTGACATTTCCTCAAGCAGATATTGTCACTGAAGACTTAACCTCAGCAACAGAAAAAAAATCTTGTCATGTCAAGATACTCCACCCTCCACCCCCACCCCTGCCCATCATGACACGATACAGTACTTTCATGTTATAATGACATATTTTTCTCATTATCGTGACAAACCGTAGTATTTCGTCATAAAAGGAAAGTTTTCTTGTTAAAAAGACATGCAAGCGTTGGCTTGCTGTCATGGCAAGAAAGTTTTATGTCTGTCTTCAACATACAAAAGTTTGTACCCGACGCACATCAGAGAAATTGACATTAGAAGGTCTTGTAATTTATTAATAAAGCTATCATTTGGAGGTAAACACGTATTAAATGTAAGTTTAAACAGCGCTGTAGCATGCCTCAAGTGGCCATTCAAAGAATTGCAGATTTTGGCACATTTCTGCATTGGTTTCATTTCTCAGCATCGGTGGTCACCGCTCGGTGTGACTGCGTGCACCGGGACCACGACCCCTTGTGACGCGACGGTTGGGAAACAAACACACAAGCAATTACAGTCGTAACCGTCGCAAAATGGCCATTGCAGTCCCACTGCCAATTAAACTAATTTCAGTTTGCCCCATGTTCTTAATGTGCTCACCAAAGAAAAAAAAGAATAACCTTAACGAAAAATATATGTGCATTTTATTACATTTTTTTTAGATAAAAACATTTACTTGTTTTTGAGGAAAATATCTTATCATGAAGACATATAATTAGAGAAGGAGCAGAGAAACCGCGGCAGTTTACGGCATGACCGCTAAATTTAAAGTAACTTATGCACACACACACAGCAGTCCAATTCCTTTATTCGAAAGCGCACTACTTCTTCAGCCTAATTAATTGTGCAATTCACATTAAATATCCAAAGGACTTCAAATGATGAATTAAAAGGTAAGCAGCTGTTTCTGCTGCAGTGCTACAACCGCGAGGACGCGTGGTCGATAATGACTGCTGTAACCTTTGCATGATCACAGCATGTCACCCATTAGAGCCCGTTGACCCTCGTAAACCACATTTTCCCGCAAAAAAAAGTTGCTTTACGAATGCCATTTAGTAACGGGGCTGTGCTCCGTGCGAGGTATAAATGGAAATACTGTGCTGCAGATTTTTAAGCTCGCTTAGGGACGCACCGGGCCTCCGTGAGGTTTTCAGCCCGGCTCTTAAAGGGATGTGATCTGACCCCATGGCTCAGGATTGATCTGCGGTAAAAGGATTTTTTTTTTATAGTGATCTCAAATTTGACTGAGTCAGGCCCCGGCACACTCTGTATCATATTTTCCAATGACATTGCCGTACTCCTCCACGTTCATACATATTCTGCTGCCGTTTTATTTCATTAATTCGGCGTCGTATTGACTGGTTGGATATTTGAAGCTTTGCGAGCGGCTCAGGCATCGGCATATGCCAAGAGGGGACTCGATCACGGATTTCAGAGGGAGATCAGGTTCGTCTTCAATCTTCTCTCCTTCTCTCTATGCACCAATAGTGTCGTCAATCCGTCTGTCTCGAGATACCCCCCCTTTGCTCTTCGGCGTTCATTTGATTTGGAGACGGAGTTGACTTTTGGGGGTGGTGGGTTCTCGTAAACCTGAATGAGGAAGAAGCCAGGAACCCATTGCACCACCGGGGTATGTGTGAGGGATGCTTCTTTGCATCACGCTCGGGCCGGTCTTGGGAGTGTTCCGCAACCGTGCCGTGGGGGGGGGACTCCAGTGAGCTACAATAAATCAAACGTGCTGGCCAGTAATTATTGCCTCTGCTCTCTCTCTCTCTCTCTCTCTCTCTCAGGGATCGAGGGGATTTCACTCGTGAACTTCCTCTCATCGGGCTTCGGAGCACGAGCCCCTGTGTGTTTTTGAGAGACAAGTGAGCGGAGAGCCAGAGTGTCAGTTTAATTGCCGTGTTTGCGGCTCCCCGTTTGCGCCCCCCTCATCCTCACCCCCTCACCAGCTGCAAATTAGTTTCAGGGTGCAGCTCAAGGACAAAGGGCTTGACACGCTGATATGTGCGCGCAACCATGATCGGCTACTGTGCGAGCGTCTGCGGAGCGCTGAGTGCTGATGTGAGAGGGAACTGCTGTCTAGTGATACTCGTAATGAACCTTGAGGTGCATGTTTTTTTTTTTCTTTTTTTGCATTTCAATGTGGCCTGGGCTGTACAGTATGTACAGGCATGTACATTATGGAGCTTCTTCCGGCTCGGGGTTAGTAATAATAGATGGCAATTATGCCAGCAATGCTGTTTGCATCAATAGTAAATCCTGAGACCCACGCCAAGGGCATCGCAGGATGCTGCTCCAGAGCAACATCCCTGGCTGAGTGTAGCAGGCTCATACCTCAGTCTCTTTGTTCACTGTAGTGCAGTGCGATGATGTAGGTGCACTTTCACGCTCCGGACTTTTGACAGCCATAGCTGGAAAACCTGGCTCGAACATCGATGTGTATAGCATCAAGTCTCCAGGAGCCCTCCTAAACCCCCCCACCACCACCACCCCCCCAACCACCCCCGGTCCTTGTCTATTCTCTTTGTGTTTCCTGGACAGGACGAAACACAGCAGAGGCTTCTGGGCCGCGCGAGAGGCTTGAAACCAACACATCCACTGGAAATGTGCGAGATAAATCATGTCCAACTGTGTTGCACGGAATCTGATATCAGCCGTCCGAATTTGCCGCACGGACACACGCGCTGACGGTCGAGTGGGACTCTTGCCTACGTCTCTGAGGGTGATTCCAAAATACTCTGATCTGTGATTATGTGATCTTCAGCGACGAAACATGTCCCTCCACTGTAACCATGAAGAGGATGGGGGGGGAGGAGGGAGGAGGGAGTTCAAGTGTTGATTGCCTTCAAGGAAATGTGAGATGTGTGCGAGAACAGAATATGTGACTAACATGGTGATGGTAAGGGAGCTACAGCTTGTGGAGAGAAATCTACACTGAGGTCAGTTTGCCAATATGTTGTGCCAGTATTGTCCTTTCATTAAACACCGGATGGAATATGATCGCGCTGATGTATCGGAGACTCCTCGCTGACCGATCGCTGTAAAACCTGCAGTGCATTTGTATTTTTCTTTGCATATTCCTGTTAATGAATTCATTGTGTTCATACCGTGGGATAATGTTTTCAGTGCATGCGTTCTTCGTTCATCGCTTGTATGCAGGATTAAAGGGGCAGTTTGGATTGGTTGTCAAATAACAAATATATATATAATAAATATAAAATAATACAAATTTAATTTCCCCCTCAAAGAATCCATAACCAATTAAATGTACCGTATAATAAGAATATCTTCACCGCTTTACGTCGGCGTCAAACAGCCCTTTCCGCCGGCTTAATGAAGACATTAAACCCATCTGACTTGATTCATATCACACATTTTCTCTTCAATGTGTTTCATACGTATAGGATATATTTTTAGTTTTATTAATGAAGCGTGCAATCCCGCCATGAAAAGCACACAAAAAAAAGAGCAAGTTTTAGTGTACATTTTTGCATATTATCTACCTTTTTGTGTTATTACACCAACAACAGTGCTGTTCATGCACCTTTCCATCACTGACATGAGGCGGTGCTCCTCATGCAGCAGTGAGGAGGATGCACTGTAACCGCCACGCTGCCTTTTGCATGTCGCCCTGCTCTGATAATTGCGCCTCGCATTGCAATCACTTTGGTTCAAGATCCCATCGGCGGAGTGACACGGGTTGTTTTTCAAGCGGCTTCTTGGGACAGAGCAGGGCTGTAAATAGTGTAATGTTTCTCTCCCCAGGGAGCGATGAAGCATCGCTGTATTCACTCCTGCGATCCGGGAGCATCACAACACTATTTCTCCACAAAAGGAAGAAAAAAAAAAGAAGAAGAATGAACGCCTGGCTCTGTTCGTTCTTACAGTATTTTCATCCTGCAACAGGTTGTTCGCTGGCGATGTGTCTCCTCCCAGGTGAAGCCGCATTAATTTGTTGTGCCGCAGTTAAACGGGGGATACGAGGCAGGCGCGGCTGGCTCCAACCCATTTTATTGAAGTCTGCGATAAATAAGTACCCAAGTGCCGCTTTCACCACCCCGTCTGCTCCTCTGGATGCACCTCGCTCCCATCGCAGCCGTTTAGGGAGGGTAGAAATGTTATTGCGCTGTCAATTTTATCTCGCATTACCTGAGCTGCAGGATGTCCAAGCGGTGCAGAGTCTCAACCCAGTTCTGGAAGTAGGAGGGAAAAAAAATTCCCAGAGATAGGCAAAATCGCTTACGTGGCTTATTTGGGCCCAAAAAAAAAAAAAAAAAACTGAAATAGTTCCAAGGAACAGTTTAAAACTATCATCGGAAATAAAAATAAATAAAAAAAAGCCACCGTAGAGCAAGTTCCCGAGCGCTGGCTGTGTGAGCTCCAGCCTGCAGGCTGCGGGAGGATAATTAATGTCAAAACAGTGCAGTGGTGAAAAAAAAAACAGACTTTAGCTTTGCTCCCGGCCTGACATGGCTACAACGCACCAGCAGGCTTCACAGCCCTTCCAGTGTTTCGGTGGAGACACATTCCAGCAGACTGCACTGCAACAAGCCGCCTCTGACTAGCCCTCCTAATGAGGTTGGGGACTGTCAACAGCCTTCTCGAGAGCTTCTGCAGCCAGCCGGGGTGCTCGCTCCCTACTCACTGGCCCCGCTCCCTCCGGGCCTGCCGCACACTTTACACTGGCTGCACCGATTAATCAAATAAGGCCTTCTGCTGCTCACTTTTGCTTTTTTTTTTTTTTTAAAACATTGCAGCCCTTGAGAAGTGGTCTTGACGGTTGCAATAATTGGGGACTCTGCAGGCCTTGTTAGCGAGGCTAAAGTAGGACGCCGAATGTTCTCCGATGCTGTAATTGAATATCTGCAGCAGTGGTGTTTGTCCACGTGCAGATTGTGGACATATGCTGTTATGTTGCATTAAGTCCCGTTTTTTTTTATTTTTTTATTTTTTTAACAAGGCCAATTGAACCGTCTTCATTTCAGACCACATCCTGCAGCCTCCCAGTCGTGTGCATGCTCAACACTCCGAGCCAGACCACTGTATGAGCATTGAGTATTTAATTCTAATCAGGCTTCAGGATGAAGAGAGGACCAGCTAGTTCCTACTGCATGCTAAATGTATGGATAAGTGCTGTTGTGTCAGGACATCCAGCATGTAAAAGCACAATGTCTCTTGTCTCAGCCCTGTAGCACTAATTGAGTAACAGCTAGTTACATTTTTGGGAATAATTTGAAGTATGTGGGTACAGCACAAGTGTTTGAGCTGCCAGTCATCACTGACTGTACAGATTTTTACAAATAACCTTCTAGCCAAACAAGCTGTTTTCAATTAGTCCAAATGAACAGATGCTCTCATTCTCACCAAGCCAGAGTACAGTCACTACATGTTTAGGTTTCCGTTCACAATTTTCAACAGATTTACCGCAAGCTGGATTCAACCCTGTTCAAGAAAAGTTTTATTTTGGCTTCTTTCTTTTTCTTTTTTTTTTTACACCTGGTGTCGTTCCAGGGAAGAGTCCACCGGGACTGTAACATAATATTTTTTTAATGTTTCCTGCGGCAGAAAACGTGGTCTATTCGCAATAAGCACCATCTAACGCCGCAGAGAGACATGGCCGCGCTGACAGCAGAGCTCTGAGTGCAACGCAAAGCTCAGCTCACGAAATAATAATGATGAAGTCACACAATAGCTGGGGGTCTTGTAGCGTTCAAGGACAACTGTATAGCTTCAAGGGATTCATTGTTTTCCATTGCTACACGATTAATCCATGCCACATGTAAATCAAATCACACTACAGAAAGCCAAGTGGAGAGCAGGGTTGCATTTCTGTGTCGTCCAGCAGAGAGCAGCATCGACCTGTCGACACGGAATACAGAGCATTGTCATTAGTTTTCATGAGGAGGGGCAAGGCAGCAATTTTCTTTTCCCTTTTATTGAAAGACACATAATCTTTGACATTTATTCTCAACCACTTCGAATCTTCTTTTCTTTTTTTTTTATACAATTTTTTTTTCCTTTTGGGGTTATTTAAAAAAAAAAGTAATTTTTACATTAAAATTTTCCAATCACGACACATCATCAGGTGGAGACAAACGTGTTTTGCCACTGGTAGCGTTCACGTTTATATGCAGTGACTAAATGGATCAGGCTTTTTTAAACGCAGGGCGACCTTGTGATTGACAGGTCGCTGCCGCTACCAGGACCGTGTACTGCCGTCTCCTCGTCACTCCTCCGCAGTCCAAATATGGTAACTTCCGTTTACCGGGCGCAAAAAAACAAGATGCCAATGGCCTGGATCCAAGATGGTGATGACCAAAATGCGGAACTCGAGCCTTCAAAACCATAGTCCACAAGCCAGTAGGCGGGCCCCTGGGTTGAGAACCCCTGGTCTACGACTCGTGCCAAAATGAAAAGCAAGAATCCAATCACAGCTTGGGAGAGGAACCATGGGCGGAGCTTGTAATCTCTCACGCAAGCTAACGGCAGCCCCGAAATTTGTTTTCACGTTCGCCATTTTTGAAGTAGATGTTAATAAGCGTGTTCATTTTATGCCACGTGTGAGAAGGACAAATCACTTTTTCATGTACTTTCAAGCCACATTTCGTTCCTTTCATCCACATTGGTTTAAAACAATATAATAACTATAATGACTACATGTACACCAAACTACACCAAAAGTACAGCGTCAGAACTTGTCAAGTGTTGGTGTTGGTGGCTCACAAACACAGCGTGAGAGTGAGGACAGCAAGTGACGGCCTGTTTCGAAAACCCACTTTGGCAACCCTCGGTGGAAAGAGCAACACAGTCTCTAGGGCCAATAGTGGGGGCCAGAGTGTTTCTTGATTGTTGAGAGACACGACTACAAACAGAGAAAAAAGAGCAGCGGATCAGCCAGAGCTGCTGGAAAATAAGGCACGCACTACAAACAATAGAGTTCCTATCATATGCAGTCCGAGTGGGCACACATCGGGGCCTATGTGGCCTAAACCTTTATGGTCAAGGCACTTATCCTGCAACCAATTACCTCGTGAATTCATGGCGGCCGTCAGAGCTTCCAATGCCATATAGTTTGGTGGGTTTTATTTGTAAGCTGCCTGTGTCTCGGTTTGATAACCAGCACTCTCCAGTCGGCGTCGGTAAAATCGTCTGTGTGTGCAGAGGGGTGAAATGTTGAGTTCTCTCCCTCTCTCTCTCTCTGGACGCAGGGCGCCGGGGGCCACGTTGTGGGGGCCGGCGGTGGCAGATGGCGCGGGGTGCGAGACCCGACCGGCACCGGCGCATGGCCGGAAGCTGTGCCGGTGTGAAGTTGCTGTGGGTGAGGGAGCGGGGGCAGTTAAAGAGATCTTCTCAATGGGAAGTGTAGCAGCAGAGCTGAGGAGGAGTAGATTTACATACGTGTCTGTATCACTGGCTCCCGGCTTCAGTCAGTGTTTCTCCAGCACCTCGGGGGAACAACGTTAAGTGCAACATTCTTCTTTTTTTTTCCTTTTTTTTTCTCTGTCTCTCTTTTAAGGGAATCCAAACAGTCAGCACAGTGCACAGTATGCTTCTTTTTTTTTTTAATGCTCCACTTCTCCCCCTGGACTGGATTGTGCACCAGAAGTTTATATATAACAGGGTGAATTACTAAGTAATCACTGACCAGCCCTATTTTGCATACGGCTGCGCTGGGAAAAATAGACTGCTTTATGTTATTGCTACCATAAAGCAGGACGATACTGCTGCTGGAGTTCATTAATAACAACCCCGGCCCATAACTCTTGAAGAAATATGATGTGTTTTATACATACAGGAGCACATTGGAACAACTGTTTTGTTTTTTGTTTTTTACTGGGGCAATTAGGGACAAGGAACCCTTGCTCAAGGGCATGAATAGGAGTGTCTCTTTGGATTCATCTCCCCGGTGTTAAATCACTTGGCTATTGACCCCTGTGCAATACACACTGCTGACACAGTAGAAAAAAAGGGACTTTAATTATATATTCAAGAGAAAATGGCAGGGAGGAAATAATGGGATACCCTAGTGGCAAGGAAAGCTCAATGTCAAGAGGAGCTTGAAGAGAATATGGAATTAAAAAATATCTTTTTTTCTTTCTTTTTTTATGGTGACGGCACCAACCACCCCTCTGTAGGCAAGTATTAATAAATTATGATGCTTGATTTATTTTCAGACGTTTCACCAGATTGACACTGTGGGATACAATGTTGCAACGTGACATCTGGATGTTAAAAATAGGTATTCAAAAAAAAACATTTCAACACTGTAAGTAATGTGATGATGAATTCCACAGTTCTTTTTTTGAGGAATATGGATTTGCAATAGGACTGCTTTCAACTGTGTGGGAACAAATACAGCCAGAGGAGGGCGCTGAGACGACAAAAAAAAGGGAAAGGAAAATAGGTCTCGCTTGACAGATGTAATTCTTGTTTGTACCAACAGAGAGAAGCAGAGCTCAACTTTTTAAACCAGCAGGCTCCTCCTGTGTGTGTGTGTGTGTGTGTGTGTGTGTGTGTGTGTTGGACAGAAGGGCCTGCGTGTTTGAAATCTTTTTGATTGTTTCAGTGGATCTTAGTCCGCGAATCAATTTGTGTCAGTCACTGCCCACGGAGGAGACATCTGAGGTTATCTTTCCTCAACACGTCACCCTTAAATTCCCATTACCTCCCAAGGATCCAGACGCTGTTCGACAAAGCAGGCCGCCGAACATTAATCCCTGAGCACATCACTGATCTTGCCACTGATGCAAGGTCACACTGTGACACAAATTATTAGCGCGGGGGCGAATACAAATCTACTTATCAAAGCCTGCTACTTGTAAGGGCAGCCAATCTGCTATTCAGCACGCCGGAGCACATGTCAAAGTGAAAAAGCACCACAAAGATTTTACAAGAGGAAGGGAAAGGTTTTCATTTTTTATTAATTTTTTTCTGTTTTGAAAATGACTTGAAGCCCACACCTACGAAGCCCCCAAAGTCTCCATGGCATAAATAAATTATCTACATTTTTTATAAATTAATAAATATCTTGTCAAATATTTTGCCTCATTTTTATGAACTGCTTTATCATGTTTTATTGGAGTTGAGTTATTATTGGATTATAGTTTAATGGTATTTCTACCCGTGACACTTTTCATTCATGTAACGTTTTTTAATTTTTTTAATTATTTTTTAATTTCTTGGCATTGTTCATGACGGTGGCGTTGTCACCACATCCTCACCTGTAAGACTTCGCCAGCTTCCTCCTCTGACGTGGAACAACAACGCGTCCCCTTTATTGGGTTCAACACCATAAGGTAGTAACGACCTAAGCACCCTTTAGTTAGTAGCTATGAACGCACGCATGCCGTTGGCTGGCGACTGTTCCTAAAAGAGCCAAAGGAATCTAATTCAGGGAGCTTTGTTGGATTCTCCTCCTGTTCTTGTCCCTCTGGTCTTTTCGTACTGCGGCTTTTAGGATCGGGAGGCGTGACGACTGCAGACGGGCCTTAAACTAGCCACCGTGGGCCTAAGTCGTGCGTGGTCTCGTCACATGATCACGTGGAGACTTTGCATTGGACAACATCGACACACGTCTACCCGCCAATCGCCATTGTGCGTTTGTGTGTGGCGAAAAACACCGAAGGGAATTCGATATTACTCGCTTCATCGAATAGCGTATGTAGAATTAGCACCTACTTTTGTTTGCGACTGAACATTTTACAAAAAAAACAAAAAACAAAACAAGCTTTTTCATGGTTATTTAGAGTAAAAAGTGCCGTCAAACCGTAAGTTCATCTTTGACCACAGGTGTAAAGATTACATGTTGCGCTCTCTGTCAGTTACATTATTCTGGGGTGTGCCTACTCTCTGAGGCCCCCCTCCCACACACACACACACACACACACACACATACACTTCACGGTCCCCAGAGCAAACTTCACCGTCCACATATACGCCCCTGACACGCTGCCTACATATAGCGCTGTCTCTTCAGCACCATCATCAAACGCCCAAAAATCCTAACTCTACCCTTTGACTGATGGAAGCATGTAGGTTATCTCAAACACGTTAGTAAATTAAATACAGAAGCTCTGAATTAATTATCCAAAATTGGCACGCTTTTATCGGAAAAACAACTCCAACCTCGCACTGGAATACAAGTTTTGTAATAAATATTCATTATGTGTACTGAAGGGGGAAATAAGTAGACACAAACACATTGGGTGGGTAGGGGTATTCTATACGGAGTAGGGGGGGGGGGAGGTTTGGTGGAGTTGGGGTTGGAGGGGGGGGGGACTTCATCAGCTCTTCATCTGAACACAAAGAGGCGAGACAGAAACTCAATTACTGGGAAATGGAAGTCTCCTGTCGTGTGACAGTGACAGTGTGTATGTGTGTGTTGGGGGGGGGGGGGACTACGACTCGGAGATGATACCATCAAAGCCCTCCTTTATATTTGCTTGAAGAGGACGAGATGCCTCTTCCCCAGTGCTGTCTGCCCGAGGCCATGCTGATGTCATCTGCCTGTCAGAGACGATGACAGGAACCCGCGTCGTTGCCAGGAGCCACGCACAAACGAATCAGCGGCCCTCCGCCAGTGGATTCATCAGGCCCTCCAATGAAAACTGGTCAAGGCGCTGATCATGGACGGACACGGCATTAGCATTTTCCCCCCCGCACGCTCGTGACCCCGATATGTGCCTGCGACACATCCTGCTCTGATGATAAGCTCCACGCCGCCTTTGGTGACTCCATATTGCCTTTTCATTAATGCCGGTGAGAGGCTGTTTGGGATTCACACTGCAATATCAGAAGCCGCTCGCGGTGCGTCTGGTGGGGTGGGAAGGGGGAGTTTGGCTCGGTGGTGGGGCTCGTGCTCCACCCCTTGATCCTCAGAGACACAATAGAGCTGCAAGACAGAGGAGCAAGCAACTTCTTGGGAGTGTTTTTGGAGGCTCATGCAAATCTCAGCGGGCTAATCGTGTGTGTGTGTGTGTGTGTGTGTGTGTGTGTGTGTGTGTGTGTGTGTGTGTGTGTGTCTTTTGAGGACTCTGTTGCACAGACAGATTTATCAGCGGGGCCTTTTGTGACCGGCCCCCGGCAAAGCGAGCAGAGACAAACATGCGGCCCATCCAGATTATACCTCATTTGAGAGCCACAATGGCCACGCCAGAGCATCTAAATGGAGGCCCCCAAGTCGTCAACCTTTTCGTGACCGGCGACGGGCCCCAGATGCACGGGTTGTTAACTGGCCGCATGCTCGCCGAAGCGAATCGCATTGTGAGGCGTCCGCCAGTGCTTATGAGAGAGTCCTTCTCCCTGATAAGAAATAAACGAATCCCAAACTCAACCTCTGCCAGACAACATTTAATGAGATGCGGGCAGATCGCTAATTGACTTTACTGAATTCCACGTAGCCTCCATCTCCATGGCAACTAAACCAGCGATCGCTTTTCACAGCCTATACACGCAGGACAGGGAGAGAAAAGTTTTTTCTTTTTTTTAAAGCCTCCAGTCACGCTGTTCTTTCTCTCCTTGTCCAAATAATACAACGATGATTATGACTTCAACTCTGCGCTCGCTCCAAACTATTAGCTTGTAATGTTATTAGAGAAGGGAAAAAAAACGAGGGTTTTATTCAATGCGACACATGATTGGACAGCTATTCTATCTGTTCGCAGCATGGGTATTAATGACTCCGATGTACAAGGCAGGATTGTAGAAGTGAGCGAGAGACTGTGAGGTGAGGTCATTAAGGGGGAGAGGAGCAGGGGTGTCTGGCTACCCGCTGACACCAACATGGCCCCCTTCTGTTCTCTGTCAAAGTGACATCAACTAGTCCTGAATCACTGCTGCTGGGCCCTCCTGACGGTGTTTCTGTGAATCCCACTGACCCCCTCCCCAACCCCCATAGATCAGATCATGTGTCCACATCAGACGGGTAACAAGATCCAGGATGTCTCGTCCTGCGCTGGCGACACAGGAAACGGGCTTCGCGGGGAACACGCTGTGAACGCGCTGCAGACTTTAGGGTCCTCTAAACAAACTCTTGATTTGTTTGGGGGGTTTCACTACACTCGGCTTCCTCCGCTCGCGTTTTCGTCAGCGTGAACCTGTATTTAAAAAGAAAAAAGAAAAAACACATATTGTATTTCATGCAGAGTTATTCCTGGTGTCCGGACCACATGTAGGGTCAAACGATGCAAGCAACTTTTTAACATTTCCTATGTTTTATTTAAAGGGGGTACTTAACATTGCACTTCCATGTGGAAGACTGGCAAGCTAAAAAAGATAAAAGAATAATTATCTGAACTGAAGCAGGAAAGTTCAAGATTTCTGGACTTTTAGTTCCTTGTATGACTCAAACTCCAAAAATGATGGATTCAGAATGATAGCAACTTGTCTTTAGACATACATCTTCTCCTTGATGTTGGTTAGTCCATCACTGCGTTAAAGCTACGAAGAGGAACTTTGATTTAGTGGGGATTTTGTCAGGCCCCTGTGGTACCAGAGCACCAGATTCCCTTTAAAAACATTTCTTTTACTTCAGCGGGGTCTGACAGTCTGCCCTGCTCGGCCCTGGTCCTGGCTCTCTCTCCTCTGCTTCCCTTCCGTCCAGCGGCCCCTGCAATACTGTCTGGTCCTCCAGCAGCGAGGTGAAGCACTGCTGCTAACCGCGGAGCTCCGATTGCAGGTCGAAGGTCCAAATCCGGATTTGGGTCCGTCCCCACCTTGGGGGACATCTGGTGAGCTTCTGGTGAACGCCAAGCTAACATGTCTTTAGTTTTTGTTGACTAAAATGTAACTAAAACTAACAAAAGTCAATTGACCAAAATCTGACTAAAACTAATAAGAGACTAAAACAAAATCCAGTTGGAAGTTTCTGAGAAAGCTGAGAAAGCCTCATGCTCCCCATGTCTAGACTGTATCATACAACACCACATTAATATACAGTCAATAATCATGGAGCTCCCTCCATGCTTTTTTTAAGGGCATACGGAAAATGTCACTCTGAAATTCATATGACAACCCTCTCACTGATGGGGCTTTGGGGAATTGTGGGACCTAAAGACGGGGTCAAGGTCCAGGGAAGGCGAAGAAGAAGCACTGACGCAATATCTCCTAATTGCCAAAATGATATTTTTCAGCCACTGCCTGAAAATGTCACTCGGTCATAATATACAATATATTGTGCAAATATCTGCACATACCACAAAGCCAGCTCTTTGTGATTGCAGTTTTCTTTTTTTCTTTTTTTTCATTATCTGAGCAGATTATCAGAGAGGGTGTGAATTTTCACTCTGACTAATGCTCCAGATATGAAAAGAAGAGTGTGAAGACACTGGAGCAAATGTGAAGGATTATTTTCTATTGATTTCAATTGTTTCTTTTTAATTTGCCCCCGGGCCTAAGTCCTGATTAGATGGGGTTCTGGATCTAAAGTTATTGATTTGTTGGGAGACTCCTTTGCAGCCACTTTGCTAGTTATTACTAACCCTCTCCCCCCACCCCCACCCACCCCGGGGGCAGTGTTTGCCCCTCTTCCAAACATGTAATTGTCCACTCGGAGGGCTCCCACAGACATTTAATTGAAACCGACAAAATAACAACCCCTGTTATCCTGTGGGCCCAATTCTATTACCTTGGTATGCACCTCCCCTGAGAGCCGAGTGCAGCCGCACACCAAAATGTAACACCGGTGCTCTCGTTTGCACCTTCAAATCTCATCTCCGAATGCTCACACAGCCTGCAGGGCCGGTCAGAGCGGGGGACGTGTTTTCACCCCACTGTAACACAGCTGCCGTGTGACATCTTCCCCGTCGCAAAACCCTGATGATGTTGTTTGTCCTCAGCATCCGTTCAAACAATCGGGAATTAATATATAAACAGGGGCCCGTGTGGAGATTTTGAGCTTGCGTTTCCCGTAAATCTGATACGACCCCGAGTACAAGCGGAGCGGCAATTATTTGCATGATCACACAGTCATTGTGTTGCATCCAACCACGGAGAAATTTCATTATCAAATGGTGAATTCTTTCACGAGAGGAGCTCTGGTCCCTCTGAGTGCTTCATTTCATTTGCCAAACAGTGTATGAAGATAAACTGCTCCACATGTGGAATTCGCAGGCTGAAAGCTCAGCTCTCGGCTTGGCGGTTGGATTGTGTTTTAAAGGGGCAGTCGGCGGTTCTTTCTTTTTGGGGTCAAATTTGCCAGCTGTCCGTTCTGTGTGTGCGCACCGAAAACAAACAAACAACAAAAGAAAATCCTTCACAGCCAAGGCTCTGTAAGTGGGAAACAAACAAAGTTGCTCGGGCAGCGCCACCCAACACTATCTCAGCCAATCAGTGCTGAGAAGGGTCATGGGTGTATAAAGTGGAAGGCAGGAGGGGGTGGGGGGGCGAGAGGGACGGTAAATCTGAATGGCGTGGGGGAGGGAGTTAAGTACTTTCTCCAGGATCGCTGACTCCGCCTCAATTGTGAAGTGCAGAACTTCACCTGTTCACGGCTCTCAACAATAAAAGGCAATAAACGTCACAATAGATGCCCACACTCCAGTCGAATCAGTTGCCTCACCTCGGTGGATTTCCCCGAAACGTTGAAGCTGCAACAGACAAACCAGAGCTCGGGCGTGCTCGCATCTAATGAGAGCACTCCATCTTTATCAAGTGGTCCAGCAGTTATATTACAGTGGGAAGAGAGGGGAAGCTTATTCCCCATTTCCTCCTTTGTTAAATGATTGACGGCCGCTTGGCACCGGTCTCCCGTCTCAGCTCAAATTTCATAGCTGCAATATTTGGATTGCTATGGAAACAGCTTTCATACTGTTCCCCCACCCTCTCCCCACCCCTCCTGCCTTCATCCAGACACCACGGTATCTCCCAGCCTTTATTGGGTGAGAGGATGCTCCTTGTCGCTCTCATAAAGAGTAAATGATTCCACGAAGGCATATGATGAAGCTCTCCGAGCAGAGCGATGCGTTGTCTCTGGGGAGGGGTGGAGCGCCTACGCACAGAGCAATCTGCCACAGGAAAAAAAAAAAAGAAGGAAAAAAAAACGCCCTCTCCCAACCCGCTGCTGATATTAATTACGAATCGAAAACCACGGCTGTGCCTCCAGCGCTTCCTGTGTGACGCTGGGGGGTACGGGGTCGGCTCGACAGGAGCCACGGCCAAGAGCTGCAGATGTTGCTCGCGCATTCTTATAGTGGAACGTGGGAGAGGCTCTGGCTTTCTTTGGATCACTTTTGCTGCAGGTGGATTGGTAAGAGCCGAGCTGCTGGAAAGCCGAGCAGAAAGCAATAAATCACAGCTGCCCCTCGACCGTCGTGCAGCCACGTGCTCAGCCAAAGAGTCTTCTGTGTCTACTCCCATTATGTATTCCTGCAATGCAGCCTACGGCACCATGTAAATAATTGCTTAGGACCTTCAGCCGTACTGTTTCCTGGAAGGAGGATCTTTACGTGTGCAGTGACACTATTTCATTCAGCAGTTTAATGCCTACAAGGTTCAAAATCCAGCATTAATAAAATATGTTAGCACGCACGAGCATATGCCAAACCAATGCAATCTGTATTCTGAGACATCTGCTGTGCAGGGACTCGGATGTATTACTGGAATTTAGGGTCCAGTATCTCCTTATTGCTAATGTTTTGGACCGCAAAACACGACATTTAAACTGAGTTCAACATTGACACAGTGATGCTTTCTTCTCCTGAGAGCGAGATGAGAAGTTTGACACCACTCTCATTTCGATGCATTAGTAATGGTTCTGTAGCCAGGATGTCTTTAGCCTAGCTTAGCAGGAAGTATGGAAGCAGGGGGAAACAGCTTGCTACCCAAAGCTAAAAAGATATGCCCACATACCACCTCAAAAGCTGATTTATGTATTTCTATGTTTTTTTTCTTCTGTTTTTGTCTCTGTTTCTTCATTGTCTTCAGTTTGGTGAAGAAAACATCATAAAAAAAACACAAACTGACATTATTTTACAAAAACAATACCATATTATAATTAGGGAGATTTAGCCCTTTAGCGAGCATGCACAAACCAAAGCATCTAAATGGAATTCAGCCATCATAGATTTGATTATTTACACCTGCACCTTTCCTCCCATGTTAAAATATCTTTTGTGAAAAGGGACTTCAGTGGTGGTAACCAGTATGGGTCATAACGGATTGAAGCCGTGTTTTCTTTTTAATTATAAGCTAGAATTTATTTATTTTTATCACCGAAGAATACTTACAAAATATGTCAGGACATAGATTACTATTGACTTAACCATTTGAAAATGGCAGCAGCTATGTTATCGGACCACTCATTGAGGGGTTCCCCCATCTCCCTCCCCCCCCTTATTCTATTAACATTAAAAAAAGATGTTCTCCTCTGGAAGACCTCTATTTGGTCGACATGTGGAAATGAATTAAATTAGAAAAAAATCAAGTTAAATAGTTCTTCAGTATTTGCTGTAAAATATGGTATGAACCCAGCAATCCTTCTTATGAGAATATGCTCTAAAGGATGAATTTTAAAAAAAGTGCCTGTACGGCTGCCTGTATCCCATACTATAATAATGAAGCCACCAACTGTGCTCCAAGAGGCTGGGGGGAGGAGCAGCTGAAGGAGGTGGTGATTCATCAGTAGAGCACCACAGCTACACATGGTTCAACACTCCTCCCTCCATTGCGATAAAATAAAAACATGTGAACTGTTTGTGTTAAGTGTGAAATGACGCCACAAATGCGGTTTAACAGATTGGATCATCACCAACTAATTCGCTCAAAATAAAAAGCAGCGACAAGGATAAAAGTATTTCAACAGAATTGTCCAAATGGAAATAAATGTACATGTTTTATCTTTTGAAAAAATAACTTAAAAAAGGCCTTTGAATTCCGCTTTAGATAAATAAAACACTGCGCGGCATTGTTGTGGGCTTTTGGCAACACGATCCATCTTAATTTTTGGTGAAAGCCTATGGGCTGACTGGTATAGGGCGGCAAACAGCACACAGCCTGCATATTTACTTCCAGCTCATTTATTCTCATTATGCAGCCCCGCAGACGTCAATGAGGGGGATTTCTGCCCCACAGTGATGTTCCATGATACAGAAGGAGAGGGAATGAGGGGGCGCACATCAGGAAAAACAAGACGGAAACGGGGCGATTGAGGGGGGGGGGGTTGCATTCATTCATGCACTGCCCGTGAACTTTGACACCTTTGACAACGTAGGGACTGTTTTCAGAGCCTTTACGTCGACGACACCAGCTCAGTCTTTTCCCCCCTCGCTCAGTCTCCGTTGGAAATGTCCCATTTCTCTGTCACGTAATGAGGCCCGGCCCTGTCGAGCTGGGGAGGTACCGCGATTCCATATCTTGGGTGTGCTTCCCTCCAGTAATTGTGGTTTATATGGCCGACAGCATGTCACCTTAAGAATTGATGAGGTCTGAACATCTAAAGGGAGGAAGATGTTGGAGAGAAAAACATGTATTACAGGATATTTTATAACAAGCGTTACAACCGTGCGGGTCAAAATCCAACCACAACATGTAGGAACAGCAATTTAATAGCTTGGTGGAGAGCTTAAGAACCCGTGAAACCTGTCATTGTGGCTGGTTCCAGCTGAAGAATAAGCAGGACTTTAATTAAATGGTTTTGCTTCAGGATAATAATTTTCCGTACTGGCCTATGCTCACTGATCAGAAATCAGAAAATTGGTTTACATTAAAGCCACAACATTCTTAAAATTAAATTTTGGGGAAACATTTTCATGATAGAAAGAAGGAACAGTTCAAATACTTCTGTATTACTGTTGCAAAAGGCAATAAGTCACTGTAAAACTGAAAAACATATCATGATATGAAATTGAACATACAAAATATGGGTTGCTTTTTCGACACATCTGAGTGATGCGTTAGCAAGTTCGATTTGTTTTCAGCCACACAATGGAGCAACGCAAAACACACCGTCCTCACCATATACACAGCTCTCTCTATGTTGCTGTTGTAGCTGACCTGGAACCAGCATATCTCCAGAATGTGAGTGACTCGAACGTCCTTAAGATTTTTGTGCGAACCTCGGAGGGAGATATGAATGCAGCGTGGGAATGGCGGACTCTGCCACTAACAACTATATAAAGAAGTCTTTACTGAATTGAATGTAAATCTATTCCATATATTCAATACATTGATACGATTGCTGAAATATATCTTAAGGATTATTACTATAACTGTAAAAAAAAAAAATCTTGAGCATAATTTATTTGGAGGTCAACACTCCAAGCACCCAGTGAACTTGCTCAACCAAGATTGTGTGGGTGTGGTTTTGCGATTTGATTGACAGGGGCGAGGCCGTGACAACATTTTTTTTCAAGAAAGCCCCACCCACTTCAAATAACGTGAGCGCAGACAAAGACGAAAGACAAAAATATAGAAATATTTCATGTGAAATTTCAAAAATCACTAAATTGCGTGTTTATGTGTGATAAATGTCCCCATCTGTAAAATAAGAACATATTGAATCAACTTACATAGAATTGGGCCTCTGCAGGGACAGCCGAGAACTGGGCCTGAAGCTACTGTATCGCATTTACCGGAAAAAAAAAAAAAAAAAAGGAAGCAGATGTTCCACCAAATCTAATTTGATTTGTTAAGAGCACTCACCGTAACACGGAGCATCTCACAAAGATATCATGTTACATTTATTGCTCAGTCAAGCCTATTGTGTAATCCATTCAGTGTGATTCTGATACCCCAAATCAGGTTATTTGGATTCAAGTCAATCTGTTCACTTCCCCTCTTTGTGTAACAGAGAGGGGCTTAGTCTTCCCTTTGTGATGCCAGTTGGACGAAGACAAATCCGCTGTGGACCGAACGGGAAGACGACCTGGTTCGGAACTCTGTTTGTGCTGGGACTTGGTTACCTGTGAGCCCGGTTTTAAACCCCTCCCTGTTCAGGTGTCCTCCTGGTGTGAACCACTTTGCCATGGGAGAGTCCCCGTTGCTCTTGTTTTGGGAGATATTTGCAAAAAAAAAAAGAAGAAGTTTACTGTTTCGAGTGAATCAATGCTAAAGCACAGATTCAGGGCCAGCCATCACTGTTGACTTTGAAAAGGCTTTGAAACAGCATTTACAGTATATTTCCTTTTGGTAAATATACTGTAACAACAGAACAAATCAAATTTGAAATATGCACATGAGAAATATTTTGGTGCCAGAGGGAAGCTACACTATATTGGGAGGGAAGATTATATACAACAAGTAGTAGTGTACCTAAAATTAGACAGATGTCAGGTCCACACTGGAAGTGATCACAGACCACCGCACAGGTGACTGCTATCTCCTGCCGCTGACATTATAGTTTTCTTGTGCTTTTTTAATTAAATACCAAATATTTTAGTTGTTGACCTTATATCCAGTCACTAGGTAGCGCAGTTGTCTGATAACAAAGACATATACATTCAAAAGGACCCACTGAGTCAGAAATGCCAGGGAGCGAGCCTCTGAGCACGACTGGCAACGGTGAAGATCCCACCTTGTCATTTCCAGGTTGGAAATCCTCTCCATTTCTGTCCGTGGGTCTGAGGTTATTGGATAAATTGATTCCCAGCCGACCTTTACTGCCCTCTCCCTGATGCAAAGAGCTCTTAATGAACCTGTGCTGTCAAGAGGTGCCGAAATCACGCATCCCCACGGAGACTATTAGTCCACAATACACGGGCCTGGCATTATGATGAAAGGAGTGAATAGTGTTGATATAGAGCCCCTTGACACGCCAATGTGAACACCTGTTAACGTGTTGCAATCCGATTCAGTGAACACAATTTGCTGTGCTTGAAATGCTCACTTTTGTAGAGACCTCACGGTGATGTTGATGACATTGTGTTAAATAGAAATATACATCAAATTATGGGGATTTTTTAAGCTGTAATTTGTTAGTGCTGAGATAATGTATCTACTTTACATTGTAGTCTACTTATATTGTGCATGAACATTTTCATTGTATGTTTTCATTATGCAGTCTAATACAACATCACTATTTAAAAAAAGGTCTAAAAAATTGAGGAAGAGAACTGGTTGATAATGTTATTGGCTAATTTCAGCCTCTCACAAATAAGGGCATACTTTCTTAATCATATTCACATTTTCAGAAGACAGTATTGGACTAAAAAACAATTTCAAAATAACCACATTGACCAAAGCACTGTACAATTAATTCAGATAACATAACGTTAACAGCTAACAGTGTTAACAGCAAAAGGTTAGTAGAGATAACATAATGAAATATCCCATTCACAAATAAATAAAAAAAATATTTTTGGCATGCATGTCGGTGTTACCGCCCAACTGGTTTACAAATTAACTGCTTTCCTTGGCTGTGGTACCCGCTTCGTCACACTGTCACATGATACTGGTGATTTTCAAGACGCATCTCATATCAACTGCGGTGAATATGAATTGTATAAGTGAGCATTACATCACAGCCACATACGAAAAAATTAATTTAAGAAAATATATTTTACTGCAAGAGTGTCTATTGCTGAATTCGATGTGACTCATATGAGCAAGAAACAAAGGCTCAAACTCACTTAGGACAGCCGAGCAAGATAGCAGATCGGATGTTATCAATTTATCAGTGCAAATTTTCACTTTTTTATTTCATACACAAATGTTGGCTTGAAACTCAAAAAAATATTTATTGTGTTTCATTGTACGGAATGTTGCATGTGGGCTTGTGTTAACACAATTTTGGGAACTATATGGACGAGTCTTCAGTTTCGTCTTTGCGTTTTTTGGTGGATTGAAACGCCAACTTTTAGGTGCATACCGCCACCTACCTTATCGGAGTATACTAGTCTGTAATAAGCTTTCCAGTGTCAATGCTAATTATATAACAGTAAAGTTTATTGTTATTGTATAATTTTTACTTTCAGTTGTGTTGCATGTTAAGATGGGTGCTTTCATTTGTCACACACTTGTAGATATGCAGCCTCAATGGATTTCATCTGGGAAGAAGAGGAACGTTAGACCAACCGGGACAACATCTTCTGGGATATATTTCCTCATTACCAGCTGCGTTTGTGTTTAATGTTGTTGAATATTGAGAGCATACAGCATATTTTCATTCGGACATCAGTAAGAGACATTTACACTTCCTGCGAATATTACTGTCTCCGATGTCCAGAACTTTCAGAGTACCTGAAGCTTAAATTCCAGCCCATTTATGGAGCTCATTTAACTTCTCTGTTGTTTCTCAAAGAAAAGACACAAGGCAGGAACAGCAGACGAGATGGAAACGAGGACATCAAGGTGAGGAGAGGTGGTCCTGTAAGACACTACAGTCTGTACACAGTTTGAACTGCAACAGTCAAATGACAGGATTTTCATATTTGAAAGTGTGTCTGTAATGTGTTGGTTTTTTTGTGTCGCTGTCCTCCAGAAAACGTTGGAGGAGCAGCTGCAGAACCACAGGGATGCTCTTCAGAAGCAGCTCAGCCGCCTTTGAGTCAAGATTGATGCTGGACCAAGTCCAAGAGTATGGGAACACCAGTAAATACTTACGAAATATAACATAATAACAAAATTGTCTCTCTACACTTATTGTTTCAAATTGAAAAAAAAATATTTTAAAGATATATATCCTGTATTTAAGCCTTTTTTTTTATTGATAGTAGATGGTGAAGAACGGAACCAGGGGATTTACATAGTATGTGTCAAAACCACTTGACTCCCTGGACGTGCATGTTGTATTTATGTTTGTAGAAGCAAATTTGGGAGAATTTGTATTTTATTTTATTATTTGTTTTCTTTCTTACCAAATGAATGGACTGACATGCTGTGAAGGTCTCCGTTTATTCATTGTGATTCATTTTGTGACTTAAAGGGCCTAATATGTAATTAAATATAAGTAACTTTTATCTCCTTGTCATCACTACACGATGCGTATTATAATTACAGGATCAGATAATCAATATATGACCAAATATACTTGCCTTTGTTTTGAATGAAATTGTGAACCAGAGTATGTTGTTGGAGCATGTTTTATAAATATTGGTGTAAATGTTTCTGTTTTCTGTCCAGACTGCTGAATGAACAGATGGACATTAAGACCCGGAGGAGAGGAGGACTGGAGCTCATGGAATAATCATTAAACTATTTAATCAGATAGAATCAGTAGTTGTTGGAAGTAGTTGTACTATATATATAAAAAAATTCTAAAATATTATGTCATAAAAAATGTCATAAAATGTCATAATATCGTATGTATTAAAAATGTCATTGTTTATTATGGCATAAAAAGTTATAGCTTAGTTTGTAAAGAAGTTTTAGTATAGAACTTGTAAAAGTCATGGTATTTCATAAAAAGTAGTAGTATATTGAGTAGTATGCTCGAAAAACATTCTTAGGAAGGCATTGTATAGTATAACAGAGAAGATAAAAAAAATAAGTCATAAAAATGTATGAAAAAAGAATAGTCTGACAAGCCATGAAAATGTCACAATAAAGTAAATCATATAACTAGTTACAATTGTAGTATAGTATAGTATCACCCTTTTCCCACATACAATACTATGACTTTTTGTAACTTTTTTTCCGACATACTATACTATTAATTTTGTGTCACTTTACGACATACTATACTCTGGCTTTTTACAACCTTTTTTTTACATACTATACTATGACCTTTTTTCACATACTATACTATGACTTTTTACTACCTTTTTTTACATACTATACTATGAATTGTTTTTACATTCTTCGAAATACTATACGAGGACTTTTTTGGACTTTTTGCAACATATCTATGACAACTTGGACACACTATCCTACGTAATTTTATGGGGGTTTTCTATACTATACTGTGCCCTTTGTTCTTTTACTTTTTCATCATACTATACTATAACTTCTTTATGATGTCTTTCCACGTACTATACTATGACTTTTTTTTAACTTTTTTTCAACATATACTATATTATATATAGTATATGTATATACTATACTATATACTATGAATATAAATTCTTTCGACATGCTATACTATGACTTTTTGTAACTTTTTTCGACATGCTATACTATGACTTTTTCTGACATGCTATACTATACTCATGACTTTAACCTCTTCAAGCACTGTGATAGCAAATAAATGCATTTAAGCGGAGTTAACAGGCCCTCGTTTCTTTTCCTCTCATCACTTAAACAGACAGAATCTATGCAAGCCTTTCACGTTACATTCACTGGTATAAGTAGGCTACGATTATCAGAACGATGTGAAGATTCAGGCTTCGTCATGTGGCTCAACGGTGTACTGCAGATATAAATGTTGAATGAAAGACAATGGAAGCAATTCAGCAAACATTTTTGGCAACCCTGATAAAATCTCGAGCAAAATCTCCTACGATTGTTCATCATGGGGATCTGCAAATCATGAGAGTTTGTGTCTCCTATGAGTAGGCACATCCAAGTTATGGCACTGTACATGCTTACAGTGGTGGAATGTAACTAAGTACATTTACATAAAAAAACTGTACAATATTGAGCTGCTTGTACTTTACTTTAGTGTTTCCATTTCATGCTGGCTTACTTTATATTTCTTAAGAGGTGCCAGTCTGCACTGGGGATATGCCCTTAGCAGACCCCAGAGGTGTACTTGTTGTTATATCTCACAGGTGCTTTATTCTGTCATGTTTTTTTCATGACTTTGTCAAACAATTTGTGCCTAATGACCTCATATCATTGTCTTCTGTTTATGTTTTAATCAGTCTTTTTTATTAATAAATACCAATGTATTGGGGTCCTGGGGAACACCAGTCAAAAGCATCCGATGGCAGCCAATGCAGTTTTAATAGGTACAATTGAATATATGAATATTATGTTTGCTATGAGACCAAATTTAAGAAGCCTATCACACACTATCAGGGAGGTAAGGGCGCTCTGTCACTTTTTTCTTTTTTCTTTTTCTTCAGATGGCACGAATTACATAACTAACATTCTGAAAACCATTTTGCTATGATAGTGGTTTCATTCGTTAAATATGTTGGATGAAGGGTAAGGGAGCGAAGGCTACTTTGTAGCTCGTTACTAATAATGGAATATTGTAAAAGTACATATCTGATGAGGCGGTAGCTGTGGTTAGCGCCGCCCTTGAGCAGAGCACTTACAGTATCAAGTGATTGCAGTGGAGTTGTGCAAGGTATAGGTGGGTATGAGTGGGTGACTCCCCCCACCCCCCCCCCAACTAGTGACAGCTTGGGGCCAATGGTAGAATTTGTAGTATGCAGTCCATGGACTGATACGAGACAGGATAGTGCTTTGGTAGACTTTTACTGGTAAAATAAACACACACATTTTAATAAAAATAGGATAGAATTAATATAAATAAATACAAATATATCCATATCTAGAACCAAAACCAAATATATACCCAAATGGGAATATTACACATTATTGGGTGCGACACCTCAGCAAGTAGGCACGTTCACTACTGAATTACAGCTTAAAACACTCGGCGTCTGTCACGCCTTTCATCCGCCGAGAGGCTACACGGCGTTTAAGTGTTATTTCATCTCATCCATATGTGAGCAGTTTAGTGCGCCCCTCTCTCGTCCAGGCTCGCCTCCCCCCACTATATATATATATATATATATATATATATAAATATAAACCTGCTTCATTCTGAAGCTCTGTGGGAATAATGTCGCTGTCACTGTTTTTGGGGGCTGGGGGGCACTTTAACCCGGTCACAACGTGGGGAAGTTGCTCGCGGTTTTTCCGCGTTGCCATGGGGTTTTTGTAAAACCTATTGACTGCGATAGGGTCCCTCTTTTCTTTTGAGTCTGTCATTGTGGTGGAAGAGGAGGAGGAGGAGGAAGAGGAGGAGGAGGAGGAAGAAACCGCTATTACTTTTTTTTTCTTCCAGAGGCGGAGGGGTTTGTGTGTGTGTGTGCGAACGCGCGCGCGCGTGTGTGTGTGTGTGTGCGTGCGTGTGTGTGTGTGTGTGTGAAGCGATAGTAGCATCCAAGGGGAGGAGGGAGGTACTCCGGTCCAGACCCACTGCGAGGCGGAGCGGCGATACGCGAGCGGTGAAACCTCCCTCTCCGCCCCCTCTTCCAGAGGCTGTGAAGACCATTCAACTTTATCAACGGCCGTGCCGCGACATGAGTTGCACCTGAAGGTGAGTTTTTCGCCATTTCTGTGTTGTTGTTGTAGTTGTTGTTGTTGTTTTTGTTGTTATTTTTTTTACATCACCGGAGAAAAATAAATAAAAGAGAGAGGGTCTATTTTGACATGTTCACCCCCGCCCCCCCTTTTAACGTTGTTAGTTCTGTGGCACTTGTTACAAATTGCCAGCTCCACGTTTGACCGCGGAGCTGGCAAGTGGGTTGCCGGGATTTGAGCAGGCACCTGCGCGGACCTGTGTCGCTCAGTTTGGTTGAAAAACTCGGATGAATTAATACGTGAAAAAGAGGGAGAAGGAGGGAGGAGATATTTAGTCACGACTGCTGCTGTTATAACGTCTCCACGAGTGGAATAAATAACTCTCGACTCTTAGTTGAGTCACTCACCAGCGGTGAGCCGGCGGAGGGCTAACCTAGCTTAACCAGGTTTACACACCTTGCAGGGGCAGAATTATCCCCCTTTTTCCACAGAAAAAAAGAAGAAAAAAAGACTATCATGAAGCTTTTCAGTTTTTTTTTTTTTAAACTACTTGAGTTGATAAGTATGAATTGATATCACTCTGAGAGGATATATTTTGTATTCTTTTTTTTGTATCCTTATTTATTCTGACTGCCTGTGATGCCTGGTAATAAATGCCCCCCCCCCGGCTGGAGATCCCTCCCGTTTCCCACCACGCTGCCCGTTACACATGTCCATGGTCTCAGACTGCCTACTCCCTGGCGCTGGTGCTGAACACTGAGCCGCAGAGCTGAATCACAACCTTGTCATCCGGTGTGGTGAATGGCGTTATCTCGTGTAAATGCATACATTTCATCCTGCATGTGGCAGGGCACACGGGTAGTTCTGTTTAGTAAGGGGGGGGGGGGGGCATTTGTGTTGAGCTCCAGGGATATTTTGTGTGCAAACATTTTTTTTTTTATGTACAAACTGCATGTGCCATTTCAGCAGATTTAATATTTTACTGTGAAAAGGTAAAGTAGTGTCATGTGGCACTTGAAACGGCACTGAAAGCCTATGAACGTATTTTTTTTTATTATTTAACTTTTTTTACTCTGGGGAAAGAAAAAATATCAGAAATAGTTTTCTCTTCTCTAATCTCATTTGACAAAGCACTAACAATGCATATTTGAGAAAAAAAACACAGACCACATCCTCTTTCTTTAACCCTTCTCCACGCTGACATTACATTGCTCTTCACTACTGTGGCACAAGTGTAAAGCGTGCCGGACTCGAGATTAGAATGAGTGGTGAGGTGAGTGGTGAGAAAGAAAAAAAACAACTAATTATAGTGATATTCAAATGAGAAGGTTCGGCGTTGTGGTGGTTACCTACTGAGCTTTGGTCATTTAAGGGGGACGCGGATGCGGATTGGAACGGTTGTGCACCGGGCTCGTGTGCTTGAACGTGTTGCATTTGTACACCGGACGTGATCTCGCGTGGTTGTAACACAACCTCAATATGAATATCTACAATGTATGCAAATTTGTGCTGCAAGTTCAAATGTTTCCTCAGCGTTATTGTGTTGCGTCTCATTATAGAGTATGCCTTTGAGGGGAATCCCAGGAAACAGAGACGCGTTTCATAGTTTACCCGTATTCTAATAGTTGCATTCCTTTTGATGCTTTTGTTTTATGTTATGGCTCACAACAAAATCGGCGTGGCCTATATTGTCTGTTGCACAGTTTGTGGTACATTTTCAACGACGACAACAACACCCCCCCCCCCCCCACACACACACACACACACTCCTAATATAACTTAGCAGTGCTGCTACGCCTAATACTGATCCCGCTGCTGCTTATTGTGAAACACAAAGACCTTCTGAAGGTCAGACTGCCATTCGTGATTGCAATCATCTCAAGCTGCTCTTCAAGAAGAGGAGATCCCGTTTAAGTCGTCCCACGTTCCTCCCACCAGGCCGACACACACGTATATACCTTGTCCGGGTGTTCACAGCCAGGATTATCCCCACATCAGGTAGGTTGGCCGAATTCCATTTCTAGGCCAAAGACAAGAGCCCCTAATGGCACTTGTCATCACACGTGGTCCCCAGCCTCTCTGTATTCAGGGCAGTGGTGCTTTGTGTCCAGAAGTAGGTCGAATGCTTCTCACCAAACAATTTGAGCGAGAGCCAGTAATTGGACAAGCAAAGTGTCGACCATCTCCCAGCCGGTCCGTATCAACCAGTCCGCCCCCCACACACACACACACACACTCTCGAGCACTTAATATGCAGCACCGACCCAACACATTTCATGGGCCGTTTTCAGCCTTTTTAATCATTTAGATTACAGAATACGGGAAACAGAACATCCTTTGTAGCTTTCGGCCCGACTCGTTCGCTGCCGCGCTCCACCGCCAACAAATGTCAGCTCATATGTGGAGAGACACCCAGTCGCAGCAACTGTGAATATTGAGTGAAGTCAATTTTATTCACATAACCCAATATCAAAAGATTGCCCCAAGGGGCTTTACAGCCTGGACGGCATATGACACCTTCTATCCTAAGACTTGGTTCGGATAAGGACAAAATGCTCCTCCCCCCCAAAAAAAAACTTTTAAGGAGGAAATAAAATGGGAGAAATCTCAGGAAGAGGAACAGGATGGACGGTCGGACATGCAACAGATGTTGTGTGTATGGAATAGATCAACATAGTTTAAGTGTCAGGATGACGAACACATCGGTTGTCAACATATGGAAAGAATAAGGATGTCGGAAGGATGTCGGGGGACTTCAGACAAACCTGAGCCCACACAATCTCCTCTCCACCAGGGCGAGCTGTGAGGAGGACACAAAACACACTGAAAGGCAAAGCTCAAGCACAGCATTCACACAGGTAGGAGCACGATCCAAACATCTGGAATGAGGTACGAACAGCCAGGAGAGAGAGAGAGAGGTTGAGTGAAAAGAGTGAGCAAGGAGGAGAGACTAGGGAGTTGAGGGGGGGAGAGAGCGAGAGAGGGAGAGACGCAGCCATGCGCTTGTGGGACACAAACAAACAGAGGGTTAGAGAGACGCAGTGGCATTCAGAAAGTTCGCAATTATTCCCATCGGCAGGACAAACATGAGGTACTAAAGGCTTGATAATGATCATGAAAGTTTACAGCCAACTGGTTAATGGTAACAGGCCCGAAGTAATCAAAGAATGAGCAACTGAGAGTTGGGGCGACTCATAGATGAGTTTGGAGTTTGGATTTAAAGGCGTCAACGCAGTCAGATTGTCTGATATCAAGAGGTTATTCCAGAGGAAGGGGGCACGATAGGAAAAGCCATGCAGTGCACTGTGTGTGGCTGGTGTTGTGTCACGTTGTGAGTCGGCGTGTGAGTCACCGTGGTAAAGAAGTGGTCTTGAAGACGGCTACTGTAGCAGGAACTACCACTGAAATGGTTTTGGGTGCTTTGCCAGGTGTTTTAAATATGTCTGCCAGAGGGACAGATTCCGTCCTCATGGTAGCGCCACAACCGTGCAGGAGGCAGTCACAGTCTCTACAGGTGTGTGGTTGAGATGGAAATGAAGGGTCGAGTTCGAAGAGCGGAGAGTCCTGATCAGGTGGCAACCTCCGCCTCTGGAAATGAAGCCAGTGTCAAAGTGCTTTAAACCGGCATTCTTCAACAGGGGGCGACTCCTCTGGTTGCAGATTGTATAGAAGTCTATGAGAAAATGATCCTACTTCTGACTTGATTTATTACCTCAGTAAACATTGTAAACATGAGTTTATGGTCTCAATCTCTAGTTTCAAGTCTTCTTCAATACAGCATGATGTTCCTTTAGTAAATTATGGTCCATTTTAGAGTCAAATAGACCATAAAGCAGGGTATGCTTTAGGGCGGGGCTACCCTGTGATTGACAGGTCACTACGTGTCCACCCTTTCAGTGTGAGTTGAAAGTGACATTTTAGTCTCCTAAGTGTCTTGTTCAGCATTGTACTTAGCTCCGCCCTCTCGCATCACTGCTGGTTCCACAAGATAGTGACAACCAAACGGCGAACCCGAGGCTTGTAAACAGTTGACGGTCCTGGTTGGAGCATTAGGTTATTAGGATATCCCACAGGCATGAAGGGGCCTGTCCAGTTACAATTTTACAAGTCATCAAAAGCTCCTTAAAACAGACTCTGATCTGACATGGACAGGCAGACAGTGAAGGGAAGCTGCGGCATTCTGAACAAGACTTCCAGCACTAGTAGACTAGGTCACACAGACGAGTGATAAAGAACACCTGAGCTCTCACCTTGCCGTGTTGTTTTTCTACACAAGCGTCTAAAACTGGCAATGTGTTCAGAGTGAAGCGCATTGAAGATGTGAATGATTTTTAACCTGTTCATGCAGGTTCTGCGTGGCTTTGCCACAGACATGTTTGCTCGTACAGTACGCGCTCTGTAGTCCTGTGTACGTGAGCGAGGTAAAGGGTTTTCGAGAGTGAAAATGGAGAAAGGGGAGAGACACAGAGAGCCCCTTTCTTTGTGCCGGCGCTGTGTACGCCTGGGCTTTGATGGTGCAGATTGAAAGATGTATGTATCAAGATTCGGCATGGCCGAGGCCCCCCCCCACCCCCCGGCGGCCCCGGTGATACGATACGGGCGCAAGTATGAGCCAAGGGGAGGCTGGAACCTGAATCTTCAGTCTTTTTGATTTAGAGGGTTTCTGATTCAAATTGTGTGCATTGAAACCGCCTCCCAAAGATTCGACTGTGTCTCATCGGTGCACCGACTGCAGTGGATGCGTCTCTTTCTGAGCATCAGCAATGCAATTTCAGACTCTAATTCAGTCTGTCAGATAGAATCTGCAGTATCAGATGGCTATTAGAGATTAGAAAAGAGCAGTCTCAACAACAGCGAGCGGGAGAGAATCGCTGCGTCAGACTGAGTGTCCATTTAAGCGTCCGTGTTATCGCCCCATCTGGAAGGTGTTGCTGCAAAAAAACCAAGAAAAAACAAATTATGAATTCTCCTCGCAGCTGCGCGAACCGGTCCATGGATATAAAGTCTTAACCCCTAAGCTGTGATTATGACAAACATTGCGCTGATGATACGAGGTGGAGTTGAGATGTTGAGAAGCGCGTTGGCGAGCCCTAATTGGGGCACAGCTCAGGCTCCGGCACTACAAGCAATCACGGTGCCGCGGGCGGAGTCGTGAGTGCCGCGGCGCCCGCCGCATACCCAAGCCCTCCTCTTTCATGTTTGTCACCGGTGACAGCCAGGGAAGGCTCACTCCAGCCGGTGTGTGCTGGGAATGTGTTTGGCGACATGAAATATTCATATCCTCGCCTGCTCTCCGGCATATTTATTTTCCCCGATTTTTTTTCTTCCTTTTTATGACACCTGCGACCGGCTCAGAGGTATAGATAGAGGAGTGTCGGAAATGGTTCCCTGGCGGGGATGCAAAGATAAGAGGTGCTTATCATCGGAATCAAGGTCTATTTCTTATTTAACGGCCCACTGCATCATTGGGGAGGGGTGGGGGGGGACACTGGGTGAACATGATCAATGGCATCTCGCGCGGCACGGACAATTAATCAGCGCGGTTAATACCAAAGGACAACCCTGCGGTGAGGTCAGCGTTATCTCACACGTTCAGTACTTCTTCTCCGAGCGGGAGGGGTCAAGAGGTCAGCAGCTCACTCTGGCGATGCGTTACGCACCGAAGGTATGGATCGGCCTGCAGTTGCTCTCGAGCCATTTTTTAACCCGGACGTATTGGCCTCCAGCTTCAGGCTTTTCCGTGTCCTTCGTAATGTCTCGTGTTTACATGTCATCATTCACAAGTGACCACATTATTGCACAGTCTCCACTTGTTATCATCCCTTTCTCCAGGCCTTTCTTTTCTCTTCTTTTCTCCGGGACTATTCCTTCCTCTTTTGGATTTAGTGCAAAGACAGTGCTGTTTTTCTGCCTCGCATGGCGTAAGAAATGTAATTTTTTTTGTTAATGTTTAATTAATCAATTTTAGATTATGCTCACATGACAACCATAACCATTAAAAAGAACCAACACGATGGTGCTTTATGAGGAGAATTCTAATCCCGCTGTGCATTGCTGTCAGCTTCAAAACCCATTTTCTAATCGCGTTGTCCCCGTTCTTGCATGCCCGCTCCGATTTACAAAGCTGCTGTTGAATCAAAGAAAATATCATAAAAACCTTGGTGAAAAGGGCAACACAACCATAAGATTCTCCAAGGAACAACAAACATGACACCTACGCCTCAAAGAGTAAGAAGTTATTGCCCTCAAGTCACTGGGAAACGGGGGTGATTTCCATTTCAATTGCGGGGGCTCAATTTGGGATAACTCATGCATACAGAGGTAAGGCGAACAAAGAGCGTAGGAATAAAAGTGACAAATGTAGAGAATGGAACAGAGGAGCGCGGTATCATTGGCTTTGTGTCCCATGAAGGGTATTGTGCGTGGACGCTTGGAAAAGGTTGCAAGCAGACTCCCCCTGGGACGTGGAAGTGAAGGGCACCGGGGATGAAGGAGGACACAAGTGACAGGCAGGGGGGACACAGAGGACGTACCGGGACAGAAGTGAAACCTCGTACTATGATGCTCTACAGCTCATTTGATGGAATCATCCATCTCGGTTTCACACAGCCCCAAATTGTCCGAAACCAAAGTCGGTTGCATAAAACTGAGCAGCGATTTGAAAAAATTCTCAAATGTGTAATATTTAGTAAGATATTTCCTTTCCTTTAATTGATAGGTCTTTAACGGCTGCTTTGTCTTCTGTCTGTATTTAAGAAATCTTACCTCTTTTTAAAATATAGAAGAAAAGAAATGATTCTGTAGGAAACAAGCTACGGCCACACTAGCTTTAAGATGAACAATGAGTGTTCACCTCTAGCTCAAAACACTTATTATCCAAAACATTGCTCTGCAATATGGATGGCTCAATATGGAAGCCGTTCTGTCCATTTTTTTTATAATAATGAATAAATATAGCAACTTCTAATCAACCCGTGTCAGTTTCATGCTTTCAATATCGACTTTTGGTTAAGCCCCGCCCACTTCCCGTTTAAACCCCCGCCCATTGCGAGTATGATGTACGATACAGACATGGATGATTCAGTTGGTTGATACCTACAGATAATGGTGTACTTGCTCATTCCTACTAAAGACTGAAGGGAGTGCCATTCCCATTATGCATGTATTTCGTCATAAACCAAAGTATTGGACGAGTGAAACTGTTCACCTGATGGTGCCACTAGATGAAAAAGGATCCTCAAAGTGAATACAATGCATCCTAAGGGAGAAGGGGAGGGGCAATTGCAGGGCAGTTGAGACTTTTCATCCCACAAATATCGACCTCAAAGTGGTGTTATGGGACTATGAATTTTACAATTTCTTTTCCCCCTGCTACGACATGCCAAACTGTCTGCCGTAAAAAGTGTCCATAAAAGTCAGGAAGCTCCCTCCGGCATTCACACGACACCATAAATTTGCTTTGCATATACAGAAAAGAAAAACATTTCAAGAATGTGATACGTTACCTTGCAAACGTGTACTTGGTCATTTCTTTTTTCTCTGCATAATGTCGCAGTCGGTCTAGAAGTAGGTGAGCAATATGTGTCAGTGTGACAGGGTCTGCAGTGAGGGCCAGCAGCGCTCCCCGTCCAGAGGCCCCCCCCCTCCCGGGGGACCTCATTACACGGCACCGGGCTCCAGTCGGTGCTGTAAGTGGACCGCTGGGAGCCCCGAGCCAGTGCAGCGCCACGCGTGTTGATTCGGTGCGAACACGCAAGCCCGGGCGTCTGCTCCTCTGCACGGCGAGAGCCCGTTTACCGGCCCAGCGAGGCCCCGGAGTCGAGCGCAGCACCATCCCCGCCTCAGATGGAAGATTAGAGAGCAGATCAAGCTTGATTAGAGTCATGAAACAAAGAGGACGTGCTGCTGAGTGGTCAATTTGCAAAGTGGGCTAACACACCAACGAGGACTATAATCCCCCTTTTTTTTTTTTTTTTTCTCTCTCGTCACAGCTGTTGCGTTGATTCACTTGCGCCAAATATTGTCATTTCGGTTTGATCATAGCTGGTGCGGACAAACAAATTCCCTCCGCTTTTCACCCTAATGGGGACACAAGATTTTAAAGACTTTTTATTCACAATGTAAAACCCTGAGAAGAGATAAGAGTGGTCCTCGAGCCATGTGCTGGTTTTGTCCATCCGGTACCCCATTGTGGTGTTTCTGCTGCAGGGACATAGCGGCCCGTTTTATGTGTCCGAACTTGATTCATTTCCTCATGACTACAACTTTCAGCAGTTTTTAATGTTGCGATAGCTCGTGAAAGTCTTTGTAGTCCTCCTTTAGGGCCCTCCACAGAGAGCCAGAGCTCAGCATGTCTATTTCTTAATTTACTCACCCACAGATCCAGCAAATGTTGAGTGAGAGAATCGTGCCAAGCTGGTACGAATCCAAATTAATTCATCAGCTTGGGGGGGGGAGCCCCACTCTGCAATTTTTTTTTTTTTTACAAGTGTGACCCGCAGACCACAAGCTATGAACCACAGACCTTCTTGACCTCATTCATTTTACAGCTCCAGATTTCTTTTCTTTTTGGGGGGGGGGGGTTAGAAACCGAGACTTCTTGCAGAGTGCGTTTTTATGGCCTCGTATTCGGTTCGCAAACGATCTTGCCTTGTAACATTTTTCTGCGGTTTACAGTGGAGTTCTAATGACTGTTGGCGGCGGGGGGGGGGGGGGCGAAACCAGTCATGGGCTCTCATTCTGGTTTAGGTCGAGCTGCTATGATGCTGAGGCTTACAGGAAATGGCTGTGTGCTAAATTATTGAGCATTTTAGTCACAAATTGACTCATTGGAACGCTCAAGAGGGAAGCGGTCGGGGTAAATGCTGTTTTAATTGCATTAGCTAATCAGCGTAACGCAGGCGTTCCTGAACACAACTACTAGAGTAAGGCTAATTTGGAGTCTAGTGCTCATTACCAAATGCCAGCCGCCATAATTGGAATTATGCTACTTTTTAGAAAAAACTTCGAGCAAACACTGTAACCTAGCAGTGTTGAAGGCTTGGATGGTGTACAGGTAGACTACTGGCATGCTTTTCGTTTGTTCGAACCTCACTCCCCTTTAGTCGTGTCGTAGGAAATAGATGGCAATAGTAAAATAGTTTCGCCGACCCAAAGCCTTTCCTACAAGTCTTTTGAGCTTCTTCTTGAAAATAGCGTCCATGCCTTGTTCCTTTTAACAGAAAAACAAACAAACAGCTGCAGGCTCTTTCTATCTGCCATGATCCCAAGAGTGAGAAAACAACTGTATTATATGTGAGCGTGTTGTATGAACAGAGCAGGCAAGATAAATAAAGAATGTCTGTATATATACTTTAGTACGGTGAACTAAACAAAATTGCACGACGTAAGGAGAAAGTCTCACAATGGGTGGGAGGGGGGTGAAGGGGTGAGGGGCGGGGGTGCAGGGAGAGAAATAAATGATGATGACGACATTGTTCCGTCGCCGAGGCAATACGTGATTAACTGCCAAATGCTAATTTACATTGTTGGAGGATTGCAGATATGTTCGCTGGAAAGAAACGCATGTTTGTTTCAGATTAATCCTGTTGATAATAAGAGGAGCAAATACTTTATAGATAAAAAATGAATAAATAAATAGCGCCTTGCAGCTCAGTAATACATTCATCAATGTAGAATCCGTTTATCTGGGGTTGTTACTCTTTCTTCCAAATAGTTTGAGGCAGACTTGTTATGTTATTTTATGCTAAAGAAAAGGGCCGAGGCGATGCAATGTTCCTCTGGTTCTCCAACAACAGCAGGCATGTGTTAGACTCTGGTTTGGGTTCACTACGGTCTGCAGCAGTTCAGGCCCTGGCAGGAATCCACAATCGGTCCGAGCCAGAATTTCTGAGCTCCATCAAAACTCTCGAATGTGTGCATGAACAAACCCCACACCGCTTCAGTGCGAGAGCTTTGCCAATTTGAAACGGCTTAGAGGCTTGAAGCGCCGGCTTTGAGAAACAAAAACAGATCAATAGAGGTGATCCGAGCGAAATCCTACTTTGATATCCCAGGGCTTCAGCCTGGAAATGCCCCCCATCAGTCTTCTTGTGACATGCAACACAGGCTTTCTTTTTAGAGGGGTGGGGGGGTCTGGATGGATTCTCACTGCTTCGTGGCTTTCTGCTGACCCTTCCAGTTTCCGGCGGGGTGTCACGATGCCTGGAGGCCTCGCGTGTCATCTTCCCGGCGCGGATGTCCGGGTCGGTGTTCCAACTTCAGCGCCGCAACTCCTTGAGACACGGCTCCGTTGGCAGCGCGTTGTCTTAAACGTTGACATTTGCATTTAAATTGACTTTAGGCCGCCGTGATTTATTATAGAGAGAGAGAGAGAGAGAGAGTTTTGTCGGGGGGGGGCTTTGCCTCTAATTCTCTTGCATCTGCCAAACGTATGATAACAGGAGCGGGGTTATTACTCGGTGAAAATTCGTCCAACTTTTTTTTATCGGAGTGCGCCGCAGCCACACACCGGCCACAGAATTTGTGAGACTCGTGTGTCAAAAACTGCGGATTAAATTGCAGTCAGTCATGTGTGGTGGCTTTTCTCGCGTATTAATCGGAGTTAAAGGGGGAGGGGGGGGGGGGGAGTGCAGAATAGTGTTCCGATGAACTTTTGAACGTTTAACACGAACAACAAAAAAAAAAAAAAACGAGGGAGAGACCACACTGCATCAGAGCTCTGCCACTATACAGCATGGGGCTCTTGAACTGTAATGAAGACAGGTTTTTATGCGCAGTTCCTAAAATGGGCCTCAATATCCCCTGTGGCTCACGTGTCACGGGAAAAAAAAAAAAGAAGGGGTAATAACACCTGTTTGACATACGTTTTCACTTGAGAAATACACATAAATCTGGAACTTTCAAGTCATGTCGGTGTCACTCCCTGTGATTTATCCACCCCGCAAAGAATAGTCAAACAAGAGACTGCCAGCTCCGCAGGGGTCATGATAATATCGGGGGGAGGAAGGGGGGGGGGGGTGGGGGGGTTCACGGGATGACAGTTTGACACGGGATGTTTGCAGAGATCACCCCAGAAAGCACGTATAATTGACACCATTAGCCTTGAGGTCTGTCAGTTACCTGACAGCTGATGAATTCATGCGTGGGTCCCCCCCCCCTCTCTTCCTCCCCCACAGATAACAAATTCATACCTCCTGTTTTTAAACCGTTTTACACCTCAGTAATCCTTTTTTCCTAACAACCGCTTGGCCCAGCTGAGGCACAGTTTGCGCCCTGCATCGCGGATTTGTGATTATCCTTTTTCAGAGTGTGAAGTGGGGTGAAGCACCGGCCAACATGCCGTCGCGGAGGTCTGTCCACGAGTCTGATCCCCGCCCCCCCCTCCCCAGGGTGCGTGTTCTTCTTCATGTTGAACTGTGGGGTCTGCATAGGCCCCCTCGGCTCTGCCGTGTGGTTTAACTCACCTGCTGTCGAAACATTTGGATCATGTCTCCCCCCCCCACCCCTCGTTCACAGACGAAACCAGAGTTACAGATGGCTTTGCTTCCTCCTGTGGTTCAGTAGAAGCGGTATGGAGAGTTTGAAGGTTACAGGGCGGGTCTTCCTCCGTTGTTCCGTGTCGAATTGACATTACTAACACACAGAGGCCTGGTTAATACTTGAGCCCCTCCCCCCATTTCTTTTATATAATTCACCACCTGCAGTGTGATGGGTTTTTAGCCGGGGTCTAAAGTGTGCCAGAAGCACTGCTATTAACCCTGTGCATTGTGGCTCTCTATGAAGGCCAGGCCTCTGGCAGACACTTCCCCTCTTCATAAAAGAACAGACCGCATTCCTTCCAGCGAGCGCGCGGACATACTCCCAAAGAAGCTTCATGCACATGCTTTGCAACGGTGGACGCTCTTTTCTTCCCATTCACGCGACCCTCATTTCTCAACCCAGTTCAGACCAAAGCTGCTCCTCTTCTGGGTTGGTTTTCGGCCGTCTCAGTTCGCAGAGTCAGCGAACATCCTTCCTCTCATTCGCGACAAGACGAGAGTGTAAAGAACTATTCAAATAGGGTGGGAAACATTTTGTGTGTGTGTGTGTGTGTGTGTGTGTGTGTGTGTGTGTGTGTGTGTGTGTGTGTGTGTGTGTGTGTGTGTGTTTGTGTGGGGGAGTGTGTCTTAACTTCACAAAGAGAGACTGATGCTCAGTTCGTAAGTTAACAAAGGCATGTTAGCATCACAGTGAAGAGAGGGTTTTTACAGCAATCACAGCAGTGGATTTTTGATCCGCTGCTTTGTGGGAGATGTGGAGTACTTCAGGCACGCTGTTTGCACTCTTTAACACACCATGTTAGAGATAAAAAAAAAACATCTGTACTAATCACATATTATTCAAATATGTGGCTTGAAAATGTTAAAACTATTTCATTATATTAATCTGTAATTGATACGCATTGATACTGGCCAGCGGCGTAAGGTACATTGGACATAATCATTCTCATACAGATGCTGTTTGCTTATTTGGGGTCTTTTCATACATGACAGCATATGGAAAAAATGACGGTAGGCTAACGATAATGAAAAAAAAATTGTTTTGTTTTATACTTTATACTGGCTGGCTACCTGAGGCTGGCGATGGGGTGCCCATTGAAGTCATTTATCCCAGTAAAGCTACGTCAATAAAGCTATTTGCTCAGGTGGTAGAGGGGGTTGTCCTTCAACCACAGGGTTGGCAGTTGGATTCCCCGCCACCTGCCTTCGTGCCGTTGTCGGTCAAATTTCACTTGTATTTGTGCAGAAGTTTAGAAAAACGGGATGCCCACAGGGAAAAGCATGGGGGATACCCCATTTCTGATGGTGGTGAAGCTGTGATCTAAATAAAATAAAAAAGGATAATAATAATCTACTAGGTCTGAATCCTCCTACATCACATGCATGCTCCCTTAGAGATTTGTAAAAAGCGCTGAATATGTGGCGCTTCAGAGTGACGGGTATTCATCTACTGTAGAGAGACCGTACTTCACATTGTACGTGTCTGGAGGAGCATCCCGTTGCTGGGAGTGCGCCGGTATTGCCAGTGGAGTCACGTCTGTCCGTCTCCTTTTCTGTGAATTTTGAAATGGGTGCCAATTCTGACAAAGCCAACCATAAGCATAGGTGTGGGGGGCTGGAATCCCATTATATGGCTCAGACTGAAAAAGACCCCACGCTGCCTCCAACAGGAACCAGAGGGGGATTTGGTTTGCTCAATAAGTGGTGAAAATGGTATCAAAATGGCTTTTATTTTTCCCCCCCGACACACACACACACACACACACACACACTCACTGGCTGATTTATAAGTCTGCACATCTCCAGTTTCCTGCTGCTGGAGGTGGGGCCATTAGACTGATGGCATAGATTTGCTTCTCTGTCACTGTCAGTAAACAGTACCGAGTTAGAAGCCCGGGGTTAGCCACCGCGGTCTGCTGCCTGTCATGATGCTTCTCCTTTTGCACTGCTTATTTTGTAGAACAAGGGATAGGAGGTGAGGACTTAAACAGTGTAAAACATTCACATGAAAGAGAGAGACGACAACCCCAGGTTTGATCAAAGCTGTATGGGCTTCATCGCATCAGAGGAATATTGTCCTTAGCCGATCCGGTTCCCGTCTTGACCCAGTAAACGCAGCAAGGCGGCTATCTTCAGAAGAGCCCGTTGGAGAATCCTTCCCCATCTGACCAGAGCCTGGGCGCTCCGGCACCCAGAATGCAGAGCGCAGCAAGTCCACAGCCATCATCATTAGAGCTGTGCTGCTGTGGACACTAATGGCTGTCCCCAGTTTCTTGCTGCCTCGGCACATTCGGAAAGGCTCATCTGAGACGCTGGGTTGGGGGTGGGGTGTGGGGGTGGTGAACACGTGAATTAATTCGAGAGAGAGGAATTTTCACGGTTTCCCTGTTCCCGCTTTATGGCAGGATGCGGGACGCAGAGAACCTTTTGTGGGGAGAAGATCCACCGTGAGTGCCTTCCGCGTTGAGGTCCCCCTTTATCAACCACCCTCCAATGATGAAAGGAGGCTAATTGGGGAGTTTATCCTCGTTTATCTTCATTTAAAGGCCCGGAAAAGGTGGCGTTTGTTTACTCGTTTCAATATTGAAAGGAGGCAAACAGTGGTGGCAGTGTTTAATGGACGGGGGGGGATGGGGCTGGTAAAAATGTTTGGGCTGTAGATGTGCTATCCCCGGCCTCTTAATTGCGTTTTAAGTTATATCAAATAGCCATATGAGCACCTTTTTTAAAACGGGAACCATCCCAGCATCAAAAGACGGGGGGGCAGTCACTGTCTGCATGCGTGATTTCAGAAGAATGAAGATCTATCGCCTCCATCTCTCAAGAAAGTGTGAAATGCAATATTTGGAAATCAATAGAGGGTCACGACGAGGCACATTCATCAAGTTTGTTTATTTCCTCTGTCACGCTGAGAAGCGTTATGTGGCCATCTTTTTTCCAATTACATGCAAAGGCGGACCGACTCCAACCCCCTTTTCTGCTGGGACTGTAGTGTGCAGTATAGATTTTCAGCCACCCAAATGAACTCTTTACTGAAGGGCCTGCAGTCATTGTGGGTAGCCTTTCCTTTGGTTTTGGGCACAATCATTACCTCCTCCAAATGTACACTTTACAAATCAATAGGCTTTCACAGTAATCTAACCCTGCGTGCCCCTGAGAGCTTGCTGTACATTCACTGTATAACACACTGAGGGTAGAATTAGATCAGCGGGGCTCCGTGTTGTCCCTGCCACTGAACAGGCCGGTTAGTTGATGTCATGGCAGAGACTGCGTGTTTCGTTTTTTATTTTACCCTTTCTCAGACACTTACAAGGTTAACCAAATAGGGAAGAAGAAAGGACGTCTTTGGGTTTCTGCTCGGTTTGTCTGGATCTGTCAGGATTTGGCCCCGGACAATGCATGCTCTATATTTGACTGCTGACTTCAATGTGATCCTGGCAAATGGGGCGTCATTGATGATGATTAGCCCGATGGCTGCGCTCTGTCCTACCTGCTGCCGATCAATACCCATAGTGCAGGAGATCGATCCCCCAATGAGGAGCCGAGGCTGGGATCCCCTGTGCTGCTTTTTGAATTTGGAGCCTGACCAAAACTGGACTTCTAGGGGTCAGTGTAGATAAAGAACTGTTCTAATGGTAATATATCAGCTGATATCTCTTTAGTTTTAATTATCAAAGAGAGGTGATAAAAAGGGAGAGTATTTCACAGCTAAAGAATGAACTCTGTTTGTTCTCATCTGTAATATGCTGCCCACATGTATCGTGATACCAATCTGTCTTTGTTAAGCCAATATCCGCCAATGATATCAGCCCGCTGCCGTAACAGCCTGGCTCTAAATCTTTTGGTTTTAATCTCACTACCTTTTGATTCCTGACCAGTGAGGGTAATCTCATTAGTTTTATGGAAATGGCAAAACCAAAATCACATAATTGGCTACAGTCATTTTTCCGAGGTAGTTAAATTGTGGTTTAATCTCTCTAAATGTCCTCGGACAAACGTGTCCTTTTGATGGTGTTTCTGTTTACAAATATAGCCTCAAAAAACGGTTGCCAAGATACAGATTAGATGTGTTTTTTGGACATGCTCAGAATTTTTATGAGGGTATTGAAATAAGCACAAGAGGTTCTTACACAGGAACACAGTCTTTAATCCCTTTATGACACCTCCTTACCCTCTTGCTATCAAGTAACCAGACTTTAAATTAAATATCAGTAATGATTCTAGTAAGTAAAAAAAAGATCACAAATTTCATCTCAACAGAACAAAACATCTCCAAAACCGACATGCATTGACGTGAGTGTACCATTGCTGGCTGGAGATACTGTTTCTAGTTCACTTGCATTTTGATCAATCGTGTTCTTCAATAACCTCATTTTGGATCAGCAGCTCAGGCACCGCAGACAACAACTAGTGATGGAAAATCAAAGCCGCCTATTGTGTTGCGCATGTTGCAAAGATACAGCATACCGACCATTGTTCATCATTAGGCAGGGCCGAGGAATATGCATTATGGATGATGTAGTCATTCCAAATGTAACACACAAACTGTTGCGAGGCTTTGAGATGAAAGCCAGAATGGATGCCAGACGGTGACGAGCCTGCCTCGGTCTGACCACGGATCCTGCTGCGGCCACAGCGTGAGATCAAATCAGAGATCAATCGGAGCCTTTCGTTAACGAAGCCGGCAGTCCGAGTGCTTCCAGCCTACCTAAAAAGCTAAAAAGGTGGAATCCATTAAGCACTTCTGTCTTTAGGACACGTCACATCTGCAGGTATTTGGAAAAAGAGGATAAGAGATATGTTGTGATTTGAGTATGTGGTCTATTTCGTCCTTTGCGCTTCATTTATGACCTTTTCTATGGCACTCTGCTCCATATTAACTTGTCCTGTTTGATCCCCATTCAGTCGCATGGTAGCCTTCTAGTGGAGCAAACAATATTAAGCATGCAGTATTTGTATCTGTAGCCCATGTTTCAAAATTTGACAGGCAGCAAAAACACAACAGTGGCTCTTGAAATTTTGCAAGGACGTTTAAAACTTTGGAAAAGGATGGATTTGTTTGGTAACAACTTTTGATTATTCATTCATTTTGTCGACAGGCAAATAATTATAGAAGTATAAACTCAAAATGTTTCCTCGGAAAAAATCTGCTGCTGAATGTTCCCTCCATGCTGCCCCAACTTGAATATGTCCAAAACAGAGCAATTCCTAAACCTCCCTTTAATAGAGTCTTTCAGGGAGGCACAGGAAGAGGAACAAATGGCCCTATTCAGTAGCGTCCAAAATGCTAATGCCTTCAGCTCTTAACACGTTTATAAGGGTTCCCATGTCACGACATGGCATGGTCCACCCTAATGGGGGATTTGGGGGGAGGGGGGGAACCGCAGGAAAAAGCCAGACACATAACAGAACATGAGAAATATGACAACAAGAGTGCTTGTTTCCTGGGTAACGGGGCTTCTGACTCCCCCTTTTTTCCATCTGGAAGTTGCACGCAAGCGTGCTATGTTACACTCAACATTTCTTCTTCTTCTTCTTCTTCCTCTTCTTTTCTTCTCGATGGTCACTGCAACCTCTGTTTGGTGCCGAACACGGACCCCGACATTTCAGATATCTTCAGAAGTTACAGGCATTGTGTGGGTTTGTTACCGCAACAGCGGTAGTAGTTATAGATTGTGTGGACTTGAGGGATGGGGTCGGGGAGGGGCGGGGGGTGAGAGGCAATGAAGTTACCCGTCATTGGAACGGTTGGCCATTCCAGTGGGTAATATTGAATTCCAGTAACTATGTGCTCCCGTATGTAAATGGTGGCAACACACGGCTCGGTATTGGAGAAACTTTCTGCAAGCAAATGAATGAAGGACAGGCAGGGCTTAGCGATTGCTTGGGAAAGTAATTACTCCTTATCTGTATGGGTGCCGGGAGGAAGGCGGCCTGCAAAGCCGGGTTCCAGCCTTCTGGGCCCCCTTCGGATTGATATTGTGTCAACTGCTCAAAAGATATTTCCTCAGTGACGTTCTGCTCAACCTGTGGAACAAGTTTGAGGTTGTATCGACCAGTTCGAGTGATTGGACAACATAGTACAGCAAACCTTTCTCCCAACTCTTAAATCCGTTTTCAATACGTCATCTCATGATCCTAAGTATTGACGGGACAAACGTTGGATTGACATTATTGAATTATTCAGAGGGAGACTACGCTCTCAACAGTCCTATTGATGGAAAGCACTTGGTAAACATTAGTGTAAATGGACTGTGCAAGGCTTGGACATCAGAGTGACAGGCCGCCATCAATGCTACTTTTTTTTAAACAGGAGTGAATTACTTTCTTTCCGCCCCTCTTTCCCCCCTGAGCAATGTCACCATTGGAACATGCAAGCAGTTGAAACACCTTAATCACACATAGCGGTCAACACTCGCGCTCAGGTGCGTCGAATTCTGCACTTCCCCCATCTTTTACATTCGTTCAGTCACGGCCGGCTGCCTACTTTATGTCGGGTGCCACAGTAATCCCCGGCCTCATGTTGCTTTACATAAAAATGAATGCAGTCACAGTAAGTAAGTCAATCTTGGACCCCAACGGCTATTATTGTTGAAGGGATGATTCAGCCTCAAGGGGCAACAGAAAATATTTTGGAGGTTTGGGGGTGTAGCCAGCGGGGACCGGGCCCAGGCTTCCTCCTCAGTCATTGTTTACAGTCCGATTAGCAACTTGAGATGTGAGAACGGAGTTGGAGTTAAACAGATACATGGATGCAGATCAAGAAAAAAAGAAGAAAAAAAAAGCAAATACAAAGCTAAATGGTCGTCAGACAATAGGCGATGGGTTCTGAGATTGTATTTTGGCCAATACGCTCTGCCCCTTTTGCTCTCCACACGGACTGTTCACTAGCGCGCAACCAAAGCCTGCTCAAACATGATTGGTCAATACTACTCGGACTACAAATGGAAGACAAATGGAAACGTTTGTGAGTTAAGATATTGGAATCCGAAAAATGTCGAATTGGATCAATACATCCCTAGTTTTTTTTTAATATAGTTTTGTATTCAACATTTGTAACATGTTTTTTAATATTCAAATGTCAGTATTATAGTATAATGTGAGTTATAAGTACTGTGAGCCATTAGTGCATGTTTCCCACCGTGTCTAAAGGCTGCTGTTCAAAGCCATCCTGTACAACAGTTTGGGCAAATATTTAGGCGTTCTGCCATGAACAAATAGACGGCCATTGTGCCGTGACAAAAAAATAAATCACTTCCCATTGCTTAGTCGATGCTGCATCCTTTCTGATGACCCAGCTTTGTTGTCATTGTCCCACAGTTCTTTGCTCACATAATACAGGGAGTACACTGCGGCCGCACCGTGACATCATTGACATTGCTTTTAATCTGTTGACATGTGCATCAAAAGGCATAATTAGATCGAGGTTGCCGGCACTTTTTTAGCCACTCTTTGTGTTGTTTGCCTTTGGACGGCCTGTTGGGCGGTGTGGGGGGCTCACAATGCTCTGTGTTCAATCGTCGCTTAACCCGATTATTCAGCCACAGCATGGAGCCGATGGGGGTGGTGGTCAGCCATGCGGACGGCTCGCCAATCGGTCAACTTGTTCCCGGGGTGCGGTCCAGACCACAAAGCAAATCTATATCGCGCCACTCATTGAAGTAGCATTCACAACTGCAGCACTTTCTTTTCCAAGGCTGTAGATACAGATAGCATGCCGACACTAATGATCTTCTTCTCCATTTCCTTGCGTCACCCTCTCCTGTTGTAGGTTCGATCTTTTTTTTCTTTTTTTTTTTCTGTTAAGCAAATTAGATTTCATCCCACTCAGTGCAGATGCCAAACCGCAGCACTTGAACATATACTCGGAACCTGAGGACGGCGGCTGCGGCGGCCTCCTTTTGCCCTCACCACTCGATACCTCTTGAGCCCTGAACTCCCTCTTTGCTCATTTGAAATGTAGAGCTTTTTCACCGCCGTTACCTCTCGACCTCCCACGTCTTAACCCTGCATGCAGCGTGCAACACGGGAAGTTGGAAACGCGTGTTTTGCTCGGCTCCGGCGGAGCTCTGCAGCTTGTTCTGTGTTCTCAAAAACAGGCCCGAACAAAACCAAAAAAATCCTGAATGTTAAATAATGATGAATGGAAACACGAGAGCCGCGGCCAAGGTCGCTGATGACTCATAATCCGGACACAGAGGAGTGCATTGATTGGTCTACAGATGGGTGATGTAATTGTCTCCTTCGGAGTTCAACGCACTGTGCTGGTAGTTATTGAGATAAAGTTGATGTTGTGTTCTAACAGTATGCCAATGTCTTTGTTTTTTAATACTGAGGAAAGGGCTTTTTTCAGTTTTCTAAAAAAAAAAAAAAAAAAATCTGGGAGTGTATATGTCTATTGAATATAAAATGGGCGGCTGGTTCTCCTCTACGTGACATCTAGCACAACAAACAGCCGACCTCCACCCACACACGGGCAACACAAAGCTGTATTCTGTCTCCAGGCGGAGCGTCTGATGTTAGCCCGACAAAGGCACCGGCTCCAAAAGACCCTTTCACTGCGTTTTCCTGATGCCCCCATGTGTCCTTTCAAGTGGTGAAAAGATAACTTTCTGGGTGTGCCCCGTGTTTCAGTCTGAAGCAGGCATTTGTTTCACGCATCCTTTCAAGTTGCGGCGGCGGCTCTCCGAATACATTGAGAGCTTGAGGCTTTTGATTTGGCTCCACGTCTGTCATAATGGATTGATGTCTGATTGATATTTCTAGATACCTCCATTATCCATGTGGTTACACTTCCTGCTTCATGATTTTCTCCACAGTTCAGCGCGGGAACGGTGAAATGACGATTGGCCTTTCAATAGTACACCCACAGAGAACGGCGACTGTTTAGCCGCGAGTCACCAGAAATCTCTCAGGTACCCTGTCATTTATTAAGCTGAAGTGAATAATTTATATTGACTTCAGTTTTTTTTTTCTTCTTCACAAGCCGCTACTAGCCTGAGCCCCACGTAGCCCATTGGACTTTTATTTTTTTCCTGGAACATATGCGTCATAAAAATATAACGAGATACCGATAAGCACAATCCATTAAGCGGAGCCAGAAGGAATATTTGCATGGTACGCGCACTTCCCGATGTACTTTATGCAATTGTGCCTGTGGGCTGTACCTCCACCTGACGTGTGCTAATTGGCTATCAAGAGAGCCTCCAAGAACCACGATGCCACACGTTTCCCAACACTGCGCTCGCGCTTCCCATCGGCAAAATGAAAGACAACCACGAAGTGCGTGGTGCTGTCGGTGTGGCAGGTTCTCCCCCCTATGTTCCCCCCCCACACACACACGCACACACACACGCACACGCACACGCACACGCACATGCACACACATACATATACATATGTAGACCTGCCAGGGTTCTTTTTATGTGCTCAGTGAATGGCCATGAGGATGAAAAGTTGTGCAGCCAGCCTATTGATGAGCATGTCTGTGCAAAAACACACACACACACACAGTGGAAGCCTCACCCTCATCACCCCACACACACACAATTAAAAGATACGCGTGCGTGCGCATGCGCGTGTGTGCGCATGCGCGCGCACGCACGCATCTTTTAATTTGTCTCAAATATTGGTCTGCCTCCTCATCTCTCGCTGTGCGTCCATGCGCGACGGATCCCACCGACATTTTCCACCGCAGGATTAACTGTGTAGCGCGACGGGCTGCTCTGCCTCAGTGCACCTAAAGGGGCTGACCTCGAGGTGTGTGTGTGTGTGTGTGTGTGTGTGTGTGTGTGTGTGTGTGTGTGTGTGTGTGTGTGTGTGTGTGTGTGTGTGTGTGTGTGAAGAGGCGGCCAGCAGGACACTCCTTAAAAGGCTATTAGATCCTCACTCCTTATCACGAGTGGGCGTGCAACTAAATTACCCGTCCTGCTCCCCCTTGTCACAGGACGATAGGCGGAAAAAAAAGAGCTTGTTTTCCGGGAATAATTAATCCTACTTGTTGGCATAATAATATTGAGGAGAACGCGTTGCTAGGCTCCCGGAGTGTTTTTCCTCGTGAGCTGTCGTCTCTGACAGGTGGGCCGCCGCTGATGGAGATCATCCTCTAGCTTAGCTTCCTGCCTGCAAGACCTTCCGTTTGCATTACAAGCGAGCCGCCTTCCTCTGGAGAAGGGGATTTGATTCAGACGATACTGTGGGTGCGTGTGTGTGTGTGTGTGTGTGTGTGTGTGCGCGTGTTTGAGAACAGAGGCTGCGTGCGTGTCCAGGGCGTAGCCGAGCCGAGCCCGGTTACCATGCCTACACGGTTTTCTTTTTTTGTTGTTTTTTTTTTTTTTTTTTTGCCAAGAGACACTGCGTTTGTCTTAACGAGTTCATTTTCAAGCTTATGTTTGCCTCCGTGCTCTCTGTCAGCTGTGTACACACTCTGAACAGCCGTAGAGCAGAGGCCTTTTCTATGGCTAAAAGTCACTCGGGTGAAATAGCTTATTGATTCTTGGAGGGGGGGCAGACATGATTAAATTGAGGTCTAAGTGGACTCTTCATCTGAACTTGTCCACAGGAGAGAATAGGAAAGGAAAGGAGTCTGCTTTTGTCCGGGTTCTGGTCCACTACTATTTCCTCTTTGATGTGGTTGAATGAATTGCCTTCTATTTATTTTTTTTCATTAATGTTAACTTTGAATTTTAATGAGAAAAAATTGGGCGACACAAATTTGTGAACAAATAGAATAATGATTTATTAGCCTTGAGGATTAAAATCATTTACCTGCTCTTTTTCCATCGGATTAATATAAAGACGGCCCCGTGAGCGGCACAGTGCTCGTAAACGTGGCCTTCGCTTGGCTCCCTGTACAGGTGCCATGCAGCCAGAGACGGAACAGACGTTGTTGTGCACATTGTGTTCAGTAGGTGTGCTAATCAGGAGCAGAGATCCCTCGCTCGCTGCCACGATCACTGAGCACCATCTGTGGCGCTCCGATTGGCCGGCAGTCTGGCTGAGAGAGAGCCGGATAACAGTCTGGTGCGGCCTCTCTCTCTCTCTCTCTCTCTCTCTCTCTCTCTCTCTCTCTCTCTCTGTCTCTGTCTCTCTCTGTGTCTCTCTCTCTCTCTCTCTCTCTGTCTCTGTCTCTGTCTCTCTCGCTCGCTCGCTCTCCCCTCTTGTCCTCAACAGGGCTGAAGTCAGCTCTGCCTTCACACCCCTCGTCTTGGAAAACAAACTAAACAACAACCTGGAACCACTCAACACCTCGCCTCGGTGACACCTCTTAAGCTACGCCACCATTACAAGGGTAAACATTTCAGATAAACCACATGAAGTGTGCAAGTCCCCTCGCGGATGTTTTTTATTACATAATTTTTTTGGGTGGGGGGGGCTAGAGGGGGGTTATCAGTTTTCAGACATATGTTGTTTGATCAGCTTCTCTGAAGTGTGCCGCGCTGAATAAATCAGCCGTCAACGCGGATCTGGAAATAATTGAGGAGACTGTTTAAGTGCCATGGCTAATGGAGAATTGCACATGCATGCGGGCAATTTCGTCGCCGGAATTCCGCCTGTTTTTCATTCCGCCGTCACGGGTCACGAACGGAAACAGTCGCGTATCTGGTTCAAATTGTTCAAATTGTTCAAATTGTTCGTGGTGAAGCCCCCCCCCGCACCCTCCTCAAGCTCCAGCTCCAAATCAGTATTAACTCGTGTATTTTATCAGCTACACAACAGAGCAAGTTAACCTGAAATGAACGCACACCCAAGCCCATGTGGCGCGCCGCCGTGAGTGGCTCCGCGACGCACCAGCCACGAAGACAACTTTCCATCAAATGCCTCAGCGATCGGCGTGGAGATAGGGGCACCTGTTGCCATGGCAACTTAGAAAAACCATACACAGAAATGCATTGGTTTTTCATATTGATTCGTAGCTCAGAGAATAAAGCACATGGTATCAGCCAAAGGCAGGCTGGCCTGCTTCTGTCTGCCAGGCTACAGGCTTATTGACCGTTTTCTTTTTTTTTGACAGACTGAGCAGCAGAAAACGGGCCATGTGCCCAAAGTGCAATTAAAAGCGCCACACAGTGTGTGGTAAGCATATTCGCCAAACGGTGGGAAAAAGTGGAAATCGGTCTCCGTGCTACCTCAGCGTTTCGCTTGTCCTCCGGGGACGTCGATGGCTCCCCCACTAACTCGTTTTCTTTTTATTCCCTTTGATGCTTTTAACATTTGTCTTGACCTGACATGCTGAAGGAGATGTGTATGTATCACTTGAGCTACATTTGGAGGTTTCTTTTCTCAAGGCCACGAACTGTTACCACCTGCATTTTTCTTTCTGTGCTCTCAAATCAGAGTGTGTGTGTGTGTGTGTGTGTGTGTGTGTGTGTGTGTGTGTGTGTGTGTGTGTGTGTGTGTGTGTGTGTGTGTGTGTGTGCGCGCGCAACATGGCTTACGAACGCTCTTTGCTTTCCTCTCTTTCGGCCCGGTCTCGCCCGAGTGGAGAAGGGGGGGGTTGGGGGGGCAGTAGGTCAAGAGAGCATTATTTTAATTTCAGTGACACAATATGGCTGCATGTTGTCGTGGTCAGATAACCTTTAGTGATTTCTGCTTCAGGGAGATAAGAGATGTGTCATAAATTAAAGGTGTTGTAAAACATTTCTTTTTTTCCTTTGTGAGAGCGCAGTGAGTGGGCTCATCTAATTTATTTTTAATATAATTTGTCCACAGATTAAGTGCCGGCGAAGGAGGAAAGAAGCCGGTCAGAATTTACGAGAGTTTATTGAGTTGCGCGGCCTGCTTAAACTTTCTCCCCGACGTCCCTTTATGGCATTTGAACAACTGGTTCAGAGTGTGAATAAATGTTTGCCTTCTTGCCTCCGTAAGTCATGTTCCAAAAAATCCTTGAACCAACTGGGCTAGAAGTGCGAAGGAGCCAGGGGATCGTAGAGAAAGAGGAAGAGGCTTTCCCTCCGGGGCAGTGCCCGGGACAATGTCAGGTCTGTCTGGCCCCCGGGTGCATGAACACTAAGCTTTTCGGAACTGGCAGCCCGCCCCGGTACCTACCCATCTCGCCCTCCCCCCCTCCCCCCGGCATCCAGAGCTGTCCGGCCCCCGGAGCACTAAGCGTTTGTGCAAAGTTCATAAGGCTTCCCTCTTGTTTAGTGTGGCCATAATGGCAGCTCCATCCTGTTGTAGCTCAAAGAGTGCTTATGGGCTCCGAGGGCCTTGTGAGTGTTCTCAGTTACTGACTTTGGCTCACTGCTCTCATTATGAAAAGACCAGCCCCCTCCACCCTATCCCCCCACCACCACCACCACCACTGACAGCTCCGAATCTCAGTCGCCAGTATCGGCATGGTCACATTCTTCGCCTGCTCATTTGCTAAATGGAGACTTTAAGTGAGGTGACATGAAAAGTCCGTCCATTTACTCAAACAGCAAGCAAAGAAAATTGCAAGATAGAGCAAGAAAATTTAAATGCAATATAACAGTAAAGGCACGCAATTGACTATTAAATGTAATCAGTTGGTTGAAATACATTTCAAATTTAAATTGCCCATAACAAGCCGCTAAATGACGACATATATATATATATATATATATATATATATATGTGTGTCCAGTGCTGTTAAGGGACACAATCTCACCTCCATCGTTCCCCAACTGTCAGCATTTGTGAGGCCCGAGTGATAATAACCTTGTTTACTTTAAATGCAATATAACAGTAAAGGCACGCAATCGACGATTAAATGTAATCAGTTGGTTGAAATACATTTAAAATTTAAATTGCCCATAACAAGCCGCTAAATGACGACATATATATATATGTGTGTGTGTGTCCAGCGCTGTTAAGGGACGCAATCTCACCTCCATCGTTCCCAAACTGTCAGCATTTGTGAGGCCCGAGTGATAATAACCTTGTTATTTTTGCGGCGGCAAGTATCGTGGAAGCGGCCTCGTCTACGGTGGGTTTTCCTACTGCGGTTAAGGCCTGCATCAGCATAATTCAAGCATGACCCCCCCCACTCCCCACCCACTACCCCCCACCACCCTCTACCCCACCCCCTTTCATTTTCTGCCTTTTCTCCCTGTTAAAACCCCAAGTCTCAGACTAGGGTCTGCACCATACATCATCCAGACTGGGGGCGCTTCCTCCCTTCCCCCCTCCTCATGTGTCGTGGGAGAGAGACTGCGGGGTTTTTTTTATGTGTGTGTGTGTGTGTTTAGGTTCTTATCGACAGTCTCAGCACTCCCTGTGCACTGAGCTTTCCCCTGACAGGTCAACCAGCCTCCACTCAAGTCCGTCTGTAGAGTCTGGGGAGTCGGTTCTCTGTTCACCAGCGTGGAACAATCAAAAGTCCCCCGCAAATCCGGCTCGCGTACTCGAAATCGTAGATTTTTCGACCCACAATCCGTCTTAACGGTAGGAGGAGAGGAGCGTCGCTCCCACAAAAGCGGATGGACGCCGAGCGACAATCTCTCAGCAGCATTAGCAATTAAGGAGATTGTCACCGGCTGACAGGAGGAAGATTGTAGGCAAACAGATTTTCACACAGCAGGCGATCTATTCTCCCCCCCACCCCCCCCGACACACACTGTATGCTCTGCATATTCATCCTGCAGTCCATCACTTTCCGGCGCGACTTTCAGGTGCGGCGGGCGTCTTTCATGAGCGTCACTGAATGGGAAGTGGGGCGCAAGATGGAACTTGCATTCCTCTACTCTCCTTTGTACGCCCGCTGTGAATAGCCTTTAGATGGGGCTTTGTGGGAGTGATTGTCAGTAGCTTAATGAGCCTCTAAGCCAAGCTAGGAGCTTTTGACAACACATGTAGCTTCAGTGCCTCAGTTCCCTTCTCCGTCTCCAGCGGGTGCGACGCAGAGCGGCCTGGCACAATCTGATTTTGACCTAACTCGCGGTTTCCCCTGTTTCTTCTTGTGGATGGTATTACCTGGAAAAGAACAGTTGCCCCCCCCCCTCACGGGGACCAGAGCTGAGAATGAGGTGGAATCTTGTAAGTATCTCGTAGTATCTAGGGACGTCTGTAAAAAGCTGTTGCAGCAGATTTGGGTTGAGCGTGTTTTCGGGAGACAGCCAGTAGATCTTTTTTTTTCTTCAAAAGCCTATGCTTGTTTTGTTGCTTTTCGTAAATGCAATATGCTTAAAGGTGAAAAATGAGCTTCGTAGCATATTATAGAAAAACCTGCCATTTCAGTTTTTTTTATTAATGATTCACTTTCTATTAGACCACAACCCACCAGGGTCGCCTTTTTAGGAGAGTTTTGAACAACCCAGCTGGAGCCAAGCGAGTTCTATGACTCAACAAAGTCTTCAAAACAAATAACTTGTCGCAGGAAAGAAAAAAATATCAACAGTTTATAACTATGCAAATGTTTACTTCAGGAGTCGTTCTTGTCTTATTTTCCAAGAAGTCTGACAAATATCTGAGTGGGCTGATACTTGAATTGTTGGAACATTCACTAGTGCTTCATAGGAGATGTGAGACACGTTAAAAGTACCATCTGTAATATTGGCAGCCGGGACTTTATGCTATTTATTGTACCGTATGCAAAGCATGTGAAGAGAATACTTCTTGACGTTGATTTAACTTGTAATAATTAAATCACATTATTCTGTACATTGACTCAACACACAAACATGGGAGATTAGACATATACCAATAAACGCATAATTCCACCAGCTGGCAACACCAGTTCATTGATCTAGATTAAAAAGGTCTGTTGTTTGTTTTCACAGGATGAGTTTAATCACATTCTAAACTGTTCTGAAGTCACGTGTTCGGGCCTCGTAGCAGAAAGCCTTTAACTGCACTGGATTCATTGCGTCGCACGCTACAGCAGACTGAACATACAATCTATAAACAGTATTTCAGTGTAATTTCTGGAACACTCGCTCTATGTTCACTGACTGTAAGTACATTCTTCCTCCTGCCAAAGCAAATTTACATCAAGCGACCTCCTGCTGCCTCAATATAGACCTACAAACAGCTCTATTTACATTCATCGTGGGCTGAATATCCACAGTATGGTAATATGGAACATGGGATATTCATATTTTGTGATAACTTATTTAAGTTATGGGTTAAAAGCTATTACATTGGACTTCTCATCTACGAGGTAAAATGTTTAAGTTGGTTGTTTTGAAATGCAAGATTTGCATTACATTTGAGCTCCTATAGCTTTGCAATGTATCGTAGGTGTATTAGTAACTGTAGGTGAAACCAAACTCATTTATTTTAGATGCAAATATCGCGGAAGCGTCGCGCTTGGTTTACTGCCTTAAGAGAATTGTGTTTCGAAGGCAGGTAATTGGCTGTAAGTTTTTATCAGTTTTCAACATTTTAAAGAGGTAAACGGAGAGAAACAGGAAGTGGACGAATGATGCCCCTTCCTGTCTCCCCTGTCTTGTCCGAGCTGTTGCTTGGCAACAAATCGGTGTGTACCAACTAAGGGTGTATTTCACTGACTAGACTACTTCCTCCAAAATGAAGGGTAGAATGTTAAGCTTTGTTTGGAGACGTGTTGATTGAACCGCGTGGTCATATTTTTTTGGAGAAGGCAATTTGTGCCGCCGTTATTGTGTATGTCGCGTCCGTAGAGCATCCAATGAGAATAGTGAGATTCTGACTTGTCAGATTTGAAAGTCCCAACACAACCTCAGCCCGACCCTACGAAGTGACGGAGAGGCACAGGAACTGGGCCACATATCCGACAGCTGTGTCAAACAGCTTACCCAGAGTAACGCTGTCCAGATGCTCGGCTCTAGCGTGGAACAGGAAATCCAAACGCTGAATTACAGTGAGCAGAGAAACTCCCATTTCGCAAGCTGAAATTATGTTTTCGACTGTATGTATATTAGACACCTGAAGGGATTAAAAAAAAAAAGGAAAAAAAAAAAAAAAAAAAAGGATGAAGGTATTTCTGTAAAGATGTGGTTTTGCTGCTGCTCGGTGCACGCTGGGGACATCAGAAATTCTTGGTTGTTTGGCGGAAAATAAATTCCTTCTGGGTCTGATGGAGGTGAGGATTTGGGATATATATATATATATATATATATATATATATATATATATATATATATGTCTGTCTAAGAGCCATCGATCATCGGTCGTGCTGTGGCACAGTTTCGTCTGGGGAAATTGCCAGCATCAGTCAGACGGGGTGAGTGCATGCGGAGTGGAGCACGCTGTGTTAGCTCACACAAAATAATATTCCGGTCCCCGCAGTCCGGCTTGCGAATTCATCTCTCTGCCGGCTACTCGGCGAGGATCACACACTAATGTGATTATTGTCCTGGGCAAGGGCCCACTCCTGCGGGACTTCAAAGAGAGCAGATCAGAGGGAAAATGAGAAAAAAAAGCCATAAGCTGTGATCGGCACAGGTGCAGTGCACTTTCGGAAACCCTTTTCTTTTCTTTTTTACTTTTTTTTTTTTGCTTTAAACATATTAACAGGTTCAAAGTGAGGACTCTGACGGCAGCTGGTATGCCGTTTTAGTCTACAAACAGTACAGTAGCTCATACATTCTGCTTGATTTATTATTAAGTCTCGTGGTCAGTTTGAGTGTTTTCAATCAGCATAGAAAAGACAAGAACTGAATAAATAATAATAATGCTCAATTTACTGTTTTCGGGGGGTTACATTTTTATTGGTACCCCCCCTGCCTTTGCATTAATTATGGAGACATTACATGTGGGAATTGAGTGAATGAATTATTGTGTTGACATTGCATCATACATCTTCATCTATTAACTAAGGCATGCACATGTGCATTATAAATGTGCAAACATTTACATGGACATACTGACATGAAACGAAATACAAAAAGCAGTGGTCTTTTCCGTCGGGCAGAGCCCCAAAGAGACTAAAGAGAGAAGGTTAATTGTGGTTTATAATTTATAATTATGTATTAGCAGAACGGGGCTGCTGCCCGCAACTTCTTGAGCACGCGCACCAGAGACTTCCGCCGGGCTAGCCGACTAACGTCCAGCTAGCCCGGCGCTACCTTAAATTGGGGTTAAATAATTCAACCGTGCGACTCTTCCAGACTTTTCCAAATGTTTTCAATGACGGAATTGATCAGATGCTATAGCGAGTCATTTCGGGGGATGGGGTGGTGACGCATTATACACTTTACAGCCACAACAGTAACGATGGCGGGGGGCTACACCGTATTGGTTGTTCATGTTACGCTCGTGTTTTTGGAAGATTGTGTCATGACATTTTTTCCGTTTGATCGCCCGGGCCCTAATGTGGAGATATCACTGTAGGTTTTTATTCAGCACAGCTTTCACTGCTGTACGGCCTGATTTGCCAGTGCACAACTTCATATTTTTACACAGACAAACACGAGCTTTCAGAGAGACAAAAGAGCAGCTAATTAGGCGCCAGGGAGTCTCATTGCTCTTTGTTCGTGGAAAAAACAAAACAACTGAAAAGCTTTTAGAAAATTGCCCATTACTGACAAGACGGAAACCTCTAGTGGTTGGAAACCTCTTCAGTTGTTTGTGCATTTGATTTCAAGTGAACTGCATCATACGATCACTTGTTCATGAGCGTCCCGCTGCAGTATACTGTGTGTGTGTGGAGTCGCAAGGCTCTGCGGGGTCGCTGTAGGTTAGACGTGGTGTATCCCACTAACCCCCGCCCCGGTGAGGAGAGTTCATCCTGGGTCGTACTTATTAGTTCATATAGAACACGGGCGGCGGGGGGTGGGGGGGGTCACGAACCCCACAGTTCATCAGTGCGGCTGCTCTATATGGTTCCCCGACTGAGCCTCATTCCTCCACACCTGGGAGCTTACCCCCACCCTAGCCCCCGCCACCGCCCCCGCCACCGCCCCCGCCACCTTCCTCCTGCCAACCCCTTCCGCCCAGCTCCAATCCCCAGTCCCCTCATCCTGCCAAAGCCGCAGACCCCTGAAATATTAATGCTAGGGTAATTGAACCGCCGTGCAATCTGAAGTGCGGTAAGAGAATGAGCCAAATCTCAATTAGGCAAGCATATTATCTAATATTGCTCCCACTTCTTAATCTCATTTAGCGACTTGTTTCTGGTTTGTTTTTCCCCTCCCTCTACTGATATTTCAATAATAGATGAATCGCATGGCCAAGCAAGTAGAACGTGGATCGCGTGAATCGTTGCCAAAGGCCAGAATGCAATCTCTTTCAAATACTGAAGTGGGGGAAACTAAATCTAGTCTGAACACAGGAAATTAATTTCTACTTAAAAAAAATCTGCCACTGACAAGAGCTTTGTGCAAGAGCTACGCAGGACCGTCTGACTCGCAAGCTAAATGAGCTATTGATTGGAGCAACAACAAAAAAAAAAGCAAAAACGAGGAGCGAAGAAACTGCGCTCATTACGCACATCAGAGGCAACGCAAGTCAATCGGTACTTAGTGTTAATCAGCTCGGCCTTTTGTCTTAATTGTTCTGGAGTGATCAAATGGGAATCAGTGTGGAGGCATTATCGGGAGACTGCGAGAGGGGAGTGCGGGGCTGCCGTCTTCCCCCGTCTCAGGTCTTTTAACGCAGCGAATATTTTTAATCCAGCCTGACAAGACGAGGATCTGCTTAATCCTATTACAGGCTTGCACATTAAACTACAGTAGGCCCACACGTCTCCGCCTGTTGTCTTTTGTGTGAGAAAGAAGCAGATGGTGGCGGCTCAACAGCCTACTGCAGTGAACTTTGAATGGCTGCGCTTGGACCCCACCCCGTTACTAGACAACACATCCACAAGTGCGCGGAATGCTCGAGGAAACGGCTTCGTTGCTGTGCCATTTATGTCCTTGAAATCTCGCCCATGCCACCCTTCCAGCGTGGGCTCCATTTTATGTGCTTGTGAATGTGTTCATGGGTCAGAGTTAAGGTGTAACGCCGCTCCAGATGGCCGAACCGTACGAGTCGAGAAACGGAGACGAGCTTGCCAACTGTACCGCAGAGGTGTGCCAAACTCAGTGGAAGCTGCACAGCGATAAGGGGACACAGTCTCCACTAGTTCGAGGAAAGCTGAAAGACTCTAAGAAGATAATTGAGGCGAAGTAGGGCAGAGCGATATAGCCATAGAGTATTTTCTTGATAAGAAAATAAGAAATGTTACATTGTTAACAGTGTACCAATATCCTATCATTCAGAGAGTAAGCCATTTCTAAACAATTGTATGCCTTTTCTTTTTTCTTTTTTTTTTCTGAACTGAAAGCCCACTTCCCCAAATAAGTACAGCGGGGTTTAGTCAGTCAACTCTTTCTAGTCACAGACACAAACTGCTCCAAAGTGTAAAGAACTGTGGAAAACGAGGCAGGAAGACACCAGTGGTGTGGCGATACTGTGACGACTTAAAGCCAAGTTTAAAAAAAGCCACACTCCATTGATAAGACCGTTCCTATCGGCTGCGAGAGGCTGACATGAAACAGAATCAGGTAGGGGATGTCTACAGTTAACTAAGATGGGAAATACCACACACTACATGCATCACTGTCCGATAAAGCAAGAGCAAGCCAGCAATTAGACACATCCCGGGGAACGACACCCTCGCAACCAGCTGGAACTGTTGCAATGTGCTGTCACTTCATTAACAGACACAAACAATTTTTACTATTTTAACGGCAAATGGAATGGCGCCAAAAGATGTTGTTGAACATGAGGGATTTTAACTGATACAAAACTGACCCAATGTACAAGCTTCCTGGATATAAACATATCACGCTGTGGGATTTAAGGATTTAGAAATACAAGCTCATAAATATCTATACTGACTACTATGAAGAAAATTAGCTCCATCAATTTTGTGGCCGCGCCACCCAGCTTTAAGGCGACGCTATTGACTCAGCAAGGAGCTCATGACAGGATTTGGGAAGGTTGGAAGTTTTAAAAAAAAAATAAGCATTGGGTCACTTTTGTATATTACAACATGGATGCTATTTTCCCATGTTTTTGTATCTAAGTGACTAATGCAGACAACAGTTTTTGAAACCTTCGGGTTCTACGGGCTGCAATGTAATGGCTCGGGACAACTGAAAATAAAAAAGTGCCTGTTTTTAACACTTAAAGGCTCAGATTGTTATCAGAAGTGTCTGACAACATCATGGAAATGACCCTACACAGAAATAAAACATTTGTTTTTCACAAACAAACCAGATCAAGCAAAAGGTAATGTGTCTGATCAAGTTTCCCTGAAGTGGAAGTCTCTTTCTGAAATCTTGCGAAAGGTGACTTGTAGCCAGAAGGTGTCGGTGTTGTCAGAGTTTGTTGCGTTGGAGTACAGAAAGAGTAGCTCAGAAGATTTTCAAGGTTGTGGTTGAATATTTATCTGATTTCGACAAATTGGATGCGATGTGAGATCTCAGAACGAGACTTCTCCTTGAGCGAGACTTGGCAAGACGGAAAAACAAGAAAAAGTCTTTATGGGCTTTCTGTGGGGTTGCCATAATGTTGTCAGACACTTACAATAACAATCTGAGCCTGTCAGTGGCAAAAACAAGCACTTTTAGTGGACATACATTGATGTTGAGGGGTTGCCCCATAGGATTACGTTGTGGCCCGTTTCGCGGCTAGCAGCATTCTCCTTCAATACTGGAAATGGAAGAATTGTTATTCCCTTTAGTCACTTTACCCTATTTCCCCATGTTTTTGTGCCAAAGTTAAACTTAAACAATGATGGAAACAATTAGGTTACAATGCCTTTGTACCAAATTGGTCTACTTTCGAAAGTGATTTGCTGTTGTTGTTGTTGACGACAGGGAACAAGTTGCTCTACATCTGTCATCCAGAGAAAGCCTTAAAGTGCGGCGGCAGATTTCACTTGGCCCACATGACTTCAGTTCCCTCTCTGTGCCCCCTCCACCGCAGAGCTTCTGTCCCCTCTGAGCCTCGGCTAAGTAAGGTTAGGGTTCATATTGGCCTTCCCACAGTGAGCAGCTTTTAACCTCCTGCCAGCTTCATCAATCTCAGGCTGGCGCGATCGCTGCTGAAAGGGGCGGGGATTAGGAACCGCCTGCCGTCTGTAAATCAAGCGAGCTTGAAGGGGGGCCCCTCTCGTGTGCATCATATGGGTCCGGTAGGAACCGTACCCCATGAATGTAGACATCATCGCTTGCAGCAGTTAAACCCCCGAGAGCGGACCTCTCTCAACCAGATGGCCCAAGCTGGTTCTCAATAAATGTTTAACGAGGGGAGAACAAATTAAATCAGAAGGCAAATGCCCGAGCACAGTTTGAGCAATGTAATCCATCTAAGGTGGTGTTAGGTTGGTGAAGGATTTTGGCCAGCACAATAGGACAATGAGAAAACAATGTCTTGTGGGGATTGTAACCCCCTCCCCACTCCCTCTCCTCTTAACCAGGCCAATCTCACCAACAAAGCACAAGCCAATTAGCACAAAGCTCTTACCTTTTTTGATTTGTATCTGTTGTTTGGTAACATAAATCACCATGTCTGGGAAAAACTGAAAACAAAGGAAAGCCTCAGGCAATTTTTCTTTTTCTTCTTTCGGAATGACTTATAACTCCGTGACTCCAATCTTCAGTTGGAAATAAAGTCAATAGGCCTGAATTGTGATTGAGCGCAGTGGGTTTCTATAATGTACAGCACACTCAAGAGTCTCGAGCCTTGTCGGTGGGTGGGGCAGGGGTCACAATGGTTCAGAAAGCCGGTATTGAGTCACAGGCCGAGTTAATTCCATTAACATGAGGCATGGTCAGAAAGTTCAGAGTGCACGTTCATCTGGAAACGGATCTGTGCGGAATGAATGAAATCGACTCTCTTGGACTGTGGTCAGTTATTTAATTGCATCCCTTGAACAGGAGTTTGACCTCAGTGTTTACTATTGAATTTGTTAAAGGAGAGATGAAATGAAAAATGCCCTTTCTAACCCTTCGAGATCACATCCCCGGTCGTGGTGTGAACTTATTGAACAATTTATGCAAAAAGGATTTACAAAAAAGAAAAGAAAAATATTCTTATTTTTATTTTTATTTTTTTATATTTATTACAAAGTGAATTTCTTTTTTTTTTTTTATGTGGCTTGTGAAAAATGGGTCCAGTGTTTACTTTTGGTGACTACGGGGCGAAAGAATTGGTCATAATCCTCTTAACCGTAACCGCAAAGCGCACAAGGGACAGGGTACAGGGTACAGTGCACAGGGCACAGGGTACAGGACACAGGGTACAGGGCACAGGGCACAGGGTACAGTACAGAAGCTAAAGATGCTCGAACCTGCATTTCAACAGGACTTCAGGGCAGCAAGTAAAGAAGCCACAGTTGGATTCAGGCACTATTGTGAACATCACGCTCTTCTCTAGGCGTCGCAGAGCTGGTTGAGGGCACGCCAGCTATTGTGCATGTCTCGGTTACTACGCCAGCCATTGTGCATGTCTCGGTTACTACTGCCTGACAGCGCACACGCCTCGATGCCCTATCCACACTAACGGAGCAATTGCAGTGGCTCAGCTCTCTTATCGGCGCGATGCCCCTTGCATGTTAAACCACTCTTGTTTCGCATGACCACCAGCAACTCTCCCTGTGGACCACGAGCTTTATGATTTCTCTCAAACTCTCTAACGTTTTCGCCATCAATTCTCCTTGTGCTATTATGGTGTTTGCTATAGCTGTTCAGCTAATTACTCCAGCGTGAGCCAGCGAGCTGGATTCCTCCTCCCCCCCAACCCCAGCCGACACAAGGAAGACTAATGAACTGACACCCCCAGAGCGTAGCAGCAGACACTGAAATTCCCATACATCGCTCCCCCCTCCCTCCTCCAGTTCTGCACTCTGGACCGATCATGCGCCGATTATGGCCCAGACTCTGGTCTGTTAGCTGGAAAATGATCCAGTGCTCCGCGGCCTGTCAGTGTGCGAGTGCAGACAGCGCACTCTCACTGACTGTTAACTACGTGGGCCATTTATGCCTCGCACCCCTCAGGCAGCCACGTTTGCTGCAATAATGGGGCAAATGTGTAGCTGCATTGTTAATCTCTTTGAGTCATTGTTATCGGAAACAGGCAGGCACAGATGAAAACAGCGCCGCGATTAAATCGGCTGAATAGTATACAAACTTTGATGGTGATTTTGATTTGAATCTTGGCTTGGTTCCCCCACACACTAATGCTGAACATCTGCCATGCATTAATAAATCCACAGGCCCCTTTTCGTTTGTTTATTTCTTTATTTCTATTGTCGCACGGAGAAAAAAAAAATAAATACAACCTCCGCTATACACTTCCACCGACATCAAACTACAAAACAAGCTGAGTCCCAAGAGGAAGGGGATGATGGGAGGCCTTTATGTGAATATTTCTTTGTTGCAGCAGAATTTGAACTGGTGCAGAGCACGAGTCCCCGTGGATGCACATGTAAAAATGTGCAATCCGGTTGTGCCTGGCTGAGCAGAGAGCGGTCGGGCTCCCGAGTCACGGGGGATTCGTCGTGTTCGGAGTTTGCCTTTTTCCGTCTGCCAAGCGCGTGGGTGGATTCATGGGGCCTCCTCCGTCTGTGCTTCCCTCACAGGTACCGCATCTTCGGCGCGCCAGGGAAATGCACTGAGGACCGAGTAGGAGAGAGACAGAGAGAGAGAGACAGCACTCGTTTTCTTGAGGACGCCCGAGATCTAAGGAGAAACCATGAGGTCGCAGCAGAGGAGCCCGGGGTCGGTGGCCGTTCTGGGCTTGATCACCGGCGTTTGTGCCTTCTACGCGACTACAGCCTTCGACATCCCGCTGGAGGGTGAGTGCCGGTCCTGGGTGAGGCAGGAGGGTTCACATTTGTTTCAATGTCTGCTATTGTCAACAGGAGCAGTTCACTCAAATTACAAAAAAAAGTATTTTGCAAGTTGTTTATTTCTATTAAATAAATAGGGGACATTGTTTCTGCAAAGACAACCTTGCTGTTGAGGGTTTTTTTATTAATGGAAGTGAATGGGAATTTAGTTTGTGGGGTCAACAGCATTAAAAATGTTATGTTTAAGTGGAGGCACAAACTTAGAGAAGGATATCTGGAAATATAAAACGAATGATCAGAAAAAATGAGGGGGAAACCGACTCGCTAATGTAGCGCTTCAGTTTTTCCTAATTTGAGTTAACTGACCCTTTAAACTATTGCTTGTACACTTGACTTGAATGTTTTCTTGCTGCTTTCAAAATACTAGTCAACTGAACTCTACTTGAATAATTTGAAGTTTAAGTAATTTAACATGTCTTTGGATTCATCTTATGTATGTATTTATTTTGTTTCCATCATGTAAGAAGGGTTTCTAGAGAATTCGACCAAATGTCCGGGTCTGAAGAGTGAAGCCAATGTGGAAGTGCCTCAAACTAGCATCCTTTCTAATGGCCAGCAGGGGGCGACTCTTCCGGTTGCAAAAATAAGTCAGATTGTATAGAAGTCTATGAGAAAATGACTCTACTTCTCTCTTGATTTATTCCCTCAGTAAACATTGTAAACATGAGTTTATGGTCTCAATCTCTAGTTTCAAGTCTTCTTCAATAAAGTATGATGTTCATTTAGTAAATTATGGTCCATTTAGAGTGAAATAGACCATAAAGCAGGGTATGCTTTAGGGCGGGGCTACAAGGTGATCGACAGGTCGCTGGAGTTTCCTGCGATTTCGACCTGGAAGTTAAACCCTTTCACGGTGTGTGTCCAAAATGCCCGACTTCGTTCAATGTTTTTAACCCTCATTGCAATGCATGCTGGGAAGTCTGCTAGATGCATCAAATTAAGTTTCTAAACAAATGTCATCAGGATATGAGCAAACACTCAGCAGCACATTCAGTCGAATCATAATGTCAAACCACAGCACTTGACGGCCTTCCTCTTAGTTCTGAAAGGGCTCTGAACATGTCCATTTATATTAGGTTAATAAAACAAGATCCGTTGTTTTCAGCTGCTGTCTGATGAGTAAGTGTCTGTAAAACATCAAACACACGTTAAAAGCTCCTTCAAGGCGGGCCATTTGTGAAGCAAGAAGACGCAGCAGAGTATGTAAAGGACAGGAGTCTTACAAAAGGAGTCTTAGAATTCTTAATGCTCATCTGAGGAGAACTTGTCCTTGGTTTATCTTCAAGTGCTTTTAACAGAAAAAAAAAAAGAAAAAGGTGTCGAATAATTTAGAGGCAGATGAATCGCACTATGGAGGACTGTTACTATCATCAAGCATTCTGTGAATGGAATATATTTACAGCTACTGTCTGCTTTGAGTGTGTGTGTGTGTTTTTTTTTTTTTTTGTGTCTCTTTTGTGTTGGAGCCGCAGTTTCCTTGGAAACGCATATCAAACCTCTCCCCCTGAATTATTCAGAAATCTCTCTTAAGGGCCCGATAAAGAACAGTTCAAACAGGTTTTCAGAGAAGGCAGAAGTATTTTTTTGTTGATGTCAGAGTATCGTTTTAATTCAGCCCTCTGTTCTTGCATTACTCTTGTGTGTGTTTAAAAGGGTTTATGTAGAGAATGCCTGTGACATGAAGAGATTATTCGCAAACCGCTGACTGTTTTTGTTTTGTTTACCCCCCCCCCGCCTGCTGCCATGGATTTTGTAGTCTTAGCTCATATAAACAGTAAGTTCGCTCTGCTGCACCGTAGCTGGTATTAGTGACATCCTCTGCTCTCTACTGTTAATCTCCTCGGCTCGCCGTCGAGCACAGCAGCAGCTTTATGTGTAGCCATATGTGTTGGATCTGAATCTCATGTGTCATCAGTCATGGACTCCATAGCGCCTGGCATCCTAGCTCGTAGGACTCACGGCATGTCCCCGTTTTACCTCCACAACCTGGTCACACTGTTCATACCCATCGTGTTGTGTTTGTTCCATGCTTCGCCACAACTCAACTCGGCTCAAATGAGTTGTACGGGCCCAAAGTAGAACAAATCTAACCCAAATAAAAAGGTTAATTTAACAGGCAAACCGTCAACTCTGTATGTGGAGACAGACATATAGTCGTAAACATCATAGCAAAGTGGTTCCCAACCTCGGGCTGTTTTTTCCTGAATGGAGGAATTTGTTTTGCCCCCCCCCCTCCGAGGAGGTTTTAGCCGGCGGCAAAGAAAAAAAAAAAAGAAAATCACCATATCAAACAACTGTTGAACAAGACGAACATAAATTTAAATACGACTTCTTGCAGTCTACTCCCCTCTCATCCACAAGCGGCTTTGGCTGGATAAGCCAGCTAAGCTGCATTGTTTCGGCTGGGCCTGAACGCTCCGCTGTGAAGCTCTATAGTGCTAACGGGATCACAGCTCCCGTTAGCACTAGCCAGATCCCCAACTGGCATCTCCACATAGCCGGCGGGACAGAAGGCGGCGGCATGCACCTTTTAACGTTTGTCTCGTAGTCCGTAGGGTTTGTTGACTTGTTCATTTGGGTTTCATGTACTCGAGCATGATCGATATTTTTTGGCCAGAGATAACAGCAAAATGCACAGATTTCTGTAAAGAATACGGCAACACGGACTCGTTGCCTTTATTGTACGGGGGTGGATCATGCTTACTGTAGTGCGAAGATACCCCGCCAAAAGGCCCATTCTGAGCCAAGGAAGGCCCTTGAACGTGGGGGTCAAGACCACCCGAGGGGCCCCAAAAATAACCCAAGTGGTCAGAAAGAAAGAGAGTAAACTGTTCTTTTCTTTCATATTTTGCATATTTCTTATGAAACCATGGACACTGTTACTATTTTAAGCTTTTAGCTCTTAAAACTAAAAGTTACTCTTCAGTTGAAGTTTTCACAAATGCGTCATCATCATTGAAGCTAAATAACTTACGGTGAGGGGGTTGGGGGGTCACAAGTAGATGTTGTGAGGGGGGGGGGGGGGTCACAAGCCAAAAAAGGTTGGGAACCACTGCCCCGTAGTCTCACACTGAACACGATGCTTCTGAAAAGAGCTCTGCATTCGGGGCTTTTGTTGTGTCTCTCACGTTCCCGCTGCTCGTTTTGTGATTGTCGCCCAGTCGAGCAGCTGCCCACCATCACGGAGCAGTCGCCCAGCTCTCTCATCGCCTTCCCGTTCGACGAGAGCTTCCCCATGACGTGTGAAGCCAAAGGGAACCCCGAGCCAGAGTGAGTACAGAGACACACACTAGTCACAAACAACAACAATAACAATAACAACAACAGCAACAGTTTGCCACCAACATGTTGCATTTTGGTTTCGATTGTTTGTAAAATGAGCCGCCTCGGCTGAAGGGACTTGACGTTTCAATGCCGGCTTTCTTCATGTAGATTCCGATGGACGAAGAATGGCCAGGAATTCGACCCCTCTCTAGACCCCCGGCTGATGAAAGAGGAGAATTCTGGGACCTTTGTGATACCCAATAATGGGAACCTTACAGAGTACCAGGGAACCTATCGCTGTTACGCCTCAAACAAACTGGGGACCGCCATATCGAAGGAGATTGAGTTCATTGTGCCCCGTGAGTAACATACGTGTGTGTGTGTGTGTGTGTGTGTGTGTGTGTGTGTGTGTGTGTGTGTGTGTGTGTGTGTGTGTGTGTGTTTGTGGTGCTCTGTTACAGTGCTTTCAAAGTGATTCAGGACCAGCAGTCGTGTGTAATGACTGCACCTCTCCATTGTGAGCCTCTCATTGTATTGGACGGGGCAGAAAGTCATTGAGGCTCTCCCTGAGCTCTCCTCCCACCGCAGCATCTCATCTGTAGTGCTGCATTGGATGAAAAAAAAAAATAAAAACATGGAATGTGATTTAGCCTCTCCATCATTTTCCTTTGCTACATGCAGTACATAAATTCTCAAAGAAAAGTATGTTTGTCTGGGCTTCAGCCGCGGTGACGAGCCACACGCCACAGCAGCAGTGATGTCTGTTTTGTCTCCGCAGGCCAACAAAGTGAAGAAAAATCCCAAAGTGAATGACTGAATGATACAAAGCCTCCCTCTAAATCCCAGAATGATAGTACTGCCATCTCCTGGAGTAGAAGAGAACTGCATCCTGTATTTGATTCATTCATGTCTGTCTTTTTTTTTTTTTCTTCTTCTAGATGTTCCGAAGTTTCCTAAAGAAACACTTGACCCTGTCGAGGTGGAGGAAGGCCAGGCTTTTGTTTTACAGTGTGATCCCCCTAAAGGAATACCTCCTCTCCAGATCTACTGGATGACTATCAGTAAGTCATATTTAGGATAAATCAACAGTGACGTATGTGCAATTTAGTTTGAAATACAAGTTTACTTTTGCAAAGGTTAGGTTTAGGGTTATTTAGACAGCAAAATATGTCAAATTCTCCTCACCTCCTGAACTTTTATTTTCATTTTGAAATGAAATGCAGATAATGAAAGACTAAGAAATGTGTCAGGAGGTTCAACAAGTGGGCTTTCACAACGGCCCTCCTCTCAACTTAAAGAGGGAAACAAACAACAACAACAAAAGAAAAAATATTTTCAATAATACAACAACAAATAAGAAGTGCACAAAATGAGCAGGAATAACTCCCCAATCAGTTGCCAAGACGCGCACACACAAACACATGACTATACACTAGAAATGCTGATGAATTAAATGTGATTGGAATTTACTGAAGACAATTTCGAAGGATAAAGAACCCGTTGATATATCTTGATTAAGCCCTTAAACCTCACTGTCTACGAAGCGTCAGATCAAACATTGTTCAAACCAGCTGTTTTCTGTTCCAGCAGGTTGAGATGGAACTAGTTCTAACCACTTATTTGCTTTTTATTTTTCCAGAAACCCTCAGTTTACCATGTAAAATGCATTGTATTTTATGAACTTAGCTATAAATATAACTGTCTTGTATGTGGAAACTTAACCCTAAAAGCGACTAACAGTAACTATACAGACCGAATACCTGAATATTGTACCACAGTGCTTGAGTAAAAAGAAAAGACGAGTTCCGTTGTGTGTCACGGCCGCTAAACGCTCCGGATGTGAGATCATTCTCCTCCTGTGCTCAGACCTGCAGCACATCGAGCAGGACGAGCGGGTCTCCATGGGCCTCAACGGAGACCTGTACTTCTCTCACGCCGTGGAGAAGGACAGCCGGAGGGACTACTGCTGCTTCGCCGCCTTCCCGAGAATACGCACCATCGTTCAGAAGACCGCCATGTCCGTCGTGGTCAAGACGAGTAGGTGTCCCTTCAGCGATCTCATACCCCCTCCCCTCAATGCCCCCTCCCCTCATGCCAACCCAAGTTGTCACTCAGCCTCGTTCACGTGCATCCCCTCGGTTTCATGTTGTGGTTTTGATCTCTGTGATGTGTCTCATTGATCCACGCTGTCCTTGTGTTCATTGTCTCTCTTTTTTTTTTGTCTTCTTCTTTTCTTTTCTTTTCTTTTTTTTCATGTCTCATCCACCCTCCATTTCAGAAAACAGTGGCATGAGTCCCGAAACTGGTAAGTTTTAAAGTTTTTAGAGTAAAACACACTTTAGCTGTGCGTCATCCGTAAACAGCTGCGTGCAAACGAGGCAGGTGTGTGTGAGTGTGTGTGTATAAATGCATAGGATATAAAAGTGTAGCCTTCTGCTTTCCTCCATGCGTCCTCAGCTAATGCAATCCTTGAGAGAAGACCCTCTCTGCTGACGCCCCCTGGTGTCAGATCAGAGACACAGCTGGTCAAAGGAGAGGACCTGCAATGGGAGTGTATCGCTGAGGGATTGTAAGTAACACTCTAACCTACACACTCCAGTATTATTTAGTCCCACATTTACGTCATCAGATTACATAATTTCCCACCACGTGCAGTCAATATCTCACTCGCCCTTTGCCCCCTTTTCTCTCTCTCTCTCTCTCCAGTCCAACTCCGCAGGTCGAGTGGGTGAAGATTGGTCATCAGCTCCCCGTCAAAGCCAAACTGGAGAATTACGGGAAGCTGCTGATCGTGCCGAAGGTGGACCAGGAGGACGGCGGGAATTACATGTGCAAGGCCAAGAACGCGCTGGGAGAAGCCGTCCACTACTTCACGCTGGCGGTGGAAGGTAACGGCGCCGCGCCGCGAGGGCCACAGTGGGGCCGTCACGCCTGACGTGTTTGAGACCGATTCAGCAGTCAAGTCATTTGAATCATAGACTGATGAGGGACCTTGTCTTTGTTTGAAGAAGCCGTCTTGTATTCATATATTGATTAAGTTCAGTGGTGGAAGAAGTTCTCATATCCTTTACTGAAGTAAAAGTATGAATGCGACAATGTAAAAATACTGCATGACGAGTAAAGGTCCTGCACGCGGATGCTTGCTGAGGTAAAAGGACAGCAGTAGTATCAGCTAATTGAAGAAACAAAGTAAAAGTACTCCTTGCTTAAAAAAAATTGCCTTTGTGACTGCTATATTATTAAATATGACATTTTTATGTTTTTTAATACGGACGCATCAATGTGTAAGCAACACTGCACTGTTGTTGTTCATGAAACTGGAGCTCATTCTAAATGTTTTCCACGATGAACCGTTGGGGAACTTTAGTCCAGTGGTTCCCAACCTAAGGGTCAGGCCCCACCAGAGGGTCACACGATGAGTCTGAGGGGGTCATATGAGCAATAATAGGGCAGGACAGAAGAAAAGGCAAAGTTTTGATGCAACCATTTGTATTCATGTTTTGGACCTTCCTCTAATCTTTGCCTCGTGAGAAGTTTAGCGGGGGAGAGGCGTCTTTGGTGGAGCTGATGACAACTCGCAGACGGTTTTATAGAAGAGCTCACAGGGCTGGGAGCCGGTGGGTTCATCTTTAACGACGTGCTCGAGTACAAGTAGCTCAGAAATCATATATCAGTACAGCGCTTGAGTAAATCTTCCCTCTGCTGACTTTAACATGCAGGTGTATGTGCAAATGCACTCTTATGAACAGAATCCGTTCAAAACGGTCAAGGACTCCGGTGACAGTAGGCAGCTGAAGGGCCTCTCGTGTCTGTCGGGGCCACCAGACCCCTCGAATGCTGCAGCAGCAGCAGCAGCAGGGCCCCTCGTACTGAACAACGTGTGTGTTCCCGTGATTGCGTGCGCTCTCTGCGAGCACCTAAGTGTCTTCCTGGCGGCGGCACTCATCGGTCTGATGATGCCGCGCTGATTGTGTGTTCCCAGAGCCTCCGGAGTGGGTGGCAGAGCCCGAGAGTCAGCTCAGTATGATCGGCTCCGACGTGCTCATCAAGTGCTCCGCTGGCGGGACTCCTCGGCCGACGATAACGTGGAGGATGAACGGAGAACCTCTGCAGGGTGAGTCATGCGACCGTCTCACTTCGGACCGTCTCACTTCGGACCGTCTCACTTCGGACCGTCTCACTTCGGAACGTCTCACTTCGGACCGTCTCTTCCCTGTTTCAAACCTTTCAACTGATGACTTGGGGATTTTAAATTGTTTTGTTGCTTTCATTTTTTTTTTTTTTTGTGTCGAGACTTTAATGTAAATGCTTTGGGCTGGTTGATTAATCGTTGTTGTTTTTTTTTTTGTTTTTTTTTCAGTTACAATTTTGCATTCCATTTTGCAACCGAGCTCTCATTTTGCCTTCTGTTATAAATCCAGCGCACCCCTTTCCTTAACACAGTGTTTCCCAATTAATTAATTTGTCCTGCAACCGTTTCTTAATGTCCCCAAATTTTTTTTACAAGGAGTGGGGTCTGTGTAAAGTTTGCCCGTGGGGGATTTAACTTGTGGGAGACGGGGGGGGGGGACTTGGTGCTCACTGTGCACTCTCCTGGGGGGCAGGGGGCAGGCAACCTGAAGCAGGGACCCTGTCTTGTTATCGGGCTTTGGGGGTGTGACTTTTTTTTTTCCATGTCATCACCATTCATATCTAGAATGGACCAACCGGAATAATTTTTTTTTTTACAAAAGCATAAAGTTCTTCACAGATACAGCCTCTAAGTTTTCATGTTTAGAGTCAATAAATGAAACGTGTATTTGTAATTATGATTATTTATATTTTTGCCCCAATTGGAGCAGCCATAGTGCATACAGAGCTGCAGCATGAATGGTGACAATCTAAACCTAAATCTGTGATTTAAATTATAATTTTGTTTTATGTTTTCTTCTTTTTTTTATAGGGGCCCATGCAGCCAACAGGAAGGTGTTTGATGACACCATCATTTTGCACAACGCCAAAGCGTCTGACAGCGCCGTCTATCAGTGCGAGGCCTCCAACAAGCACGGGACCCTCCTGTCCAACGCAAACATCATGATCATGAGTAAGTGCTGCCGCTTTCCGCCAGCCAGTCGACACTTTCTGTTTTCGGCGTCCACAAAACAAAAAAAAATAAAAAAATAAAAAAGCGTGATCCAAAGATTCCGCTTGCGAGCGAGTGTCAGACTTCGTGGCGAGTTGCCGGGAGAGCGCTGCTGACTGATGTGTCGAGGCGGCGCCGATGTTGGCACGTGCCCATAAAGCAGCGAGGAGCTCAGAGAAAGGAAGGCTGTCTACGAGCTGTAACTCCGTCATTCAGGGGCCCTAGTGGTTCTCCCCATGGAGCAACAAGCCTCAGCTCCCTGCCATTTATATGCTAACAAGTTTCCAATTCCATACTGATTTCGGGGCCATAAGACAAACATGTGCTGCTTTACAAGTGCAGATAAACCCAAAAGAAAGAATGTTGCAGAGTTTGTTCTCGGTGACACAGGAGTTAATAAAGCTGGACGCTCTCTGAATGCTAAGTCCCAGCGGCTGCCTTTGTAAACAATTAGGAGAGACAGACCATTTTAATAGGAGGCTTTGGCTACAACTGATAAGCAAACGAGCCCGGCTTACTTATTATTCCATTGTTTTTTCGTCTTTGATTTCATTTTTTTATTTTTTTTGCAGTCGCACATTGCTGACAACCTGACAGCCGAGTCCTGGTTTTTTTTGGGACACAAAAAAAAGGAGCTGACAATTAACAGCCCCGTCGCCTCATTTAACCCGCGATTATCTGCCTCCTTTCCTCCTTTCCTTCCTTTGTTTTTTTTTTTTTCTTCTTCTTCTGTAAGTAGAAGAGTAGTTAAGTCGCCCACGACTCGGTTCTTCCGTGGTGGAATATCCACATCAGGGCAATCCTCCTGCTTTCCCCCCCAACAACCTCAGATTAATGATCAGATTCTGCCTCTCACAGATCTGGCCCCCATGATTCTCACCAAGGAGGGGGAGGACTACTCTGCGGTGGAGGGGAAGGGAGCCATGATGCACTGCTCGGTCTTCAGCTCTCCTCCTTCTACTGTCACCTGGTGAGTGTGCAGCCTGCTCCTGCCTCACACACGCCAGCAGAGAGCAGTAGATCTCAACCGCTGGATGCACACGGCCCCCTCTGTACACACACACACACACACACACACACACACACACACACACACACACACACACACACACACACACACACACACACCATCTCCATCGGTGACCTGCTGCTTCTAAGTAACCTTGTCACTTTTAGACTTTCACAGTGTGCGTGTTTGCCCAGTCAGGCCGCCGCTGTGTTCACATTTAATTGGAATCAAAAAGGCGCTGTAGTTGAACTTCCTTTTGAACCTCCGACCAGGAGCAAAGACGACTCCCCCGAATCCGTGGAGGGGCCGAGGTTCACCGTTCACGACAACAGGTCGCTGGAGATCTACGGTGCCGAGAAGGACGACGCGGGGCAGTACACGTGTTTGGCCAAGAACACGGAGGGCTCGTCCGCCATCGACGCCATGCTCTACGTGAGAGGTAAACGGCATCTTCTTTTTTGTTATTCCTGTAAAAAAAAAAGTGTTCGCTGCGGCTCGCAGACCTTGAAATGTGACTAATGCGATCGCGCCTATGGAAGATCCCACCAGGATAGTGGCGGCCCAGGAGGACCAGCAGATCTTAATAGGTACCGCGGCCCAGCTCTCATGCCTCGCGGAGTACGACAAGTCCTTCAGCAACGACTTTGAGCTCCTGTGGGAAAAAGACGATGTGGCGATAGGCCTCAACCAAACTGAGAATTCAAGGTAGGATGCTGCATTTATTTCTCTCTTTTTTTTCTTTCTTCAGTGTTTCAGACTCAATCCCAGCTGGATTTTCCTCCCCAGTTTTGTCAATCAATACCCTGCCATCCTTTTCTGTCCACAGATACTTTGTGGAGGACGGTATCCTCCAGATCCTCAAGGTGAGCCACAGGGACCAGGGTGTGTACACGTGCGTGGCGAGAACCCCGGTGGACCGGGACGCGGCCTCGACGCTGCTCATGGTGCTAGGTGAGCCAACAAATAACGGACAATGCCTCTGCTGCGGGTGGCCAGAGGGATCAGGGACCCCTGGTGCTACATTTATGCATGAGGCGTCCATAAAGGAATCAATATGTCAGGGGAGCCCGAGCAGAGCGTGGACACGCAGGCACGCGGCTTTATTAGCTCACTGCCGTGTCTTGACAATCGGCCCCCTCCTTTTTTTCCCGAAGAGATATATTCGACGTGTTAGAGTTTAAAAGAAATATGCAGCGATGCAGCTCGTTCCACATCCTCTGGCTCTCAGGGTTGATTTGATTGAACATTTGTTCCCGTTGGCCTTTTTTTTTTTGTGTGCTTCAGAGATTGATGTGTCTGTGATTTTCAAAAAGCCATGTTGTTGTGATGGTTTTTCAGACGTCCCCGATGCACCCGAGTACTTGGTACTGTCTGAACACAAGAGCAAAAGTGTGAAACTGAAATGGATCCCTGGGGACGATCACAACAGCTCCACTACAGGTAAAAAAAAATAAAAAATGGAGCATCTGTGTGTGCAGGTGTCAGTACATACAGCACAGTACGCACTGAATATATATATGACGCTTTTGGGCGTCATCCTGCATGGTGATAGATTTCTTTGATACATCATGTACAATATGAGTCTGTTATTGATTCATCCGAGCATGAATTATGATTAGCCTCCCTCGGGGATACACAAGCCCAGAGCACGGTTTGAGGAATTCTTTATTTATTTTTGTATTTTTTTTTAGTTTTCTGCACAGCTGGTGGTTAGATAAGCAATCCTTTTGGCGAGAACCGTGGCGGCGAGGGGCCTGCTCTGATTGTCTTTCTGCCTGTCAACAGAGTTTATCATCGAGTACGAGGAGAGCCAGTGGGAGCCGGGGAACTGGAAGGAGCTGCTCCGCGTACCTGGCAACCACAACCAGGCCGTGCCCAAACTCCACGGCCACGTGGACTACCGCTTCCGCGTGTCTGCCATCAACGCTGTGGGGAGGGGTCCCCCCAGCGAGCCCACGGAGAGATACAAACCCCCGCCGGCAGGTGCGAGGCTTCCCGTCCTTTTTCTTTTTTTTTTCTCCCCCCATTGTTGGTCGTACTTCTTGAGAAGGTCCTCCGGGCCACTTGAGCTGCCAGCGCCGCCGCTCCGCGGACCCTGAAAGGACTCAGACCCGCCACATAATTGATTCCGCTCTCGCTGAAAACCACGCTGGCTTGTGTGCCTATTTCGCCGGCGATTTCTTCCACTAACAAAAGCGACAAAATCTATATTCCTTCTTTTCTGCAGCCCCTGACAAGAACCCAGAAAATATCAAAATCGAAGGTCATTTGCCACATGAAATGAATATCAACTGGGAGGTAAGAAGTAGAGTTTGGTCTTTTATTATCCTCTTACCGCACATTCTGTAATGTCAGCTACCTTTGTACAGCGAGTCATTCACAGCCGCTACACTTTTGGCAAGTCAAAGAACGGAGATGAAGTTTTATCAATGCTTCATAAGCAATTACCAATAGGAATTTAATTTAATAGAAACGGCCCACTTTTGATAGTTCATTCTGCGGTTCAGATCTTTAGAAAAGCCATTTTTCTGGGCTCACTCTGAATGCAATCCCAGTGAAAGCTGCTCCTTTTCTTTGATTAGAAAAGAGAAAGAGCTGTGAAAATGATTTTTTTTTTTTATTCCCCTTCTTCTTTTCACACGTACGGTAATATATTCAGCTTTTATTGTATAAAGATAAATCTCTCCTTCACTTATTATCTGGTGGCCCTGTCATCCAAACGGAGTCCCACGAATCCTGGATTCATGAGCTCTCCCACTGTTAATGATTTGCTTTTGCGGATAATGGTATCTCATTCTATTTCTCACGGTCCGACTTCTGTGAGCAGATAAATCTTTTCATCTGCGATGTCTTAGCAAGGCCCGTATCAAAGAAAAGCCATGCTGCTGCTAGACCAGGTCAGTTGTTCCGTTATTAGATGGTGGGATAAAACACTGCCAGTGTTCCAGCCAGAGTTCACTGGCTTGTCATTGTAATCCCACGGAGGCAGTGACATTGTGCGGTGAAAAGCAACTGCGAATGTCTCTATGAGACCCTTCACACACACATTTTTTCTTTTCTTTCATGTCTGCTTTCTTTTCTTTCCCATTATTCAGCCCTTGCTGCCCATCGAGCACAATGGTCCCGGTTTGGAGTACAAGGTGAGTTACAGGAGACAGGACGTGGAGGAGGGCTGGAAGGAGCAAATGGTGAAGAGACACTCGTTCGTGGTGAAGAACACGCCAACCTTTGTGCCCTACGAGATCAAGATCCAAGCCAGGAACCACCAGGGCTGGGGCCCCGAGCCCCGGATAGTAACCGGCTACTCGGGGGAGGACTGTGAGTAGTGGTCTCTGTTGACCTTTTTGGATTTTTACGGAAGCCCAGTGAGAAAAACTACATTCTGGTGATCCATTATTTTTCCATAAGTTTTTTTTTTTTTTTTCTCTGATTATTACTTAAGAACAGTTGAAAATGGATTTTTGAGTAGTACAACATACACTTGAGAAATGATCCTGACAACTAATGAACACCTGCCAAAATATTCACCTGTTTCCACAAATGAAAAAAAGTATCTTTCAAATGATCCTCCCAAAACTCAAAACTTTTTCCCCAGACTAGAAAAAAAGTCATAAACACACAATTTAGATCAGACTTCCATAAACTAGATCACCTGAATTATTTTTCTCACCGTCCTCAAACTTGTCTGAAGGAAATTTTCCAAAAGGTACACTAAAAGATGCCTTTGAACCCAATACTATATCATATTATATATTTACAACAATATTAATATCGACAGAATAGATTTTCTTTTCATTACACTTGTGGTAAAAAAGAAACTTCACAAATTGCTGCTATTTTCGGTGAAAACATTGGCCAGACAGTCGTGGTGGATAAAAGCAGGCGACGATGTGTCTGTACTGAAGGTCACGAACTTTCCACCCACCCATCGCTACCGTTTGTAGCCTCTGTAGCTTTATGATCTCACGGAGGAAGCGCTTCTCTCCCTTTCTGCTTAACTCGTGTGGACTCTCTGAAAGGATTTACCTACAAGCTTTGAAATGTTTTATACCTGTGACCTGGACTTTCGGTCTCGCGGTCGCTAACGGTTTCTCAAGAGAGAAGCGGAGCGTGCAGAATCTTACTGTATTTCCTGTTGTTTAGCTTCCTTCTGGACTTGTCCGCAGGATGTAACCTCAGGTCATGACTCTTCTTGTTGCGTTTTTAAATGCAGTGTTTACGCCCCACCCTCCTCCCCCCCTTTAGCTGAAATTTTTATGTTAGCTTGTGTAGAGCCCACCGTTGTGAATCCCTAATAGCTGCTCAGTGAATGTAGTAGTTGGATAATTCTAGTCATGAAATCGTCAAAGTGGTTCATCATGGTTGGCCATCTTTCTTTGACTAAACCTCCAGATTCTAACGTGCGTTTGCCTCCGCAGTTCCCTCTGCTGCGCCCGCCGACGTAGCCGTGGAGGTGATGAACATGTCGGTGGTCAAGGTCAGCTGGACGCGTGTTCACAAGGACAAGTTACATGGCCATCTGGGAGGCTACAGGGTAATACCTCACACACAGACCTTTGTCTTTTTTAGACACATTCTAAAAAAGGAGCTGCCCCTGACCTCGCTCTAAACGTGCGCTCATCTCACCCCACTCCGTCTCTCTTTTTACTCCATGTTTTCATGTACAGAGAAAAAAGAAAAACACCTCACATTAACTCATTCAGCGTTCTCTCACACGTAGCTTGACTCTGTGCGTCCTCTCCAGGTGAACTGGTGGCGCCTGCGCAGTCTGGCGGACTCGAAGAAAAGCCACGGGGACAAGCACATGCTGGCGTTCCCCGGGGACCGCAGCCACGGCACGGTGCCGGGACTCACGCCCTTCTCCGAGTACAGCCTCATTGTCATGACCTTCAACGGGCGGGGCAACGGCCCCGGCAGCCACCCCCTCAACTTCAAAACCCCGCAGGGAGGTAGGATTGTGGAATAACGGCATGGGGTGTATTGATCCACAACTACTGAGGGGGAAAGTCTAATAATAACCAAGGAAAGTGGGTTGCAGAATTTCGACTGCTCACTGTGTGTATTGCCTTCTTTGCCCCCGCAGTCCCTGAGAGAAATCCTGTTTTCAGGGTCACGGATGTACAGAGGCACACCGTCTCCCTGCTCTGGGCCCCGCCATCGGAGCCTAATGGAATTCTCACTGGGTACCTCCTCGAGTATCAGCTCAGTACGTATCCCTTCGCCTCATGCTTAACTGACTCGGATGGAATGGCCATGCCCCCTCGGAATGTATTGCTTTTTCCCCCCTTGTGTTTAACAGCGTTCACATCCCGGTGTTCCTCTTCAGCTCGTATCCTCTGAAGGAAAGAGAAACACCCAGCAGGCCGTACGTTTCAATTTAGACACAGTGACGGCGTGGACTTTAATAGCCTCGTTATTTTAAATCTCTGCGTCTCATCGATGCAGACAGAGTATTTACAGTACAGGAGTGTGTTGGTGGAGGAGGAGGATCTTGGCGATTGTCTAGCCCATGATCCTCAGCAAGGGGAGGAAAATCACTGCGCCGCTCTAATGGGACCCAGGGTCACGGTGGGATCAGGGTGTGTGTGTGTGTGTGTGTGTGTGTGTGGGTAGGAGACGCGTCAGAGGGAGGTCTGTGGCTTGCGCGTCACAATCACGGCTCAGCCAGTGCTGACCGAGGCCGCCATGTCGCAGTCTGTTAAGGTTCCGGCTTTACTGACCCCATCCTGTCTGCGGGGGGGAGACAGGGGTAGACAGACATCTTCACCATAACTCACCCGAGGGGATACTGTCACTGAGCGCGTGCACACACTCCGCCCGCCCCTCCAATAAAAGTCACCATGAAGCCAGTGACTAACGCCAACGCCACATGTCCCCGGATAATTGAGCTTGATTTGTCGGCCACACAAGGGGGGGCCCAAGTGTCACTCCGTATTTTCAGGAGAGGACGTTTTCATTGTGCGACAGCAATAAAGCTAATGGGCTCTTTAAAGTGTGGCTTTTTCTTTTTTTTAAGTCCCCTTGAGGGAAGTCATATGCGAAAAAATTGTTGAGGATAATGCAGCCAGCTGTCGGCGTGTCATCGGCGACACAAAGGGATTCTTGAGCTGCAGTACAGCTGTTTGTGGGGGGGGAGGCCGGGAGGGGGGCACAGCCCCGCGATAGCGTCACGTCCCACAGGTGTTCACAGGACGGCCCGTTGTAACACCGTTAAACACGGCCAGCATTTCTGCATCGACGTTGTTTGGTGTGAACACAGCCCAACAGGACTCGGGCCCCGGTCTCCTGGGTGAAAGTCCCACATTTGATCCTTTCATCTGCCACCACCATCACCTTCAGTAGACTTTGTCGCTCTTCATACTGCTACACGTCTACTATTCCTACTATTCATGAATCTTAAAGCCTTTCAGCTAGCAAACTATTGCTGAATCAAGTAGCATATTCAACTTGGTCAAATGGCATAAAAGCAGCCATGTGACTAGTCTCACTTTTTCAATTAACAGAAAGGCCGAACCGAGTGCACTTTAATATCTCTTCTGTGTCTGTAATCTTGGTATTCGAAAAAACATTCTCGCAGATGATACCGGTACACTTTCATAGCAATCATAACGGCTGTTCACTGAGCTCCTACGGAAAGTTAATGTCAGTTTTCTTTTTCTCCATCGCTGAAGACGTATCTCTCACAGCGTTCCCTACCAGCGTCGAGTGGGTGGGTGGCTCGGTCACGGTGCCTCAGAGAGCCGCTGAGACACCCTGACGCCCGGAGCAGAGCGGGGGCCAGCACAGACAAAACCACCAGCGGCCCGGCTCTCCGGAAGCTGTCGGCGCACCACTTGACAAACTCGAGTGTGTCACGGAGGTGAAGACGAGGGGCTCACACTCCCCGTCCGCTCCGTCGCTCGGTTTGCTCGGAGCGGTTCACCGCGTTATTGTTTTGCCGCGTGGCGGTAGGAGTTCAGTTTCAGTTTGACTGTAAAATGCAGGTTTATACCCTTCGAGGAAATGTGTGGGACAAGAGGCGGTGGTAATGAGAGCGCGAGTCGTGTAAATGATAAAAAGTACATGTAAGATTAGATGGGATGACATAAATACACTGTAGATAAAATGTAAAAAAAAAATCACTTTATACATGTATAAAAGTGAATTGTGGGTAAAAGTAGGTTCATCCAACAGTGTAACGGAAAATAAGACATTTTAAACCGCAAATGTTTTCTGAAACTACAGCTGAAGAATTCTTTGGAGGATTCTCTCGCTTTTATCTGCAGTCGTATATATATCTATATTTGTGCAGATTTTGTATTTTTCCCACCACGCCATCTCCTCATCGGAGTCACAACGGAGCAACTCATCGAGAGAGTGGGCCTAGTGAAGTCTGCTCTGCTGAACTCTTCTGTTCTCAGATTTCGGTCTCGGGTCCGTCTCGCACTACACAGGGCCAACGATACTTGGCCCAGTGGGGAAGGGCTGAGGAATATTTGGAAGTGTTTTGGAAAAGCCAAAGTCTGCAGCCTTCAGCTTGTTCGGTCTCAGACTGATTGCATGCGCCGGCTGTCGGGCCTGAGTGCTTCCGCATAAGTGAGAAAGGATCCGTCCACGAGGGTCGACACGGGACGCTCGTGGCCTTCTTCTCTGCAACCGCCTGGACTGAATCTCTTTTCTTTTCTTTTTTCATCTCTACAAACAACAAAATTAAAAATCCCTGATTTCTGATAACAGTGGGGGGTGTCTGGGCAAAAGAAATTTAAAAAAGAAAGAGCAGGCAGACCGATACATTCTTGTCATTGTTTCTGTGGCACCTCTTTCACGGCAAAGGTCGCCTGAACACCTGCTGCGTTTGTTTTTTGTCACAAAGAACATAAATGCCACCTCCCTGCCTACTGCGCCGCTTCAGGGAGTGAAAAACGAGACCCCATCGTAATGTAGACAAAGACAATACATTCTAGTCGCCAACGTGCAGGGCGCCATCTTTTTGTTTGTTGAATGCTAAAATCACTTTTTTTTTTTATTAAAACGGGGTATTAAGCCAAACAAGCCAGTCACAGGTTTTCTCTTGCCAGAGCCAACAACAAAACAGAAGGCAGACGTGCGCTTGTGTTGTTTGCCGTCTTTCACATTGCTGGAATGCCTTGGGATCGTCAGTTGGAAGGGTTCTGTAGCTTTAACTTCCAGCTTGCGCTCCATGCTTTGAAGCACAAACGTCTCAGTGTTTGGCAAAGTGCAGGGGTTACTATAACATAACATATTTACAACCTTTTGGTGTTACGGTGTACTTGTAAAAATCGACATACCTCGACCACCATTGGTGCTTTTACAAAATATTGATAGTCATTATATTCACATTACTGATGATTAGTTATCAAAAATCTCTCTAAGTTGGTGAAGATGAACGACAGGATAGCTTCAAGAGTCTTTTGAGGTCCGAAAACGGCGTTGCTTTGCTGTGATTCCGCCTTTTTAAAACCAGGAAAAGACAGAAACGGCCCACTTTTGATATTTCATTCTGCGGTTCAGCAAAAAATACTTTTTGCCATATTACAATACCCAAGATCCAAGACGATATCTATATTAATATAACTTTGGCATAGCTCGCAGCCCATGTACCACTATGCACTGTCACTACTCGTTGTCGTGTGAGACAGTGTCCTCGTGTCAGAGCCAGAACCGAATCTTGAGGGTATGTGGCACGGTTGGAGCTAACAGGCGCTCCCTTTTCAGTGGCGGTACGATGTCGTCAGGACAACGCAGTGGAAATGAGTATAACTACGGAGCCTCGATTTCACACTTTTTCCCTGTACAAAGTGAGTCCTATAGATCTCTTCCGAATGCAAATTTGTTGCCTCCGTTTACTTTGTCTACTGATTCCCGTACCGGTTCCCAGTACGACACCCTCTTACATACCAAGTACTTAAGCCGTTATTGGCTCGCGTTAACCCTTTAAATGCCTCAGCGACAGCCGTGGCCGGAGGCATCACGTTTTAGGCTCGTCCGTGAACATGAACTTTAACCTCATATTTGAAACAACACGCCCACTTGGACTTGAGAGAACCGATTAGGCGTTGATGGTCAAAGGTCACCGTGACCTCACAACTCAGAACCCAATAATTAAAATGCTAATTCTAACAATTTCACTCAAATGTCCAACAGGATAAAGTGGCTGAAGACATTTTAGACAGACGTGGACGTAAACTGCAACTGTGAGGGCCTCCAACTTTTTTATATATATTTACATGTTTGTTTTATTTCTCTATCTAGTCAACGACACGGAGGAAGTGGGGCCACTGCAGACGGTGGACATCAGCAACCCCGACACCACCAAGTGGACCCTGCGCGACCTGGAGCCCCTGAGCCAGTACAAGCTCTACCTGCGCTCCTGCACCACGGTGGGCTGCGGGCCCGGCGTCAGCGAGGAGTGCACCACCACCCTCGAAACAAGTGAGTGATGGGAGGGTCCCGCAAAGCAATTGACTGAGTGTGTGGATAAGCTCGTGGGCGGGGATGGGGGGGGGGGGGTCCATGAGAACACATTCAGCCCCGAGAGAAGTCGGTGACGGAGCCATTTCGCTATTTCAAAATGGCATTGAACGAGTGGGGTATGATCCACGCCCGGGCAGCAGAGCTTTTCATATCTCCATGTAAGTAATTTTTGTGGATAAACAATTTCATAGGAGCGGCAGTGGAGGTTTTCATTTGTCACTGTCACAAGAGAGCAAGTGCTTATTGATTGGACGGAGAGCGCGCGCTATGAAACAATCAGCAAAGAAAGAAAATTGCTTTGAGCAGGAGGGGAAACTGAAGGTTCTGATACTGAATTGTGTAATCACGACGAGAGTTGCCGGGTAAGTAATCATAATGAGCCGGCTTGCAGCGCGTAATCTTTTTCTTTTCAATTACATATCATTTGTTGAGGACTGCGCGCCGCACTTCAAGCTGGCGAGAACTCAAAAGTCAAGCTCCTGTGAGATTACGGGGCGGCGCCGGCCGGGATGGCCGACCGGACAGGAAATGAAACAGGGAAACCGCGGGAACAGATACTGTCAGCAGGAATAATTGGCTGGACTTTTTTTTTTCTTCTTTTTTTTCTAAATACAAACGCAACCCCTGGTCATTCAGGTTGTGTACTGCGTAAACAAAAACGAAACAAACCCAAAAAAAAAACACGTCTCAACTTGTTGAAACACGCTGCAGGTGTTGAATTTTGCGAGCGATTACTTCGTGTTTACTGGAAGAATCCTCACAATCATGGAAAGGGACTTAATTGGCTCTTACGGAGTTGTTTATTTGCATGCTGAAAAGAGAGCAAAAAAAAAATGATTAGAGGGAAGAGGACTCATTTTCTTTTTAATGTATTGAGTTTTGTGGAGCTGTTGCACGTGTGTGTGTGTGTCTGTGTATCTCTGAGAGTTACCTTTGATCACAGTGTGTATTGTGTGTGTGTGTGTGTGTGTGTCAACATCTGCTTAGCATTGCTTGTCCCTTCTGTTTTTTTTTTCCTTTCTCCCTGCCAACCCCCCCAACCCCCAGCAGCTCCCGCTTTGGCTTCCACTGCCGGCCTCAGTATGTAGCTCTGTGTTCACGTAGAAACTGCGGCATGTCATACCTTGCACATACAATAGTGAACCATCTCCTTTTGGAGTTTCTAAAAAAAAACGCTGTATGTTGGTAGCGGTTGCATGCTTTTTAGATGTAGAAATGTGGACAGGTGTGGATGCTGCAGGCCTGAATAAATCAGCTGGGTTTTCGACTCTCAAACGGGTCGACGCGTTTTATTTTTTCCTCCTGTGCGGAATTAAAAAAAGCTCCAAACACTCGGCTCCTCCGCAGATCATTGACCTTGTCTGCCGTTTGCCCTTGCCATCAGCAGAGAGCACTCTGATGCCTCCTTTCATTAGAAAATTGTCAACTTCTCGGATAAAGTTTGTGGCATCTCTCTCTCTCTCTAATAGCAATGGTAATGAGTAAGCTAATTATAAATTCATATTAATCTGAGCTCATTAGTGACTGTAAACGAATATTGACTTTTATCCTGACAACAGCAGACTATGTGTCGAGCTCAAGCTGAGGAAATAAATGATGCTTTAAGAGGCGAGCCCAGGAAGAGCCTCAGACATTCATTTTTCTCCCCGTCAATGATGTGCAAAAAATAATAATAAATCAAGTTAAAAAAAATAAAAATAAAAAAAATATCTCACCTGGTGTATAGAAAATGTAGTTTCTTTTTTCTCCAAAGTCTAGATTGTTTCTCAGTAGACGTGGCTAGTTACTAATGGTTGAGATTAGCTATAAATAGCATGCGTGCTAACAGTAGAACGTAGCGCCCCGAGCTCTGTCCCGATTGATAACCACACGGTCTGTCTTTCTTTTCAGGCAAGTCAGCTTCCCCCTCACCTCCAAGCACTCCGAGGTCCCCAGTGACCAAACCCACTCGGTCCTCCATAGGTAGAGCTGCAGCACATTCTGACACAACAAGCATCCGTCCACCCAGTCGAGCCAAAGCTGTGGAGTGATTATCGAGAAGAACGGGAAACTAAATGACCGTCTATGATTTGTCAGAACATTTTGTGTGACGTGATGGCCCTATATTATGAAGGCAAATTAGATTAGAATTTCAGATTCAGATTTTTATATATATATATCGATAGTCTGTGTTGTTTCCAGTGAAAACAAGGAATGACCCGTAAAGAAACAGCTCCATTTTATTGTTTGTAAAAAAAGGGGCCAGTAAGTGAGAAAAAAAGAATCTTAAAAAAAAGAATTTCCCCACCGTGTTCATGATTGAGGAACAGGTGATGGAAAAAGGAAGTTTTGCCAGAATTATTATTTTAAATGTAAACGGGTGAAATAAATGTTTGTTGTTGCAATACGCATTTCTGCCAGAAGAGGCTGAAGTGCACCACTACCCCATGTTCTAAATAGGACTTAAAACCCACCTGAAATAAAACATAAATGCTTTAATTCCTCCATGCACGCATAACACCAGATTCATATACTGTATTCATATATTCTGTGTATTGCGACAAACACCTAAGGCCCAAACTCACTCAAGTGATGTCATGACATGCCTCATTTGACACGTGTCAATTGATGCTCCCATGGCGCACTGCAAGCATGTGGTTTGAGACCACACAACTAGAAGTAGTTTGAGAAAAAAAGTTCCCTATTTTGGAAAAAGTCAGATACCCATCAAAACTTAATTTTTTTTAATCATTGATATGATGTAAATAAGTGGAATAACGACAAACTGGGAAATTGGCTTCACGCGATTCGCTAAACTGAAGATGTATCACTCTGTCGAGAGTTCTTAGGACTACGAGAACACTCAGTAACACCACTGTGCAAACAAGTGGACTGAGTGAGGCTTCTCTTTCCTCATACACAATCTTTGGCTGAGTAGAGACAGAGAGCACAGAAACCCACCATCAAGTTACAAACGGAATTTACGTGAAGTAGTGACCGCTGAGGTGACTTAACGCCAGCGTCGTTTGTCATTTTAACCACTAACAGCAACAGTAGTAGTAGTAGTAGTAGTAGTAGTAGTAGTATTATGAATCAATAATTGATTTCTTTAATAACATATCATCCTCCGGGGAAATATTTGCTTTTTATACCTTTCAGCATTCTCCAAACAGACACAGCCGATGCAGAAAAACCAGCTTTGGTGGTGTCAAAGTAGAGTGCGCGTTCATCGTTGCACTTCAAAGATGCTTTCGGTGCGTTTGGGGCTTTTAGTAAAATGAGAAGAAAAAAATTATGTTTCAAAAAATAAGATAAGAAACTTCGAATGATTTTACTGGCAAAACCTTTTTTTCACCTCTCTTCGTTCATGAACAAGGAAACTATTGAGATCAGACTCAAAAGATTGGTCACCTGATATTTGTTTTGGTTTTGTTTCCTCATTTGCCTCACAGGGCTTCCGTAGGATGCTCATGAAAACAGCTGGTTCTAATTTCTCGGCTGTACCGCGGGGAAACCTAAGATAGTAGATCTATATTTTCCAGCCCGACAGTGAAGCTGTAGATTGCAGTCACTTGAAGCGGACAAATATGTCTTAATTGTCAGTGATTGATTTTGTCAGTGATTGATTTTGCCCCCCCCTCCCCTCCCCCCAGTACACGTCAGGAAGTTGTCCGGTGCAGCATCCGAGCTGAGAGAGAGAGAGAGTGAGAGGAAAAAAATTAAGTGAGGGTGAACGTCCTCCCAAACTGAGAGGGTGATATTTACGGGACACTGAGATAAGTGGGAGCTGTTGAAAGCCTCTCCTTATAGAAAAAAGAAAAAGAAATAGCCATCTGACTTTGAAGGTGGCATCTTCCAGGGCACCAGCTCCCTGCTGGGCGAGCAGCTGCTTTCTGCTGCATTTAATAGCAGGCTGAGGGGGCGCAGTGACAAAACACAGCCAGCCCTTGGATATTTTTAGGCTTTTGGGGGGTTTTTTTGGGGGGGAGGGGGGGGTTTATCAGTCCAAGTCATTGGGCAGTTCCAATGATTGGAATTACCATAGTTTGCAGACTAATCCATCAACATTAGTCAGAGGGCGTCGTCATATGCAGTGGTCGGGGCCGGGCGGCGCAGGTGTCCCCGCGTGGAGAATTATCACCTGAGCAAATAACGCACCTGAGCTGGAGACGCAGCCCGGAAAGATTTGCATGCGTGCCGCGGGGAAATGAAGTGGATCGTGCTTTTTGTTGACCGGCCCGGGCGGCTGCTGTCAGAGCACGCGTCCCCCATACTAATGATGCACATCATTCACCGCATTATTAGATTGTTTGTCTTCGCAGTTGGGCGTCCAAAAGGCGACGCCACATGACGCGTCTGAAGGCACACACAGCTTTAAGCTTAAAAAGGCAGAGGGAGTTTGATCTTGCTTTCAAAGCAAATAACATAAAATATAATTATTAAAGCCCGCTCGTAATTGGATCTTCAAAGAAAAAGAGTGTAACCAGGGCTGTAGTTACCAGTGAGGACATAGGGCTCATGTCCTCACTGTTGCTAATGGGAATTAAATTACACATGGTTGGCTTCAAAGGCGGATCCAGATTTATGTGTTGTTGTTTTTTTTTGTTTTTTTTAACTAAGATTTAGAGCTGAAATAATTATTTGATTAGTCAATCGACAGAAACAACTTTGATCGCGGGTTAAGTGAAGTTGTTCTTTTCTCCAGCTTCTCAAATGTGAGGATTTGTTGCTCCGATCAATTTGATATTACTTATGAATAACAATGTATTTGGGTTTCGGGCCGAGTTGGACAACTAGAGACAATTTCAGGTGTGACCTCGGGGAGGGGGACAGGGGGGGAGGCAGCTGCTGGGCATTTTCACTATTTTCAATGACTAAATGCTTCGTCAATTAATGGGGAAATAATTACCAGCAGATTAATAGGTAATGAAAATAATCGAAAACACGGTTCAATTTGACTGCTTTTTTTCTAAAAATAATAAACCCAAAGGGAAAAAGTAAATTGTTTTGTTTGTTTAGCGTCTTTTTTTGGCAAGTAAAAAAAGTAATTTGACAGGGTCTCCTTTTTCAGCCAAGGGCCCCGTACAAGGTAGATAATATACCAGGGGACCCTTGAAATAAATGTACATAGCCTTTCTTATTTTACACTTCTATAGTCGTAGGTTTGTAGGTTTCTCTTGTCCCGGTCACCCAATGCCCCCCCCCCCCCTCGTCCCACCCTCTCGTGCGTAATTGATGCCTCCTTACAATAGTGTTGGGAAACAAAAAGGGCACTCTCTCTTTCTTTCTTTAATAGAAGTAGAAGAGCGACTTCCTCCTCATCTCACGACAACGACGCCTCCGTGACGTCCTTCACTAACCACTCTTTTGCCATTTCTCTCTCCCCTTCTCTCTCACTTCACCTCCAGCCCCGGCCCTGTTGAGCTTTAGCTCAGCTGTTAGCGACAGCTTTGCAAATATCAGCTGGACATCCGAAGGAGACACAGAGTTTTATATTGCACATATGAACAACCGTAAGCACATATTACTCTTTTTGGTCCGTGGTAGTTTGTGGTAGTTAGTGACGAGTGAGTTCTAGTGACCGTGCGTTGTGCCTGTAGTCGCCCTCCGCGTCCCCTCATTCGTAGCCTTCGTTGGATTGGATGGCCGTGTGCAGTTGTCCCCAGTACTAACCCTTCCTGACCGGTCGCCCTCTGCACAGGTGAGGGTGTCTGGAAGATATCGGAGGCCTTAAACACCTCTAGGACCTTCCACGTCATCGACGGGCTCGACCCTGGGACAGAGTACACTGTGCGCCTTATTCCCAACAGCTGGCTTGATAATTCTAGCATATTTGAAGACGTTATCACGACCGGGTTAACAGGTGAGGAGGAGGGGAGGGGAGAGAGGGAGGATTTGAAAAAAAAAGAAAACGCAGGCAAAACTAAGAACGACCTTGAGCAGTGACTCAAGCCTCGGCGTGTGGCCCTCGCCGTTGTCACTTGGATTTAATTTAGCCGCGCGGACCCGCCGAGAGGAATTACATTTGTACAGCGTCCGTTTACTTGATTAATTAGACAGGCGGGATTAGCTGTTTAATATTAATATTGGACCGCTTCCAAATGAGCGTCGAGCCCCCCTTACCCCCCTCCCCTCCCCCTCTGCCTTTCGCATCAGATTGGCCCCCGTCGACGAGAGCGTTCAATCAAGTGTCCCGATTTGAAAAGGCCAAGGCGTGTCAAAGTCACCGGCTTTTGTCCTCCCCAGGTCTGGCCAGCGTCCACGGAGGAGTTTCCACCCAGGGCTGGTTCATCGGCCTGATGTGCGCCATCGCTCTCCTCACTCTCATTGTGCTGATCGCCTGCTTTGTCAACAGAAATAAAGGGGGGAAGTATTCCGGTAGGTACACACACACACACACACACACACACACATATCACCTTGCTTGAATAGTAATTGCTGCTTGGAGCATCATTATATTTCTATTCAGCCATTTGTTGCCATGAGCGAGATTATCAATCACACTGGCCGCCATTACAGTTTTTATTTCTTTATTATTTCTTTTGCTTCCAGCCACAAAACTTTTTTTTTATGCAAATTCATACAGAAAATAGGCTTGTGTACGGATAGGGAAATGTGCCTTTCTACTGTACGTCCCACATTTGAATTTGGCTTTATTAAGACACGCAGCTTTTTGTCCCCCCCCCCCACACCACACACACACACACACACACACACACACCCCAGCAGCAATCTAAACAAAGTGCAGCCCACAGCGAGACAAAATGCAAATGCTGCACACGGGGTGGCCGAGCAGGGAACGATGACATAAGCTCCGCGGTATCTCAATGTTATTCATCCTGTTGGGTACATGAGAGTCCTTATCGGCTTTATTATTCACGGCTAATGGCCATCAGGTTGTCGTCCGGGCAGCGATCGCTCCACTCGTCAGCAGAAAAAAGAAAAGAAAAGAGCAGCTCTGTCCTTTGGTTTCTCATTAAGTTCTCATTATCACCCGCAGCTCCGACAAGCTTTTCTTTCATTCCCTTCCCCTTGCGTTTTCTTTTTTTTTCCCTGTTACATCACATACAGAAGTATACTTTTTAAATGCATACTGTAGGAATTTACAGAAAAGGAAAACGTAGTTTGTTCAAGATGAAGGTCGATTTTGATCTCGAATTAGATTTAGAATGACAGAAATGAGACGGAAAGGGTGTTCTTGAATCGATTTGAAATGTCGCAACCCGTTTCCGAGGCTTGCAGTGCTCTTTCATTCAGTGAACAAGTTGCAGGGGATCGGGGACTGAGACTGAAACTTCATCGGCAGCCGTCTCTCGGGGGGAAAAAAAGAAAATCGCTGATATCTTCCTCTTTTCATTTCGCGAGCAGTGAAAGAAAAAGAGGACCTTCACCCAGACGTGGAGTCCCAGGGCATGAATGACGACACATTTTGTGAATACAGGTAAGCGGAGCACCCCCCACTCCCCCTGAGCACTATTTCACCACCTCCCTGCAATTCACGTGCAACAGTGTATGAAATCCTCCTTTTGCTGTCCTCTTCTCTCTTCTCTCCGTTATTCTCTTTCTCCTCTTGGTGAAAAGACAACCCGGCATGCACGAGGTGCAGGCGGAGCCTTACACTCCTTCTTCTGCTCAACACATATGATGGCCCCCAGTAACTGGAAAGTATGTGATAAACAGCGGTAGCATCCCCGAGCTGTTTACACATCGCTGTTGTCCGAGTGGTAGCATCCCCTTTCATAGGCGCCCTTAGATGATAGACGTTGCATCCCCAAAGGGTGAGCCGCCCGGTCTTTGTTTCCTCTCCGGAACGCAGGCTGCTTTAAGCACAACAGCGGAAGGCTGAAACCAATCGGTGTAAACCCAAAGCAGCCCGTCTCCTGGGCAGCGATGTGTTCCGGGTCCCGGTGTAATTCCCCAATCGGTGGGATGCGCACGGCACAACAAGCGCTGATGCGGTGAAGTCGAGAGCGGCGCGGTGTGACGGGATTCCCACTCCGTCCTGTCGACCCCGGGAGGTTTTGTTTGTGTATAAAGTCCCTCCTAAGTTCTGTAGACGACCAGCTGGTTTCAGACCAGCGGCTTGCTGTGCTAGTTGTTCATTTAAACTCAAAAGGAACAGTTCAACATCTTGGAATATGTGCTTGTTGGCTTTCTTGCCAGAGTTGAATGAGAAAATCCATCCATCAAGCTGATGTCTGTCCGTTGCCGAGGCAAGGTGGAACACTCGCTTGACTCTTCCTGCCTGAAGGCCTTTCACACTGCCAGGGCGGGTTTTTGTTTGTTGTTGTTGTGCGATTACTTCACACGACAATGTCATTTTTCAGATTGTTGTTTTTGTCATGAATACTTTCACATGGAACCTAGATATCAACCTTTTATACACAGTATATATATATGTGTGTGTAGCGTATAACAAAAACGCTACTGTGTGCGTTTAGTGGCATTATTATGCCCCTCAGTGAAACGAAAACCTGGTTTCATAACTTCTTAGCAAACAGTGTGCAACAAAACCGTTAGCACGCTGTTAGCTCTGAACCAGCCACTCGCTAAAGCTCTCGCACAAAGACGAACGAACTGTCAGGAAAGACAACGCACTCTCTGTCGATACTGACACCCTGGAAATAGTAGTAGTAGCACTTAAACAGTCTCTTAACACTTTAAAGTTACTTTTCCAAATGTTTATCAGCTGCTTTTGGAAATCCGCACGAACCCCTCTTCAATATCGCCATAAATTAGATCCACCACAGCACTTATTTGAAAGGGAAATGTGTCACCTCTGGTGAAAAAAAAACACGAGGCCAAACTGTCAATTAAGTTACCATGTGACAAGCAATGTAGCATTTAAAAAGCTTTCAATTTATTTTCAAACACAGTCTGGTGCAGCGTTCCCTACGCGTTAGAATCGCACCGCATCATTTACAGCAAACTTCAAGGAGGACTTAAAAGCACTGAATCCGTCTCCTGTTGCATGTTTGGAGAGCCTGAATCTGGGTGGAACGCGAGAGCGGAGGATATTAATGAGCATGGGAAATTTCATCAGTGGCACTCGTATAATAAATACATGTAGGGGGAATACACGAGTTATGAATTTCCACTCTGCAAACAGTTGAAAAAATCTGGTGCAAGGCCACGTGACGTTCATGTCAAAAGCTATAACGTTAAGTTACCTACTTATGAACCTCATCATGTAAAAGCGCGCTGAGCGTTTAGTCGTCCGGCCTCACGCTTCGTCAAACGCATCGACGCACGTATAGCGTGAGGGTTAATATCGTCACAACATGTGGGTGCGATTGTTTCCCACGCTAATGCCAATGTCAGTCACAGAGGCTCGTCGTAGAGGCAGTGATAGCTGGAGCCTGTGTCCTCCCCCCTCCACCCTCTCCCCTCCGTCCTCCGTCCTCCGTCCTCGTCCTCCCCAATAAACCATAAGAGTGAAGCCATGGGTGAAATGAGGCGATTCTAAATCCACTGCGCCCTCTCTCTCGCAGCGACAACGACGAGAAGCCTCTGAAGGGCAGCCAGCACTCGCTGAGCCGAGAGATCAAAGCCGGGGACAGCGGGGACAGCCTGGTGGACTACGGTGACGAGGACGTCCAGTTCAACGAGGACGGCTCCTTCATCGGCGAGTACGCGGGGCGGAGGGAGAAGAAGAGGGCGTCCGCCGAGATCAAGGCCACCATTCAGACCCCGGCGTGAGGAGCGCGGCCTGCTGGTCCATCCATCCATCCATCCATCGTTTCCCGGGCAACGTCTTCGTCAAAACCCCGCTGGGGGGGTGGGTGGGGACAAATGAAAGTGGAAAAAACTGACATGGTCCATACCGAGCACACGTTTGGTGTCAACTGTAATGCGTCATCGCCGACTGCACACTGCCACCCTCATTTTATATACAGCTCTGTTTTTGTCGAGTCGCAACAGGATGACCATTACTAAATACTGTGTATATATAGTGTATATTGTATGTGCGGAGTGTCTTTTTTTATAATTATTACACACAAAAAAATGTAGAGGGCTTGGATTTTCTTTTCTTTCTTTCTTTTTTTTTTTTTTTCCATCTCCATTATGTCAGCCGCAGTGCTGTTTGTACAAATGTTAGGAACATTTCACTCTCCACTGCACATCATTATATGTGGCTTTGCCTCTCAGATAAGTGGGAATATCAAGTTGATATTTTGCAATTGCAGCTGACTATTACTGACCTTTTATATTTGAAATGCATTCATTAAATATGATGGAAGATGTATATGAAAAAAGGAAGCTTATTAACTTATTCTATCCAGTGGGTTTTGTACCTGACAAAATAACCAGTAAATTTACATATCACAAACAGCGAGTCATCAATCTCCCTGTGATGTTAGAAGAAAAGTGAAATGTAGCTATAATGTGTCGCGTATAGCATTTAGATGCATTGGACCGAATAAATGACAGGCCTCAGTCTGGGCTTACGATAAACAGTACACTGCCAAACCAGATACGGAAGATATTCAGAAAATCAAACCCATGCTACATTATTATTTATCTGATTATTAGAAATTGTTGTGTAATCCAGTCGATCAATTTTATATCCGAATTTGTATCAAAAAGCACCACTACAGATCCAGTTTATAGAGGGACTATTTTACAAGGCCACTGTTGCCGACAGCCGGCATTTCAAATGAAGTTGCTCTGAAAACACAATTTTGTTGAAGAAGTAGCCTCATACTGTAGGATTCAGAGGAATAGTTTGACAATTTGGGAAAATATGCGTATTTGCTTCTTTACATGTCTGTACGGTAAATATGAAGTTACGGCTAGCAGCCGGTTAGCTTATCCTAGCATAAAGACTGGAAACGGTCCTCCCATAAAGGTAACAAAATATGGCTACAAGTCAATAAGCATGATAATAATAATATCTCCCAAAACATCAAACTATTCCTCTAAAACAGTTCTCCAGTGATTTAGTATTGTGCTCCAATATTGTTTTTTTTATATAAATGGTAAGAGTGGACCCCTAGTTTGGAGTCGCTCAAAAAATACGAGATCCTACACTTCCCATAATTCATCCCAAGTCGTTCAAATCCCCAGCGACCCCAGTTTTGTAACGCAGTCTCAAAGTCCAAATTGGGATAACCCCGGTGACATCACTGTGACATCATCATCAGTCTTCTTGACAAAGAACCGCTGGAGTAAAAGAAGAACATTAACCAACTGTATTTGTCCCCTGAATAGTACTCGATATGATCAATACACCGATTTGCATCTGTGAACTGGTGGAGTGCCCCTTTAAGAAGAAAGCGCACAGCACCTGTAATGGGATTTATTTTTTTTATTATTATTTGTATGTAATCAGATTACTGTAATCTGGTGGCGAGCTCAGTTGAAATAGACTGTAGTCACCGTTGCGTCAGTCTTAACAAGCCTTACTCTGTTACTTTCAATATACTGCCATTTCAAAACACAATTGCTATGTCGCTCAGCATTAACATTAGCACCATGAAATAAATCGCAATGTTTTGTAAAAAAAATTCAGCCATTGCATGTTAAGAATGTTGATTGGTGGTTGTTTTTTTGTTTTTTTTTCGATGTCATTAAAATTGCTTTACTTTCTTACATCCTGGTCATGGCCACAAACATCCTGTTTGGCCACGCCCATCGCTGATGGAAGACTGTTAATGTTCTTGATACCTCCCGTTCTGTTTGTACGCCTCCACAGATGAAACACATGGGTGAATAAATCTCTGCCTCCACCTCCAGTCAGTGGTAAAAAATAATAATTATATATATATATATGTGTATATATATATATATATACATGTATATGTATATATATACATATATATATACATATATACATGTATATGTGTGTATATATATATATATATATATATATATAAAATATATATATATATATGTGTATATATATATATATATACATGTATATGTATATATATACATATATATATACATATATACATGTATATGTGTGTATATATATATATATATATATATATATATATATGTATATATGTGTATATATATATATGTATATATATATATATGTGTATATATATATATATGTATATGTGTATATATATATATGTATATGTGTGTATATACATATATACATATATATATATATATATATATACATGTGTGTATATACATATATACATATATATATATATATATGTGTGTATATATATATATATATACACACATATATATATATATACATGTATATGTATTTATATATATGTATATGTGTATTTATATATATGTATATGTGTATTTATATATATGTATATGTGTGTATATATATATATGTGTGTGTGTATATATATATATGTATATGTGTATATATATATGTATATATATATGTATGTGTGTATATATATATATATATATATATATATACACACACATGTATATACATATACATGTATATATATGTATATATATATATATATACACACACATGTATATACATATACATGTATGTATATATACATATATATATATGTATATGTGTAAAATACCGAGTTGCTTGGTGAAATGTCCTCATTCCCTATGAATAAAACAGAAGGTGTTTGACAAAACTCTTCCCGCTTTGTGGTATTACTTGAACAAATGTCGCGCCGGGGTCATGTCTCTGTCCGAGTTGGGCTCCTGGTCTGATTGATCCGGCGGCGGGAGAGAATCATCACGAGAAACCAGAAAAGGAGTGGGCTCAGACGAGCACTGGATCATGGAGCGAGGGCTGTAATCATGTCTGATGGGTGATGGTGGGGAGCGCCGAGGGTCACTGAGGGTTCTCACCGTGCGGGTCACATCTGCCCCCCCCCCTCCCCCTCACACACACACACACACACACACACATGCACACACACTCTCACCGCAGTGACTAAGGCGAGCCGTTGCTGAGTGATGACAGCTTTTGCATATGCAACCTTCAGGTGTTGATAATGGACCCTCTTGTTTGCCATTCTCAAGGTCCCCGGCTCTTTGGCGACAATGCAAACAGCTGGACAGCGCATGTCATTAGCATTGCTGGGGGGGCACTCACGGGAGCTTATATCGGCAACATAATTGCTGCTCTCCGGGAAGAGGCTGGGAAATAGAGTTTGGACAAAGCCTCGTGGTACTTTTAAGACGACTATACAGTTCAAGGATTTGTTGAGGGAAGTAGAACACTCTCATGGCCATACGTACAATGGCAGTGTCATTGTGATAATTCCTCCCCGGTCTGGAAGTGCTCACTTAACTGGGCGGGGGGGGGGGGGCGAAATACACGGTCCTCACTCTTTGTAAAAGCCTATTCTGAAGTCCAACGGAAAGTGTGGGCTAAATGAAGTTGCAACAATATCTTTCAGAGTTGCAGACGTCATCTAAAGCGAGCGAAAAGCCTTTCGACATGCATAAAATAGGGATACGTAAGTACTGTTTTGAGTTGAGAAAAAAAACAACTTTCTATTGCCATTGTTATAAGTTGGCACTGTAACTGTGTTCAGGCAGAACGCAAAGTGAATTTTAGAGTGTGTGCGATTGCAGACAAAGGCATTATTATGCCTATTGTAGTGGTTCTCCCGAGGAGTTCAGAATGTTTCAACTTGAACAAAAAAAAAAATTACTGTCTCTCTGTGGTCATTGTATGTCTCTTTGTAGTAGTTTTGCGTCACTTTGTGGTTGTTTTTTGCATTTTTGTGGTTGTTTTGCATGTCTCTTTGTGGTCATTGTGTGTCTCTTTGTAGTTGTGTGTCTCTTTGTGGTCACTGCAGGTCTATTTGTGGTCATTGTGTGTCTCTTTGTGGTCATTGTATGTCTCTTTGTGGTCGTTGCATGTCTATTTGTGGTCGTTGCATGTCTCTTTGTGGTCGTTGCATGTCTCTTTGTGGTCGTTGCATGTCTCTTTGTGGTCATTGTGTGTCTCTTTGTAGTTGTGTGTCTCTTTGTGGTCATTGCATGTCTCTTTGTGGTCATTGTATGTTTCTTTGTGGTCATTGTGTGTCTCTTTGTAGTTGTGTGTCTCTTTGTGGTCATTGTGTGTCTCATTATGGTAGTTTTGCGTCACTTTGTGGTTGTTTTTCATGTCTCTTTGTGGTCATTGTGTGTCTCTTTGTAGTTGTGTGACTGTGGTCATTGTGTGTCTCTTTGTAGTTGTGTGTCTCTTTGTGGTCATCGCATGTCTCTTTGTGGTCATTCTGTGTCTCTTTGTAGTTGTGTGTCTCTTTGCGGTCATTGTGTGTCTCTTTGTGGTCATTGCATGTCTCTTTGTGGTCATTGTGTGTCTTTGTGGTTATTGTGTGTCTCTTTGTGGTCATTGTGTGTCTCTTTGTGGTCATTGTATGTTTCTTTGTGGTCATTGCATGTCTATTTGTAGTTGTGTGTCTCTTTGTGGTCACTTTCTCTTTCTTATAATTTGGTGTCCCTTGTGGTCACTGTGTGTCTCTTTGTAGTTGCATTGTTGTCCCTCTTTTTAGTCCTTTTTATGTTTCTTTGTGGTAATTTCGAGTCTCCACCTGGTTGATTTGTTTCTCAGGGAGGCCCCTACCTTGTGCATCTGAGTCTGTGCCCGGTCGGCCGGTTTGGTAATGCATCCATGTTCTTGATTTGTGTCATAGCCATTGTTAAAAAAAAACTATGACTCAAGGTTCCTTCAATTACCTTTTTTTTTTCCATGAGTAACACAAGACGATGACGAGTTGGCACCCGCGTCATTACATGTTGTTGACGGAAAAAGACAAGAGTGAAAAGTAGTGAAAAATAATCTCTCCCTCTCCTTTGACAAAAAAAGAGACAAAATATTAGACTTTTTTAAATTTATTTTTATTCAATACAGCAGTTCGGTTTCCCGCGCCATATCAGAACTACAGCAGCAGCACAGTCAGGAGGACTCACGTCAAAGTTAACGAAATCAACAGCAGGGCTTGGGGCAAAGAAACAAGGGGTTATTTTTGGCTAGACTACAATGAGTCAAATGTAGAATATAATCTTGACGACAAAAAAACTGTTTTTGTTTACTAAAACTATACTAAAAATAGTTATGATTTTCAAAAACCAGCATGCTAGCACAGTCCCCAGATACAGTCATAGCCATCATGTCTCCACTACTGGTACGTTATATCGGCTGGTAAGGACGAATAAATAAACTATAAAACAGTTCAGGGGTCAAAGTTTTGCGAAAATGATGAATATAGACAAAATACTGAACATAATTAATGACAATAACTTAAAATCAAAACTATATGTGGAGCCACAAGCCAGTATTCACACACTATGCAGTGGCTATCAGTCAGACAACTCCACAGTCTTTGACGTCCGGTTGGGGATCGAGCACTGAGCAGCCAGATGCACACAAAAACAGCATGCTAGCATTTGTGGACTCAGTTTAGATGATATATTGCACCTAGGTGGCTGATGTTGCAAATTATGGACCGCAAGGGCTGTGCAGATGTTGCAGTGCTTGAGAAAAAAAAAAATGAAAATGATGTGTTGTCGATGGAACCCTTGAACACTTCAAAACAAGGTCTTGGGGATTCTTCCCCATGTGGTCTGAGAGGCTTCGGCGACCTTCGCTGTGTTGCTCGTCCATTAGCAGCAACCTTCCAAATTACATCTCATTTAGCAGAAATTAGTTGAGGGTTGTGGGTAATGTTGAAACTAGAGCTCAGACAGTGGCTTAAAGGGAATCTGAAATCTTTGGATTGACAACTTTTAACACAGCGATCAAAGTAAGTTTGATGAATGTTAGGAGTCTGGGACTAAGACACTGAGATTTCTTTCCCCCCGTATGTTCCCTGCTGCTTGGTTCTAGACAGACTCTCTTTGTAATTTAGACGAGCAATCTCAGGCCCATGCAAACGTGGAAGAAGCAGCTCTGAATACATGACGTAAAGCTGCTCGAAGCCGCACAGAGTGGAGCCTCAACCGCTCGCAATTTGGTTCGGCATTAGGAGGAGTTAATAATCCGTGCATAGACAACACTCCCCCTCAAAGGACATAGTACCATCCACGGTGCAATAATGGGTCTTTGACGCTCATAACTTACCCATTTAGCTTTATGTGTGTGTGTAGGTGTGTGTGCACTCCCTATACATTTGAAAGAGCTCCCTACTGGAGCTGCATACGTGACATCAAATAGTTTTCAACCAACGTAATTGTTTTCCGCACATTGCCAGCGACTTTATGCATTTTACAATAAAATATTGATAGTGAAGTTGGGAAGAAAAGTGGAACAAGCGTGCTTCTTTTATACAAGGAGGAGAAAATGATTCACTAAATATTTACAAAAGGAGGATTTTTCACTTCCTGTGTTTGTATATATTCCTGGTTTTGCTGTTCTATAAGAATGAACAATTAATTAATGAAGATCAATGATGCACAGGAATTTTATAGGGTCAAGCTTGACTTCCGCTAAATCAACATCTTTCCGGCTACCAGTTCATTGGGAGCGGAGCGGTTAATTTGCTTTTTTCTCCTCGACGACTGAATGCCAAGATCGATATCAATCTCAATATCAATATCTGCACTTTAACGCCCGAGCTGGATTCTCTTCGGGTTAGCTTAGCATAGCATAAAGACTGGAAGCAAAGCCAGCTGTTCCCTCTGCCCCCCCAGTCTTTATGCTAAGCTAAGCTAAGCTAAGCTAAACGCGCTCCTGCTCCAACATGCAGGCATTGAATCTAACCCATCCGTCCATCCATTATCTCTAATCGACCCCTCCTACTCTGAGGCGACAGTGCAGCCCAACAATAGGCTTCAATTATTGATATGAGGAGTACAGGGACAGTATCCCTTGTGCGAGGTCTTGATTGGATACTCTGACTCCCACTGCTTTATTGGTTTTAGAGTGCGCCTATTACGTCCACTTGTATTAGATGGAGGCGGGATCAGGAGGAAGCTACTGTCGAGCTGGTGTGCATTACTGGGAACCAATAGGAAAAAAAAATCAAAATAGACAAATTTCTGTAGTTCCTTTCATACTCTATGACGTCATTTGAGGTAATATTAAACATCCAATAATAATTCATCAACCTTGTTAACTAAAAATAGTGCCCTCTACCAACCGGCCACCGCTGCGCTACATCATGATGGTTCTATTCAAGGTCTACTCAATTTCAATTAAAGAATTGATCATACTTCACAAAAACCAAAGTGTAATCCAGTTTCTAGAGTTGTATCTGCTCACTGTATTTACAAGAACCGGGCTGAGGAGGTGCGATATGGTGAAGCCGGGTGTGAGTGACAGGTGTGCGTTCACGGCTTTCTTCAAGAAATCGATCATCGATTTACTGACGCTGGAATGGAGAAGATTTGTTCGGCATTCTTTAGCCCAAGTGAGCAACTGCTTCTAGTGAAAGTTTACGAGGAGGTAAAGCACATCATATATATATATATATATATACATATATATACATATATATATATATATATATATACATATATATATATATACATATATATATATATATATATATATATATATATATATATATATATATATACATATATATATATATATATATATATATATATATATATGTATGTATATATATATATATATATATATACATATATATACATATACTATATATCATATATATATATATATGTATATATATGTATATATATGTATATATGTATATATATATATATATATGTATATATGTATATATATATATATATATGTATATATGTATATATATATATATATATATGTATATATATATATATATATATATATATATATATATATATATATATATATATATATATATATATATATAATGTAATAATATATGTATGTATGTATGTATATGTATATATGTGTGTGTATATGTATGTATGTATGTATGTATGTGTATATATATATATATATATATATATATATATATATACACACACACACACACACAAAATGTCTATAATTTAGACACCAAATCTGTTATTTACATTTGAAATAGTTTCGGCCCCAAAAAGAAGAAGAATTTAGTGATTAAACCTTAAGTTTAGTCGATGTCCTCATAAGGTAAAATACTGTTGGAAGCCTTTTTAACCCCGTTTCCGATCCAGAAAAGCACAAGAGATTCTTTATTGAACCACAACTGTGCTCGCATTTGGGATCTAAATATTTTGGGTGGCTGTTTTTCTTTAGGCCGTCTGCAGTCTCCTCAGTGGTTGGATTGAATCCGTCTGAACTGTGATTTGTCACTTCATAGTATGTTCAGCTCACAATCTGCAGACCAGCTGTTATTAATATTCCACCTTATTATTTGTATTGTGGTGCACTTGAAGCAGGAACCTGTTCCCGTATAAATCTGCACACATTTCGATGCCAAGCGTCCAGTTTCTTAAACAAATGACTGGTGGGTTCTTCTATTCTTATTCAACTGTTGCTCAGTCAGTCAGTTGTCAGTCTGGTTGAACATTTGCACGGCATTTTGTCCTTCGTGTACAAAACGTGACTCCGTACAGAATATCATACAAATGTGAAGGGGACTTTCTCCAACCGAAAAGCACGAAAGACACAATATAGAAGACTCTCTACCCTCTAGCCGTCCGACTCCTCTTCATTCAAGGTCGCCGACGTTATTCCAGTCCTGGTTGAGGGCAGTCTGACATTGTCTTTCAGTGTCTGGCAACACGCTTGCTGTTGTGGAGCCACCAGACAATAACCTTGATCCAGTGAGTATTATTTATTAAAAAGGCATAGGCTTGGCACCTGTCAACACTAGGTCAACACTTGGTTCTATTTAATGTGGCAGGGTGAAGGCGCCGCTGCACGAGGTGAGGAGTCAGTGTCGGTGGACTGCAGGAGGACGTACGTATCATGTCTCATTTGAAAGGCTCATTTAGTCCATAATGCATAAGGCGTCGGGGATGCGGTGCTCATAGGGAAATATCATATTTGTAACAGAGCCTGAGAGACAGTCTGGCAACGCAGTAAGTATCACCTGAAGGACATCCACACCATGCACCATTCCTGCTGCTATCTGATGTGTGTTTTTTACTCAATTCACAAACTGACAGATGTCTGTCTAGCAAACACAAACACACACACGCACACACACACACACACACACACACACACACACACACACACACACACACACACACACACACACACACACACATGCACAAAACAAATAGAGTTGTCAGAGGAGAAAACCAACTATCACAACTGAAAACGTCAGGACTTGGACTGAGATAAAAAGAGACTGAGGAAATTGGACTTGGAAAATAAATAAACAAATACATATATACAAAATAAGTAAATAGATATGGAATAAATAAATAGGGAACGGATATAATTATGAAACCTTATAACCACAAATTGTGATAAATACACACGGATGAGTAACAGACATGATTATCTCTATATCTACACATCTACACGTCTTGACAGACATACCTATATCTTCACATCTCTACAGACCAACCTACATATACACGTCTCTATAGACCTATCTACATCTACACGTCTCTATAGACCAACCTACATATACACGTCTCTATAGACCTACCTACATATACACGTCTCTATAGACCTACCTACATCTACACGTCTCTACAGACCTACCTACATCTTCACGTCTCTACAGACCTACCTACATCTTCACATCTCTACAGACCTATCTACATCTACACGTCTCTATAGACCTACCTACATATATATGTCTCTATAGACCTACCTACATCTACACGTCTCTATAGACCTACCTACATCTTCACGTCTCTATAGACCTACCTACATCGACACATCTCTAGACCTACCTACATCGACACATCTCTACAGACCTACCTACATCTACACATCTCTACAGACATACCTACATCTACACATCTCTAGACCTACCTACATCGACACATCTCTACAGACCTACCTACATCTACACATCTCTACAGACCTATCAACATACAGATATATCGCTACATATATCTGTCATAACATAATACATAAAAAAGCAATAAATTAACTAAAAACAATTAAAAACCAATTGGTCATTGATGTTATCAGCATAATTGATATTGTATTTAGTATTGTCACAGCCCATCTTCATGCTACTGTGGGAGCCCTTTGGTCCCTAAGACAGGCTATGCTATGAAGGACAGTGCAGTCGACAATGATGTCACAGGCCTCGCTTAGGGCGACTCTCAGGTGGTGGAGAAACTGGAAACGGGACTTGAAAAATGCCGGATGCCATTTCTATTCAGGCCCTTATTCTTGCATGGGCAAGACTGTATGTGTGTTGTGCTGCTGGCTGGGGATATGCAAGGGGAGTGAGTGGAAATGGCTGACAGGCATAACCCCTAGTCTCCCAGCAACACGCCGGAAAATTCACCGGGAGCACAAAAATGTAAATGCTGAATCTCGGGACCCATCAGTCTGCGCAGGTACGCCATCCGCAGACAATCTGTACCGCTCAGGCAGGTAGTAGTTAGTAAAAGCCAACTGGAAACACTAAATCGCATCGCAAGAGCCCCGCTGACTGGGAGCGCTTTATCTTCTATGACATCGTCTAAAAAAGGGAACGCCATCACAAGGAAGAAACTCTTGTGTATATAGGACTGTATATAGTGCTCTTATTACGGACCTTTACAACTCAGCCTTTAATTGGCGTTGATATTACTTATTTTTTAAAAATTGCTCTTTATCAACTAATAGCATTATATGTTCAAACCTCTAACAACAATATTGACCGCAGTCTTCATAAAAAAACACAACATAACTAACTGTCGATGACAATTGTCACATGAACACTGTGACCGATATTATATATAATTATACATCATATTTATTTATATTATATTTATTCAATAATAGCAGTACTTCATTGTAATGCAATATGTACCCTCTGCATTTCAATGCTAAATACACACAGAAGAACATGGAATAACTGTAAAAACACATCAGTTTCCGATCGGAGTGTGACTGCTGACTGAACAGAAAAGGCACCAGGACTAATCCATGCTGGACAGATCCCCATGGTAACTCATGTGCCTCTGCTTTCATGAAACCGAGTCACGGCTAGAACTCTGCCAGGATAACTGTGAAATCTTAATCCGCCATCTAGGTTTCGTGAAATAGCCCGCAGGTGAACCGTGGGTATGCCGACTTATATGAATGCCGCTATCAAACCAACACTTGCATTGCATTGTGCGCGTCGGGGGTCACGGGGGTCACGGGGGTCACATGATTAATTCGACAATGATGTATTCAGGAAAACAACCCCGGAACGGCACTTGGGATAGAGGTGAGAGGATTAGCCGTTAATGTGAAAGCCATAAAGTAGCCTACAGTATCATATTTAAGCAGCCTTTTACGCACCGTACCTTACATATCAATCCATGACCCTCAGTCCATTACAATGGCAAAGTCAAAGGCTTAAAGAAATGCTATATTGTGTGTCCGTACCGCTAATGGAATTCACAGCGGGTAATAGAGGCGAGCGTCTCTCTACGGGCATCGCCATTTGTTCAGTGATGAATAGAGGAGAGGGAGGGTCAATGACTTAAAGCACAAGGTGGACTTTTAAGAGCTCCAATGACGTGCAAGAGCCTTTTTTTTTTTTTTGTCCCAGGCAAAGCGCTCCGACAGCGTTTCACCGAAATCAGAGTTATAAATAATACGCGATTCAAATGAACGTCAGAATTGCCTCTAAGGTCTCACACTGGAAAGGAATCACTGCATTAAGTAAAGAGGAAAAATGGACCCTTTCCCCAGCTATATAAATTTCTTCCCATGTTGCCAAAAAAAAAAAAAAAGAAAACGCCGCCAGGCCGACATCACAAAAGCAAAAAGGAAACAGTGGATCCAATTATCATTTCACAGTGCAGGGGTGATAAAACGTCTGCATGCCGTTGCCTCATACCAGATGACTTCATATTCCTTGATAAAGCCACACATATTACAATCCGTTTCTTCAACAGACACACACGTAAAGCCACTTACCGGCCCATTGCAGTCGACGTCGGAAATTATAAGTGCAAATCAAACCAGTGGATGTCTGATTCATACGGTCGGGTAATGAGAAATCCTGCCTAACAGTGGCAGCGGGGGCTCTGCTCTCTAAAGCACAGATGCACCGAATTTCCAGTGCCAGCACAGTCCTGTGACTCTTTCAAAGTGCTCAGGCGTCTGGGACATCTGAAGGACCGATCGCAACGTATCGCGCCGCAAATGAATTGGTCTCCCGGGTCTCCAGGGCTGTCAGCAACTCACTTTGTATGAGAGCTTCATTCATCAACACATTTTTTGCCCTGTGAGCAGCAACTTTTGAAAAGTAGGAAAGAAATGTAGCAAAACTTTTTTCTTTTTCTGACGTGCTGAATATCCATGTGGCATTGTGGAACATTTGCAGAACTAAATCATGAAGTGGTCCCTGTCAGATTGCTTTATTTCCCAGTTGAGGTGCAATACCAATGTTCTCTCTTCGAGAGACATGTGCACGTTTTGTGCCAGTTTGAACATTTTATCTACCTTAAGAGGTTTGGATGCATTTGGGCTTCATTCATGTCCTTAATCTACTCGGAAGTTTCCTGGAAAGATTTGGCAATAATTAGAAGGGATATAATAACTTCACTGATGGACATGAAATTATGGATGGATGGATTGAAAACCAAGTACATCTTAATTGATTATCTATTTATATTGGAAACTTCATCCTCCATAAATATTGCATTGTTAGCTCCATGTATGCTGGATTGTCAGCTGTTCTGCTGTACACTGACAAAAATATATATATATATATATATCTTGTGTTAGTAATTAAATAAAAGTACCAAATTTCATGTCTGGAAATTTCTTGGCAGTAGGACTCCGGCACTTTTTTTTTTTAAGGTTCATACTTCTATTTTGGGTTTCTACTGGAACATGTTTACATGCTTTAATGTTAAAAAAAATGTAATTTGGTGTGTCTGAATAGCCCTGTATTCACACACTGAAACGCTCATTTTTAGTACTTGTCTCTTTTAGTCCCCGTCCCCAAAAAAACAAAACCTTGTCTGCTCTGATTGGCTTGTGAGGAAAATATGGTGCACCTTTGCAAAGGTGTATTCTAATGAGCCTGCATTTGACATAGGAAGGAGACCCAAATCTGATTGGCTTCCTGAATCACATGTTTTCTGATCTAGGCATCCAAAAACAACTGACTGGTTTGTCTCATTTCACAGTTTGTGGGTTTTTAGATATTTAAGATACCAAAATGAATGTGCACACTTAAAAAGTGAGTTTTTCTGGAGATAGTGCTAGGCCAACCAATTAAAAAAAAAAAAATTAAATGAAATATAGTTATATAGATATAAATAAATATGTTTTACAAAGTATATAGACCAACAATCTCCACTTAGGGAGGCAAACATGGATGGTTCTAAAAACACTGGACTTTCACCCAGGAGACAGCCGTTAATGTCCTATGTGAAACCAGAAGTCAACGTCGACTTATTGGTTATGTAACTTCTGTTCTTCCAGAGCTTTTTTTTAACCCTAATCACGGCCTTTTCCTGAACCTAACCAACATGTTTCCTGTGAAGACAGAAGTTTAGTTTAAGAAGACTGAATGCATTCAACGAGCGGAAATTGACAAGTGCTACTGGACACTGGAACACACGAAAAATGAGGGAATTACTTTCTGTAAGACCAGAGACTGGGTTCGGCCGAAACCTCCAACGAGGGGAAACAGTAAGATTATTCCCAATACAAATCATCTTGTTTCAAGGATTTAATAGAAACTTGTCAGTTTATTTAAAAAGGCGACAGAATAATGCAGAAGCTCCATAAGAAAAAAATACATTTGATTCCAGGAAATTGTTACATTATTGGAAATGACGAGATGAGAAAATGTTTTTGCATTGCACGGTCAAATGCTATGCAAACAGAAAGCATCATATTGTAGATATTCAAGTCATTATCCTGTGGCAGACAGTATATAGCGGTTCATGGTCAAACGACAAATCTCATCATACAGTACTGTATGCTTAAGTGATCACAAACCATAGAAATAAAAAGCGATTATCACACCACAGTTTCTACAAAACTGAGCTCAGCTAAACCGGCAATAAAATACACTTCTGCAGACGAGGGGCAGTTGGAACATCCAAGCATTTACATAGCTGTTATTGTATGATACTTGAGAGTTGACTTCCCTGTGACCCTACTTGAGAGGCAGTTGGGAGGGTAATGATGATTACACAGCAATGTCAACCGTCTGGGCTCCGCACTCGACTATGCGCAATCCAAACTCAGGCAACCCAGCGCTTTCTTCCTGGGGAGGTGATAATTTACTGGAGAGGTGTGGGAATATGCGAGACTATCCTTTTCAGCACTTGTGGAGGGGCTGCGAGCGGGGGAGCACAGACAGACGTATCTAGCACAGACAGATGCTGAATGTGGGCTGCCACCGATTTGGGAATGTAGGCTACGGGGGAACACATGGCGGGGCAAAGGTAGCGGGGGACCCCGGGGAGGATGGCAGATGGGCCTATATTAGACATCTCAGATAGCCCCTCCTTGGACACAGCCCAACACTGTCAGGTCAGGGAGTGAGGCATCGGCCTCTTCAGATCCAGGTGGCTCCATGTTTGACCTCGCTTCTCCATTCATCTGCAGCCACGTGTTTGCGCCTCGTTCTGCACTGCATTGAGGAGCAAAAATGAGAGACACCTGCTCTCCAACAGAGGAGGAGGAGGAGGAGGAGGAGGAGGGGGAGAAGTCCGGAAGAGTTGGTTTTATTACTTGTGAATTTAACTTTTTATTTGCGAGAGAGAGACTTAAAGCTATGTATGACACAATTGACATATTTTCAGCTTGATATTGCTAGCAAACAATTGCCTACTTTCACAAAGTGCAGATACGAAGAAACATCAGTGTTAATTCGAGTGGTATAATGTAAGTCCAATATTCCCTCTCTTTTAGCTTTGTTTTTGGTCTCCACCAACTCTTGAGGGAATAAAATTGTCTTTAGCAACTAAATTCTTCACCACAGTATGTTCACCAGCTAATGGCTAACTTCGTCTGTCAGACATTTGGTTCAGAGTGCTGAAAGCGAATAGTAATATCTTTGTTTTCTACCAAGATAGCCGCCTGTTGCTGCCAGAAACAAAGACGAAAAGAAGGTTGTTTAATGCCATAAAATACCAAAACAATGAGTTTAAAAAAAAAGAAGCAAAAAAATCCCAGTAAAGTGGAGTTGAGCTGCAAAATTGGGTGATAATTAGGAGATAAATCTATGGATTAGGAGCGACACCTTTGACGTTTCACTTAGTCATTCCATTGCTAATATAAAAATATTGATTGATGCAGCTTTAAAGTTTTACCTTGTGACGTGTTCATATAAATACATACCTGTTTTGCTATTCCCCATTGCTCATTTTTTTTTTTTTGTATTATGTTAAACAGGAAGTGATTTTTGTATTTTGTGTATAATATAATGCAGATTATGTTGCTTTCTTTACCACATCACCTGGCTTTCTCAGTGGCAGCCCTGCACATCCCCACGATTACTACAAATTCCAATAAAATTATACAATATGTGAGAATTACATAAAAACAGTCAACCTGTGAAAGGGTTTGTTGTAGTGATGAGCCCACAGAGGATTATCTACAGCTCCTCTTAGCTTTATGGAGCTTTGCAGTGAGTTTCAGTTCATTGTATAGCTGGCTGGTCCACAATTTTACTGTTCTGGTTCACACCTTCATAGTGCCACTATCAGTCGCAGTAGGAAAAACCCACTGTACAAACCCCCACCAAACTACCATCAGAGAAACCAAGCTGGCGGCAAAGGTGATAATATGTCAACGATGTGTTCCCAACTTGTTTCCGCTGCCCCCAAGTGGCCAATAAAATAAGTAATCGTAGATTTAATTATCAGCATGGTCTCTGTACTTAAAAGATTAAAAGCCCCGGAAATGCAATAGATCCACATGCAATCATAAAAATAAAAAAAACACAGTTACAGCATTTATTACATGTAATAGCTGCATTAGTGGATGATTAGAGAAAGTCAAAAGTTCAAACGATGATTAAATCCAATAAAGTTCCTCCGCAGTAAATACTCCCACGCTCTGTGTAATGTGAACTGATAGAGGAGAAAAAAGAGGGTAATCCAGGAATTGCCCCCGGCTTGTATTCAATAACAGTGCAATTTCAGAGCTGCTTGTATTATTTATTGAAGTGCTGTTGAGGGTACTGAACAAATTTCCTTTAATGCCTCTTGCAAATCCTGGTTCACTGTTGTTGGTTTGACAATTATTACCCTGGATGCAACGTCCTCTGCAAAGGACAAATAGACGTCTTAATGTAAGTGTATGGCAATACATATGTTAATACATTGTATCTGTTGTCATAAGAGTCTCAGGGCATTAGCTGTTGAATTTACAGACCATCTGGGGAAGTGTAATGCAGATAGCCGGATTAGAGTATGTGGGGTTTTGATGCATACGTTAGCAACTCTCCCTCAAATAAAAGTTTTATTGCGGTGCAGCAAGGGATGCTGGGGTAAATGGATGGTCTGATGACCAACCTTGGCAAGACGAGAAAATAAATAAATAAATAAAAGAAATCACTCATTGCTAAAAACTCAAAATGATACATCAACCAAAGCAGGGTGAAATACTGATGTTCAAATATATATATATATATATATATATATATATATATATATATATAGCTTATTGTGCAAAAGAGTTTAAGAAAAAAAAATCCAGCATCTGTGGTCAGCTTCTGTAGTTTCCCTGTCCTACAAGGCTGCCAATTTTTTAACCAAATACAGGTTATAAAATGGTCCATTTAATTCAAATAATGTATGTTATGCAGCAAAAAAAACATCTGTACAGTAATCGATCAGAAAAAGCCTGTTTCTGAGCGGTGTACCCCATGGGCCCCGGTCTTAGCTCAGGGTAAAACTAATGACTCTCTGGCTTGAGTGGCCTGAGCCTCGCCGTGGCCCTCCCCTTTGGCTCCCAGCTGCTGCAGTGCTGCTGAGAAGGCTCCTCTCCACTCTGATCCAATCAGGTGAGGGCTTGCGTTATCTGCTCCGAGTTCCTTCGTGCCGCCATCCACCTTCACGAGCTGCCCCACGGGTGGAGGTGGGTGGTGGTGGTGGTGGGGGGGGGGGGCTGCATGTACCCGCAGAGGCAAGAAGAGGTCTTTCAAAAGATTCGGTCCACATTTTTCACACCGGTTACTTGGGGGATAAGCTCTGAGCCGAGTCCCTAACACGGCACTTTGAAACACCCTCCTACTCTGAGAGGATCAGTCTGGATGCACCATAGTCATAGCAATTTAGTCTCTGTTGCTTCTGACCTTCAGGAGGGGAAACAAAAGAAAGAAGAGTGGATGAAATAAGAGAGCAAAGAAATAAACAAGTCTTTACTTTTGCTGACACATACCGCGAAATGGCCATAATAAATCTGCAGCGAACACAGGGATTCCGCCTACAGATTTTGGTTGTCAAAACTCACTTTCTGTCTTTGACTCTCTGTTACAGAGAGAGTAAAGAGGGTAAAATGTCCTCAGGCGGCGGTATCCTTTCCACCTGACATTAACATGCCGCTCTAGCTTTATAGTTTCATCTCTGGCATGCACATTAAAATCCAATTTCTCTCTCCCTCACCAAATATTTGTCATGCACAGCATCTCTTACTCCGATATCTTCTTCCATTCTGCCAGAGCCGCTCACTACCAATGCATGTTCAAACTTGCAGAACTTTTATTTAAAATTCCAGACATGATGCAACGGTTTTATACAGATACCAAATATTTCCTGCTCAACACTGAAAAGACCAATCCATCCATGACATAAAATGTTGTAAAGTCTACACAAATGCTCAGGACTGTTAGAATGACATAAATACATTACGTTTACGTGACACAAACACTGCGAGCGTGACATAATTGTTTTATGTAAAGTCAACAATTTTAGTTTTGAGTTGTATGAAAATGTATAAAGCGATTATATAGATTAATTAAAGGTCAAGGCCCATTGACAACCCATACATTGTGCATTTTTATTTTCATATCACTAATAACCCCCTTGTTCAATAACATGAAAAAAAGGAGTTATGGTTTTGCTTTCTTAACATAAAACCGCCAGAATATTTTTTTTTACTAAATCATTTTCTAGTAAATAATATTTAGTAAAAATTACTCAAAGCAATGTGAAATTTAAAAAAAGGTGGAGTACAACTTTCATGTCTTTGTTTGAATTTTTTTGTTGAAAGGAAAAAACCCAAATTTGTGTTATATGCATGTCAACACAACTTAAATATTTTATGTTAAATTGGCATACACATAGTGCTCAAGGGACAATATAGAAATTGTGCACTATGTATTAATTTAACTTATTGTTTGAACTTACAAATTGGTGTAAACAGATCTACTCAGTTGTATATTAAGTAGACTAATTAAGTAGTCACTGCCTTGTTCATTAAATTGAAAAAATTGTGTTCACTGTACAAACACAATTACAACAAGATTTGTAGCAAAAATGTGTCGGTGTCTTAAAATACATGTGCCACAGCTTGGCAGACATCAGGGAGAAAAACTTTGCCCGAGAGACGGCTCGACCAAAGAAGGAGTTATAGCACCTCAAAAAGGAGAAGAAGCAGTGGAAGGAAGAGATTTCAAATTGGTAAGAGGTGGTGGCCGGCCTCCAGGCCAAACGCACTGAAAGTGGAGGTGATGATTGATAAACTATTAAAGGACAAACACGTCGATGGAGCTGCTGGCGCTTGCTGTAGCATTTTCTTCTATCCGGTGTCCACACTGATGCCGGACCTGCTGCCAGGTCTTGTTGAAAGTGCTCAGAACGGCATTTCCCCTGCCCTTTGGCCAAAGTATCGGAACTGCTGGTCTTTGGAAATGTTAAAATGCCCTCTCATCCCCATGTCAAATTACATCTTCCACAGCCATTGGCAGTTGCACAGCCCGTTACTTTTGGTAGTTTGATTCCCCCCAATATCGGCAAAGACCCGCCCTGCCTCTGATTGGCTTTTTGCAGAATTTGAAGGCAGAAGTTCATTGCTGATAAACAAGATTGGTGGAAGGTTGTTAAGGTTAATTTCAAATCACATGTGGAGGTTTTCATAAGGATGGCAGTCTTCTTGTATCAAGCTCCTATATGTAATTACAATGTCCTGATTGAGAGATTCTTTTTTTATGTTGCTATGCACATTGCCTACATTTAAAATCAGTGACTTCAATTTTCATGTGGTGTCATAATTAACCTCAATGTTAACCTGACGCTGATACGGCACACTGATTAACAAGAAAATGTAAAAATGGCACTTCATAACGAAAAGGTTACCGACCCCTTAGTTAATGTTAATGTCATTTTTAATGCTGTGAGCGTCACAAAAAAAAGAAAGTCTACATCCCGATACATTAAATTAAGGTGGTATTTTGCTATTTGAGGGCCCTACTGATGAATTAATCTGCATGCACTGTCTCTGAAAATACATTTCCATTGCAGGATGTCCTTTATGTGGCATGGGGACCAATTGCATGCCTTTTGTTTTTGTTCTGTCACCAAATGTATTGACCGCAAGTGTTGGTTTTGGATTGGAAACATTTCTGTATCACCCCCTCCGACAAGCAGATCACCCAGAATACATTTGGAAGCTCATAGTGATACTGTGTTGTTGTCCTCAGTAAGTTGGACCTCCAAAAAAAACAACTTGACATCATCCACCAGCAGTGCCATCACAACGATTACTTACAGGAATGATGACCTCGTTGACATTGATCCTCTCTACATGAGAGGAGATGGAAGGAGCCAACAGGTTGACGCTTATCTGATGTTGGAGCAGATTATCTGATTTCCTTGTCTTACTGACCGGAATCCTGCTGCTACTGCTTTGCCTTTGCAGAGCTCACATATCTCAACTTGATCTCGGTCTATAAATCAATTTGGGGCTTTGCATTTATTTTTGTGTCTTGAGGATGTTCTAGCAAATGTATAAGGTTAATAAGTACAGCCTCAACTTCACCAGCTACAGAGGAGATATGCCTTGCCTCAGAGCAGTACTATTTTACTTTCTTGGCCCAACCATTTTGGGAATATTACATTTATCTTCTCTTTGTAACAACAACAAAAAACAACAACATTACACTGACTGCTTATTTTTTTGTGAAAATCAAATAAAACACTTTCCTCCAAGAAAGATTAAGTTCCATCTCATTGATGAGGTAATGATGTATGCCATGGGTCAGGCAGGGAGAGGCGATAATGATGATAGTCATTTAACATATTTACTGGCGTGCACTGGATTACCATCTGCAATTTTATGGTTGATTTAGAATCACTTTATCCTCGCTTTTATAGCGGAGATTTCACAATCAAATGTGCATCCTCCATCCTTTTATCATCTGATGTTTGCTGAGCCAGCAAAGAGCAGTTTATTGCCATGGAGGAAATAAAAAAAGGGGAGTATTTCATTACGACCTAATACAAATGCTTTTTATCAAAGTCTGTTTTCAAAGGGAGGCCTTCATGTTCTGCTGGCTTCTTGACCAGTGCTCATCATTAGTGAGCCTTCGCTTGTACACTGCGGTCTTTACAAGGCTAAGCCTGTCAATGGTTTGAAGGACGGTGGATTGAAAAAAAAAATGAATACCAGCCCTCAATTACCTCCTGTATCATTTCTCACATTCCCTTTTTAAAGTGGATTCTGTTCACGTGACATGCAGACTATAACAGTCCCTAACAGTATGGGATTGGTCCATCTGATGCATACTGAATTAGGGATGTTCTGATCAAGGTTTTTAGGCCCTGATCCTGATCCAAGTTCTTAACAAGGGTAACTACACCCTCAAGCTCTGCTGGAACCCGCCCAGCATATTTTAAAAATGCAAATAGTGATGCGCAAAAATTAACAAACAACTCTTTAGTGTTCTGGCTGCCTGCTACGGTGGTGCAGTCGCTCAGAGCATGGAACAACCAATGAATGGGCGGGAATGGTCTTGAAAGAGTACTCGAGACGGAGAGTATGCTCCTGGGATGGTCTCATTTCCAGAGATGGGACGCCGTTCCACTGTCTTTGGTGTGTTCATGAGCTTAAGTCAAAGATGTGTTGTATTATATTTCTTCAAAGTATTGAAACAACATGTTGATATTCAGTTCAGGTATTTGCATGACAGCAAAGAGCAAATGAACCGGATCAGTTGCGCAATTATATATGACTGGGACCAGATTTTTCTGAATATTCCTACGCCAACACCAACTAAATTCACAGCACAACTGAAAACCCCTCATTTGCACCCCAAAACGGTACTCAACCCACCCCTCACTCACAGCCCAAACTTGTAACATCATATGCCAAGAAGAAGTAAAAGCAAAATATTGTGTGGAATTCCTCTTTTATTGAATAGTTTATGGATTTACAGAATAGGGTAGAGGAAGTGGCAGACGGTGGAGCACATTGTTGGTATTAGTCTTTTAATGGGAATTGTGTGGCAATACTGATTGCCCAGATTTCAGCTGAAGAAGCCTGACATATTTAGACATTTTACTCCAAGTTAAGGAATATTTATTCGGAGAGACGGATTTCACAATTGCTTTCACAATGAAAAAAAGGCATCCTTGATAATAATGGTGGGTATGAATGGGGTTTGAATGAAAATAAAACCAATAAACAAAACAACAAAAAAGCCTAAGGGAAGTAGGTTATTGTCGAATGAAAGATTAGCACTAAAATGGGTCCTGATGCAGGTAGGAAAGCTGTTCTTTAATATTCACTCCAGCTTGATTTCAAAACACTCAAAACCACCTCAATCACACCAATCAGAAACATTAAGCCTAAAAAAGAAGCCTCAAGGGTCTAAAGAGCAGGGCTCCTGGCTCAGATTGCCTTTGGTGTTCAGTTCCCCACATCTCTCAAGACCTAAAGATAGGGCGTAGTCACACACTGATTGGCTATTCGGGGAAATGCACCATGCTGCTCTCAATTCTTAGATAGAAGCAAGTCCTCACACCATGCACAACAGGTAATCTGAATAACCCTCCAATCACCTCAGGGGAATTGAGACATTCAGCTAAAATAAAGTGGGAAAAGGGAAATGAGGGCAAATACCAAAGAATGACGGATACCCGTAGGTGTTTTACACACATCCTTCACACAGTTATTTACCCGTAGCAAAAACATGAATTCATCACCATCATTAGTGTCACTGTCCATAAAATTGACAGTTAAGAACAATATTTAAAAAATATATAACGAGCCTTATTCTTTCAAGACACGAAACTGCCAACTTTTACCCCACACATGATTAATATAAACCTGTGAAAAATAATACTGGAAAGGTCCAATAACGAGACTATTTAGTCAAACTTCATGCCACTGGCTCCATTTTGACATATTATTTCAAAACTTCCTCTGTAGTTACCTCTGACACTAATCACGTTGATTATCATCAGTGTCCAATGGCTTCCGTCTACAGTAACATGCTGCAGGAGCAACCAGCCCGCTGGCTGTGATATTGTGGCAAGCTGCCAACTTCAAACCTTTCCCACCTGTCAAGTTATAAGCAGCGCACACTGTTGTCTTTGAAATTAACAAAAAAAAAAAAATTCTAGCAAACAGATGGGCAGCGGGGACTGTGTTTACCCAGATGGTATTTGAATTGACAAAAGAGCAAACGCCTTAAGCAATGACTAATACCATGTTTGCTATGAGATAAAGAATTTTTACTCGAGGGAATGTGTGTTTTCTTTATCCTCGGGATTTACACCGGAGCATAATGCAATCACTTAAAAGAAAAGGTCATAATTAAGATGCCAAATCCTATAAAAGGCTTACCAACATCTGTAAAGACAATGCCAACGCAGTCGCAGCAACGTGACGGCAACACAAACTCAGCACATCCACAAATACTCACAATGCGGCGTGTAGCTACTGGGCAAACATATGGCATTCTCTCACCTGTCATCTTTGGAAATAATTTTTTACTCTGCCAGTTAGTGAGAGTCGAGTGTGAGTTTTTTTTGGTGTTACACCAAATATAACTGTCGGAGTCACTACAGACGTGCGGTTGATAGATTCAACTATATGCTGCAGATTATTGGACCACACTTTCCAACACAGGAGTGATATTTAAAAAGAATATGCTCTTGGAACAAACCAAGGGAAATTTAAGTTGCATCCCACCAATAGAAGGGTTGATCAACTCTACAGCAATACAACTTCAACATTAAAGTTGTTGATTGCTAGCAAACTCTGTTTAACGTGTTGACGTATGGTAAGTCTCCAGAAAATTAGTATAGGTCAATGTAATGTTCCCAGAAGTCGTGAAAATATGGCTGTGTGTGTGCTGCCCACTGGCCTTGACATTGTTTTAAGTGTGCTGTTGTATTTTTATCTGCATTTTTTTTAAGTGCTTTAGTGGACAGGATTTTTAAGGAAAAAGAAAAAGAAAAATACCAGTACACGTGAGGACTACGCCTTGATCTCTGGGGACAATGACAATGATATTTCAAGGGTTCCAGTGTTGCCAGATTGGATATCCGAGCTAAGAGATCCTCTTCTGTATGCTGGTCATTGTTTACAGTCTGATTAGTAACTTGAGACGTGAAAGTTGAGACACAATGTCTACGTCAGGATTGTTTCACGAGTAGCCAGTTTATACTCAGTAAACAGACTAAATGAATAAAAAGCTAAATTGCCTTTAAGACAATGGCCAATGGGTTTTTAAGATTGATTGCATTTACATGATTGGTCAATGCTACTTAGACTACAAAAGGAAAACAAAGCACTTTCAATGCATGTTCTGCTTTCATATGCAGATATCTGTTTATAGAGATTACACTAGCAGTAACTTAATACAGTTTTAACATGATGTGAGAGACTATTTGCTACTATATTAATCAAATCAAATATATATATATATATATATAATATATATATATATATTGCAGGGTTCAATGCTGCAGTGTTTCACGTGTCCGCCCCAAGCAAAAAAAAAAAGTGGAGACATAATTAAATAATGCGAATACATTGAATGGTTATTGCTGAAAAATAGTTGACCATAAATAGTATCAAAAACAGGGTTTGATATCATGAAAATCTTAAGGATTAATACTTTAACATGCTGTAGAAAGTCACGTAATACAAATAGTAAAGTATCAAAGAACATAAAGCTGTTGATGTTTTTCCCAGGATGTCTTTCATCTCAGTGGGAGGATTTCCAAGTCTAATAAATATGCTCATATTTTCTTTGCTCTCTATTTTATGTGCCCAGCGCCAAAATTTCTCCACGGAGATCTCCACATGTGGTATTCTGATTGAAACTTTAGCTTCAGTATTAAGCCCCCAACACGACACCGACCCCCCCCTCGCCTGGTTAACATTCGAGGAGTTGAAAATGAGGAACATATGGTACAAAGTCTGAACCGGAGGCTACACAGCAGCACCCACCGTTGGAAAATCAATCAATGGGACTTGCTGGATTTCTGCCCATTAACTGCTACCACACCACCAATGTCCTCAAAATATAACTATGAGGATCACAACACTGAAGAGCATCATGCCAATGCCTGTCCCAAGTGCAAGTTCCTGGGAGGTCTGAGCAGTGTCTCCCACGTCATTTACATTCGTTTTGGATCTAATTTTGTGTTTAAATCTTAGATGTTGCACCTTTTTATGCCAAGTGGAAAAGCTTCTATGCATTATGGGAATTTCACAAGGACAAATAGGGTGAATCTTAACATGTACTATTGCTCTTAAATAGGATAATTACTGCCACTTATGTGCCCTTCTGGGCATGTTTTATACTCTTTTTTTTTGTAAATTGCCTTTCGTTGCTTGATGTGCATTTATCATTGGGACCCTGTCCTTACTGTACCCTAGCTGATGTAACACTCCAAATCCCCTTTTGGGATTATTAAGGCATACTGTCCCAGCCAGTCCCATTATGTCCTGTCCTGTCCTACAGAAGCTTTGTAGTCCTCCCTTGTGATTTAGGCTAATAGGGCGGTGTGTAAAAGAATACGGCAAAAAGCCTTTTGTAGCTCTAAAAGTACGGTCATTTGCCATGGACTTGTTCTTGTGCACTCTGAGCAAACAATGATTGAAAAATCCCAGAACACAGTTGAAATTGTTCTTGATTATAGCACACGCTGTAGGATGTGAAGAGCTATTCTTCTGCGTGTCAGCAGGAGATGTTAGAGACATTGAGATAACGCACAGTTTGGACGTCCTTTGAAACTGCGAGGCCTTAACCCGGGAGAGGTAGGAGTTACCTTGTGTTCAGTAAAATGGAGGCTACACAATAAAGATTTGACACTGTCAAAGCATTTTAATCAGAATTGAAATATTGCCCTTTTTTTTTTAAAGAAGAAAGAAAAGTATTTTATTAATAATACTGAGATTTAGTAATGGCTAATGTCGACCAATTACTCTTTTTTTATATTCTGATCTCCCTTTGGCCTCTCAAAAAGCAGCTGCATGGACAGACCAGCCTCCTCTGATAGCATTATCACCGTCTTGATTGATATCTATTACCTCAATTACATTTTTATTGGAGATAAAAGTATAGATGCAGCACCCCTGTATTGTGATCATGCATCACTACATATCTACAGGACAACTACATGACACAATATGTTGAACGTTTTTGTTCTCAGAGCAGCTCAGTCATATTCCCCTCGAAAAAACAAAACCTGATAAAGCCTGAAATATCTGGGAATTTAAAGCTGCATTAGTCAATATTTTTACATTAACAAAGACTATTGATGTAGCCAAACATATTTTCCAAATAGGTTCCACATACGAGGCTACAGCTGATATTGGTCTGAGTGTAGATGATGGTTTTGCTTTTTCCCTTTTATCACATTGTGATTTTTAAAGCTTCAAGCTTCTGTTTGCGTGTCCCATTCTGCAGAAAGAAATGTTGGCATTGTACATTTCTGCAAACCCCAGATACATTGAATGTCAACGTTTTTTAACAGAACATTTGATTCATATAAGCCTCGCAAAAATACACAGTACAACAAGGTCAACGCTGTGAAACGATTGGTTAGGTTTTAGGCAACAAAACTACTTGGTTAAGGATAGAAAAAAGATCACGGCTAACAACGAAAGCATACGTGTAAATTAATAAATACATACTTACATACTTTCCTAAGTAATGTTTCTTTTCACACAGGTCACGAACAGGGGCCTCCTGGTGAAAGTCCAGTGTTTATGTGACCCATCCACATCATCTCCCATCCGCCCTTTGCAGACTCTCATGCTTTATTCTCATTAGTATATGACATAACTTTCAATAACTCAAGTGAACTACACATCACTTGCACTGCTCAAATGCAAAAACTTCCACATTAAAACAAAAAAGAAGGTCCACATACAAAATATCCGTGGTTTGCAGAAAAAGCACAATATCAATATTTTCTTTCCTAGCGACTCGGTTGATATCCAAACCAACAGAAAGTCAGAAGTTCCTCTCAGCTCTAGAGAAAGGTTTTAGTGTCTTTCAGCTCATTATTTTGGTTTAGAGGCCTTCTCATCAACCTTGTTTACAAAAGCCAGTAACGCGACCTGTAAGTTAGTGACTAGCTAATGAACACAGTGGAGCATCCGGAGAGATAAAGGCCCAAATATTTTCACGAAGAGCTGATGAGGACCAAAACAGAGCTACCGGCCATACTATTTCAAACGTGTGTTCTTTTTTACTTGCAAGTGGCCAAACGGATTCATGCGGCTTTAAAATTCCCCAGATGTAAAGAGAAACTGAGCAAAACAACAATAAGCTAATCACCGTGGCGCATACGATAGCCTCTTATTAATTCGACCAACATTACTGCCTTGTTCATTACTTATGTGTAATAATAGGCTGCGGTTTGTTTTAGTTTGATTTGCTTGAAAACTAATAGGGTTGATTTCAAAATGGCTTCAGGCCTCAGACGCTGCCTGTATCGAATACAATATTAGTCCGGTTAATGAAGGTCTAGAAATGTAAACCATGATTTATTATATTGCACAGAATAACTTATAATGAAACATAGACGAGGGTTGTGAACGAAAAGACATTGTCTAGTCTTGTGGCTGCATTGCATTGTGGTCTATTAAAGCTACTATCTATGAAAAAAACTACAATGTAAATTATAGCTGGATAAAACCTCTCCAACACTGTACATTTGTTCTTATTGTAATAGTCCCGGTAGTAGAACTATATATTATTCCTCGTGTTGTAATACATTCCGTCAAACAACTCACTTAAACTCCAGCCTCGACTCAAAAAACTGAAGCGCGCTCATATCACTGTCATGCTGATTTATTTAAATTACAATTTGAGGGAGGATAATCACATTGCAATTTTATGCCTGGCATATTTGAAGATAATGACATTGTTACAAATAACATAACTACGTCTCATTTAAATGATAATTTTGTGTCATTGTGTATTTTTCTCCGCACGCAGAGAGCCGGGACAAGCAAATGTGGGTCATTTGAATCTAAGGCATTTAAATGACAAAGGATGCTCACACTGGGACGACGCAAACGGCTCTGTTCAGTTTTGTCTCATTTAAGTCAAAAGTCTTTCATCAGCTTTCGACTTGATGAACGACGGAGTAGCTCGGGGCGGGCTCTACTGTATGCCGATGCGCCGAACACTGTGACAAATGGCCGTGGGCCTGGGGACTACAAAGCACAGTAAACAGAGCCGGAGCTGCCGCCGCCTCACACAGCCGATCTTTTTTTACAGGGCTTCCTTCGAACATCATTCATCTTCTTCGTGGCTTGATGAAACTGTAGCGAACGCACAATAAGGATGGCGTATTAGTTCATACTGTACGCCGGAAGACACAGTTGTTGTTTTGTTTTTTTCGTCATCTCTGAATTATGGCCCTCCTGCACAGCCGTTTTCCTGCCTTAGATCAATATGGAGGCGTTCATATTATGTAATGTTGTCGGTTTTAATCAAATAAACAGTTATGAGGAATGATTCATTAAGAATTCTGCCCAACATTGGACGTGTTTTAACTGTTTCTGGCATTTTGATGAGTTGCATTCCTGCCTTTATTTGAATTCATATCTGAGACAGATTTAATTTTGCCATCATTAAACATCAAGGTAAATGGTTTTCAACCAAAGTCACAAAAAGAAAAGGATGGGCACGCAGTACAAAAATAAAAAAAAGGGTTTGCACAGCCAAATCGATCAACTTCCTCCTCTAATTCAGCTCTGTCATTGATGCTCAGCACATGGGAGTAAAATGGACAGACATTTCGTTCAACTTCTGAGTCTTTTAACCTTTGTCCGCAACAACGAGCCATCGCAGCTGATTGAGAATAAAATTCTCAGAGCAGAGATTCTTCAGACCTCTTCAGGGCTGAGTCTTCTGTTGTTTGTCATTTTAGAGAAAACGTTCTGCCGGCATTTCAATGTGAAACTTGATTGATTTTTTTTCATAAAATTTTCCAGTCAATTCAAATGAGGAATTTGACTCCTCTCCTGTAACAACCTGAACATTAAAATGTTCTAATACTGTGGGTTGGTCTGTATGTTCCACACAGGTCCACACAACCCGATCCCATTCCAAATGTACAAACTGACGCTTATTGGTCAGGACTCCTTGGCGTCACTTTTTAATGCACTGGGTAGCCCTACGTGTTGTTTTACGACGTGTCACTACAGTCGCAGTTTTAAACACGTGGTAAACATTGTGAATTCAAACAAAACTACTTGGTTAGGTTGATGAATTGATCATGGTTTGGGTTCAAATAAGTATGTTTGTTGCTCATATTAAGTCTACGTAAATTAAAAAGTCAATGTAAACAAGTCAACTCTGACTTTTGGTTTCACAAGGGACACAAACAACCGGCTTCTGGTTTTAAAGTGATGTGTTTATTTGACCCAGCCATCCACCTCTTCCCTATGCGGATGTTGTCTCTTCCGGAGAGCTTGCCATAAACCACTTTTCTTTCTAATTGCAGGAGGTGAATCTTCTGGTTGCAAACAGAAGTCTGATTGTATAGAATTCTATGAGAAAATGACCCTACTTCTCACTCGACTTAATCCTTCAGTAAACATTGTAAACATGAGTTTATGGTCTCAAAACCTTGTTTCAAGTCTTCTTCAATACAACATGATGCTCATATAATCAATTATGGTCCATTTAGAGTAAAATAGACCATAAAGCAGAGTATGCTTAAGGGCGTGGCTACCATGTGAGTGACAGGTTGATACCACAGCATTGTTTGTTCATTAAAGTTAATTGGAACCTTTTTGGTCACCTAGAAATGTCTCATTATGCGTTTTTCATGTCACCTCTGGTTGAAAAAATTGCCAAAAACCGAGATGGCGACGGTGGTAATCCAAGATGGCGACTGCCAAAAAAACGGAATCAAGGTTTCAAAATGGCAGTCCACAAACCAATGGATGACACCATGGTAACTGTGTCTACATCTTACATACAGTCAATGGGTGCATCTCTAACAGACAATCAAGGGTGTCTTGTGCAACGGTATCAGACATTGAGGACCGTGACAAAGCATCGGTTGGCTATTTGACGCCATGGGAATAAGACCAGACTGCACATGTGGTTGTTTTGGATTGTTGTCAACTTTTGTTTGCGTCTCTGGGACAATTTCAATAAGTCATTCTGAAGACACTTCCTATTAAAGGTAGCCACTATGTATATTAGTTTTTTTGGGAGGATTTTTGGTGAAAGGTTAAAAAGACTAAATTATGAAACTGAAGGGATGTTGTTCACTGAATTAAAGAAGCAATCTGACAGATTTGTGTTTATTATTTCTCTGCCAGACCATATGGTAAGTGCTATTATTGCCATTATTGTTGCACCACTTTATGGCTCAGAAAATAAGGTGAATGCCAACACATTTGTCCTCTAATATTGTACTCCCTCGTACTTTTTTCTTTCAAGTTTGTTCCTGAAAGCAGTCTGACAAACTTTGACAAACACGCTTTATAAATAAATTTACCCTGACCGCAGCCATTGTTGCTAAGCAACCCTTCTCCGAAGACTTCCACCATAGGACGTCTTGCCCAAAAGAGACAAACAGACCGACAGGAGTTTGACTGAAACAAACCATGTAATATAAAAACAAACACGGGATGTGGGGAAGTATTGTGTTCTCTCTCCACAACAGCCGTTCTCCAAAGGAAACGCTTGCCAGGAGGCTTAAGTCAACTCAGCTGGCAGCACAGATGCTGTCCATTCCTTTCAACGCGGTTGCCAACGCATGGAGCACCAAACCCTCTGTGAAGCCAATATCAAAATGGAGAGCTGTGATTCCTGCTCAGCCTCCGGCTCGCTGGGAGAGATGCCCCTTGATTGTTGCGCTACAAAAACTCAGCAGAACCCATGTGATGGAAACTTTCATTTCAGTCTCTCCGTACCTTTAGAGGGCCGTGTTGTGTTAGACATAGAAACACAACAAATTTTATGACAGGTGGAGTATCTCTGCGAGAATGATACATAATTAGAGGCATCATTGCCTCAAGATGAGGCATAAATCTAAACAATATTTTTATAAAACGTCTATTAGACGGGTGTATTCACCAGATAATCACTGCCTGCAGGTTGAATGAAATGAGGTTAATTAGAAGGCCACTGGAGAATGGAAATATAAAAATATAACTGAACTTCACAAGTCATGACGTGTTGCTGAAGTTTGGCATAACTTTGGATTCTAAAATGTGGTGGGAAGTAATATCTATACCCGTAAATTATAAATACAATAGAAAGCTAACTTTCTGGCTGGCCACCAGTTGGTGACTGTTCTTTCCTTTTCAACAAGTCTTTTGTCGTAAGCAAAAGGGACTGACACTGACATTTTTGCTGATCTAGTGTTCCATCAGTACGACAAAGATAAACTAAATCTTGGTTACATTGTTAAGGTCTGGTAAGGTTTTAAAAAATGGAAAAGGCCATGGTTAAGGTTATGAATAGATTACCTACACAATTAAAGGAAACCTTGCCAAGCTCTAACCTAGACATGAACTGAACTGAACCAGTCTGTAAGGGGTGAGATGTAAACCATGTTCCCCAGTGACATGCTGTGTGGACTCAACCCTCCACCTGACGCTCTACAGGGACTGCCCATTGTTCTGACAGCCCATTATTCTAGAACCTCAATCATCCAAAAAATGTCCCATTGGACCCATTTGTCCGCCAGCGTTATCCCTAATTGGATAATACTCCTTGATTTTGTTGGTTGGGTCAGTTAGATCTCAGCATGAGGAGGGAGTCTACTTAGAGTAAGGGTAAATATATCAAGGTAAACCAATTAGAGGTAGAGTAGGGCGGGTCAGGCCTTCGCCATGGTCTAAAAAAAAAAACTGGGAAGGTCTGTTGAAGTCATTATGCATAATAATTAGCCATGTGCTTCTGTTTGTCGTAGGGACCAGAGCCTTTGTATTTTCTGACCAATGGGCGTTTGTTTTCGAAAACAACAAACATGGCCTGATTGTGGTGTTTTATTCAAAAAAGTTATGAATGTTTCAGATGCTGTCTGTCTTCAGAAACAGCAACTGTCAGTTATTTGTTTGCACAGAGCATTTGTTTTCATCTCCTTACCGCCACAGGTTGATTGTGGGTTAGTTGCTGCTCATTGAGATTCTGGATTTACATGAGAGGGAAAGCCTGTGTAAATTCTGCATAAACATGCCTGTAGATGTGCAGAAGACATGGCCACATACTCACTAATGGTCCCTGTGGCACTTATTTCCATTTCGACCAGTTGAAGATTGTTTTCACTATTTTAAGTGAAGAAATACCAGACCATAAGTCCCAGAATTCCCAACAATAACTGCTGCACCTCACAGTTTATCCAGTGCCAACACTCAGTGCTAATTTAGGGAGTAGTGTGCCACATGTAGATAAGCGGAAAGTAAGGGTGTGAAGGTCGAGGTGGTGAATAGGTGTGTTGCAAGTTCAACTTTCATCCAAGAGACCACATTTTTCATCCTTTAACACAACAGTGCCAACAGGAGGAAAACCAATGCACGGCGTCATGTTATTTTATTTAGTTATTTCTCTTATTTTGCACTTGCACATGCTTTTTATGATTGTTTTTTTTGTACTTTTAATGCTGTAATTCCTTTATGAATACACTAATTACAAATGTTACACTTATTGCAACTAGTGGCTGCTAAATAAACAGTACAACTAAGATTTCCTAATCTAGAGGCCCTCAGGCCATAATTTTCCCAGGAGATTGTAACCCGCTGGGCAGAATTGCATAGTGAAAGCGGGGCTTAAAGGGAATTAATTTTAATTGATGGTGTCATTATTCGTTATTGCGCAAAAATACTTTTCTCTATTGCTACTTTAATATACAAATAGGACATGAATTTATTGTGAACAGCTCTGCGAGGGATCATCAATGGTAGCCTACAAAAGACACTATTCCTGAGGACAAAAAGTCTAAATAAACAATGCTTTGGAGAGAGCACGTCTACTTTTTACCAGAACAAGAGTGCTCAGCCTCCCCACAGTGTCATTTTTCATTTTTCTTATCTTCTGCACCTTGAAGGCTGCCACAGAGGAGAAGTCTGCAGCGCTGCGCTCCAGGAAGGCTTCAGTGGTCTCCAGAGGAAAAAGTCTTCGTTTAGTATTGAACAGTCCAGTAACCATGTCTTTGAGCTCCGTCTGAGGCCACTGCCTCCTCTCTGAAACTTCCAATTGCGAGTTTTCTTATGGGGAGGGGGAGATGCATTGCATTTTCTCAGTATCTCGGCAGATATCAATACTTTTTTCTCGACAGTGTCTGGGCTTTGAATTGCTCGCCCACAAATGTCACAAAATTGAAATTCTCGAGGATCTGTTGACAGTCGATTCGGGGGAAATAGAGGGAAAAAAATGAAGAGGAGCAAGATTCGTCAGGGCTGTTTAGTGTTTTTATGCAGCTGACACTGGGGAAATGGGTAACGCCTTATTTGCTGCGGGGTGGGATTTTGCTATTGCTGACAATTTTCACAGTTCGGAGTTCTGCACATCTAAGTAAAGCCTTAAACACTTGATGAAAGCAGAAAAAAAGCAATTGCCACTGTCATCTGCAAAATGGGATTTGTGATATATAGGCAGCTCTTTCTTATCCACTGTCTCTTACGTAAAGTATATGTCTGGCAACACAGCCTGTTTTAATCGCAGCATGAACTCCACATGCCCACATGGTTTTATCCCGTAAGAGCTCTATGTTTTCCCTGATCGTCTCTGACAGTTTCTATCGAGAGTGGACATGTAATGCAGCTTTTATACTTCTGTTGTGTCTTCTGAAAAAATCCGGTGGCTCTCTGCATTTTAGCTTGTCATCTCAAGCCCTCTTGGCGATTGCAGAGGGTAAAGGACAAGAGAAAGAGGATCAAAGACATTTACCCTGAATTCACACCGTCCATTCAATGTGCACTTTTTTTCAGAATGTGCATGTAATATGTTTTTTAACTTATCTTTGTAAGAAAGGACATGTTAAGAGTACAACACGTTTCCAGGTCTTTGGAATAACCAATTTCTTGTCTGGAAGATACAGAGAAATGATCTACGTTGTCATTAAGGGTTTGATGACTTCTTGGGCAAACAACCCACTTTTATTATTTGTTAATAAAAGAATATTTATTCCCTCTCGTTGGAAACTTTACTTCCTGTGCACCACAGTTTTCTTTTCCCTCAGACATTACGACAACAAATGTAAAACCATTGGTGCTTAATGCCTGCTGTGATGTGTCATCCAGCAGTGAAACAGAGCAAAAAAAAGCCACAGCTTGATTAACCAAGAACTGCTTGGCCCCTGAGCTGTGAGACCTTGTATTCAGTGTGCACACAACCAGAACATCAATGACCTTGACCCCGTTTGGCAAAATGTTACTCATCACTCATGGTGCTAGTCGCAAATGTTTCTTGATGGAGTCCCTGATGGTCAGAGAGGTCTCTGCTGCCGAGTCACTTCATGCGAATTGTCAAATATCCTGTATATAATGTTATTTTTCCTTTATTGGAATAGTTTTAGGAGGAATCTAGATAGGAAACGGGACACTGGATATTCAAGATTACTCCTGAAATTCATTTTTAGCCAATCATTTTAAGCATTTAAAGCATCATTCCTTATCTTCTCATAAAAAAAAGTTTTTGCGACAAGACCGGTCTCATTGTGTTGGTGGTGGGGGAGCGTGTATTGCAGATTATGGATTTAATGAAGCACAAAGTCACCAAAAGCAGATTTTATGTTAGGTTTTATTGTTACTGTTTTATTATGTCTCTACTGTATGATGTTGACTCCTCTCCCCCCCACTAAATGCACTGGGCTGGTGGGTTTGCTTCAGTTGGTGTTGTCTTTAAAGCTCAGATGGGCTTAATTACTCAAAATGTTGGCCGTTGGCCCAGAACCTCTGGCAGGTAAAGATTCTTTTGAAAAGTATTGAACACGGACTCTGTCCTGCCTGCAATCCAGTGATGCCATTTCATTATTAAAATGTTTGACCAGAGATTGTTTATGACCACAGATATCCACACAGTGCGTCGGCATTGTTTGGCAGGCGTTGATGTCTTCTGTTCCCCTGCTGATTGCCTTGTACAATATGCAGAGCCAGAGCGACGCTCGGATCCCTAAAGAGTCTTGACATCAAGTCATTTCTGTAATCAGTAAAATATGTCTTATGAACTGATATCATTCTTTTGTTTAATGGCTTTTTTTCATGTTTAGGGCTTTGCATTGTGCCTCAAATAGCCGTAGACTCAGCAAAGCAAGGTTCCAGAGCACAACGGGAGAGGCACAATTTTATTAACAGATAACATTAAAAACAAAGAGGAGCAAACTTTGCATTTCGCATGATGCTTAATTTGCTTTGTGCTTAATAAAATAAAGTGCTGCAGGGATGACATATTTTTGGAGGCCAACCACGAATATATCACATTGGTTCCCTCGACAAAAAGCCAAGGAGATTTTTCCTTTGGATTTTGGATCATTGCATAAAATAAGCTCTGTAGCAAACAAACGTTTATAATTACACTTTTTGTTCAACAAGATCATCTTCACAAATGAACACCACTTTTATGACTTTTGAAGCATATATGCAAATGCTTGAAGTTAGAGTTCCTGTGACTTCACGTCACCACAACTAAGATAAAGGAAAACTAGCGTTCAGCGTGATGACGGTTTAGAAGTCTGATTCAGCCAATTGTAAGCAACCACCTTTTTTTAGGACTTCAAAAGTCACAAGGGAGATATTTACTGACGTGATGTGATGTGATGTGAATTTTAACCTCTTAAGAAAATCCCTCTAATACAACTGTATTGTAAGTGGGGAGGAAATTATCCCGTGATGTCATAGAGCCGAGACCTTTTTTAGGCATTTAACCAAAAAAACATTTGGACTTTGATACCAGGAAATTGAAAATGCAAATAAAAAAGCTAAACTTATTTTCGTATATTAGGACTCTTTCCTGAAGCACTCTATTGCCAACAAATGTGCCTTTAAAAAAAACAGGTGCTGATTAGCAAAATATCCAACAGGTTCACATTCCCAAAAACAAGGGCACTTCAAAAAGTCAAAAATAAGCAATAGCCACTTTAATTCTACAGTACAAAATTTAATAATATATTACATTTAATCTTTAATTAAATAATTTCCTCAAGATACCATTAATACCATCAACTCACTTTGATTCTTTGGTATAATTGTTCATTAACAATTTACTGAGATGATTTGGATCATCTTCCCACTCGACCGTAAAAAAGATTCGGTCGAAGATTCAGTTTTTCTAAAATTGAGACCTCAGTCGGTTTATTTTCTTCCTTTAGTCTTATAATTTGCACCAGATTTTTTCGGTCAGCCTTTAACATTGTTAAATGCTGTGTTGAAGACAGTGGAGGCCAAACATGTTTTTGGCGATGGTCTCCATTGTCGCTGCTTCGGAGAGCAGACAGCAGGGGGAGGACCTAAACGCAGAGAAAGGATGAGGAGATGGGAGGAACAATGCAATGATTTATTGGAAGGGGCTTACAGGCTTAGAGTCCAAACGACAGGCAAGAAATAGCAGAAAAGGTCACGGGCAAACAGGTAACAGAACAACAAACAAAAGATGAAGACAAACCGAAAAAGAGCAAAGGAACTGGGCTGGTATGGAGACGGAGGAGGGTGAGAACAGGTGAGCAGGACATCAGGTGACTGCAGAGCCAATGGGGGAAAGGTGCAGTGGTGAAAGTAGGCCGGTGTGGTCCGGTACTCCACATCAGTGGTCCCCAACCTTTTTTGCACACCTGTACACACCTGTAGTGATGGACCCATATTTTAAGTAGGACTCCTGATATTGTCTTTTAAATGCAGCTTTCTTTTTCTTGGAAGTCGTAGGCTCTTCTTCTTCTGTCTCCTCATTGGGCATTTCCCCTTTACAAAGAAGCTCTCCAAAGACTTTTGTTTTTATTAATTTTTACTCACTTGTGGGCTTAATTTTTTGGGGTAACGTATCACGTGACCGAGACGAGCACACAGGTGGATTCATCCGGCAATTTTTCAAAATAAAACATCTTTCAGGCCGTGACAATGAATCAAATATTTTTTTCATTCATTCTTTCTGTGCGGCCCGGTACCAAGGGACCCACGGACCGGTACTGGTCCACGACCCGGTGGTTGGGGACCACTGCTCTACGCCACTAAAAGATCGAGTCACATTTCAACAAGAAAACACATCCGCTAACGTAACTTTGCCGATGAGGTTATGTTTTCGGCTTGGTTTGTCTGTTTTTTCGTACACGTATTAACATTGAGAGAAAGGGCATTTGTGCTTAATTTATGTAGTTTGGGAATAATCGGAAAAAGTAGCAATAGCAATAGTTTTCGACTGGGAAAATTCACGTGAATGCTCCCTCCTCGTAACAACCCAAAAAGCAGTGAATGTGTTGTTTAAGCAATGAAACACAACACATCTTCTTTAGCTTCCATGTCCTTTTCACATTTCGACCTCAAGCTCAAGAATACATCAAAGTTGGAAGAACGACCTCCCAACTCGGGATATAGGACCATCCGAGGAGCACATGAATACATCATTGTCTGTGCTCTCCGAGTAACATTCTAGTTTTCTTATGAATTGCTTTGAAATTGTTTCATTGATGGCGTATTTGTGTCAAACACAGACCTGCAGGTTTTGTTATCCATGCCTGCCACCTTTCCAAAACTGTAGTTTGCCTAATGCTGGTAAAAGTCGACTTCTGCTGCAGCCGACTGTCTGATATCGAGTGCTGCTGGTTTTTGACAGGTAATCTTTTCTTGTAAAAAATCTCGAAAGTAAAATGATAGACAAAATAATTCAGTAACTCTAACAGTGCATGCACATCTTTACTTCCTCAACACGCACAGTGTCTGCAAACTGCTCAACTGCTGACAGTGAGTTTCTTCCGATTTAAAACAAAACAGATTGTTGTGATTTTGAAAGTGTTGTCAACACTCACAAATTATTCCGTAGCACTTACACCATCATACAAGAAACAACAATCACAGCAAAATGTTGACTTATTTATTCTCAAAACATTAGTTATGTAATTAATGTCATCTGAGGAAAAGAAAAGGCTATTTTTATTATTTTAGGAAAGTTACAGAGCCCACGAAGAAATGTGTGTCTGCTGCATCCGTGTCTGTCTCCTTTTAAATGACTGGCAGAGTGCCCCTACCCCACTGATAGAGTGTAATACTGTGAATTATGATCCATGGCAAACATGTTATCTATCTTTTCTATTTTGCTGCATTTGGACGCTTTTGAGTGGGGTGCCCGAGGACCCCAATACATTGGTAGTTAAAATTATTATTTAAAAAGCACTAATTGAAACAGATAAAACAATGACATGAAGTCATTAGGAACAAATTGATTTACAAAATCATGAAAAATTGGAGCGATAGAATTAAGCACCCGTGAAATTCATTGTATCAAGTATTTCTTATTTCTTCCCACACCATAAAGGCATTGAAAAAAATGTTTTACTCGATTACCTGGTAATTGAGTAGAATTGTACAATGTTTGCATCTTATTCCATTTTCTTCTTTTTTACTAATTTAGTGACACTGCACCATAAGCTGTTTCGAAATTTAATTGAGTTGGGACAAGACTATACTGCAATTGGTTAAATTGTAAGATTATGATAAAACAAAAAAAAGTTCAGTCTGTAAAATGTTTGTTAACGGTGTCACCGAGTTGGCATCAGATCATCCAGCCACAACAGTAATCTATTGCACGTGTGTCTTTGGCGTATGATAACTGCAAATACCGCAACCAATGTCACACATGCCACATGGGCCTTCCACGAGCACAAAGTGTTTCATTTCCATTTCATTTCTTTCAGGGATTCATGTTATTGAAGCTGTCAAGTCCACGCTTTCACCAGTTGTGGCAACACTTAAACCACCTGGAACATGGTTTTGGAATTGCTAAAAAAAAGCTTGCGGAGTATGTACAGGGACTGGCTGTCAAAACACTTGCTATCACATCATATACACTGAACTTTTGCACATGCCATACAGAAAACCCAGTAGAAGAGGCAGTATATGGAAATGATGTGCTGAAGGTCACGAACAGATTGAATGAAATTGATTGCATCATGAAAGTAGTACCACGATCCCTTGTTAATATACAAGAACTGATTGTGATTTGATGTATATAAAAAGAAAATGCCTGAGGGTTTTTGCTCAGGTTGATGCTGTTGTTGTTTTCCTTCAATGTCTTAGCAAGTTTGGAACCGTTGGTGAACCCTTGGTATTAGAGGAGCCTGTTCCATAGAGGAAGAGGAGGTTACTACTCCTCTATCTTTTAGATGCAAGGAAGGGGAAGATAACATTTTTAAAATGAAGCTGAAGAGTAACTGGTTGAAATTAACTATTACCAAATCTAAGTATCATCAGTTAAATAATCTATATTCTGTGGAAAAATCTAAAAGAACAATATTGAAATTCGGAATAAAATGGTTCAACAGCGACACCTGCAGGGTCGGCAAGCAAGTGGTGGCAGGTGGGAAGGGGAGGACGGAAACCTGCAGTCCTCTTACGGCAGGACCTTGTTTATCAATTTAATGTACATCATTTTAATCACGCTAATCTGTTCTCAGCCAAAACACGTGAAATGATGCTCCAACGGAGGATGTCCTTCCTAACCAATCAACAACCAGAATACAATATTGATGTCATTGGGCCAATGATGATTTCCCAGTGCTAGATTAATATAGTGGAATTATTTGAAAATACATTTTAACATTTAAACACAAAAATACATTTACTATTTAGGCATTTTCAACACATCATCAGATTTACTGATCAAGCAGTAAGCTAGCTACTCACATTAGCCAACACACCAGTTGGCTTGTTGTGGCAGCTCTGAGGGACTGTAAGCTAATGGTGTAATGGTTGGGGGCTTCTGCACTCCGCTTACCCAGGACTGAATACTAGTACAGCAGACAGACTGCTCTACGGCATACAGGATGTTTACAATATAACGTACTGGATGCTGCGTCACACCTTTGTGGACTCACTGGCTTCTAGTGACATAACGTGCACGCAAGGTTCATTCCCATCCAGAACCCGCAGTAATTGTCTTTGGAAAACCCATGTAAATTATTGTTTTCCTGCTTAATAAGAACACATTTTTCACCAAAATAATAATAGAGCCATACCTGCCCTCTTTCAAAGAGATGCATCTCTATTTCATAAGTCCTGGCATATTGAAAGAAGGTCTGGATGCTTCCTCATAAATACCTAATCGTAAACAAGGCTAAGGAAGTGTCCTTCAACATTATCAACAAATATTACCCTGCACATAAACACAAAATGCACTCTCTCTGTTGAATATTCAGAAATTGTTTTACATCTATTTCGGCATTATAAATCACACCAAGACATTTTGGTATGGATCTTTAAGAGACTTATATTATTATGAGAACATGTGGCGTTTGTCTTCTTTTCTTGGTTTTGTGAAGAAACCAATTATTCTACTAATAAATTTGAAAATGATGCTGGCAAAATGTTTTAATCATAGGTATAAATCTAACAATAAAAACCCTTTCTTTTCCTGAATGATGTACAGCAATACGTGAAACAATTTTTTAATTCGACTGACAAAAAGGCTATCAAGACATGTTTAATGTTTGCGTTTTATAATATTTGTATCTAATGGGCTATACCCTTGGCTCTTACGATATTGCTCTGTTTGTATAGTGTCCCCTGTAATCCAATTTGTTTGTTTAATAAACCAAAAATGAAAGTAAAGCTAAGTAAGCCAAGCAAAGTAAAATAACATGGGTTTTCCTCCTGTACTTTTGAGTCGACAACTGCTATTGTTGGTCTATGGCCCATTGTCTGGGTGAATACTTGATTCTGATTGGATGCAGGTTATTTCCTGATAAAGAACACCTACCAAGTACTTCCAGTAGTAGCACTTGCAGTACCGCCTCACGTTTCTTTGCCTCCACCTTATCTAACTGAACGTTTTTGCCAAGTTTAAATAAATTCTCTTAAGATACAAAAGGTTGAGAACCGTTGCACTATTGTATTTTCACTTAGTTTGACAGGGAGGTACAACTATTGGTCATTAGCATAAGAATATAAAGACAAAACAAACAACAAAACAAAAAAAATATATTTTCTTGGACTTTTCTTACATTTCTCAGAGGCCGGTTCATTTTTATCTCTCATCTTGACTGGGAGGTACAGTTATGAGTTATGAGCATATAGAAGAATATAAAGATTTGATGAAGAATTAACTGTTTTTGAAGAAAAGCACATTTTAATGTTACTAGACTTTTCCATTTCTGATGAGGAAACCATTTCAGCTCAAACACTTTAGAAGAGAGTTTCTTTGATGTTTAGTACAATCATGTTCAGGTTTGTTCAATAAAGAGGAACAACTTTTGTCTTTGATGGTTGTATGTAGATGTGAGCTTGTATTTTTATTCCAACTGACGTTTGCCAGGTTGTAAAACTTATAGATGACGATACGTCTTTAATAATGGTTCTGGAATAATATATCACAACATATTAGGCTAGTTTTGCACTTCACTATCATCACACGTTGTGTGCAGACACATAGAGACATTCAGGTAAACTATTTTGATCAGAAAAGATGTTTGGAACGAGCTTCAACACCTTGCAGAGGCCAAGTGACCTCACGGTTAGTTCATTCAATTTGTTAATTTATTTGTTGTCCAACACAAACCGATTGAAGTCTTTCCGCAAAGGTCAAAGTAATTATAAACGACTGCTTACAAGATAAACATCAAACAATTTTAATCTTTAAGTACTCACATTTAATAGAGCTCACTAACCGACACAAATCAGCAGATAGATAGTTGTTTCCCCCATCAGCCATTTGCTGTAAAAGGTATCTAGTTAATTATAGTCTGCTGAAAAATTAATAATGTACAATGGCTTGAAGGTGCTTGAAAGGCAGAAATGTGATCAGGAATTTTACTAAATTAAGGAAGATGCCAGTCCATATTAAATTTGTGTGTAACATGTCCACAAATGACTATTTATACAGGTTTTAATATGATTTTTGATTTGCTTTCTAATTTATTAAACTAGATAACACCAATTTAATTTAAGTGTTATTTATTTCTGGCCCAAAATTAAATGGGTGGCTGTTGATCCAGCCTGTATCAGAAGGTAAGTGTTGCATCACTTCTTTGTATTGATGTTCATCTGTTGGTGTTAAGATTCTGGAGATTCAAACTGTGACAGAGTGGGTGATGCAGCCAAATTCACCCTAAAGGCCTAGTTCTCTTCTCATGCACATATTTCTGTTATTCAACTGAACCAGGAAACAGTGATTTTAATTAAATTGAATCAACTATGGGAACACACCATTTGTCCCCATAGTTCACTATCATAATTTGAAGAATCTAACCATGCTTGTTAATTGTTTGGTTTGCCATAGTTCCATCATGATCTGTAACTGAAGACATTTACTTTCCCAGGTTTGATTGTGTTTTGTACTTTGTTTAATTACAGTTCATATAATATCAACGTCACTGGTTAAAGTTAAACACGGACAGGTATTGTTAAGTTTAGTTATTGTGTAATGATTTCATTAGTTAATCATGATGTTCCAGACGTTCCAGAGTTCAAGGAAGGTGCCCAACCATATCCTTTATTTATACATTGGATGATGTCAGCAGTGATATCATGGGGTTAGATCAAGTATAGGGGTATGGGGGAGTAGATCATATAAATGTATGTATTTAGGTTAGTTGTGATCTGTTATGCATGGTTGCAATTGTATAGCATATGGTAAACTATCTAAAAGTGTTTTCTACCTCAAGGTTTGTAGCAAGGTATAGCTTTTGTCACTTACCTGTTTAAGGCAATAATTAGTGTCACCTGCACTCATGGTACGAACTAGATGGTGATGCTGATGGAAGGCTCTATTTAAGCAGATGCATTTGGCTATTGGGGAACTGGATGTCAGTGGGTACGTGTGTGACATTAATCCTGTTAGTCTAAAGTAATCTAAATGAATATACGTTACCTCTTATTATGAGTTTAGTTGTATTCAGTGATGCCAAGTTAACTTTTTGTTTGTATATATTTTTGGTTACACGTGTAGCAGGGCCACTCTTGTAAATAAACACCTCGTGTCTGCCTCCTACCACTTTCCAAGCCACTCTGGTCAGGCTTCCTCACACAAACCACTTTCCATGTTTATGCGAAAGGCCAAACCGCCTCGGTCCAGAGGGAAAGAGGAGAAGAGTGGACACACAAGGGGCCAAAGGGAAAAAAAGATTGTTGAATGAGTATTTTCTCTGGTTCCAAGGCCATTGAAGGAAAATCCATCCAGCAGACATTGCCGTCGAGGAATCAATCTAACTCCCAAGAGACGATGGAGTCCCAGTTCCACCAAATACTCATGAGGAAATGGGAGGCTGTTGATCCAGCTGGTATCAGACGCTAAGTGTTATATTCCCTGTATTTAGGATGTATTGCTGAGGTGAAGATTTGGGTGATTTATACAACTTTCTAGGTTTATGCAAAAAGCAAAAAACAGCCTCGGTCTAGACAGGACGGGCTAACAGAGAGAGCAAATCTTTGGTTCTGATGCCACAAAGAAAAAACAGCAAGTGGTAGAAACAGGAGAGGCAAGGAAAGTATGTACACGCAGAGGCGGAACAATGTCATTTTGTTTTTATCACAGAGATTATACGTTGAATTTATATTTAACTGCTAATAATAAAGAGAATGATGCAATTTATAATCTGTGCAGTCACACAGAATGCTCCAGTCACAATGAAAATAAGAACTGGAATTGAGGGAAACGAAAGGCACAGTCTAAACAGGACGATGGCAGACGCAGAAGTTGTTTAAAGAAAGTCAGACCTGTTTATTCATTTTCCTATTGGTCTTCTTCACATGGATTACATCTCGAATTTAGATTTCATTGCTGATACTAAAGAGATTGAAACCATTTATAACCTTTGCAGCCATTGAAAATGCTTTGTTGACACCGTGAATAACACCTGGAGAGCAAGGAGACAAAAGGCGAAGTGGGGACAAGGTGCTGACATACGCAGGTACATTATTTTAGACCAACACACAAACACTCATTTGTTTTTGCAGCTCTTTTCACGAAATATCTTCAGGTCCAGAACAAACTATGACTTGTGATGGCTCTGCAATTATAAGGAGATTACACTTTTAACGCAACACTTTTGCATGAAATGAATTCTGGGTAATATTAAAAAGCTAAAGGTTCATCCAAATTATTTAAACCACGAGAGTGGACTACAAATGTCAGTAATAATCCTTCGTTGCACAGGAAAACTGTAGACCAATGTTTGAACAACTAAGGTAATGAAATGACACTCTTAAATAATTTCATTAAAACCGTAATTGCGAGCAGCTGGGACAAACTGCTCATGTTACTTGTAATTCAGAGATGGTGTGAAATCACTGCAAATCACTGTCAGTTACAATATCAATATTTCCTTTGTGCAATGATGTAGATTAAAATGTTCGATTTATATTTAGCTTTTTAACAGCTTAATAATATATCATAGGCCTAGCTTTTTTTTACTGATGCTTCTTGTTATTGAGAATGATAATTTGTTCATTGAAAGTTTGCTATATTTACTGTTTTTGTGTGTTTTTTTACTTATTTAAATAAATGCATATAAAATTAATGGAAAGGGTTGTCACTGTTTACTCATATTCATCAACACACATCCCATTAGTTTATGACTGTATGAAAATAACTGCTAAATCTGCGCAAGATAGGCGTATTGTTTGTTTTCATGGACGGCCGAATGGTGTGTCACTTTAAATGTTGCCGCCGCAAGGAATTGTGGGGCGGCATTATCTCCTTTCCTTTGGTAAAGGAAGATCCAGTGTCTCCTATGGTAAAGGAGCTAAGAAAGGAAGCATTTAAGCACCTTTTCTTAGCACTTAGAGAATTCGAACAATCCTTATCATGGCGGCCGCTTGGATACTTCCTGGTCATGTCACTCAGTTGGGAACCTTTCTAACAAAAATTACTCTTTGACCGCAGCCCTAGACCGGACAAAAACAGGAAACCAAAAGACACAATGCAATATACACAATATAATTCAATGAGATGTGTGGTGAGGAAATTTTCCCTCCAAAGGACTGCAAACTGGTCGCAGGTGTATCCCATGCTGCTAATTACTCAGCAATCATGTCTGCAGCTCTGGAGAGAGAAAACACAGAAACCACCTAGCAGTCATTTCTAGTTTTTCATTTCGTTTTCATTTCTTTCAGGGATTCATGTTATTGAAAGTGTCATGCATGCTTTCACCGGTTGCGGCAACACTTTAACCACTTGAAAGATGGTTTTGGAATTGCTTAAAAAATGACTGTTTTTAGCTTTTGGAGTGCATACAGTGACTGGCTGTCAAAACACACCACTTACTATCACATCATGTAGACTGGACTTATGCACATGGCATGAAACGCTCATTTTCATAGAGGAGATTGGTAGATGAGTGCATGGAAATTATGTGTTAAAGGTTTTGAATATGTTGTGACTGCATCATGAAACCCCCATCAGGTTGATGCTGCTGCTGTTTTTCATATTTCTGCAAGCAAGTTTGAAACTCTTGGTGAACTCTTGGTATACAGTGAAATATTATTGCAAATAGATGAAATACTTTACCTGAACTTACAATACAGGTCAAAAAACAAAACTAAACTAAACTAATCTCTGATATAGTAATATGTTAGTTATTTAAACATTGTTTATCAAAAGCATAATGCAATTTATTTTGGAAAGAAACACCAGTGGTGAGACAATTAAACGGATTGCTAACGAATCATCAAAAAATATTTATTTTTTTTGGTGGGAAAAAACAAAATGGAGTGGCTTAACAATCTCTCATCACACAGGTAAACTGTGTGTGAACAACCAATGCAATGTCACACTTAAATTATCAAAAAGACTGTTATTATGAGCAGCTAAATGGGAGATGGCTTGAAATTCCCCCATTCAGCCACTAGCAGTTATATCCAAATAAAATCCCAAATCAACGTTAATACAATTTACCAAATTAAAAGAAGTCTATAGTGTACTGTATTTGGTTTCAGTAAACTATAAATGTATCCAATTGTGACAATAGTGCTGCTCAAGAATGAACAAATTTATTCTTTAGCACATTTGATTGGTACTGGGTCTTCACGGGCTCCAGTAACTAGCCACATACTCACCTTCTCCCGCTCCACATATATATATATATATATATATATATATATATATATCCAGTCATATAAATGAAAACATTACAACCTTAAACCATAAAACTCAAAATCTTCTATATATTGAGAAGTCCAGACATCCCAGCTCTGGATTTAAATTGTCAATTTAGGCTCTTTATCTGCTGGGACTATACAGTAGTGTTAAGGCTAACCATCTTGGAATAAAAAAGGGAATGTTGAAAGTTTTCTCGTTCGTTCCAATCTGCTGACAGAATATGTAAGATGAATTTAGCTAACCTGTGGATTTGTTAAAAACCTGTTTTTCTTTTTAGTGATGTGGAGTTCCCAGATCTCAGTAATCAACTTGGTGATTACAATGTTATTGGACAAAGAATAATGACCAAAGTTGTAATAACCCAGAATTATCTTTTGAGTTATTTAAACTGCAATGTTGCCGGCACAGTTTGTGCCAGAATTTCACAAAATTCTCCTTGAAATGTTTGTGTATTCAGTCACTGTAGTTTTCCATTACATTTTCAATGACACGGCAAAATTAGTGTCATAATTAACTGGGACATTTATCACTAGGGTTGTAGTACTCCATGTATATTGATGTTGGTAATAAAAAAACACACCTAAAAGTCAAAAGTCAACTTTACCCCCTCCATTTGTATTTATTGGCTTCTTTGTATGCCATGCACTTGAATCTTCAAACACTGAAAAAATGTATATGAATTTCAATCGGATTTTACAAACTGCGATTATTCTATTAACTCACTTGAAGATAAAAGTGGTAGAGAGTTGTTAAAACACTATCCAACCTGGTCTCACTAAATAGTGCATGAATAACTAAACAGTTTCTTAAGTCAGTTTGCAACATCATTTTTGCTTTTATTGAGTTATTTCACACCATTTTTTGCTCATCGATGTACTGACTGCAATGTAAATACATCTGCATGAATATGTTTCGCTCTGAGCTAGTGATGTAGAACAACGGGAGAGACACAGAGAGCTAGTTCAGTAATAAAAAAAAGCAAGAAAAACAACTTAATGTAAGTGGGCAGGAAACACTAACACAGGACTTTCACCTGGGAGACCGGTGTTCATGTCCTGTGTGAAATCACGTCTTGTTGACTTGTTTTAAATTCCGTTATTGACGTGTGAGAAGTGTTTTCTGTTCTTTTTATTTTCCGTACTCATTTTAAGCCAAACATGATGTTTTTCCTAACTCTAGACAACCATTTTTTGTTGCCCAAACTGGGACCGTTATCGTCGTTCTGTTACTAAAACGTAACCGCGGCAGTTTCACATGGCGTAAGTAACGTAACGATAACCACGTGGTGTGAGATTAATTGTGAAAAAGTTTAAAATGCGCCCTTAAAAAGTTAAGTGCTATTTAAACGCCCACAATGTTCGATCACATGTGATATCATCTTAAAAATTCTTAATTTCCCTTATATTTCTACAGTGGGAGAAAGCAATCTCATCATCTCTATAGTTTCTGTGTGTTCCTCTTTGCAAACTTAGTCGCAGTGGGTTGACTTCAATCTGTGCAATCACGATGACAAACGTTGTCATTTGAAGATTTTGAAGTTGGTCATGAAGCTGTGAAATAAAAGGGTGAAGTAAGTGCTGTGTGGCGAGCGTTTCAATAAACACTTTTAAAGCATCATTAGCACCCTCATTACACAACACATAACATGGTCAAGCAGCAGCTCCATCTAGTTTAATTAGTATGATTGACCTCGTCATGTCAGCGTCAGCTATGCACGTTTAGTGCAGCAAGTGATGACTTAAACAATCCACTGAATGTACCACTCATTTAAACAAATACACTCATATAATATGTGAGTTGCAGCTATTCAAAGCAGTCCTCAACATGGACAGACAATTCCCTTCTATGTTGTTGCAGTCCATCCATCAGAGAGCACAACGGTCTTCATTTATAGGGCTGCAAGAAGCCGAGCCCAAGGTGAGTTCTCACAGTTTGAGACACTCTGACCCTCATCAATGATTTGTGGCTGCTAGACAGGCCACCATTTCCCCTCCTGGCCCTCTGCTTTGTTTGGAGGCCTCGGGCCGGCGTGCGGCGGCTGCAGGATCCTTTCGAGGTGGTGACAGCAGTATAGAGGCAGGCCACGCGGCCATGGCGGCAATTAATGAGACACGCACGGGTAATGAGATCACAAAGCTTGTCGCAGAGAGGAGGATTACGAGGTACGGGTACAGAGCGCATCTGCACGTACAAGCCCAACTCACATTCCCATCAACGGCGGGCTCGCGGATAGAGACGCGCCAGCTGCGCGGGCTCATTTGCGCCGTCTGGGACTCCCGCTACTCCCAGTGGCGTCAGGTTCACGACTAGAAAAGACATCTGCCAAGCTGTTTTTTTCATCTCCTGCGAGGATTTCACTTGAAACGACAAGTCGGGAGCCCAAAACAATATTGCTCCAGATAATCAATTACCAATTGGGTTGAAAACATATTAATCTTTAACAACGCGTGCATCTAAACGGTTGTTTCGAATAAAAGCATTTGCTAAATCTCTCAAATTGGAAACCAATATTGTATATCATCGTACACGGAGACGGCATATGATGAATGACTGTGTGCAGAGACAGTGGCCATGACCTTTACATATTGCATCATCAACGCATTAATAATGCATGCCGTAGCACTTTGCTCGGTGCCATTACTATGTTTCATATTGTGAGTTGAAAAACAACAACAGTTCATTCCCCTACTTTTGCTTGCCCGCTTTGTCTGTCAACCAGACCTTTAGGGCCTGTTTAAAAATTAATGAGCAGTGCTTACACTGTAAATAACTGCTGGTAATGCACCGTGGGTTATTTGAAATGTAAAACCTGCTGTCACGCTTTGATTATCTATGTATCTGCCCTGAGCGCGGATCCGAGCGCAGAAGCAGTGTTCCATGCCGCATGGTCGCCAGCTGACTTATTAAGGCTCGCTGTCATTTGTGAGAGTGTTGAACAGTTCCCCTGAGTTGAGAAGCAATGGGGTAACTGCAGCAGCATTTTTGAGGGCACTTCATGTATAACGTGATGTAATTCTGAAGAGGTAATTATTTTTTTTCTTCAGACTCCCGAGGGTTTACTCGAGCAACACTGCTGACAATATGTTGGTGGGCAGATCGTTTTCGAAGGAACATCCATTCCTTAATTCCACAGAAAGACATTACAACCATTCATTCATTCATCTTATATTTCTTATACCCAGACGCTTTTCTCAGCAAATTACTAGCTGCGGGAGACGGACAAATGGCTTCAGGACCATGCGATCAATCAGCGTGTCAGTCCTCGTTAGTTTTGTTCTGGATGTACCCTTAAACAAGCCCGACCTCGTGTCTTTGTAATTGTGTGTCTCGCTACTGATACCAGGCTCCTGCGCCAGTGAATAATTAATTTGGGTAAATTGTGCTGTATAATTTGGATCCCTAGTCTTGTGGTCACCCTTATTCTATATCAAACTGGAAGTCTATTTTCTGCCCCATATCAATTTTTCATATGCAGCCATTTGTCCTCAGGGGACAAATGTCATCTCAGCACAGTTCTCACCTGTCCCCGCGCCATCCCACTGTTATTTCCCGGACTCTGAACGACACAAGGGAAAAGAGTTGGTTGCAACTATTCCTACTTAAAAAACATGTCCTACTTCTATCTGACATATAGTCCTGTTTCTTTGAACGATTGGGCTGCTTTGGATTCATATAAAAAGATATTTCACCACTGCTGAGCTTTTCAGAGCACACCCACTCTGCATAAATATCACCTCAAAGCTTTTTTTGTTCCCCTCATTTAATTTCATCCAGTTGCTACATTTCACCAGCGGCCACAATTGACCCGACACAGAGCAACATGAATGAGCTCCGGTGGCACCTGATTATCAACCTGCTTGATGAGTCCGGGCTCTGCCTCCCACCCATTACAAAAAGAAAAAAACAAGTGAGGCTTGCTCCAGATGGTCATGCCCTTTAGAAGTCTCTCTCTTCCCCGTAATGGAGCGAGTTGGCTCTTACTCCCCAGACTGAGTACTGGGATCAGTCCAGGCGGCTGCTGTTAATGAGCCTCGGTGTTCCCTCCTCTGTCATGCCGGGGTTTCTGGCTCGCCGTATACCGTGCTTCTGTTTTATCTGCCTGTGTTTCTGCATGTGATCGGACGGGGAATTGGGAAGCCGGTTGGCTCCCCTGAAACCAGGAGTGTCTGTCCGACGCGCGCTATCGAAGTGACTGACATGCTAACCTAATTGCGAATATACATCCAGGCAATTCTTCTGAAGAGCAGCCAATGTGTAAATTATGTTTGAAATAAACACATCAGAATATTCAGGCTGAAACACGCACATAGTGTCGATAAAATATGATTATCATAATAATAGAATTGATGGAAATTTAAGCAAACACCAAATAGTTGATTCCCTCCAAGCTAAACTGATTTATTTCTACTCCTGCACAATGTGACACTCTTCATCTTTCTTTGAATTCTCTCTACAAGAAAGTTACTTGAAGTGTAGTTCAATGTATCAGACTTAATTCAGACTGTAAGGGCTAGAATGAACATTTCAGAAATGAGGCTTAATTGGCACACACATTCTACTACCTGATCCACAACACTTTTTAAAAGTTACTACTACAACGGTTGTAATGTTAATGTAATCATCATCAATGAAATTCTTTTGAAGAATTATATCATGTGAATTTTGCAATTCTGGATCTGTTGAAAAGTGAAACAGTCCTGGTGACAGTTAGGAATACTTGTGCTTTGGGTAACGGCCAATACAGAGTACTGATGTGATACCAGTTTAATTAGTAAGCTATATACATAGTATTTTATGTATAAGGCAACATCAGACTTGACGTCAATTGCTATCCTAACTTGGTAAAACAAAATGAAACAAATAAATACATATATACGAATGTACTGAATGGTTAATTATTAAAACAATGGTATCCGATAGATTTGCATATTGTCACCGATCCAGCCTCAGCATCAGCGTCAGTATCGGTCCGATTTCCCAAATCAGTGTCGTTACGGGGGGGAATGGCCCCTTCCCCACTTCCTATCTCCCTACGTCCCGCGCACTTGATCGGACTACACCCATCTTTGAAGTCGACCTTCACTTGATCTCAACTGCACGCATGTAACGTTTCATAGAGACATTAGTGCTAGGAGGAAGAGTTTTTAAGTTTCTTGGCCACAAATTGTTTCCTCATCGGCTACGTGCTGCGGCTACATTGATGGGTTGCATTTGATACAGGATACAGCATGGGGGACACTTTTCACTTGAGAGAACTGCTAGATCTCACAATGCATTACAGCGAGGTCTGCAGAGTTACCTGTCATCACTTTCATGATTACTGACCATTCTGGGGTACTGGGTTAGGTAGGTTAGGCTGGAGATGTACAGCATACTGGGGACCAAGTGGGCTTCATTCTGGTGTGTGTAAGGATTACTGTCTTTTTCCATGCCCATCTATCGTTGATGTCATGGTAGGGTGTCCTAGCATCAGACTGATTGGCTGGCCTTTGAACATAAGCCTTGTTAAGAAACTTACTAATTTGCTGGTGTACACACAGTTTCACTGGTAGTAAAACCATGGATGTTTGGTTGTATGTTCACGGTCAGTAATTGCCCCTATTGAGAGGTGAAGATAACCTATGATTGAGTAGATGTTATTCTGTTTTTTGACACCTATCTATAATTGGTTATGACAATAGCTTTAGGTGAATAAATACTATTAATATTATCACATTTGACTGCCCCAACAGGATAGGTACCACAGACTAATTTAATAAAAATCTGTAACAAATATAAAAGCATATTATTTTTGGAACTGTATGCAGTGAATATACCGTAAAGCAATCAGGGCAAAATTTTGTCCCCCAAAAAATGAATCTGCTGATTTACAAACATCTATTTCCCGATTTAAGTATATGGGAAAAATATGTTTTGGCCCAATGACATCACGTGAGGGACCTGGAAGATGTAATTCCACCTTTTGGACACTATGTAAAAGTTGTGCTCTTCCTGGGGGCTTGAAATCAAATGAGGATCATTTGTAACAATATTGGTGGTCCTTTAACTTTCCATATTACGCCATCATCAGGTCAAAATTTGCCCATTTGTTTGTTTTATGGCCAATTACTTGCAAAATGAATGACACTCCCATGAGCCCCAGTCATACTTTGTATTATTTTGCTAATGCGCATGCTAACACGGTAAACAAAGATGTGAATATAGTAAACATTGTACTTGCTTAACATCAGCAATGGCAGCTGTTTTTTTCGTGGCTTGTTGAGGATTATAGCGGGGGTTTCCGCCTACTTCTATGGATTAGTCTATAGAGCTCATTGGAAATATTTAGACTGTGCTCGACAAGGGCTTAAAAGTGTGACCTTTTGTTCCATTATGAAAACCAACATTACACAATATGGCTAAGCCTTCCTATTGTGTCATTATTATTATTATACTATACATTATATATTATATTATATTATATTATTACATTTCATTTAGCAGACACTTTTATCCAAAGCGACTTACAATAAGTATTATATATGATGATGATCTTATTATGCTTTCGGTTTGGTTTGTTTGCATGTCTGTTTGTCAGGAGGAGTACGGTAAAACTTCCGGCTATGTTGTCATGAAACTTTGTGGAAGGGTGTGGCATGGGCCAAGGAAGAACTCAATTCAATTCTAGATCGGATCTGAATCACAGGGCGGGTTCAAGTGTTCTTTTTCATTCATGGTAACGTCCTTTGTGGATGACTGTGCTCTCCGAGTACTCTTCCAGCTAACATTATTATGATTGTGATAATTGCAAAGAAAATTTACATGGAAATAAATCTATTATAGGGTTAAAAGTCCACTTAACAGCTCTCAGGAGGGATTGCCCAGGACAGCTTCGGATACAAACCAAAAGGACAATTGATACTGCTGGCAAGAAACAGCCCACTCGGTAAAATTTAGAATCCATTAAAAAAAAAAATCAGCATAACTATTATTGCACATTTAGAGACAATCACATGCTGTCAATTCAAGGTTACATACAATTTTTTCCCCCAGTTGTTACTAATTGTTTCCCTTCAGGCAGATTGTCACACAGCCTCATCAGCTGTTATGTTTAATTTAGATGCAGGAGAGATGAGTCTGATGATGCGTTGCTGTGCTACAGAAGAAACACTTTCTCTCCTGCACAGATAAGCATCACACGTACTCTGGGGGTGGCATGTCAGACACGATGGCACAGACACAAGGCACATGGTTAGCTTTCCATGAAAAAATAATGCACTGTCCATCACCTCTCAATCTGGAGCAGCACATACTGCACACTCCTACAAAGGTGGGGAGTGCATATAGTGTCCCACTGGACACTGCTTGGTTCTCATAAAACCAGAACTGAATATAAATGTGCAGTGTGCATGTGACATATAATGTATGTAGCACTAGACAGTAAGAATAAAAGCAAATGTATTTACACTTGATTTTCACAATAATTAGCAGTGTGTCCGGATTCTTCCAGAAAATTAAGAGTCCATGGAAAGAGTTACTCCTCACAACTACAGTATGTACTAGAATTAAGTCTCTTGAGCTCTTTCTATACAATATGGATGACAGTATAATGAAAACATAAGCTATTCCTGCATCTGGCCAAACCAAAGGTGAATTATTTATGCTTCCACTATTTTTAATTATCCGTCACATTTCTTATAGTGGGCGACTGTGGCTTAGTGGTGAGCAGGGTCGTCCTTCAATCAGAGGCTCGGCAGTTCGATTCCCAGGCTCCGCTAGCCCATGTTGATGTGTCCTTGGGCAAGACACTTAACCCCAAATTTCTCCCATAGCTGTGTCTACAGTGTGTGAATATTAGCTACTCCTGATGTGCAGGTGGCACCTTAGCTCCTCCCATCAGTGTGTGAATGATGTAGTGTTAAAGCACTTTGAGTGGTCAGAGACTAGAAAAGCACTATACAAGTCCATTTACCATTTATAGGGATGCACTGATCCTGGGCTTTGGTTATCGGCACATACTGACTACCGATCCGATATCAGTGTTTAATGAATAAGCTGGATGCCTCTCTGTGGGGAGGTGACTGGGATCATTCTTATATGTGTATAGAAACATCAGGCTTGACTTAAACATTACTTTTTTCACAAAATGTAACAAATAAGTGCACAGATATAAATTTATTGAATTGTTTTTTGATTAATATAATGGTATTAGATACCAGATCGGCCTATAGTCATTGATACGCGATCCAGCTATTTGTGTCAGTATCGGAGAGCTATCAGTATTGGCAGGGTTGTATCTCTGATTTTTGTGATGTGCCATTATTTTCTGCTTGTACCTTGTACAGTGCATCTTTGAGATTGGAGATTATGACACCTGCGAAGATTGTCACCCAATTTCAAAATGGGGTAGGATTTTAAAACTCCTATTCCTACAGTTAGTACCCTGTCTTGTCTGTGGCCAAATAAAAGTTGGCCAAAAGCCCATGTTCGCTCCCTTCCTTCACACATGAAGAGCCCTCTCCCTGAAGAGACAATTAGAGAGAGGAACCTGTGTTGCCTCAGCAAGCAAATAAAATTTCAGAGATGTAATAAGACAGAAGTGTGACTTAAGGCAATAGAGGAAGCCACCACAGACACATTACCGAGAGGTTTTCTGATTAAAGCTGCAACAGCTATAATAATATGACAAATGGTGGTGGGATTTTATACAATCACAGTCATTATGTTCCTTTTCAGTTGCACAGCTGTTTATAGGAAAAGCATTCATGTGACCATCTTTAACTTTGGAGGGTAGTGGGTGTGGTAGTGGTGTGTGTGGGGGGCGGGCAAAGGCTGGGAACAGCTTGAAGTTAAAGTATGAGAAGGCGCTGTCTCTGTGGGTTTTATCTGTCAGAAAAAGAAAGGCTCTCCTCTGGTCCCATGTGAAGCAATTTGTTGAGGCAGCACATAAATTACACAGCCAGGCTTGGGTGTCACTTATTACAGACAGGTCAGATCCCGATTGAAAGGTCTGGATATAAAAAGCATCTCTGATTTGTCTATTTCCTCTGAAATGTTACTCACAGCGAGTGGGAGGACATGCTATGAATCATTGCTAACAGCCACAGTGTGCAGCACGCAGGACTCTGGATATGTCACACAAAAATCATACCAGAGTTTGCAAAATCTGGAATGGTCACAGAAAGAAAACTACTGCATCTGACACGAGGAAGATGATTTTACTGCAACCTAATGTTGTCCAAGAAACTTTAAGTGGATATATGAAAATTGTATTTCAATACTTAACAGTGTTGTTCAAGTTCCTTAGAAATTGTAATTAATTACTCATTACCCACTAAGAAATAGTATTATTCTTCTTATTACATAACGGTGAAAGTAAATTGTTACATTGTTAAATTACTTTCAGCACAGATTTGTTTAAAGATTCCTTCCAACAAGTCCAACAGCCATACTCACACATCCTGTATTCTACATGTAAGAATAGAAAACCAAATATTGGGGTTGAACAATTAGCCTACTGTTTGGTGTTAATTACATACCATCAACAGCCTGTCGACGCATTTTCAGTTATTAAACGGTCGTTCTCATTGGAAACTCGTCGCATAAAAATATGGTTCCCATACAACAAAACTGCATTGCAAATTTATATTTTAATATTTAGTCCTGGATTATGTTCATGTTTGGCATATCACTAATAGTGGATGGGTCGACCCAGGAGGCCGCTGTTCGTCTCACGTGTGAAACTAAGTCAGCGTTGCCGTATTTATCTGTAAATTATATAATGTAAAAAACATTCTTATTTTAAGCCAGATCATGATGTTTTATTAAATCTGACCAAGTACTTTGTAGCATTTTTGTTTTGTTTAAATTTACAATGTTGGAAACCACATGGTTAAAACTGCGACCGTAATAGGGGAGAAAATATGTTTCCCTCAACATGTAATTAAAAATGCTGTTTAGTTGTATTTTGTAGTTGTAATTACAGGTTTGCACATGCGGACTCACATTCGTGGTATTAAAAATTTATAAAATTGCATTGTAAATTCAAACAAATAAACTACTTTTACGTTTGATTAAGGACAAGATGGTTTGGGGTAAAATAAGTATGTTTATTACGTGACTTAAGTTGTGTACGTGAGTTAGTCGATATAAATTAGTAGATGGTTGACTCTTGGTTTTACACGGAATTCAAACAGCGGTCTCTTGGGTGAAGGTCATGTGTGTTATAGTTAATGTAATTTTTTATTTTTCTTCATCATTTTCTTAATCACCTTTTTATCAATTGTCTTTTCTTTTTCAGATGTTTCACATGTTTATGCTTTTTTTGCTTTATGTGAAGCACTTGAAATTGCTTTTGTGTGTGTAATGTGCTGTGTGAATATACTTTTCGTCCCCTTTCATATTTCTCTAAGATAGATAAAGAAAATGGATACAATAAATCATTAACGATACTTTCTTGACAGTTTCCTGTGATAACAATCCTGTGATTTTTTTAAAGTGTGCAATGTATGAGAAAGTTTCACCCAGTTGATATCAAATAATCACAAAGTACAACAGATGTTCAGGGAGAGACACAAAGCAGCAGGACTCCCATATTGCATCGGATATTAAAATACCATACATTATAATTATGAACGTACACAGTTAGGGTGATAGGTGAGTAAGCACTTTTAGGTATTCTGTTTTCAACACACAGCAATGAAATAAAGGACATGTTGCATTATGTGTCTCTGTAATAAAATTATGTGATTAAAATAAAAGGACTCAAGCTTGTGTTGTGGCTCCAACATTAAAGTGGTGGATAGGACAAGTCTTTGCCCTTCATGTTTTCAATTTAACCCGCGTTGAATGAATGTAATTATGCAAATGACAATGGGATCATCAAAAGGCAGCTGTCTCGTTTTCTCCACAGTCAATCGATGAGATTTGGTTGAAATTCAGCTCTAAACCGTCCTTTTTGTCATAACAGCAGCCGATTCAACGCTAAGCTAGGTCTTTGTTTGCAATGTAAAGGCTCTCTAACACTGCTTAGAGAAAAGCTGACGTTCTGTCTTACGCACAGGTATCCAGCTTGAACAGCGCGCGCACACACACACACACACACACACACTGGAGCGTCCGGAGTTTTGAGTGTTTTTGCTCTGAGTAACTAATCGACAACAGTTTACGGCGGGGCCAAAAGAGAAGGAGAATGCCTTCAAACTCTCTTTGCGTCATTTCAAGCAAATGAATACAAAAATATCAATGAACATGTGTCAGTCCTCCTCCTTGACAATCATGGCGCAATTTGTTATGTTGGAGAGCTTAATCAGTCCAACAAAGTTGCTAAATGATTTTGCCTGGTACATTTTGGAGTAAACTTCTATGCAGACGATGTTCCCTGGAAACGTTAGTCCATTCAATGCTACATACAGAGTGGAGGACTCGGATACTGTTGGCCAGAAGGACGAACACATCTTGATTCAGCGTTGATTCTTTCAACATGTAACCAACGTGGTCTTTCTTTAAATTTAAGTGCTTTGTGTTGTCTAAGCAAATTGGTAAAACCGCTAAGGGAATAGCAGCTTAGGACAAAGACTGGAAACAAGAGGAAACAGCTAACCTGGCTCTGCAACAAAATCTGCCTCCAGTACCAGGAGTTCTCTAGCTCACAAATTAACACGTTATGTCTTATTTCATCCAGAAAATGGTGAAACTTTTGTTTCACGAGCAGTAACGTTTTGGAGTCTCTGCTTGTTGCCTAGTCACTTGGCAGACGAGCCTAAATGCATATTTTTACAACACCCGGTTTGCCTTTATTAACTGACGGGCGATGATGAAAAAAAAAGTAATTACTGTGAAGAGAGCAAATCTTTTGGATGAACAAACTGAACGATTAGTTTGTCAAAGACTCAAATGTGAAAGTGATATTTGCACATTTGTTTAAAAAAAAGGTTAAAAAGACAACCCAGAAATAAATGTGGTATTAAAAGTTTTTTGTTGTATTATACCTTGTCTTAACTCTTTTGTGCACTACAAGTGTAGTCTATATCTTCTGATATTCTTCTTGTCAATAGTTTTTAATTTGCACGTCCTACTTTTATTATTTCTTGTTTTCATTTCAGTATAATTAAACACATCTAAGAAACCAGACTCTTGCTTTCGTACAGCTTTCATTTGTGACCGGCATCTTTATCCAACTGAATTCTCTGTTCTCAGGTCGGTCAAGTTCAAGATCAGTCGTGTTTCACTTCAGTTCAGTGAACATACCTTTTTACTGAACATGATCTCATGATTCAGAACACTGAAAAGAACTGCTTAGCCCATCACTATATCTCACCAGAATGATTGAACCCGTCTACTATTACTGTGCTCTGCAACACTTACCCAGGTTGTTCAATATCAGGAAGTTCATAATGTAACACTTGGTGTCCCACCGGATTAGCCAGTAATTACATGAAATGAATACTTTAATTATGTAGACGCTTCTGATAACTGCATATTTGCCCTTGGTGTAGTTTGTATTCCTGGATCTCGAGCACATTCTCCACAGATCATGAAACTGAAATCTACCCTTGTAGTTTCCTTTCTATTTTGGGGGTGGGGAGGGGGTGGTATTTCACAAGGGAGTTGACTCTATTGATAATGATGTGCCTACTGCAGGAGTACCTTCCTCTGGGATTTGTCCTTACATGAATGGCCCCTGGAGTTATCATCTGTAAAGATAATGACTTTTTTTCTCTCTCTCTGTGCTGCTTAACCAGCCAAGGTCCTCAGAATGAGACCAGAAACCAAATGCCTACTCTGTATTGTCTGGACAAGGAGAAAAAGCCCCCTGCAAAAAAATGTATCACATCTCAGGTTTTTATCAGTATTTCCGTGTGGGTAATGTGTAATATAATTTCACCAAAGCATGGTGAAGTGTAGATTTTTAAGAGGACTGCTCCATTTTCCGTAAAAAAACTGGTGTTACTATGGATGAAAATATATTCAGGATAACCTTTATCCTGTACATGAAATTTACCAAACCAAGAAGTGTTCCATATGTAACTCCAATCTCTTGTATTCTCTCACAGAAAGAGCCTAATCGTATCAGTTGTTTATCATTCACAACTCATGTTTTTTAATGTTAACACGGGTTTCAAGGCTTCCTCTTCTCTTTTTGTTCTCGTGCAATTTTAATCATCTTGAGTACTTTTAATCCACTTAACTTTCATCTTTTGTGTCTGTGTGTTGTTTGTTTTTTTTGTCAGAAATAGTGTTTCCTCGTCCAGAACTCAATAAAAAAATCGGTGAAGCTCAAAGTCATTACCTTGAGTTAAACAAAGGAGCCAAACAAATGAATCAGCGGAGGACAGGGGTGTGAAAGTGGTGACACCAGTGGATGAGGTGAGGCACCCTGATTTGGGTTTGAGATCCAGAGTGGAGGGACTTTCAGACTGTTTGATTTATTCGAATTACAAAAGGACAGCACACCAATTTTTTCTTAATTGCCACATGGGAAGTATTATTAGTATTAATGAATCAAATTAGAACGCTATCTGAGACTTTCCTTTTTTACCATCCACATTAAGGATCCAGCATCCAGTCTTCAAGGACTTTTCGTGAGTTTATCGTGTTATGATTTATTTGAATGAATTGAGAGAACGGTTGGAATATTTGTTAACTGATGAATGATTTAGCAATATTTTTGCGACAAAAATATTTCAGGATTTTCCTATCCCAGGTATTCCTCAAAAATCTTGTTTTTATCCTTCTATCAAAACAAATTTAGGCTGCCTTTTTGTTTCACTAATCACTCAAATCACTGCTCCCGTGGGTAAAATATTATGCATTTACTATTGACATTCATAGAGATCTTTGTTCCTTATGATCTATGTATTGGCATGTACAGTATTTAACTGACTCACACTTAATTGATATTAATTTTAGATTGCCAGACAGTTTTACATTGAATACATGTACTGTATGTGTTGTCTATAGTTTCTTACCTCAAGAATTTTGATATCGCAGAATTGGTAGCTGATTTACATTTCATTTATACTTTGATTACAATTATGTAAATCGGCGTCCATAACAACAATGACATTGCTCTAACTGCTAGTTAGCTTGCTCGCTAATATTAGGTGTACACACTTAGAGTGGCTGTATGAGATACTTTTGCAAAAAATGTATCCAATGACAACATGACAGTGTGAGAGGTGTGCAGTTATGAACCTGCAGAGACTTATTAGCTGAAGCTCCTCTCTGCTCCTCCATAGTGAACTTGAGCTCATTAGATACCCTCAGGAGTTGGTAGAGAGAGAAATACATATTGGTTACATTTCATCCGTGGACACAAACGCGACTCCTAATGACTGGACGTGGAAATAAGTATTTGCTAACAAGGTGCTATATAAATACTGTGCTTTACTGTACTGTATCAAAGTATCAGAACTCTCAATCAACAGAGAAATGCCAAAACCCGTATTCAGAAACTGTGCCTTTTAAATGAGTCGTCAACTCTACCGTCACCAGTAGAAGTATACCGCTAAAATCTGGGAAGTTGACCCACACAGTGAGTCTCCGACTGCAGCGGGGCTTTTTCTCTCAAACCGGAGACGGCGGCCGCAAGCTAGCTATTCTCACACGCTCTAACACGTACTAACATGCATTAAAAGCACGCACAGCTGGCCCGGCTATGTCAATAAAGCAGTGAGATGCTCAGGTAACAACACACACAGAGAGCGACCATATTTCACTATATCTTTATGCGCTAAATGTTGAATACAGCTGCTTTAAACAGACAGGCGCCAAAACAGAGCGTTTCAGACAACGATTGAATACAAGTATGTTCAGACGGGACAGTATGAGAAAAATAATATCTTTATTGAACATTAAAGCAGGCAAACATGTTTTCGTAGAAATTCAAAATACAAGTATGAACCTGAACATGAGCATAATTTGTCTCCTTTAAATAATTTTGCCATGGCATTCAAATTATTATGAGAAAAAAAAAAACATTCTAATGGGTACTTTTTCATCATTCATAGAAGTGTGGGGTGTTCCAAAAACATGTGCATGTTAGGGATTAAATTAAAAAAATAAAAATAATAATCATATTATTGAACTTGAGAACTTGAGTCAAGGCTCATGAACGGCATCACCTGTCTGATCCGCATGCGGAAGGTATGTGAGGCACATACTGTATGCTGTGTATTCACGTTTTAACTGATGCAAAAATTATTTCATAATGCAGAACATTGTCTCCATAAAGCACACAGGCCACCAACCGCTAAGCATTCTCTGCTCGGATGCCATGGTGATGAGGAGGAAAGAGTTGGATATAGTTTGATACAAAGGGGGCTGGCCCGAACCTCGCTGTGCTTTATTGGCGTGAAAAAAATATTTCAGACAGACGCACTTTGGAGTTGTGAGCAGTCCTTTCATCCTCACTGCAGACTGTGCGGCTCGGCTCGGCTCTCCAGACGTCCTCTCTCCTCCTGCGTTACCGTCGCGTCTCCTCTCCTGGTGCAGGTAAGGCATCCGTCAAAGTTATTGTGCTACGTGCAATAGTGTGCGATCTTTCTCCAGTTCGGCGCGGATCTGCCTGCCCGCGTGCGGGTAATTCACTGCCTCGTCTCGCCTCGCCAAGGCTTTTTGCACAGGTAGCGGGTTAACCTTATAGAGATGAGATGATCCCCTTTTTGATGCGCTTTACACTTCCACGTGTCATCATCTTTAAGCATTTTTTTTTTTTTTAAAGAAAGTTGAAGACTAAGCAGCCAGCAGCGCATTCCGTACTGGAGGGGCAAACATCGTGATCCTTTTGCGCATTCCACCACGCCGCCGCGCACAGCCGTCTGCATGGATGCATGTGGTTGCCCGCGTTGAGGAGAGGGGTTCGCTTTAATGCACGAATAAGCCCATTTGTTTGACGCACATGAGCTGTGCGCATATGTCGAGGTCGAAGTGCGCATTCTCCCTCCCCTCATTCCATCACCGTTTAATTGATCAGGTGGACGCGCGAAGAGACACCTCACACGATGTTTTTCCTCACCGACTACTCTGGCATCCTTCTCGTGCATTAATATTATGAGATATACGGTTTTTTTTCTTCTTTTCTTCTCTCTATACACACTCAGAACAAATCCAAATACACTAGCTGTCAAGTATCCTAAATATGAATTAAAACGAGTAGGTGATTGAGCTTATCCTGAAAAGAATCGCCCACCAATGGTGTTTCTGAGTGTGTGTGTGTGTGTGTGTGTGTGTGTGTGTGTGTGAGTGAGTGAGTGTGTGTCCAGGATTTGTTCGCAGTTTCTGATGTTTATCTCACATTTCAAGTGCTTAGTCACTGCCTCACCTCCTTCTGCAGACTTCTCGAGCCATTCGTGTTAATTTGATGGGGTTTTTTTGTGTACAGAATCTTCTCATATAAAGGGATCATGAAAAGAAAAAAATATCCCCCACACACACAGACACACAGACACACACTCACTCAGCCAGCACCCAGTAAAGCACTACAGCACAATAAATATGCCACCAGCCATTGTCAAATGCAACCCCCCCCCCCAATTTCCCCACCCACCCCTAAAATTGTATTCAATGATCACTCTCCTCTGTCACTTAGTCCTGTGAAATGATGATTAATATTCCACTTTTTCACAATTTCCTAGCGCCGACTTAATAAACCTGCCACGTCCATGTAGCCCCATATATTACTCTCTGGGGGGTCATCGAGAGACTACATACGGCCCCCTTCACATCCTCATCAGCACATAACGACGGAGGCAAGCAGCCTTTCGGCCACCAAGGTTCCCTTCGTGTAAAGAAAAAATAGAAAAAACACACTGAGACGATACAGTGCATAAACAATTCACAAGAGTATCGTTTCATTCTTGTTCCACCTGGAGTGCAGCGCTGTCTGCATAAAATACAGCTGAGTAACCAACATAAAGTTCAATCTGCTTCTCGGTGTTTGCAAAATGAGCACGTAAGTTATGTGTCTTCCAGGGGTGCTTCAGGGCCTGTTTCTTTTTCTTTCTGAGGGAACCAGAGTTAGATGAGGACTCAGTTAATCCACCGTTCATTCAACAGAGGTGAACACAATGATGCACTCTGTGAAAATGACACATTTAAAAGGCTTTGATAATGTGGTTTTACACAGAAACTTCCACACTTGTTTTCATTCTGTGCTGTCTACTGGATTTATTTCTTGGAGGATGAAGTAAAGGCGTCCTGTACATGTCAGTGCATCCCTCCACATTTCAAAATATAAACCCTGTTTTTTTTTTCTTTTTCGGGGTTATCACCTCATTCTGCCCGGGGTCTCCGGGTTTTTGCTCAACAGCAGAAGTCTGAGCAAGTAGGTAGCGCCGGGTTGAAGGCTAATCTTCACACGGGTGAGAGATAACAGTGATGTATGGTGCGGATGGGTGCGGTTTAACACCCAGAGCCGACTGTTGGCTAGCGGGGTCGGGTTGCGTGATACTGGAGTGCTGCTTCAGCCAGCTCCTCTCATGCCTGGGATTTGGCTTGTCTTAATAGCCGCAGGTGGATGCAGGCAGAGGCAGCGCTGTGTATATATTCACAGCCGGCGGATGCTTCGATGAATGCTGCTTTGCCGCACAAGCATCTGTCAGTCGCTTCTGCTGTCCAAATAAAATACTTCTTTATTCGCCACCAGCCCTAGACAGGCAGCCAGTGGATACAGTGACGTGGTTATGTTGTATTTTGTTTCAGTTTTACTGTAAAACCAGGCGTTTACCTCCGGTTCTGCTAAGTGAAGCCGATGTGGAAGTGTCTTAAAACTTGCATTCTCTCTACTGACCAGCAGGGGGCGACTCCTCCGGTTGCAAAAAGATGTCCGATTGTATAGAAGTCTATGAGAAAATGACTCTACTTCTCACTTGATTTATTACCTCAGTAAACATTGTAAACATAAGTTTATGGTATCAATCTCTAGTTTCAAGTCTTCTTCAATACAGCATGATGTTCATTTAGTAAATGATGGTCCATTGAGAGTCAAATAGACCATAAAGCAGGGTATGCCTTAGGGCGGGGCTTACTGTGATTGACAGGTCGCTACCAGAGACGTATATGGCGTCACTATGTCACTCCTCCGCATTCTAAATATGTTTTGTTCTTTTGTTGCGAAAAAAACATGCGATGGCGAGATCGCCGAACTCGAGGCTTCCAAACGGCAGTCCACAAACCAATGGGTGACGCCACGATGACCATGTCCACATCTTATACAGTCTATGTGTAAAAGTGATGGCTGTGCTTTGGCCGAAAGGAGAAGCTACTCCTGGAAAAGATCTTAGCGGCACAACCACACCACTAAAGTACGCTGCTGTGAAGTACATTAGTGAAGTGATTTTGTAAATATAGAATTTGTGATCTTGTTTTTGTATAAAAAGCTAGGCGTGGGCAGTACGGTTGAAGTGAATATTATTAAAGCTGCAGTAATGTATTTCATTTTTTTCATCTTAACAATTTATTTACTATGTGTAATGCAATGTAAAACAATCTTGATGAATTAATTAATAAATAAGTTGTTGGTTATGAAATTGGACCATACTTGTATTGTTAATGATACAATATGAATGTCATCATGACACAATTACACGAAATTATAAATTTTAAATTTTATTTTGTCCATTCCTACTCCACGCACAAATGATCTTCTAACAGATTTGTTTATTAAAGCGACTACTAGGAACTTTCATTTTGTGTTGGTTTTGGCGACCCCCTGTGGACACACATGGTAGTGTTCTGGAGCGCCAGACTCCCTTTAGAAAACCTCTCATTTTACTGCAGTAGGGTCTGACAGTCATCAGTCCCGGTTCTGGTTATACGGCCTGGACCTCCAGCAGTATGGTGTCGGTGGAGGCTCCTAGTGGGGAGCGACTGAGCAGCGAGGCTGAGCTCCGCTCCTGGCCGGTGTGGAGAGACCGCGGCCGGACGTGGAGCACTCCACCTCCCGCTGGAGCTCCGACTGCAGGTCGAGGGTCTGTCCACAGGGGGGCTGGTCGCTATCCGAGGCCCTGCTGGGGCCTGAGCAGAAGGAGTTTTAAATGATTTCATCTAATTTTGCGCGCAATCTGACCCGGTGGTACCGATGACCAGCATTAAGAATGACTATATAAAAATAGTCAATTATCTTGCTGATAGTGTAGTTTACTTCAGTATTAAATTGAGATTAGATTGTTTTCATAACCAGTTTAAAGTTCCTCACAGTAACTTTAATTAAATTTCAGATCAGCAATTGTCAACCGATAGAATATTTTGCTTTGTGAGTGTGCTAATTTGTAACCATTTTAAAAACCTAAATGTACAGGTTTTTTATGTCTCTTCGATCCTGATGTTTGTCAACGTAATTATGCTGCAGCCGGGAGGAAGGACCGGACAGAGAGATATCAATCAAACGTGACCAGATCACACCTAAGAGGCCCTGCAGGGACGAGATTAAAAGTCATTTTTTTTTTTTTATTAGAAATGACCTTTAGGTCACAGCGGCTCGAGTTACTTGATGAAGGAATGCACACCAGAGACAGCATACATTATTTGATGTCGTCATTTAATTTGATTGCTGTCGTCTGAAGACGAATCCAGAGAGGAAGTGTGATTATTATTATTATTATTATTATTATTGATCGGCTGATGCCTATCAATGTGCACTTTATTAACTTGGATTAAAAAGTGTCAAAATAAATAGATCGGTTGAAATTGTTTTGAACTTCCTTTCGTTGCTCGCATTTGATCTTCTTGATATGGTGCTTAACAATGTTCACGAGTGATGAATACTTTTTATTGCTATTTGAGGCCACCTTTGGAGATGCTTCAGGAGAGGCCTCTGATTACTGAACTAGTATTCTTAATAGACTGAGTTGTCTTCTGATGTATTGAAGTTTTGTCACAGTATCCCCGTATCTTTTCGGCAGCATACCTATATGGTTAGGTTTAGGAAGAGATTGCGTATGGGGTTAAAATAACTACGTTTGTTACGTAACTCACAAGTTAGCCAAGTACGTAATCACACGAGATGTGAACAGTGGTCTGCTGGGTGAAAGCCATGAGTCCTGGCTCGCGATTACGTCGGTTTTAAAGGAATTACAGTGCATTACTTTTCGTAGGTACTGTATAAGTATGAACAGTGAATATAACCAGCCTGCGTCTGTGATGAAGGGCGAGAGCTGCACCTTATTGCTATTTAACAGGAAAAAAGCGACACGGTTTTCATATTCAAGAAGCCGGAGCTGGAAAACATTTGGCATTTCTGCCTGGAGAACGGCTCAAGGGTTAATTTCTTATCAAAATAGTTGCAGATGAATCAACTAATCATTTCAGCTTGAGTTACTTTCTGACCACAACTATCTCAAACAGCGCATTTAACCAGTATAAACACTTTAATTTCATGCCTCCAAGAGCTGCTCACCCTTCAACACAGAACAGTCTGTTATTCAGCAGAGAGATTTGTCTGACCCATAATGATCCAAATATTGTTTCAGAGGCTTTTATAGCCTAGCAGGAATTTAATCCTGCAAAAAACACTAAATTAATGCGACGACTCAATATTAGTCTGGGCCAATATTGCAGTTGGGGATTTATCACCAGGAGACAAATGCAATGCTGTCTGATCTCGAGCCATGGTCGTCGGGCGAGATTTCAGAGGGAGGGCTGGAGGTGCAGTGTGAGGACATGTGGTCGGGCTGCAGGAGGCCAGGTAAGCAGGACAGAGTGGTGACCTTCACTCTCTGATAGACACTGACAGACGCGTGATGGAGGCTGTGCAGCCAGAGTCATGTTGAGTTATTTCTGACACGGGGCTGCAAGAACCGGGGTGGAGCATTTTTACAGCGCAGTATTGGAGCAAATGAAAGAACCTGACCAACAGCCGCCTCAAAGTTAGCATGGAAGTAAAGCGTTCAGCTCGGTCACTACATGCCAAAGTTGTACTTGTCAGCTGTTGAGTGGAGCAGGTAGTGTATGCTTGTGGGAGTGCAACATGTTAGCTGTACTCGGGTTTGATTTGTAATTTGCTTTTCTCAGCAGAACTGTTACCTTTGTGTGATCTGCCTTTGTCTAATGCTCTCTGGCAGAAGAAGCCCAGCTTATGAATAAATCAGAGCCCTCACTTTCAACTGCTTTGAAGGATGGTGAATGGAATTACCATGTACACATGGAACTGGGAGCGACTTTCATCTTTTTTCTTTTTTGCCCCCCCCCCCCCCCCCCCCCCACCCCCCGTGTACTAAAAATAGTAAGAGAGCAGAAAAGTGCTTTCTATACATCATATCGGTAAACATATATACAATTTCATGAATAATTCTACTTCCTGTAGTGGTTTTCCACGGCAATAGTTTCTGACAATCAATTATTCTCATGATCCTGGCTGTGAACCCGTCAGTGTGATCCCGTCAGTGTGAACCCGTCAGTAACGGTATCAGGATTTGTACAAATCAACTTTCTGTGACGTAAGACGGCCACCTTCACCCAGTGGTCACCCGCGATTCAAGAATAATCTTCTTAGCCGTGCAACATATTTGTTTTTGGGAAGCAGCAGATTATTTTTTTGTCAGATAAATAAATCCCAAGAAATATATCATCTGACGAGAGGATGATTTTTTTGTTGTTGTTTTTTATTAAAGCTGCTACGAGGAGATTTCATTTTGTGTTGATTTTGACGGTCCCTGGAGACAAAAGCGGTCATGTTTGCAAGCACCAGAGTCTCTTTAGAAAACCTCATTTTACCGCAGCAGGGACTAACAATCAGTCCTGGTTCTGGATCTCCCCTGCCTCCCTTCATCTCCAGCGGGCCCAGCAATACGGCCCGGGCCTCCAGCAGTGTGGTGGCGGTGGTGGCCCCCTGTGGGGACCTGCAGAGCAGCTAGGCAAAGCTCTGCTCCTGGCCGGAGGAAAAGACACTGCCGGGAGCGGAGCTCTCCACCTCCCGCCGGAAACCACTGACTGCATGTTGAAGGCAGCGGCGAAGCCGGAGTTGGGCCTGTCCACGGGGGGCAGGTCCCTGCCCGAGGCCCCCGTTGGAGTCTGAGCTGTGGAACCTGCATGATGTCATTTGATTCCTCCGGAATCGGAACTTGTGGCCCCGTGGACAAGCATTAAGAGTAACTACATAGACATAGCCAATCTTCTCGCTGATGGCCTCGTTTTATTTATGGAGGTCATATTTCGGCATCAGTATTAAATTGAAACTGTTTCAAAACCGGTTGAAAGTTCCTCACAGTAACTAAAATGTTCTTCAGGGAGCAGATTGCAACAGGATGTTTGTTTGTTTAGATATTCTTTCACCTCAGCACCACTGCCAATATTCCAGATTTTGATTAACAATGTCTAAGTCCACAGCTGCAGTCCAACACAGGATTACCGAACCAATATTGAAAGTAGCAGCTCACACAATAGCATTAGGGAAATAAGTTATATCCGCAGCCTAAATAAAGCAACAGATATTCGCTATCAGCACAAGCCACAGTGAAGCTTGAAAAATTTACAAACAGGCTTTTCAGTCAAACTCCGAGGTGTGAGGGAGAGATGACTGACGATAAAACCTCAGCAAAGAAGACGGGAGCGAGCTTAGTTTCCTCTAACAAATCCTCTGTGGCCCCGGCGTCACAGACCCATTAGCGGTGGTGCACGTTTTTAGACATTTTTTTTAAAAGTGCACTCCGCTTCAAGTCGAGCAGCACCTGCACAGCACTGATAGAAAGAAAGCCTGTAACATGAACCTGTCACGCGGAACCTGTCATACAGGTGGAGTATGAGCTCATCATTAGAATGGAAATCTCCCCCCGCCCAAAAAATTATAATAATGTATGTCCTCCCAAGTCTTTCCACAAGCACGTTTTATGAGTTGAGTGATGTGTGGATTTTTGGAAGCTGAAATAAGACTGACAGTTGGTTAGTGAGATAAAACTCGGTCTTGCATAAAGTGTTGATTTATTCCAACTGAGAACATACTGGACTTAGTGGAGGAGGATGTGCAGACTTGGAGCAGCTTTGTGCCTTTTAGAGCAATGTATGGATTTTACTATCTGGAATAGGAAGCTTCAGTGTGAGATGGAAATTTCATCCCGACCCTTCACATTTTCTTTTGTGCCAATATCTACATCTAAGAGTCACCCATGAAAAATGTAATTCATTTCTCAGAGGCATTTGACTTTACAGAAGCAGCTGTGAATGACGACCGGAATCCACCGGGCCACGCGTTCACTCTCATTCACAAAAGACGTGACCTCACGGTGGTTCTTGTTCTTTACGGAACGTGCGTTGTTGCGATTCAAAGCTGAGCACGATGCGAGCGATGTCGGCCAGGAGTTCCCCCCGTTATGGAGAGGTCTCCCTGGAAATGACAGTTTGTGTTTCTTTCCAGGCAGCGGGTTTGCTGTTCTACACCTCAATGTCACATCACACAAACGTGAATCTTTCACACAGCATGTCTGGCAGCCTGTGGCTTACTCTGCAATATCAACATCCAATTCGCTGTTCGCAGATGTAACGTTGAAATTCGTAGTAATGTCTGAAACAGTGGGGAGATTTATTTCAGACGGAGGTAGGTGAAAAGCTGAAGCCAGGTGACCTTTCAAGTTTATAATATGATATTCTATAATGTTCAATGTTATTAGCGTATGATCACCTGTAACTAAGAATCGCTGTGTTTTTGTTAGCTAAAAATGAGCCCTTAACATCTACATAGGGAGCCATGTTGCACCGCCATGTTTCTACAGTGGCCCAGAGCGGAAAAACCAAACACTGGCTTATGCGTCTTTACGTTACCTGAAGTCCACCGTAGTTCTCCGACAATTGAGTAACTGTTTCGTTGATCAATAGAGTATTAATCAACAACTTATTTGTTCATCAGTTAATTATTTTAATCTTTGATCGTGGAGAAATATCAATTGCAGCCTCTAAAATGTGAGGATTTGCTGCTTTTCTCTTTGGGATTGCTGACAACGATTTAAAAAATAATTGTTTGTTCCCTGCTATTAATTTATCACTGTCTGACCTCCGTTGCTCCGACAGTATTGTTATCATGGGAAAGATGGCCTCTTAGCGAGGCGAATGGCGTCTCGGAAAAGGAGAAGGGAGCAGAGGGGTTTGTTTTGCTGCATTCCATTTGAATTGGGAATCATGAATTTACGAGTTCCCAGACCGAAATTTCAAGTGAAGCGCCACCTGAAGTCGGATTTCCGATTTGGAAAGTCGGACGAACCCCAAATTCAAGATAGCTGCTCTGCGCATTAACAGTGAAAAAAAAGAAGCTGGAGTATAATGCTATTTATTAGCACTTGTCTCTTACATGTCTCCCAATAAACCCCACATACATACAGTACTGTCCAACTCCTATCTGTGAACATGTTGCTACGGTGTTTATATGCGTAAAATGAAGCCATAATGTGTTGTTATCAACTGGAATGGCTGATATTTGCAAACCTGACTGTAGTTTACACCATTACGTTTTCAGATTTGATGTACTAGAACACAGTCAACTCAGATGTGATGTCATTCCCAGCCCCAAATTCACCTTTCCGGGATAAATGGAATGCATCATTAGTATTTTTGGCCCTTCTTGATATGTATATGCAACAGTACATACTTTGCCGCTTCCAGCTGTGCAGAACCCTGTACACCTTCCCATCGCCTCTTCTTATTTATAGCAGATAGAAGAAGTTCGTGGAAATGACTTTCCCTCTGGCACTTCCATCCATCAAACCCCGTCTTAAGTCCCATCAGATGTTGACGAACAATGTGAGCGCGTGTGATGTTTTATGAATTCCACGTGCTCCTTGATGTTCGACGCCCCAGCTATTTTTAATATACATGTATTCTTGCCTCAGCTCCGAAGGACGGGGGTCGGTTCTGATCAAGTGTGACACCTCGCTAAGTGATCGTGATAGCTTTTGACAATCAGCTGCTTTCCTGGAGCATGGCTCGTAATGGAAAACTATTAATCCAATAAGTGTACACCCAGGTAGCTGTATGCATGTGTGGGGTGCTCTGGGGCGGGTGCATTCGTGTGCTATTTTTGCATCTGGGCTAACTCACATAACCATACTGTAATGCAATCTCATTCTGTGATGTGGCAACATCACCTCAGCGCTGAATTTAATGTCAGAACCCCACTCAGTGCGGCTCCGCAAGAAGCATGTAATTGAGAGAGAGCCCCGGGGAGTTTGATGGGGAGGGATCGAGAATCTCGAACGATATCTATATCTACTCTACGGCAAGCTATTTCCACAAATGGGCCCAGTAATAGACCTTTTGAACTTCTGTGAACGTGATGCTTAGCTCGCAGAGGAGGCTGAACGTCAAAGACAGATTCTGTGCACGCATGTATCAGTCAGCTGCCGTATGCATCCGACGTCTGTGGGCGTGCAGTCTTAACACTGCACGCAACATTGCAAACATGAATGAGGAAGCAGGGGAGCATAATGAGAGCTTCCATGCCATTAAAAGAGAGTTTCCAACACCCCTCTCTTGTAATCTACGGAGGAACATAAACGGCGAACCTTGGCAGCCCGCAGCATGATTAATGCACTGCACACTAAATGGATTTGCAATGAACCAGTCGTGTGATGAGCTGCTTACGCTCGCATTAAGCCGACACCTCGACAGTGGTGTGGCTCTTCCCGCTCTTTTTATGTTGGGAATTTGCATGGCAAATAGCCACCGCAGGCTCGTTCCTGTGAATTTGTGTGACCAGAGTGAGTCATCCATCACAAACACCGGCCTCGGCTTTCTCAAGTTTTTTGGGGTTTTTTTTGTAGACCGGGGCGTACTCCTCGCTCTCTGGAGCAGGTCAGCCGGTCAAAGGACTGTTTGTCCTCCGTTAGGTGTCCGTCCACCTGCTTTCATTTCCAGAGGCGCTGTCATGTCCCTGGGACCTGCCCCCTTCCCCCCCCCCCGACTTTCTCAAAGCAACAGCCTCAGCCCCAGCCCGGCACCTCAAGACATATTTGCAAGAAATCTCATACCCATTGCGCAGTGAAAAATAGCCCCTGACGTCTGTGATTATTCCAAACCTTTAAACTGTCTCTTCCTATAACACTTACTGAGTTGTGATGGATTAAGCTTTATCTTCACGGCCACATTGCACCTCCTTATTCTTTGCACCGGATTGTTTATGTTTGTGTCCATCCAGAAAAAAGAAAGAAAAAAAAAAAGGCCTCTCCTAGCAGGAATTCATCAATGCGCTTTGTCCTAATACTGGGGCAGCGTGAAAACAGGCTGCAGGGTCTAATGGATTAAGACCGCGGCCATCCTTCAACCCCCCTCCACTGATTGTGCATCGTGATTTCATTACCCACAGGAATGTTCTTGTACTTTTGTCTCAGGGCGAAATTGGGTGGAACTAAAAATCGCCGTTTTCCTCTTCAGAGGAAACACTTCCTGAAGATACAGGGGCACTGGCTGTGTATCTGCTGTGCTGACACGCCTTTTATCAGCGCATATGGATCGCAGCCCGGCCAAACATAACAATAACTGGACCTCGGCTGCTACGATTTGTGGTTGACTTTAAGTGAATGAGCACCCAAAATGGTCATAATAACAAAAAAAAGTAAGTTCCAGCAGTTGCTGGAGTCGACCTGTACGGCTATGATTGAGGGGAGGGGGTGGGATATGGCCTGTGATGAGTGAAGCCACTGCCCTGCCGCGGCGGTGGAGGATGGATGGCCTCGGAGTACAAGGTCCAGCAGAAATGTGCCCACCGTGCCGTTAGGGGATAGGGAGGAGATGATTCATTTTCAGCATCACTTCACCCAGGATGATCTCATTACTTGGTGCGAGTGGACGGTCCCGGCAATGGGAACTCGGCGGAGTCCGCAGAGCCTCCACCCTGAGAGGCGTGTCATGCGCGTGTCCTCCGCTGTTTGTGTATCGATTACAGAATATAATGGATAGACGAAAGAGCACAGATGGTGTTCTTTTAAAATATTTTTATGCTGATGTGTGTCAAAAATATACAAATATAAATAGTTTTCTGCCCTTATTATTTAAAACCGTTTTTTAAAATTATTAACAGCAAAAATGATTAAATATTGAGTAAATGTTATTTACAATCTGCTTTTATCACTTCAACACCAAAACATTAATTCGCTGAATCCTGTGCATGTTCAGGAATCTCAATTATAACGCAGACCGTGTTGACAATCCTTGTTCACATTCAGTGGCCTTATTATTTATGAATGATAATACCTTGTCTTAATTAAAGATGCGTAACCAGATTGTGAGAGAGTGGGGATCTTCTGTTTGTCCCGTTCTCCTCATTTTTGTTTCTTTGGGATTGATGATTATTGTTCTAATTACAGTGTAAGAAGAACACTAAATAATCACAAATCAGAATCTGGAAGTGTTCAAGGCTCTGAAAACGCAGAGCGAAGATGATCATACCTCTGTGTGCGCTAATTAAAATGAGACACAACTTCCTATCTGAGTCGCACAGCACAGAGCGCCTCGTGTTTTAACAGTGTGCAGTGGGCCGAGAGCACAGGATCTCACTATCGGCGCTTGTTAAATCAAAAACCGAGAGATGAAACACAGCATTCCAATGATCCACACCTACACTGTTGTCTATAGGAAGAGGTTTCTTGCCTTCACAGATTTAATTAGGGTATTGGTTGGTCAGTGAGTTATCTGAATTAAAGGGGACCAGAGGTACCCAAGTACTCTACTGCAAGATAAGGTCTGAACATTTCTACATCTTGCAGAAGTATTAACCCAAAATATAGAGGTAATATGCTTAAAACCCTTGCTCCGCTGTAGCCTACTCTGTCGCTACCGGTGGAAGTCTCTGCTCATGCTCTGCCAATACAGCATGCGTGTTAACATTCTGCGTTAGCAGCCAACATATTGCATACACCGTAACTGTACATATGTAATTGGTACTTTCTCTCACCTCTGACTGGCTGAATGTTTCAGAGCAGAGACTACTGCCTATTTTCCCCCCATCTTGAAACCTCATTTCTTTCACACGAGAGGATTTTTTTTTTTTATCAATCACATTTTACTGGATGGTTAATAACACATTTGTATGTGTTTCTTTTTCTTTCAAGAGTACTGATTATGCAGAATGTCATATTATTATGTATATATTAGTTGTTCTTGAATGAGCCCAGGCAAAAACATAGTTTTCTCATGCACTGGTCAATTCTTTTGATTTGGGGCTATTTTTCTAAAATGTCTTCTTTCAGACTTGTGGTCAAAATACATATATTGTAAACATTTAGGTGTGTATTTTACTACACATTGTCTATTCTGTAGATTTGTCCCACATTCACCAAAAAGAAAATGCCTCATTAGAATATTTAAACATACCATTTCAGAAAACTTGTAATACAAAACTAATTCTCGTAATATAGGTAATCCATTGGGGGAAGTTTCATGGTGCTATCAATTAGTTAACAACAAAGTCAGCAACATAAGTACTTGGTTAGGATTGGGAAAAGATGGTTTGGTTTAAAATAACTATAGAAGTGGTGTTACTTAAGTAGGGAGGTTACATGTCACTGGTGACCAGTTTCGCACGGGACACAAACAGCTGTCTCCTAGGTGAAAGTCCGGTGTCGTACTTCCTGGTTCACAATTATGTAGATTAAGTGTGAATAGATTTCATATGAATCATACGAGTTGGAGTGCATTACTAGGTATAGATGTGAGCAGGTTGAGAACAGACTCAACAGTTAGCTTGACTTGAATTTCTCTAGTAGGCTGTTTTTTTTTCTTCTTTTTCAAACATTTTAAATATAGAACTTTTTTTTTTTTTCAAAGTTCAAATCTGTGGCAAACACTAACAATATCCCCATTAGTTTTGATTTCACAAAGAATTCCCAAAGTACCGGTGCACAGTTGGCCAAGTGACGAGCGTCACAAGCTGAAACAGGTGGCATGTTTAATCTACATCAGAAGGAAGATGTATTTTCTCAGCCTGTGATTGTATGTTTGTTGGCAGAGGCTTTATATTGTTTGCAAATGCTAAACGCTCATAATGTTCTGCTTTAACTGTCTTTACTGAGTCTATTTCAGTGCATTTATCAAACGAATGCCTCCACCGACCTCACCGACGGCGTTGTGGCGAAGCTAGACATGTTCTCTACACCGTGGTGCACGTAAACATTATTTTGAGAAAAAAAATGCATTCGGCATTTGCAAAGAGAACTGTGAAGAAGTGTTTGCCGAATGCAAGTGACCAGAGATTAGATTGCAAAAATGATTTAATTTCTCTGTGACACGCTTTAGTGATTTATTACAATTAGAGAGAACGCTTGGAGTGCATGGGCATGAAAAGTGACCTTGCAGATTAGAGCAGCCAGATGGTCGAGTGAAACAAACACACAGGTTGGTCGGACCTATTTTAGACCTTCACCGCATGGTGTAGTAGGTATTCCAACAAAGGAATAAAGTTTTTGGGGGGAATGACATGTCTGTAAAACTGTGTTTATCTACTTATAGACACTGTTTGTGAGTGTCACGCCACACAGGAGTTTTGAAAGATAAATGTTGCATTGACATCGGGAGACTAAGGTTTACTACGTCTATAATGGCTGTGCATTTTCATAAATTGATTGGCGTAGTTATTTTAATGCGTTTGCTTTGCACTCCCTTCTGTAGTTTCCGCGGAGTAATAAGAGCAGAGCCGAAAAGACTCTGTCAGCTGTTGTTTGCAGGTTGGATCAGTTCAGTGGCTGAATGATGTTGACTTTGTCAAGGTTGACCCTAATGCGTGTATGGCTTGATAGGGATGACATGCTCTCTGCTGACATCGCCTTTGATGTCTTTTAAAGTGACATGGACTAGAAGGTAAGACTCAGCAGCCACCATACTGATTCTGTTTAGGTAAGGCTGTCCTCCCTTAAAGCGACACTCCACCATTTTCCAACCTCACCTCCGTGTATTGGTCGCAGTATTTCTGTGGACATCGCAACACGCCAAAGCCGGAAAGTAACGTACAATAAAGTAAAAAGTATACGATAACATTAACGATGACATGACTTACTGGGACATTTTAGTGGAACAAAGCCATCGTTAACGATATAAGTTACACCTGTGTGTTTCCTGCTCCGAGCATCTGGCATGACCAAAGGCAGGCGTTAAGAGAAAATATAAAAGAAACACCAGGCAATATAAAAGGACACAAAAAATTAATTGCCAAAGTTAAATTAAATATATTAAATTGGTGCATAAGAAAGTTATATTCCTTTTTCCTTCAGCCGTGCCTCGGATACAGAGGGCTGGAGACCAACTGTCACCATGAAGGGCTGGTGAGCTGGAGACTAATTAAAATATTTCTTCCTTTTGATAGCTTGCTTTTCTGATTTAGGTTAAACTCACAGTACAGTACATGCTGCAGGTAGAATGCTGTTTAAGTTTACATAGTGTGTCCATTATTTGGAAAGTTCTTGCAGGTCAAGAGCTGCTGTCAATATGCTAAATAGCAACATTTAGCTAGCCAGGCTCTTTTTTTGGTACCTACAGCAAACAGAAAGATAGTGTCATAGGTGCATTTTAAGAAGACATTTTCTGCAGACACGCTGCTTTGTATCAAGGAGACAAAAAGACGACGCTATCATCCCATTGGGGTCCTTTCCTGGCCGCCTGACTAATGTAAGTTTTAATTCTCCTTTTTAGCTCGCTAGCCACTCATTAGCTAATTTAGCTAAAGTAAGCAAAAATTAATGTTAATTGTGATTAGCTTGGGCAATATTAGCTTCCATTTCACCGGACAATGGTCGTTTTCTACCTACAGTATTAAGATAATAAATACCACCCAATTTTGCTTTAGTATAACATAAACTGTAGCCTACTTGTGTTACTTTGTGTTAGGTTTCATTCTTGTATGTCTGTATGCTAAATATGAAGGGGCATCCAGTTCGCTTAGCTTTGACAAAGAAACGGGGGGAATAGCTAGCATGGCTCTGTCCAAAGGCTATTTGTCTATAGTTTCTCACTTGCCCCTTGTAGTAAATAATGGTGATGAATGCAAATTCAGTTGTTGTTCTCACAGATTTCAACTCTTCATTTTTTACAAAAAAAATTTACGTTATGAATAAATAAATAAATGGTAAAGTTCATAGCATTGCAGTCTTTGTAGTTGTTTTAAGGGCTGGAATGCATTTTTATCTGTATTTTCAAATTATGGGTAGACCAAGCTTAGAAGTTAAAAAGGACTAGCATGCTAAGGTAGTTCATATCGGGAGGGTTTTCCTGATTGACATTGGTCCGTGTTTTCAACCCCGATGGACAGTAAAAAACGCTTAATATGCTGACAATAATGCGTTTGCTCGGCTATGTGTTTTTAAGGTGTTTTGTATATGCTATTTTAGACTCAGAGACTGAGGACAACATATCTGGTTTCAGCTGACTGCATTTTCTACTTTACTCTGGTGCAACCCTTTTTATCCGAGTGTCAAAATTGACAGATTGTAATGTTTAAAGTTACCAGCAGGCTGTTATGTCTGTCTGTTCACGGCTTGTGCTCCAAATGAAATGTTTGTCCAGTTGTGGAATAAAAATCACTCAGCATTGGACAAAGATTCATCACATCAGGATCTCCTGATGCACAGCGACTTTTGCATACCGCTTACAGTTACCGACGGTCATTCCGTTTACAAAGTCCTCTGTCACACCGGCTTGACCACATAAATACAGCCTCACCTGAAACAAATGCTTCACTTCAAAAGGTGGCGATTTTAATTGATGATTTAATGTTTAATACAGACAGCAAGTGATGTTATTGCAGATGTCTAAAGGCCAGTTAATATTTTAATATGCACGTATTGGACCGTGTGAGCCAGATGGGGTGAGGTGGGATAACATCAAATGAGAAAGTGGTGAACCGGCTTAGCTTTCTCACAACGTCGCTGTATTTCTGTGAGCTGCTTGTCAGTTCAGCACACTGAGATTAAAAAGAATTGCCCAAACCTGTAGGGAAGGCAAACCAATACATTTGATCATCTCGCAATGTTTGCAAGGGGCCTCACCTTTATCGCAAACGACATGCTCCCTGCAAAGACAAAAATAGGCTTTTACATGGCTTGCCTTAATGTCCAAAGTGTGGCAATATTCTTTTAATCTGCCCCGCATCCCCATTGCTCTCAGCAGGCAAGATCACTCCCTGCGTTGTTTTAGATGTCCATGCTTTCTCTTCTGCGCTATGACGGATAATATGACAAATTCAATTCCATGCAGTCAGCCAGATCAACATTTGTTGAATTTGTTTTTCTTTCTGCTGCCATTTCTTTTTACTGCCCATGGTCATTGCTGTGGAGTTTGAATACTTGACCTCCCACATATAATCTGTCATTCAAATACCCTGCCCACTGGACCATTATGTAAAGTTTTAGTTCTAGTTCAGTAGGCGCCCAAGTCTGCTGCCTCCCCGGAAAGTGGCTCAATGAAATGTATTTATGGATCCCTGTGAAAGAGGTTAGTGGTGGAAGTCTAGCAGTGTGACTACTCATGGGTAGTTCAGTGGCTGAAGTTGGTGGTGGCAAGTTTTGTTCACACCAGATTGGACTGGAGAAGGAAATCAGAATAATTTATTGGCCAAGTAGGTTGCACATACAAGGCATTTGACTAGGTGAAAGGTGCATAACAATAAACAATAAAACAATTAAACAATAAAAATAATAAAAACAAATATAAATATGGCAAACAACAAACAGATAACAGTACTTTAAAACAAGTATATATTCTAAAATAAAAGTGGCAAGTGTATTTTAATAAGAAAAGAAAAGATGTGCAAGGGTGTTAAAGGAAATCTCTACTTTGGCAATCAGTCAATATTCAAATGTGCATGTCAAAGTTCACCACAATTTAACAAATCTATTGTTCATTGTGTTTCCATTGAACAAAAAAACTTGTGCCGTTATATCATGCTGGTGTGATCAAGCGCAAAGAAGGCGTTTGAGACTTGTTTTTCAGATACAGACACACTTCAATTTTGAGTAGGGGTTGACAATACCACAGAATTTGGTATCTATCCGATACGAAGTCATGCCAGGGCCAGGACCTCCAATATCAATACGGTTATCATTCATTTTTACAGTAAAAGTAGCTAATGTTATATCATGTAGAGAGAAATGTGTCATTATTTATGAGGCGATTGCAATTACGTGCCCAGAGTACTTAAGACACTGAATAACCCAGTCCAATAGCACAAGTAAATTATTCAACTCATTGTACTACCCTGTCTCCTACAGAATTACGTTCCCATGCAACTAAACTGCATTCATAATAACTTTTTGAGGGAAAACATGTGGTAGAAGTTGCAGCCAAGACCACTTGGTTAGGTTTACTAAAACATTATGATAATTTAGTGACGGACTTAAAATAATTCATCACTGACTTTTGGTTGGTGAATGTAATATTTAGGAGTCTAGGCTGCATCGTGCCTGCCGCAAGCGAAGGAGTTCAAGTATCTCGGGGTCTTGTTCACGAGTGAGGGTAAGATGGAGCGGGAGATCGACCGGCGGATTGGTGCGGCTGCAGCAGTAAAACAGGCGCTGCACCGGACCGTCTTGGTGAAGAGGGAGCTGAGCCGGAAGGCAAAGCTCTCAATTTACTGGGCAGTCTACGTTCCGACCCTCACCTATGGTCACGAACTCTGGGTCGTGACCGAAAGAACGAGGTCTCGGATACAAGCGGCCGAAATGAGTTTTCTCCGTAGGGTGGCCGGGCTCAGCCTTAGAGATAGGGTAAGGAGCTCGGACATCAGGAAGGAACTTGGAGTTGAGGCGCTACTCCTTCGTATCGAAAGGAGTCAGCTGAGGTGGTTCGGGCATCTGATCAGGATGCCTCCTGGACGCCTCCCATTAGAGGTTTTCCAGGCACGCCCAACTGGTAGGAGGCCCCGGGGAAGACCCAGGACACGCTGGAGGGATTATATCTCCCAGCTGGCCTGGGAACGCCTCGGGATCCCCCAGAACGAGCTGGAATGTGTTGCGGGTGAGAGGGAAGCCTGGGTCGGCCTGCTAGGCCTGCTGCCACCGCAACCCGACCCCGGATAAGCGGAGGAAAATGGATGGATGGATGGATGGCTGCATCGTTAGTAAGCTATATATATATATATATATATATATATATATATATACACTGTATATATTCTCCTCATGGTGTGTGTGTGTGTGTGTGTGCTCCCTAACTAACTAGCGTACACTGGGACCTGTCATAATAGCGTGCACTGGGCCCATTGTGACTACCTTGCCTCATCGGACATTGACGCAGGATTTCCCAGCGTTGATGCACGCAGCAATTTTAGCACTTTTGCTCATTGAATCTGTTCATTACACCCACTGCACCTCGATGACTGCATATCAGGTGGGTGCTATGGGTGTCATTTCTTGCGTGTCACAGACATGATCTGACACACTGGCCATGTGACGGGGCCTTGCACTTAATTGTCCCCATGCTGTCTGCCTATTTCTTTTATTTTGTTTTCAGACAGAACAGCCATGATAAAGGCATCGTTTCCTGTCCGTAGCAGATTTTTCTTCCACGAAAAAGCTCTATTTTGAGTGTTTAGAACAGAAAACACTAATGCCTTTTTGAACTCGGTGAAGGCTGAGTAGAGGGTAGCAAAACAGCAGAATGACTCCGATTAGAACTGTCATGCCCGCTTCTTCTTACTGCCTGAGCTGTTGTAATGCTGAACTCTAGTCCAGCTGGACACACCGTCTCTGACCCTTTATGTTGTGATCTGGGCTTAGACAGCACCCAGACATCTCCCCTCCTGAGCTCTGGGCAGAAACAGACGGTGAGTGTTCGCGGTGATAGCAGAAGCAACTTTGAGTCAAAGCCTATCAGAGGCAGACTGGCTGTGGGAGCTGGATGGGATTTGAAGACCTGGCCCTCCATTAATCATATTCAAATCAGCATCCGACTGACTGCCTCTCCTAAGCTCCTCAGTTCTCACTGGAGCTTATCTTAATATGGACAGATGAAGCCACAGTCCTGTTTGTCATTTCCATAGCCATTGTAATCATACTTCCATCGGTCATTATTGATAGTGTCAAATATTCTTGATGACTTTAAGATGTGCAGTCGGTTTGTTTACAAACAGTTCATCAAATTTAACCAGCAGCAATCAATTCTTGCTTCACGCAGATTAACATAATGTATGCTCTTTAAATGAGCGGTTATAATCGTTGTTTTGTTATGAACATGGTGCATCGTTTGTACTGTCAAACGATCTAAATTAATAAAAAGAGAAGAGAGGTTGCAGTTTACTACAACTCTGTATAAATCCTTGTTGTCAAATTTTTTTGTCGCTTGCCATTCTGGACTGTTTGAACTTCACTCAGTCCAGCAGTGACAAGCAGTTTTGATAGATCTATCACAAATACACAGCCGGTCAAAAAAACTCTTAATTCTACTGAGAGCCTGCTGAGATATATGCATGTTTAGAAAGATAAAAATTGCATTATGCTCTCAAGGACTATAAATGTCGAATGGGAATTTGTCTCAGATGGTTTGTCTCTGTCTGCATCTCAATGATATTCAGTGCAACACAGCGCTTTAAAAGAAGTATTTGCCTCTCGTTCCCATTTGAATTGTTCCGGATGAAAATAATATTCAAAACAAACAACTGCATGGTGCAGACTAGGATCTTGACTGACCTTCAGCACAAAGGCATATCCTGTATATTGACAGGTGGACACATCGAAGTGGCTTGCTTTGCGTGTCTGTAATATATGGACTCTTAATGGAGCATGATGTACTAAAGTCCAAACTTATTACCAGCTGTAATCCCGAGCTGTTTGCTGATGAATCTCTGCGTTGTTATTGCGGAAAATCATTTGCATTTGTTTCTGATGATGTACAAGTATATGTATTACATGTCCTCTTATGCGGCATGAAAGGACATGTAACACAGTACGCCACTGATGCAATCATCTTCCTTGACAATCATCTTGAGATTTAATTATATTTAAATACAAACAATAATATAATTACTGTGTTCGCTCCGGTTGCAAATATCATTTTATCAAACTGTTAGTTGCAGAACAGATTAATTGGTATAATATTCCCATTTTCATGCAATACTTCATGCTCTAATTATTGACCGAGCAGATGCATTTCGCTCTCACCTTACAGGCTAAAAGAGACGTCTGTAAATGATCTTCCGCTGCTCCGTTCCTGTGATATTCATGCTGTTGTTGGGGTTGCAAGTCATAAAATACTGTTTGTAAAAGAAAAAGATCCATTGACAAATATTCGCAATGTGTTCAAAGTCCACTGGGAGGATTTGATGAATTAGGAAACCTGTAATGAGTAAGACTTGGATTATGCTCCACACCTGTCTATTATACCCTTAGCTGCAGCAGGCAACCTCCCGTGTTAGCCCCTCCAAATGGTCTGGCCAAGGGGAACAAAATGTAAATTTGAAGACGCTAAAAAATCCTCTACGGTGTTGTCAGAAAAAACTGCACATAACACTTCTTTCCTCAGACTGCTCTGCGATGCCTCACAGCAAAAAGAAGAAAAAGGTGTTAATGAGTCAGGCTTCTCTGGACACAGCTCTTGTTTACTGCTCCTGTTAGTGTGGACTTTTGCTTTCGCAGTAAGTTTTGATTTGTTGCTCCTGCGGGGGGAAAGAACTGGATACACTTTCCAAATTTGATTTAGATCAGCAGGGCGAAACTGTGCGTTCGCTCCCGGTGGGTGTGGGACGCTCTCCAATGTTGCAGCCGTGATTTGAGATGATAGGAGGGGTGAGTCTTTGCATGGAAATCTTGCTGAGTGTAGCCGTGATGAAAGAAGTATTCGGATCCTATTCTGTCCCAATATTCACACTCCTTTAGTTCACCTGAAGGGAAATAGTTGGCCCTTTTTCTGCTAAATGCTCCGCTATGTTCACCTGCTTGTTGCTAACTGTGTCTGTCAGCCGTTTGGTGCTGAGCAGGTGGCGTACAGTGGGCTTTTTAAAGCTTCATACTGAAAACAGCTGCGGATGGAAACTACACTCTGTGAGCGAGCAAAATAGTAAAGTTGTGGGCCAAGTGCAATATTTCTTTCTTAAATGTGCTAAGTTAAAAATATAAAGCAACATGTTTGGAAGTAAAGTACACGTACCTGAGTAAATATACTTGAATGGCATTACTCCACCGACCTTTAGGACTTTGAGAATCAATTATATAGCTGGGTAATTAAAAAGTGACCTACTGCCTCAGCAAATAGTCACAGAGTTACTCCAGAGCTCACTGGCTAACACTCCTAACAAACTGTTGCACTGCAATGACGGCCACTTCTCTACTTAAATCCAGTCCTGAGGAAAACTGAAGTGACAAATAAGGATCTGAGTTCGCTGCCAGACAGAAAAGCAGACCGGCGTTACTTCAGGAACTCCGCTAGGTGATGGCTCTAACGCTGCGGGGTGGATAACCTTTTGAAAAGGCTACAGGGTACATAACCTTTTGAAACATTTATACATTCATGCGGTGGCCATTAACTGTGATGCATGTTAAATCCTCTTGAGCTGTGAGAGGTTTCCTGCTACTATTTGCAGCCACTGGACAGGCTTTAATAATTCATTTTCATAATAGCCCGAGAAATCCCTGAATACATATTCAGATTTTACAGCGCAACCTCGGAGGATTAGTCTAATTAACTCCTTAAATTTACAACCTAGCATAATGAAATAAACTTTGATTTGACACAATCCACAGAATAGTAAACACCGAATATATTGACTTTTAGCTCGATTGGGATTTCATTGGTGTTGGTCCTTATTCTTGCAGTAATTTTGGCAGCTGTCACTCACAAGGGAACGACCCTTTGGTTTACAAATTACCGTTGAACTAACCTCTCAGGTGAGTTGTCATCTTACCTGTCATCAGACTGTGAGGACTTAAAGGTGTCGAGGGTTACAAGATCTCCAGTTTAAACAAGCTGGCTCCCACCAAAGGTCACAGACACCTCGGTGCTACCAAATCCAATTACAGAACTGGACTAGCGATGGAATATAAAACAACCTGCACCTGCTCGCACACAATGTTGCTTGGAAAGAATGGAATAAGTACCATGGGAGGTTGTACGTTGACTGAAATCCTGAGAAGGAAGATATTTTTTATGCTGAATGGCCTTCCACCTATTTCAACATATGTCTACATTTATATCACCAGTGCAGTGCCCATCCAAAATCTGCCTGTTCGGAACAGGTTAAATGCTTGGTGTGCAGTGGTATTGCAGGTTTCTTGAGAAACGCTCAGACAAACAATTTCTCACAGCCTGGTTCACAGAAAAAAACACACGTCCAGCTACTTGCGATCAGAAACATCGATGAAATACGCTGTGGTTCACGGGATAAACACCCAAGCCCGGCTATATTCACGCAAATACACTTAGTGACTGTATTGTTTTCCAAGTAGGCATATTAGTGCTCGCTTTGACATAATCACCACAGTTATAAATCAGAATCTAATAATATTGAACGTGCATCATTTCCAAATTGCACCAAATTCGACACTGCAGGTACTAGATCGGATGAATGGTCCCAGAGATATGCAAAGGACAAGTAAAAGACAGGCAGATGAATTGTCTAAATGTTGCTTGTTCTGAAGAACATAGTTTTCTTTCAGCTTCCAAATGAATAGCAGTTTATTTCTTAGGTATTGCTTTAAAGACTCAGAAAGGTATCTGTGATCTGGACTACATTGGCAGCATATCATTTATATCACATTTTACTTTTCTTAACCGATCGCGAAAGAACTTGACACATATGGTGTTGAAATAAGGTAAAATATGTGTATGTGATTCCTGTACTGACCCTGCTCACGTGTTTGCACACCTATAAACTGCAGTATGTATCCATATCCGACCTAGAAGTATTAAAGTGATAATGGACAAGTTTAAGGTCATTGTGAAAACTATAGAGCGCCAGTAATGTGCCGTGTTGATGCATTGTTGTTGAGTTTGTTGTCGGTGTAAAGTTTACTGTCGTTACAAGAGGGACTCAAAGGGATAGTTTGGATTTTTTTAAGTGGGGTTGAATGAACTACTTATACATTTTCAGTGTCTTAGCTACAGTAGATGGCGGTCCGTGTGCCCCCAGATTGGAGAGACATAGTTTGGAATCAAAGAAATGTTCTGCTGTGGGCGTTGACAGCAGCAAAACACTGTGCACATCTAAAACAATAGCCCACCCAAAACAAAATCAATATTAGTCTAAGTGTACACTATTTAGAGTATTTCCACAGCCTTACTTTGCCGTCGGACATCCCTTTCAACTTTGCTTGCTCTGAGCGTCGCTCGTTATTCCACATCATTGGCTCCGAGCTCAGCATGTACAAGCGAATGGGTTTACATTTCTGTCAGTAACGACTACAAGGTGGGAAATGAAAAAGCGAGAATGATCTTGTGATGGCACAAAAAATGAGGATGTAAGAAATTGGGAAGTCATTTATTTGTCATTTGGCGAGACCAGGATGTACATACTTGCAGTACCAAAAGTATCATGTTTCCTGTCTGTTAGTATCATGGCTGTAACATCAGGTCACATCCTGTGCTCTCTGTTACATGTTGCAAGTCCATTTCCAATTACCATCGATAGACTTCAATAGAGAATGGATGGCTGGAGGACATAAAGGTACTTACAGTATTAAACCAAACTGGCTGTCCGAAAATACCTAATGTTTTCCATTGCATCATATGAGCCTGCTTAAAAACTGTGGTAGTGTATTTAATGAATGTCATCGCTTGACTTCCTTCCACATTAAATAACCAGCATGCCAGAGCATCACTCTACATCTCAAGCGGTATGCACAGAAGGAGGGCATTTAGCAGTAAAGTGTTTGGAGTATTACCATAGTGAGGCAGCGGTGTGAATCAGCCGTGTTTCATTTTTTTCCCTGACACCGTGCAAGATGCATTTGATTGACAGAAAAACATTTTTTTTTACCAGAAAATGCTTTGGTTCTTGTTCTGCATCGCGGCGGTTCCATTACAATAAGTCCTGCCACCAAACTAATTGGGCTTGGTGTGAAACCTCAAATAGTTCAACAGGCTCCGACAGGCAAGAGAAAACAGTGATTGGTGCAGTTGCCTGCGCTGTTATAAAAGCCTGTGTGAAGTCTAGCACCATTGACTGTCACAGGTACAAAAAATGAACCTTTCACTGTGTTGATTTTGACAACTAGGAAATCCACTGACAAGCTGGGACTTTTCTCATAGTTAGACTGGTTCCAATGTGACTTTAATGCATCTAAGAAAATGTATCATCAACAACAACAACAAGGTCACTGACTGAATTGTGCTGTTGACCAAAGAAAGCAAACAAAAAAGGCAAAAACTGTAACATTACATCTTTACAGGGTCATACGGCCCCGATGTGTCAGCCGCACTCCAAAGGATTTATTGGAATGATTGGATCCGGTATTTTTTGCACTCATTTTTGATTAGATCTCCTTCCCCTCCGCAACACTTTTAGCCTGTTCCCTGTGTCTTAGCACCATAGACCTTCATATTGTGGATAATTTCTGGTTTTCTCCCCTGGGCAATTGATCTTTGACTGTGAAAAGGAAACCTGCCAGCTTTACATAATTGGATTGCAAAAGATTGCTTCTCTCTTTTGAGGCTCCACATCAATCTCGGGGCCTATTAGAGGGAATGAAGTAAATCTTATTGTCATTTCAGTTGTGTTTTATCGAAGGTATGCATCAAAGGTGTGCAATCCTCACCGCCACGCTCCCTGGTATTACAGCCTCCCCCGAAAAAAAGAGCGACCAAATTCGACAGAATATCAGAGTGACTGATTGTTTCAAGCTGCCTGCAGCACAGAGGCAGGATATGCTCTCTGATCACGGGTTAGGTTTGCTTAATATTTTACTTCCCAATTCCAGTGACATCCTCAAAACACAGTTTTAAAAAGCCCAGTTTGGTGTGTCCTCAGTGCAGTCGAAGTTGAGGAGTGAAGTGCTTTAGCTGTGGCAATAAATTGAAAAAAGACTGACAGGTGGATACTGTGTGTGCACACTGTACGTGACTGTTCAGATTACACCAACAAACAAATGCCTCCGGTGCTCTAAGCCTCTTTTTTCCCGTTGCAACAATTTCACTCTACTTTCCGTCACAGCGGACTGTTCGTTGTGTGAGCTCTGCTTCCCAGTTTCTGTGCAGTTGATAAGGCCCTGCTCAATTCATTACGGTTCGTCACAGGCTGCAAACGACATGTTCAGTGGACAAAAGCTTTGCATACTAATTTGAGCCTCGCTACGTTTTCCAAGCAGCAGCAGCAGCAGCAGCCAGGTGTGGTCAACATGTCCCGAAGTGTCTTTTTACCAAACCATCCTCTAGACACACTGCTGCTTCCCATTATCAAATGCTAAATGTTTGTCCTAACCGCAGAGGTTAAGCACTGCATTTAATTGGCTGCTATGATCGACCAGGACAGCCTGCACTAATTAAAGCGCACAAGTGTGTGTGTGTGGGGGGGGCAGGGGGAGGTGGAAGAGCGCTTGTGATATGCTCCTGTCAGGATTAAACCAAAGAGCCACAGGTATATTTTTTTGTTAAAATGGCATCCATTTATTAACTTCACGCCCTTTATAGATAAAAAGCAGAGTCGTATTGTGGTAGCTTTGGCCATTGTTTACTATAAGCTGTGATAATGTACTCACCAATGTAATTTCTGAAATCTCCAAGTATTCCTGGGAATTATGTCTCTGTTGGGCGAGTTCATACCTTGCAATTTAAGCGAAATGCCATCTTTCAGAGCGTGTGCAGGAAGCAGTGTGCCCCTAATGGGGTTGAGGCGAAAGTAAGGATGTGGAGGTCAGGCCGACTTTCATGCAGGAGACCCGAATTTTGCGTTCTGTCACAGACTTGTTTAGGGTCTGTCTTTCTATGAACTGTAACTATGATCTTTTCCTAATCTTAACAAGGTGAACTACTTGCCTAACCTTACTGTAGTTGCCATGTGCATGTATTTTAGAATGCAAGTATTAAAAAATGTGTGCATAAGACATAACAAGACGATTATCACTGGACATTATCCAGTGTTTTTGCAGTTCTTGTCTGGTAGGGTTAAGTCATTGCTACACTGTGACTGGTCAAGAAACGTGTACGGTCCAATACTCAGACAGGTTGTTGACAAGATAACAGACTAGCCTTATTATCCAAACCACTTTGGAACCACTTAGAGTGCTGTGTGGCTATTAGGGATATCATGATACAAGAAATGTAGTTGTCGATACCAATACCAGTGAACTTCCACAATTCTCTATACCCAATCTGATACCACGATAAAACACTTTTATACTTTAACATACACCCCTTTATTCATGTTTGCATTCTTTTTTTTTTGCTAATTTATTATTAATCCCCGAATGTCCAAAGCTATGAAAATAAAAGTTATATATAGTTATATGAAACTAACATTTCTTTAACCTGATTTTCGAATAGTCAATAATTGATAAAAAAAAAAATCAAATAGTTTATGAAACTAAAAACAAAACATTAAACTGTTGCAAGTGCTGGTAAAAGGTGTGTTGCACATCAAGTACGGAAACAGTGTGTGTGTGTGTGTGTGTGTGTGTGTGTGTGTGTGTGTGTGTTTCAGCTGGAAGATGTGTTCGAGTTATATTTTCCAATATACCGGCTGTTTTTCCCCCACTGTCCTTCTCCCCACGGAGGGGGCAATCTACGAAAAATTGATAGTTCCAAGTGACAAATGAACAGTTTTGACTTGAAATGCCCATCCCTACCAGACAGTCCTCGCCCCGAAAACGGCCACATGGGTCGCCTGTGCAAGCAACATATCACCACACATATTAACGCTCATCGTTAGGTAACATTCTTTACTGGCCGTAGTAATCATGACAGGAGCAAAAGAGTGTGGTGACTTAGAATAAAGAGCGACACATCGGGAAAAGTTGGGGTGGATGGATGAGTCAAACAAACACAGGACTTTCACCCAGGAAACCGCTGTTAAACATCCCACGTTAAACGTTGACTTCTTTTACTTTACATACGCAAGGTAAAGGTGCATTGTGTAGGATCTGGCAGCATCTGGCAGTGATTGCAACCAACTGAAACTTTCCCCGTGTGCCAAGCATCACGCAGTAGACGACGCAAAAACACGCAACCCCCAATGGCCCTGTCCAGAGCCAGTGTTTTGGTTTTTCCGTTCTGGGCCACTTTGGATTCGTTAACCTACTTTGGAGTTTAGGTATGAGGACGTGTCGTGAATAACAGATGACAGCAGGGGGTTTAGGCCGTGTACACACTAAACATGTTGGAATCTACGACACTGAAGTGTTTGCTGATTCCTTTTGATTTATTTGGCCAGGTGAGACTAGTACCGTTTGACTTTGCGTGGCACTTAATCTCAAATGTCATCCTCCAGGTGATCTGCTGTGAGGTCCATTAAGAATAAAGACATAATCAGGCCAACTACAGACGATGACCAAACTCAAGTCTTCTGACTGCAGGGAGGCCAGAGTAATAATCATGTTTAGTTTTTTTTCACATACACAGTTGAAACTTTAAGTGGCTCTGAAATTTGTTTTAGACTCCTTATTTATTATATCTTACATAAAAAAAAAATAATGAGTGAATTGTGTCCAATAAACTGGCTATTTTTACAGAGCCGGAACAAATCAAACCTTACCACTGTGCAAGTAGAATCATAACCAATAAAACACTCATAGCACTGGCCCACGACTCTGAGCGGAGAGTAAGAAATACTTTCAGAGGAAACTGGCTTATATTAATATGCACTAAAACATACCCGCTCAAAATAGATTTAACTGCTTCACACAATCGACTTTGCTCCGGTTCAGGTTATGCTCACACAAGTCTGTGCTCGCAAGTTGCTTTTTTTGTTCCCACAGCTGGAGTTCCTGCTGCGTTGTTGGAAACCCTGTATGCGATCAAGCTTTGGCTTGTGAGCTCAGCAGCTCTCTTCCTCTCTGAACATTTTGTCTGTGAAATGCAAAACAGCCTTTTGTGGTATTTTGAAGAAGTTTGTAGTGCACTTTGAATTACCTTTTTGGGGTGTTTTTCCAGACTTTTTGGTAGTTTTTGTGATGCAGTGTGAACACTTTGAACTACTCTTGGTTGCTGGAAATCTTGTAAATTACAGGGTAAATATTCACCGGTAATTGAAGTGGAACATAGCCTTCGTTAGGCAGCACACTGACGGTGTGCTTGCATGCATTCATGCTCAGCGTTGATTGGGCCACCGCAAAACCTGCGCCCCGGTGTTGGTTAGGGTGGTGAGATCGCTGTGGATGTGCATGTAATTTACCCAACTTTGAAAATTGAGACCAGGCTTTATGTCCTATTTTAGATCAACAATTTACAATATTTGTAGCCCTAATCGAAATGTTGAAAATGTGATGTTCAAGTATGCTTTAAAAATTGTATGTATGTGGTGATAATAATAAATGTTTGTATTGGCTGTTATCATGAGCTGACATACAGCCACTTTGAACTCAGCAGCACTCAATATCTGGGAACGGCAGCGATCACGATTGTAGATGTTTGGATTCGGCACTCGGACTAGATCCATTGGGCACTAATCCAATGTAACGACAAACTGTTCCTTAAACTTGATCTAATTTACATGTCAATAGTTAATTAGATCATGATAAACATAGTTAGAGAACCATAGTTGCCATGCGTGGATATTGCAGGAATAATTATTTTTTTGCACGGCATTGCAAGTTATTTTGTGCTGTATATTACACATCACACTTAGATAATTTTGTTGGAATTTGTTTTTACTTAGATTTTTTGAAGTTCTTTTTTTTAATTAACAACTAATTAAATCCACTGTGATTCACAAACGAACCCAATACATCCACCAACCAGTTTATATATCTGGACATAGGATAAACACTCTTGTTGCCATGAAACAGTTCAACTGAACTATATCTTACTGAGAAAAATTGTGTGTTTTTTCAACCAAATGGGTCTCCTTGCTTCCATTTACTCTTTACTCTCACAGAGAGGGACTTGGCCCGCTGAAGTGCAGCTGGCTCATTCAGCGTTGCTTTGAAGCCACTTGATGCCTTGGAGAGGCATACGGCCTGTGTGACCTGACATCACCCAGCGTGTCCGCCTGGCTGTAAAAAACAGACACCAGCACTGAAGTCCTGGAACTGACAAGTTTCACTGTGTCTGCCAAAAGAGTCTGAACCGCCACCCCCACCCATCCGCTTAGCCAGAGTCCAACTCTTCTCCCCGTCTATCAGGACACAAAACCTACTGATGGTTTGCAATGAAATGTAGTACACGGTTTTACAAGCTAAACTAAGATAACAAACATGGGAAACATTTAACTTCAGCATCAGCATGTTCGCGTTGTCATTTCGAGCATGCTAGCATGATGGAATGAGCTTAAAGTACTACAGTCTGAATGGCATACGTTTTTGTTGTAAATCTTTGAGATTGCTGATGTTGTCTCGTACTGGATTGCGGCATCCTAATGGGCATGGAGCAAACAACAGTCTAAAGCCTTGATCATACTTCAGTACAGACTTGCACACGGACACACACTTCCATACACACTACAATTGGGGTCCGCATACAGAGAGACATGTTCGACACATGCACATCAGAAAACATGACGGATCCCTCCTGAGAGCAAGCAGCAGAGATTATTATTTGATGTATTTTAGTATTTATTTTCATAAGAAAAGTAAAGAAGAGGATAATGGTGTATGCAACCAATTTACGAGACGAGAACTAATGACGTGGAATTTCCAGGTTGTGGTCTTGCTGTACTTACGGTCCAAGCGGGCACAAATGTTGGGCTTCACTTGGACGTCCACACAGGGGTCCGAGTGGACACTCGCATACTTCACCAGAAGACGATCCACGCGGGCTCAAAACAGTAGATTTGTCTTAACAACACACACATGCAAGTTAAAAAACTATTTTGCCCCAAAGGAGACCCCACTTAGTGCTGAAGCCAGTAAAAGTATTACCTGGTGCTAATCCCCGCCACCAGTCATGGTACAACAAAGACCGTGAGTAAGAAGCTTCCAGTCCTTGTGGGAAGCCAAGGATTTCCTGGTTCTGTCAGGTTTAACTTTAGGGTAAATTCCATGTCCCACTGGAAAAAGTATTATAATAAACGTGGGCTGATTAGATTAACTGAATACGTTCATGTCTTTATTTAAATTTGACACACAATTTCAATCAGTTCTACATTCCGGAACGTTCTACGGCTTTCACTACTTGTTTCCAATAGAAAGATACAGTATAGATGGAAGCTAAAACCGTCTGCATTATGAAGTTATCCCTTCATGTTCCTTTTCTTGCTGTTTGAGGAATTTCGTTGTGTCTTTCTGTTGTGTTAGATCCACAATTATTCCTGGAGTCTCTTTTACTGAAACACTCTACCCACTGTCTGAATCTCTTAAGCCACTTTGCAACCATTTGACTACTCATGGATGATGTATCACACAGAGGATGACGAGGCAATCCTTCGTTTCCCTTGATAATATCCTCAATGAATTTGTCAAAACGATCTTGAAGGCTGAAGGCACCAACGTCGCTCCCTACAGTGAACAAGCATCTTTCCTCGGGGTGCGACAACATATAAAAGCTTCTTCGAGGCCCCTGCGTGGATTTCACACTGGTCTACGTGTTTGTGTGTGTGCAGCCACGTACCTTCATAATTACATAATTGCAGCAGTGAGTGTGACAATACTCTCAGCGCTCGTCCAATATTCAAAAGAAGATTAGATAAGCTTGTCATCATTTTAATTTTCATGCTGATGGCAAATCTGTTTTCCTGAAACCTTGTTATTGACAAAAACTCGCCCTTTACCCCAATCCCTCTATCCACTAAACCCAATCTGCCCTTTTATCTTTTTTACACTTGGCTTATAATTTGTAGTGCTGAACTAGATGTTGTATTGACTACATCTGAGGTTTTCAGCCTAATTGCAGTTTAAGATCCTGGTATCCCTAAGAATTACATTAATATTGTTTTTTGGAAAAACTGAGTTGGCCATGGCATTTGAAGGAAGCCGTCTATCAAGCCAGTTGGGCCAGTCAATGTAGTTTAGCCTAAGAACATAACCTTGCAGATATAAGTCCAGGTCATGCCTATGAGGATCCCCGCTTTGCTTGGGCAATGGTAGGATTTGTTTTAACCAGAGACTGTATATAAGAGGTAGATGTAGTCTTTGTGATGTCACCCATTGGTTTGTGGATTGCCGTTTTGAAGCCTGGAGTTTGACGTTTTGGCCATCGCCATCTTGACCTTTTGCAACCAGTGAACAGAAGTGACCATATTTGGACTGCGGAGGAGTGACGTAGAGACACCGTGTACGGCTCTGGTATTGGTAGTGACCTGTAAATCACAAGGTAGCCCGCCCTAAAGCATACCCTGCTTTATGGTCTACTTGACTCTAAATGGACCATAATTTACTAAATGAACATCACACAGTATTGAAGAAGACTTGAAACAAGCGAATGAGACCATTAACTCATGTTTACAATTTTTACTGAGGTAATAAATCAAGTGAGAAGAAGGGGCATTTTCTCATAGACTTCTATACAATCCTGCTAGCCATTTAAAATAATGCAAGTTTAAGACACCTTTGCATTGGATTTACTCTTCAGAATGGTTTGCCGCCTGGTGTTAATGAGGGACTTAAGGTTAAAAGTGCATTAGGTCAGAGAATTGTGTTGAAAGTGTTTCTGAAATAAGTAATAACTATTTGTAAGACTAGTGGCGCTAGATAGGCAGGAATGACTACTGAGTGGGCTGTGGCATTCAGAGGTAACTGCCTACTAAGCCAGGGCAGGGGTAGGCAACCAAGTGTGCTAGAAAGGTTTTTATAGAATTGTTGAAGTGACGTGACATCCGCATGCTATATAAACTCTTTCACAACCATTTGCATTTGCACGGCCTATTATATAAATATTATAGTAGTTTGACTGATTTATTTTATTTTTTTCTTCTGCGAAGACCTGCCTTACTCCAGCTCTGACTGGTGAGTTTTCCATGCCTTCTACACAGAGTTTAAGTTTATTACTGATAAACAAGTTAGGTGGAAGGTTTGTAGGGTTAAGGATTGCACTATTTTGAATGTGGATGTTGTCATAAGGATTGAAGCCGTCTTATTTCGAGCTCTCATATATAATTACAATGTCCTGATTGTTTCGAGGAAATTGTTATTTTTAAAATGTTGCTATAATTGTTGACTTGATGGATAGAATTAAATTACAGATCCGTTAGCAATATAAACCTAATGTTAACCATAATGTTGATAACCACATTGCAGTTGCCGAACTATACAACTATGTTGAACAATTATTATTTTTGCACCATTAACTGGTATGAAATCTAATGACCCATTTGGAGAAAAATCCTGCATTCATTACCATTAATTGAGGTAAGAAGAAAGGCTCCCTGGATGATAAATGAGCTGAAACCTCAGAACCACCTGCAGTCAGAAGTGCTCTAAGTTGTTAATGATCACCAGTAGCAATTTTGCCATCAATTAAAGTGACAAGAGGATGTCAAAGGTGTCTCCGCAGGAAGCCTCTTCATCTACGGCGTTATAGCACCGACAGGAATGTGAAAAAGAGCCTCGCCAAGTGCTGACTGCAGCAACACAGGGCCCCTGTATGCGCCAGATAGCGGCACTGCAATTAGGAGCCGAGCTTGTCTAATGGGGCAGTAACATGAAGAATATGGGGAGGCCACCAATGTGAAAGGCTCGACAGTCTTGAGCTGTGAAAGCTCCGAGCTTCAAATTAGACTGGGAGTAAACCCTGTTATAAATGATGGCCTGCAGATCAAAGTCACAGGACTTTACCGCTATGGGGAGTTCAGGAGACTAAGGCCGGGCTTTCAGCTAATGTGGCTCTCAGACACGGAGACATCCATTTTCACACCGACTCTTAATCTCCACGCACAACAGCAGCAGAGGGTGCCGTGCTGTTACTTAGCCACAGTCTTATGTTTAATGGATGATGAAATGTGTTGCATGACTTCAGCGACCTTTGCTCTCATGATTACTGCATAAACTTCACAGTGTGTGACCCAGCTGCATGCTTGTGTCTGCCACCGAAACTTGACTTGGTTTGACTCAGGGTTCCGGGTCAGCGCTAGAAAGCACAGTGTTTTGACCTTATTCGTGCATGCATTTCATTCGAGATCACAGACCATTACACATTAAAGCACGTTGTTGTTTTTTGTTTTGTTTTTTTAAGCAACGCTAGCTCCATGGTCATATCTTTCCACACTTTCCCGAATAAAATATTTCAACAACTTCTGGATGGATTGCAATGGAATTTGATACAGGTGTTCATGGTTCCCAGAAAATGAATCCAAATGACTGTGGTGATCCTTGAGATTTCATTTAGCGTCACCAATTGGTTTCAATTATACCTTATTCTGTTCTTCTAGATGGATTATCTATTCTTTTTTTTACAAACATTCATTATTTCCCAGAGGTCAAATTCAAATGGCTTTGATGTTCATATTTGCGATACAGACATTCATGTTTCGCCGTGGCCGATCTTAGGTTAATTAGCTTACATATCTCTGAAATTAGTTGCCTGAGAATAAACACCCAATATTAATGATTTTATTTGGAGTTTTATGGACCCTATGGGTCCTGAACATATTGGATTGTTCAAGCATTCACCAGTACCAGTAGCACTTTTGCTAATTCTGTCTTCCAGGGATGCCAGAAAATGTGAAATTCTCAATATATTTCACCCACACTGGTTTGAGGTGTAGTTATCTGGCATCTTGCAGTGTGATGAGAAATATACCTAGTACCTGCCCGCTGTTGTTGTTGTCTGCATGCAAATGAAAGAAAGAAAAATATGTTTTTCACAATTTTAGTGTGGAATGACCTGTAGTACTTTCAGTAAGTGGGGTTGTGTATTTTTGGAGCTCTGGTAATGTGAGTTGCCCAGTATTTGTCACATGCACCACACCTTGGCGGTGCAAGATGTTCCAGTCCTCAGCTGGCACCCTGTCGTGCATTGCTGTTAAACAGAATGTGGCATTGTTTGCTTGAATTAGCACTAAACGCAGGAGTTGCAGGGGAGGATTAAATGCCTCCACACTGCAACAAATAGTTTAAGGTTGCAGGGGTTTCCCGATAAATGGCTGTTTATTTAGTGAGAAATGTTTACTTATATACTCTGGATCACTTAACCAACCAGCTGCATCATTTTCCACAAAACCTTTGCCAAATCCACTTTTACTATTGTCTTTGCCGTCTCGTTGTTTACTCTAATCTATGGTATGTTCTTGTACAACCATGTTTTTACCTTCATTCTCACAGCTTGGCATATGTGTCCCTTGTCTGCAAATCGCAGGTAGATGGTTAGTGTCTGATGAAGGATCCAGGTTGCTCGCTAAGCAAATTCACACCAATCACCCAAGGACACACTCCTTCAGCACACTTCCATGCACACACATTTGCTGACCTGTTTTTCTTTGTAATTGCTGGATTTACTGACTCCAAATAATTTTTTCTCCCAAAAAATGACAAATGCCATTGGCAATCTCCAATAATGAACACACATGGTGGTGTGTGTGTGTGTGTGTGTGTGTACAACTCTCATTGCCGATGCAGAGTATTATAGTTTTATTATCCTCAGAGTGTTCAGAGCAGTCCTTTCTCAGCCGCACAGTCTAAATGGAGCTGGAGACCTGGCAGTAATGGATGTCTTGTCTCCTGGGTTGATATTCTCAGGCCGAGACTCGGTGGGAGCCAAATTAATTGAAACCACTGAGGCTGAGGGATGCGAGTTCGGGGGCACACCAGAGGGCAAGGGTAAAGGAGACCGTAGTGGCTACTGGGCTTTGGACCCGTCATTCTGAGATGGAACGACCCAACCTTTTCTGAGCAATGTGGTTTTTGGAGCTTTCGTTGATACTGTCGAGCCGTCTTAATTGATTTTTTTTTGTCAGTGGCTAAAGGAACATTCCAGTTTGGTCTTTTGGCCTGTATCTTTGGCCAACATTTGGATTATGACAATGATATGACATTGCTGTAAAGAAGTCTGCAATCAGCAACAGAAACACAATCAGCGAGACTCAGGTTGTAAACCAACCTCTTATTTGTATAGCACTTTATTTGGAGGTAAAACCAAGAGGGAGCGCACCCAAAAATGTTCAGCTGCAGCAAGCTGTAGCCAGTTAAGGTTCTAATACACATTTTCAATACGCAGCTGTACTTAATTTACATTAATTATGTGACTTGATTGAACAAAAAGTAAATCTTGGCTCCGGTAATTAATCTGATTCTATTCATCTAGAGACAGGATAACGGATTGGCAGAACCATAGCTGGTTTCATACTTCATCCACAAGTACAAGCCCGTGGTTTATTTTTTTAAAGTAATGCATTTTATAACGAGATCACACTTTACCTCAAATTGTTCAGCCCTGACTGACAGGGCTGATGGAAAAAAAAACAAGAGAACACGAGAACTGGAATCATCATTTCAGGAAACATCTCAAGCATGACATGTAAATAATAGCCCTCGCCTTTGCCTTTCCTTTTAACAGAGACACCGAGTCAATAGTTCTCCGAGGTTTGACATTTATATCGCTTCAGTTTTGAGTTAATGCGCGGCTGAGATTATGATACGGAGCCCTTTTAATCCCCTTTGTGAAAGTGCCTCGTGTGCAGGGATTGTTTCGTTCTCTGGGAGGTGTTCTCCAGTTTTGCAGTGCGTGACCCTTCAGCAGTAGAAATCCCAGCTATTTGCATTCTGAAATTGAAATGTCTCAGCTTTCAAAACAGGTGAGGCAGTGTCCTCTATGAGTATTTGTACTCCCACTTTGTGCACAGACCGATGTTGGATTAGAAGGTTAGATCTACAATATATGTTGTTCTATCGAACCCCCCCTCCCTTTTGGCCGGAGCAGCTGTCAGGTGAGAGTTTTTGTGACGGCATCGAAATGAGTGAGACACAAAGGTGAACAACCTTTTGTACAACTTTTTGCGTTGCCGAATCTTTTCACGACTGCTGTGTGAACAGCCTCGGCAATGAAAACATCTGATGAGCTTCAGCAACGGGCACATCACCGCGCAAACGAGCCCTCCAGCGTTGAAATAAATGTATCTGACGGTTCTCGTGCATTGGGAAAGATGAAGAAGCAGATCCCCAGCGAAGGTCTGCTGCACCACAGTAATGAAAACAGAGAATAATGTACTGCATTACCTAATTTCCCAGAGTTCAGTATCAGAGTCTGATCTAATCTATCTTAACTTGTCATCATGACTCTGGGGAAGCCAGTTAACTAAGCTTTTTTTTGTTTTTGTTTTTTTGGCCACACAGCATTTTTAAAAGTAATTTGAAGCGGGTGAGATTGATTTGAGAGGAGCACTTCAAAGATTTTACAAATCATGTTCAGTTTACTTTTCATGAGATGTGCCAAAATCTGTTACAATGAGCTTTTCCAATGGAGGAGAAAAACAACCTTGATGATGTAACGGGGTTAACTGGGGTTTTGTGCTCGGAGATCACAAAGCCCGCATTACAAATCAGGGCAGTTTGCCAGTTCAGCCTGGTTGAACGTTGAGCGCACCGGCGGCGGGCGAAGGCGCAAACGGCGTCCTGTGTGAAACATGAGGGTGCTTTCATAAGCCATAGTCTTTGGCTGGTCCAATTCAGGGGGACATTTTTAGGTTTGGTTTTAGTTTGTTTTCTATTTAGTGTGGTCCAGCTTCACGGTGCACCCAAGCACCCAAGTTCACTGATTTAAACGTCATCTGGACAATCGGTAACAACTGTTCTATTACAGCAATCAACTGTCCCCTTATGGATATTTCTGACTTGCATGTGGTGTTTTTTCACGCCTCTTTTTGAATACAATATCGAATGGGTGACGCTCCGGGTGTGGTGTAATTCTCCCAGTCGTCATGTGTTACGTTTAGTAAAGAAAAACAACACATAGATTTGCAGCTCGTCAAGTCAAACAGACTCTTTCCATAAATTCCTGAATTTATCCGTACCAGTGTTAATTTTAAGATGCTTTTGTAATGCTCTTAGCATGTCTCCCCAAGCCCCGGATGGCTAATGTCTGCACACTGAGGTGGTGGTGAGAGAGTGTGTGTGTGGGTGGAGAGCGAGGGGGGTTAAGTAGAAGGACTGCCATCAGTTGATGTTGACTGACTCTTTGAACCAAAATACATTGCTTTGTTGTTTTAAGAAGCTTTGAAGGCCTCCTTATCCTTACAAATGAAATGTAGACTTTTTGCACAGGTTGCAGGATATAATCGTTCCTTTTGACAATCACACTCTCTTTCTCTCTCTCTCTCTCTCTCTGAACAAGTTAATAGACGAGCGGCCATTTGATCCGCCCGCAGGAGAAAAAACACGGAATGCACATGAAAAAGCCATTGTTAAAATACTCCACAACATCAGACGTGAGCTATACGTTGGCTCAAAGCCGGTGTGCACGGATCCTTCCTGCAGGCCCTCATCGAGACTGACATTTAAGAAAAAAAAAATCTCCCGAGAACTGTGAGCAGACTCCTCTCTTCATCAGGGCTGCTTCCAAGAAGCCGCCAACGGAAACCTTTGAAGAGACTCAACCGTGGAAGCAACAAAACGGCATGAATTTTTTATGTAGTAACCGTATTGTGGGATTTTTTCTTCTAACGTTCTGCCGCATTTCCAATTGAAGTCTCTCGCTGCGAGCCTCCCAGCCGGAGCAAACTCGTTGTAGACTCACTCCCACGATGTCAGGGGGGGGGGGGGGGTAATCAAACCGCCACGAACGCGAATTCTCCTCCAGTGATGCTCAGTCAAAGCCTTGTCAAGAAAAGTAGTCGCTGTTTACGCCCCACCTTTTACTAAAATGAGTCATTTGCCGTCTGACCTGCTGGAGGAAAGATGATAAAATCCCTCTCTCTGGTCTGAAATACCACCGCTGTCACCCGCGTTATTTAGGTGACTGACAGCCACGATTGCCCGGCAGGCAAGTCGAGCGGGAGGTGGTGACAGAAGCCTGAGTAGCTGTGATGATACTGTATGGTGTGATGAAGCGGGTGTACAGCATCAGCAATTTATGATTGAGCCTGATGGTTTATTTTCCTTGGCAAAATTTGGTTTGGTGTCTTCTTCTTTTATGTCACACAGAGAGCTGTTGCATTGCAAAGAAAACAGTAATTTTCAGTCGGCATTATTTTTTCCTTTCCTCAGCTGTTTTTTTTTCTTCTTCTTCATGGGCACAATATGCCCAGGCGCTCGCCAAAACACTCTCTTCATCTCACGATTTTTCGTGCGCCTCACTGAGGAAACATAGATGGGTTTATTTGTTTCGGTGACATTGCTATTCCATTATCCTCCTTTGATTGCTTCACTTATAAGACGGGAGAAGTGCTGTGATTTTGCCTCACAAAAGGAACATTCTTGGTTTCATCATTTCCACAACAGTCATTTGGAGACGCAGCGTTGCCTTTTCGGTGGACTCTGGGGAGGCGCGACAGCCCAACAGGGCACCCCCACGTTCAAACAAACCCCAACAAACGTTCCCCTTTAATGCAGTGTTTCCCAACTTTGTTCTTTGGACACACTTTTTCAAAATCTTTAAATTAATCTTGACCCAATTCGCCGCAGGTCTTGTATATCGTGAGAAGAGCGAATTTGCGCGAAAACGAGCATTCCTGACCTTTTTTTCCACCATTTCCGCATCACCTTATATTATATTCTATCTTATAATAACCAAACAAGCCATTTTTTAAAGAATATACGTTAGATAACCCAATCACAATTTCAAGTTATGCGTGTGTTATTGAAAACATGTTAAATAGTTTGTAAATGAGACTAAATCAATGCATTTAGGCGGAGTTAACTGGCTCTCATATTTTGTCTCATCAGTAAAAGAAACGGAATGTACACTAGCCTTTCATATGAGATCAATATTATAAGTAGGCTACAATTACCAGAACAATATGAACATGCAAGCTCCATCATGTGGCTCAAAGGTGTACAGCAGCTATAAATGTTAAATAAAAGACAATGGAAGTAATTCTGCAAATTTATTTGGCGGCCCTAACGAAAGTAGCCGCAGTAAGGGTGTGTGAGTGGTACAGCCGGCACCTGTTTTGAAAAATATATATATACTTACTCAACATACTTTAATGCAAAGTTGCTGTCTGTCTGCTAACAAAAAAAAGAAAAAATCTACGCAATTATTCCGTCCTGGGTTAAATGTTTTACACAAGAGTAAAAAGGCCAGTTTTTTTCTTTTTGTTGATCAGGCTCTCCACTGCTCTTCGCACCTGGTTAACACAAATGCGTGAATTTGACAAGACAATATGTTTGTAGATGCTTTTGATCTGACTCTGAGCACAATGTCTACACAGGCTGCTTGGGGAAAGCTGCGTGTCAGCAGAGCAGCAGCTTCACCGCTCCATCTGTGTCTACGGAGGCTGCAGTCATGCACAGCGTTGAGTCTAGGTGACCTGCATTTTGGCAGCTCTCAGAGGCCGACGCGCACACTAACACGCACCCACACACTATGTAAAATGGAAGAAAATACACTTAAAAGCATAAAAATACACTTTGGATCACATTTTCATATAATACGAGTTAAACACAAGCTGTTACACAGCCTGTGTAGACAGCTGCATTGATTAAAATGGAGGTGCATCTGTTTCGTCTGACGTGTGCGTGACAGACGACAGAGAAACATGCTGAAAAGCCTCCTATCTAGACAAGCTGTAGGAGAAGCCTGACAATCATACACCGTGATATGACATGATATTAAAGCTGCATTTCTTTGGCTTTCTCGGGGCTAGCAGAACAATCGATTCAGAACATCTGCATATTATCAGTTGGCATGTTGAGCAAAGCACTAAAAAAGCACATTACCATTCACGTGGAGTTTCTGGCCACCCGGTGAACGTAAAGCTAGATTTATAGTCCCACCATAGATTCCTATGGTGTAGGTAACAATCTTTAATTGCACATGTTCCCTAGCAAATGTGTTTACGTTCTTCTTTTACTTCGTGATAGGAGCATCAGTGGGGAGGTCCGTCTTGTTTCATGACTGAATATTGTTCTGTACAGTCAGCGTGTTTGCATTGTTTCATCCACTGCGATGTATCCTCATACAACAGTTCATATGATATCTTATGAAAAGTTAGTTCTCATTTTTGGTGCTTTTCTGGTGCTTTGGTTTTCCTACAAAAGTCAGCAACACGTGTCAATTTCCGCTCGTTACATACATACAGTCTTTTCAAAATAAACTTCTGTTTACAAAGATAACTACTCAGTTGGGTTTAGGCAACAAAACTACGTGGTTAAGTTGAGGATAAAATTGTGAAGTACTTAGTTAGGTTTATGAAAAGATCATGAAATACTTAGTTCAGTTTAGGCAACAAAAATACTTGGGTTTAGGATTACATCGTCGTTTGGGTTAAAATAACCACAAAAGTTCCGTAATTACATTACCTAAGTTAAGTGACAAAAACATCAACATTGACGAACAAGGGTCTGTTGGTTGAAAGATCCCCATTCCCCTCCCCTCCCACCAGCCATGTGTGCGCTTTTGCGCTCTTTATATTTCCTCGTTCGTACATGGATAACATAGAAAATAATTTTGTGGGATATCTACGAATTACGGCCCGTGATTATTGGAAGGTAAAGCTATGAATGCTGGATGAGACCAGCCTGTCCACTGTGATATAGTATGTAATGAAGGGAAGATACATCCAAACTGCCGAATTCATCAAGCTCACAGCTCATCTCTGACGTTGTCAGTAGATCCTCTGAGATACATAGGAGAAACTGTGTCAGGTAATCAATTACATGTTATGTAACAGGACAGAATGAAATTACTACATGCATTCACCCACTCAGAATTGCCACCCTAAACTGGTCTACAACAGATAATAAAATCCAAGTATGAATACAGAAGTGCCTCAGGGAGTTGAGTGTTTATGCAGTTTATGCAAGCAGGGTTCACATGTCACATATCTGCAGGCCAGAGGCCGAATTATGAGGATAACAACACTGCTGTTTCTCTCAAGCGGCTCCACATAGAAACTAACCATAACGGTTTCTCGTGGGTGTTTGATTCCTTGAAGCAGTCTTTCCTTTGATTAGAATATTTATATAAAGATGCGCCATTGCAATAACACACTTATGATGATTGACGCAGATAATATGACATCTTCAAAATGTAGCTTCAGAAAGTGTTATTTACATAAACATTGCATTTACAATATATATATGTGTGTATATGTATATATATATATATATATATATATATATATTTTAAAGTCTTATTCACCCAAAGACAAATGAAGTGGCTTCTGCTGAAGAATTTTGCTCACTTTATTTGCTTTTATAATTTCAATTGCCATCCTTTTTTTAGAGACATTCGGGGCTTTTCCGGGGCTTTCCATCGAATGGGACACGGATCCCAAGCTGACCAGCACATGCATCACTTGTACTGGAAGCAATCAATCGGAGAGGAAAGGCCTGATGGAACACAGTTGAATATTTGGAGGGCTGAAATTCGAATCCATGAATTATTCATTTGTGGCACTTTAATGAATGTGAAGAGAGTCTCTCTATCATTCACAATCTGTACAGCCGCTGAAATGTGACTCTCTTGCTGTGGGCACTTAGCAGGGTTTCCAACAGGCCCTGTGATACCTGAGAGAAGGGCTTGAAATACATGTACAACATATCTGATGCCATTTCAGGAGGATTTTCCGAAAAAGACCAAAAAGAATCATCTAGTTATTGAGATTTTCATCTTATTCTCCAAAATAGGAGTTATATATCAATATTCCCTGAGAGGAACAATCTCCATTAATGACCTGCTGGACACAAGAATGATGACAGAGTGATACGTCATGATTCAGAATCCGAAGTTGAGCTAAATCACAATAAAAATTGCCTCATTAGATGGTAACCCTCTGCTTTCAGACACAAAAACTGAAATATTGAATATGCTTTTCACTTGAGAGATTGAAAAAGTAACATGAATTGTCCTTGATTCTTCACTTGCGTATTTATGGATTGATTAATGTGTTGGTGCTGGTTGCTTGGGGTTTTGCCGTTTGATGAGGTCAAAGTCTCTTGTATTTCTTGTCAGGATGGCCACGACGTCCCGCTGTCCATGTAAACTACTCAGGTCTACTTATTCAAAACCAGCCCCTGTTGTTGCTGCCAGTCATACAATACATCAGTTCCCCAGAGAGTCTTTCTTCTACTAGTCCCACCAGACACTCACTGTTTACAAGTCTATTTTCAGCCTCGACTTTAAGTTGGAGCTTCATAACGCTGTGTTCAAGGACCGTTGGATGATAATTGTTTTTGTAGCTGAAATTGACCGCACGATTTCCTTGATTATTTAATTGCATTCTGACTTTCCCTGAAAAAACTGTTGCTGCGTAAATGCGTGCAGTATGTTTGCTTTTGCAACATCTGTATTTCATGTATCAGGTTGTGTTCATTTGAGCTGTAGTCTGGTACAGACGGCCAGCAGACGGTGTTGCTTTTCAAGAGCTAAGCTGAAGATCAAACATACAAGCAGCCACTTCAAAAGTTTACCTTTACTGACCATCTCCGTGGTGTTGTTCATGTTCTAAAGTCCTGAAAAATATGTTTGCTATCGTCATTCAGAAAGTTCCACGGGTGGTGATTTAGTCTTGTCCTCTCATCGCTCTGTAGTACCGCTGCCAAAATGTTATTGATCCCCTTATAAATTAACGTTATATTTGTCAGCCCTCATTTATTTATATGAAAATGCCATTGATTTTTCATCAACCTTCATAATCACTAGTTAAAATGTGTTGCACATGAATTGATACAGCGAGATAAAAAAAAACAAGAAATAGCTACTGCTAATAGCAACAAGAGTTAAAAAAAACAATACAACCAAACAATACAATTATTTAGCTTAGAGCATGGCAGTGTAAAGACCCCCAACAAAGCAAAGCCTTATTCGTAATATACAGTGTTTGTTCCAGTGTGGCCATCCTTCTAGGGCTGCATGATTATGGACAAAATACTACGATCAATCACGACAGCGCCACAAAAGTGAAGCCAAAACACCTCAAACCCCCCCTTTGTTGGCTAAGTTTTAGTTTATGAAGTGCTTCATTTGACATATAGCGGAGCACACATTATACACGTCAATATCGCAGTAGATCATGTTCATTACGACCCGTTCCAAGACCACGGTAACTACAAGGTGGAAAAGCAGCGCTCGTCCCTTCCTCATTACCACTACTGGGCTGCCCTTGAGCAAGACCCTCAACCCAACTGATTGCACTGCGTGTAATGTGTGTAATTGTGCAAATGTGATCAGGGCCTTTCGACAAAAGAGGCATGCTCTTCGTGCAATTTCCCCTGAATAAATAAAGGTAAAAAATAAATAATAAAAAAACTACGGTGGCCTATGGGTAATGTAAAAATGCAAAAAGGCTCTTGCTTTAGCTAGTGTTTGGTTTTTCCTTTATTGGCTACTGTAGAAAAATGGTGTGAAGGGAACCTGCTTTGTAGATAGGAAGGGCTCCTTCTTAAGTAAAGAAACCGCAATGACTCTTAGTTTAAGGTGTTTATACACTGATGAAAAGAATAATTATCATATAATCATATTTATATAATAGATTCCCAGATATCCTACACACTGGCAAGTGATTCCAATGTCCACATTCCCACTAACTTGGTAATTGTATGATCAGTAAACTGTTCATCTTCGGACATGCAAATGTTTGCTTTTAGGAACCTGTTTAAGCTCTGATGCTGGTTTTGAGATCTGTATATGCAAACTGGGTTATTGTGAAAGAAACTAGGCTAACGTAGCATGTAAGCACTATACCAGGTTTCAGATCATTGTCTTCTTGAGGACTCACCTTTGAGACAGAAAAACAAAAAAAGGTTATTCTTCTCCTGGTGATTTTTTTTTAATTTATTTTTTTAGCAAACATCTTCAGATGCCTTTCGTGGTCAGATTTGGGATCTGGCAGAGAAAACATACTCACTTTCTTGGTTTCTTATCGGGCGAGTCTTTGTTATATATATATAATGGAGGGGGGGGGTATTTAGTATGCCTGTTCTTTAGAGACATGAAGTTGAGTCAGAAAATGTGTCAGGAAAGTTTTGACTGACGGTAGGATGTGGGGCTGAACTTTTCAAAGATGTTGGAAATAGTGACCGCTGGCTTTTAATGATTTTCACCTGGAGACAGACAGAGAGGAGGAAGAGAAAATTGTAAGTGCAGAGATGAAAAGTGATGAAAGGCCTATACTTTTTTTTAACACATTGTAACAACTAACTAGCCTCTCCTGCCCATCACAGAAATACATTAGTCGACCACGGTGTCCCATCGACAACGAAAGGTGAGCTCCTATTACAGATGTTGAAGCTGGTTATTGTTGGCCTAGTTTCATTGCATTAATACAGAATCAGAAGGTACTGTAGCATGCAGTAGGCAGACTACATTTTATCCACTTCTTGATGGAAAAAGGTTTGATTCAGGCACTCTAGTTGATACCCCAAGCAACATTTAGGTTATACCCTCCAGAGTTATGGCTGAGGACATTTCCCAACACCCTGTACTCATCCTATCAGACTTTCATTAAGGAAGAACAGCACACAGTATTCTTAAAAATGGACGCTACAAACACAAGCTTTTTTTCATCAGTCCAGTGGTAACCATGGTGACCGCGTTGACAGCTGAACGTGCCGTCGTTGCTCGTAGTGACAGCAGCTAATAAAAACACGATGGTAAAAGCCTTCAATCATTTCTTAATACACGCTCATCTGTGTGGATTATCTACACCGACAATTTGCATAAATTGCACATGAAGAGTAACCACGCGCGCATTTGGCTTAAAGTCACCAGTTGATGCGGTCGCACTTTAAACTGGAACACCTGTTGCTATGAAATGGTCGCAATCCTGTCGGAATTCTGTATGATTTGAGTCCGCTGTTGACCATGCAACAACGTTTTAATTCAATGTGTGAATTTTACAAATTCGTCTGGATGTCTTGGAAAAGAAATGTACACACGCATATTTTTGGTGGTGTCCACTGTAAGAGGGTCTACAGGCTGTGTGCCTACTGTCGGCCGTGGGTGTACCATTTATTGACAGAAACCCACAGGTCCAATGTTACCACTGAGGCTCGACGTGAGTGGTGAGACTGAAACATACACCAAATGTGCGATACAACCAAAATAATGTGCTAATAAAGGTTAAAAAAAAAAAAAGGCTATAATTCTCGGTGGGTCCGTCACTGTGACTGTTTTACTTGACATTCATTGGTCATCAAAAATCATCAGGAACAAGATTTCAAAATCTGACAATCCGGAATAATTTAATGTGATACGCCAAGAATCAACAATTTCAAGTCTTGCAAAGTTTCCACTCACCAAAACAAGTTCCTGGAACGAGAAGCTGTTTCTCGTTCCATGATTTCCTCAAGCATAGCTCTTGCATAATACCTGAGACCTGTTACCTATTCTGTGGTGTAAAAATATTCCCCATTTGCTTTTCTCAAGGAAAAAACATTTTCCCCTCTGATGTTTACAGTGCAATATAGTGAATACAGAGTGTTTTTTTTTGTATTATGGCTAGTGCAAGCAGGGTTCTATCCACCTGCAGAATCAATCAGTCTTTTTCTGATAGCTCGAGTCTGTCTTGCTGGAAACCAAATTACACAGAGTAAATGGCCTCCGGTGCCAGCGCAGACATTCAGGTCATTATGATTAGTTATTTTGCACGTCTAGAAGTACGTGTTTGTGATGTCTGACTTTCTTTCTCCTAATGAATGTAATCTCGTGGAAGCGCGCTTTCATATTCAGGAAAGTGGGACTAATGTCGGTTCCTACAGAGCATGTCCTCTTTATGGTTTATCCTCTGTATGGACTGGGCACATTTGTTGGAAGGGGGGTGCAGCTGCTCAGCACAGTAGCCTTCAGTCGTGTGAAGGCTGCACCTATGCAGTCCTCGTTCTTTCGAAGGAGGCGGCCCCTGAAATGGGTCACAGCTGCTGTACACAATGGAGCCCGGTGAAAAGGTAGGATGCTAAATGAGGATCTAGGAATCATTATAAAGCCTATAGTGCCCCTGCTTATTGACTCCAATCGGTTTAAATGTGTATCATGCCACATGCTCTAAAGAAATAGTGGGCAGCAATCACCTCTACTACTGGGTCCATACAATCTAGATTTACAGTCGACTGTTAAAAAGAAAAAGCCAAATACTGACTAACAGCCAGGCAAGAAAAAGCATAATTCAACCAAACTGCTGAGACTCTGAGAGCCGGTCAAAATAACACTGCTGTCTTAGTCTGTAGTTTTGCCAATTTTAGTGTTCGTGCCACAGTTCGGTATAATAGTTTGTTTAGTGGCTTGGGTCAAGGATGGAAGAGACAAGGGAAGGACTCGTGTCTTCGCTTCATCCTCCCTGCAAACGGGGGACAGCTTCAGTTTTTCGGATCTGGCGGTTGGGATTGAAAGAAACCCTAACTCCTGGAGTCACAGTCCCACAGTGGACGAGGTTAGGGTCGAGTCGATTACTCGTTTCTGCCACTTTGGATTTATTCCAATAAACTAACTATCAAAACGAACACGGACCCTACGCCGTCACCGTGTCTGACAAAGCCTTGGGCAACTCTACTTCTTGGTCAGTAGTATAACAAAACAGGACTGTTCATCTGCGATGAGACTTAGCATCACTGAATTACTTTCATTTCATTTCTCAGGAGCATTTTAGTAGCTTTGAAGCCTCCAGTTTGGCATTTTGGCCGTCGTCATTTTGTTTTTTACCGTCGCCATCTGTAGCTAAGTAGGTGACCAAAAAGTTACGATTGACTTTTAGGAACTGAAAACAAGCTGTGAAAGGGTTAAAGTTATAAGACGAAAACAAGGACAACAACCAGACCAGGAACCGCCGTGGTAGCGACCTGTCAATCACAAGGTAGCCCCGCCCCGAAGTGATGGTTTGATCTCTTAAAGCTGACCGAATGATCCCGTGCACAAATAGTATATTTGGTTGAAGGATGAATTGTTGGTTTAACAGCACCGTTGCCAGCCAGTAAAACCATCATTTAAATGGAATATAAACATGAAACCTGTCCTGCACAGAACAAAACATTAATCCATTTCTCTACAACCCTGTTTACCTGAAGATTATTTCTGCATATTTAAATATTTGTTGCCAAAGCTCAATCTGCATGTTCATCAGTGAGAGTGATATTTGTTAATGTCCACCCTGTTCCATAATTTCTTATGTTGAAGGAACAGCTTAAAGCCTGCTGTGTCTCGCAGATTGTCCCCTTCCTGCTGACTTACTGAACTCCGACCGTCTTTAGATTACCACTACAAGGACTCTCAATACTTCCTGTGTCTCTCTTTCTGTTGTGTCTCTCTTTCTCTCTGCCTCTCTTTTAGCTGGCCGAAGGGCTGATAGTGTCTAGGCTGCGGTACTCTGTGAGTACTCAATCAGTGGGAAACATGCTTGTCTGCTGGGCTCTGTGATTTATTCCATACAATAAACGAGTGCGATCATCGCTGTTTTTCCAGGTGGAGGAGCTGTGTAGCATGTACAGTAATTTCCCCTTCCTGGAAATGTGGCTGTGTGTGGTTTTATATATATATATATACACATATAATATGTGATATAGAGGCTGTATATTAGAGTTTAAGTTATTAGTAAGCTAAAATATGTCATCAGACAGATGCAAAAACTAGACCAATGCTACAGGTCTATGAAACCCCCAATTGTTCAATATTAAATAAAACAAGACATTATGAAATACCAAACGACAAACTACAAAAAGCCATTAGGGCCATTTTAGGTAAAAACAAATAAAAACAAATAACCGAGCTGGTTCAAGATGAAAATCGTAAATTTACAAGGCAGAAAACCCTCCCAAATTTATGAAGTAAGCACATCGGTTCACTTTGCAAGGTTGGATCGACCTCGTCGTGCCACAGACGACACCCTCAAACACTGCTTTAACGTGAGCCGCAGAGCGCAAAATGTATTATACTGTACCATTCTCCTTTCTTATCGGGAGGAGCAGCAGGCTAAGCAGCGTATTCCAGACGTCCCTCTCTCCAGCACTCTCTAAGGACACGATTCACCAGAATCTGTGGTTCAACACAAGCACTTATGTCACGCGCCCTTTCCCTGTTAATATCCCTCCACATTCCACAAGCGTGTAACTACACTAACTGAGTGTAACTATGGTAACGCAGTGTTTTTTTGTCTTATCTGCGCTGAAAGCCAAGACACACGCTGCATGATCCATCCATGATGAAAAAAAAAAAAAAAAAAGAATGGACAGAGACACATAAGTATGCAAATGATACACGTCAGAAGCTGCTCAGGTTCTTTGTATCGTCTCAGTTTGAGCATTCATAAGTATTCATTTCCATGCCCTAAAAGTCATGTACGGTTGTCTTTGCTGAGCCTCTAATGGATTGACAGGATGTTAGCTGTCAATATTCTCCAACTCTTCGTCAATGAGTATTAATATGCACTCGCACCGTGAGTGACAGTTTGCTTCCCCAGCTGCAGCGCCGCTCATGCTCCCTTGTGGCTGACTGGATTTAAGATCCGAGATCAGGAGGCTTTTTCTGGATGTTTACACAGCCTGCCACTTTCTATGATGAAACTGGAGCCCTATACAGATAAGATACGTTTTAATATGGCCGTCGGTTTATTGAACAATTACTCCAACGAGGGAGGCTCTGTGTTTTCAAGCTGTCAAGGGGAGGGGGGGGGGGCTCAGAGGGGATCAGAGCCGCGATGACGTGATGTCAGGTCGATGTGTTTACGGGCCCCTGTTTGATGCAGATTGGAATGCCCTCCCTCAACAAAAAATAAAAAAGGGGAAATAACAAAAGCCTTAATTACCTCTCACAAGGCTGCTGAAGCTAATTTCTGTCGTCACATGTTCAGTCAATTACACAGAGTGTAATGAAGTGGAACACGGCTCACCAGAGTTCACACGACACCCTTTTTTATTCAGAGCCCTGTTTGGCCACTCCAGAAGCGGGAAGCTCATCGTCACTGAACATTACACCGGGCAATACTTCACTCTGGATACGTACATTTATCCGTGTCAATATCCCCCCCCCGCCCCCCCCTCTAATCATTTTCTCCACAGCTATCTCAATATCACGGGCTAGTGAGAGAGGTGGGGGAAGCACATTATCTGTGGCGAGGGAGGTTGGGGGTGGGGAGGGGGGGGGTGTTACAGTATTAGGGATTATCCCTGACAGATAGTTTCCCTCGCAGGCACCATTAGCTTGGCCTCATCCCATTTGGTATTTCCAACACCTGCGACCACCATCCGCCGGGCACAAGAATTATTACCATTGTATTTTTTTTTTCTAGGGTATATAAATTAATCATGGGGATCACAAGCAACTACTTTAAATTTCTGGACTGTGACCAAGAAACACATCCTCCCCAAAGGATGCCACGGGCCCATGCATCATTAAAACAGAGTTGTGCTCTTCGACTGAGGAGCGGCGCCAGCTCCCTCGCTTATACACCTTACGGGATTGTGGCCTCTGCATTTTCCACACTACATGCATAATAGCTACTGTCTATGGCTGAATGCAATCAGGCTCCTCGTGTCTGACTTTGAATGCCAAATGAGCGCGGTTGGCAAGCAGGCGAAATTAAGTTGATCAGCTCGAAAGTGAGAGTGGACAGCTGACTACAGCGGACATAGATTAACATTGATCACCGGGCAGAGCACATAGGCTAATGACTCAAGGCTGCTGGGGGGCTTGTTAGACAACCTCTGCAATGGGCTGTAATGGTTCCGTATCCTCTCAATCCACTAAATACCAATGGCTGCAATTCCTCATCACGCGTCCTCGTATCGGCAAATGATCCGTCTCGGATTCACGTGCATGAATGAATTATGTGGGCATTGATGTAGACATTACCCCTGGAAGTTATATGCCCGTGCTTTAGGGAGGCGTAAACGCTCCACAATATAAGCTTCTGAATCATTTCAATGCAGGCTCAAAGCGTGGCCAAGACAATTATCAGCTCAGTCTGATCAATGTGAAGAAGTCCCTTCTCTTTCATACGTACCCGTTGATGAAGCAGCTGATCGTGGCTGTCGGTCCAAACCGCGAGTTTCGCTTCAAAGATGCACGTTTTGCAGGGTTTTCCTCCCTGGGTCTAATTTGACTCGTTCTGAGTTCCTCGGCTCACACAGCGCTTGGCAAACGCATCTGAATTTGAAAACATATTGATTTGGAATTACTTACAGGTGCCGGCCTATAACGGCATCGATCGCAGATAGGCGTTTTGACAAAATGTCTGGAAAACATTTCGCATCGATTTCAAAAGTTTCTCAGAGAAAAAAAAAACTTGTGTATGTGATTCACTTCACGCCTATTCATTCAGCGTCATAATCAAGGAAACAGTTTTACCTCTGACTCTAAAGAACAGCGGGAACTATAGAGCAGTTTATTGAAAGGGTATTGCATAGCTCACGGCCCGGAGTAGGTCAGAAGAATGCGTCTCCTTCTTCTTGTTGCGCGGATAAAGTTTCTTCATTGGTTTTCTCCGGAACGGGCCGATCTATCAACACAGTGAGTCTCATAAGGAAAGTCATCAACCAAATCTCCCGTTATTGATCCATCGCTCCATATTTGATTGAGACTTTTGACAAGATTGTGGGCAGGATGACAAACAAAAAGGCAAAAGCTTGGAGAAGAGAAGAAAAGTTGAAACCAAATCAATAATGATGACTGACAGGAGGAAGCTTGAGTGATTCGCATTGTGCCCCCTTAGAATAAATAATGGAGAGGAAAAATAAATCTACTTCGCTCCCTATACGACTAATGCTTCTTCTCCATTCCACCCTTCATGAGTGGTGATTCTTCCTGTTTTGTCGCATCCATCTGTCGGCAATACTTAACCACAGGCCTCGAGATAGAAAAGGGCAAAGAAATGCTGTGAAAAAACAAAACATTTTCGTGTTTTATATTTTATTCTTTTAACAATGTCTGTTCTTCTTTATGAGAGCTCATAAAAGTTTGCACGTATAAGTACTTGTAATTCTTTTTTTATGTGGGTGTAATCAGGTGTTTCTCATCAAATAAAATTCTGTCATCATTTTCACTTTTTAATGATAATAAGAGAACTTGAGTGGCATTTAATTTGTATTCATTCATTTTCATTCATTTAAATAATTAATATATAGAACAAGCATACAGATTATGCATTTATAAGGGCATAGAGAAAAAAGATGAACAGAGGCTCTGTAAACCTTAAAAACATGAGTGTATGAGTCTTCTTCAGTACAGCATTATGTTCATTTAGTAAATGATGGTCCATTTAGACCATAAAGCAGGGTATCCTTTAGGGCGGGGCATCCTTGAGATTGACAGGTCACTACTGTGGAGTTGTCCGGTCTGGGACTTGTGCTTTTTTTCGTCTAAGAACTTTCACCCTTTCACACATGGCGTTTTCAGTTCATGAAAGTTAATTGCAACATTTTTGGTTGCCTAAAAATATCCTATTCAGTGTTTGGTTGTACTTAGCTCCACCCTCTTGTGTCTCTTCTGGGTGCAGACGGCCTAAATGGCGACGGCCAAAATGCCAACCACGAACGTCGATGGGTGGACAACAGGCATTTCAATGAGAAATGCTAAGTGTCACTCCTTGTGCCAAGTTAATTTAGTTAGTATCAAGTAAGAATAAAAAATAAAAAAAGATGAGCCTTTTATTGTTGAATCCTTTTATCTTATACAACAAATATTATTTATGTTGGTTAATTATTTTGCCTCCTGACATTTTACTGAAGTGACCCTTGGGGCAAAGCGAGTGTGCCTGGGTTAATGCAACAGTAATAATTTGGTTTCTCAGGGTTTACCAAAGCAAAAAAACAAAGATGTAACAGAACATCCTGTAACATACAAGGTCATAGCAAGATATCAGACCTAAACCTGCCACTTGGGTCCAGCAAAGACGAGCAGTAAACACAAAAAAGTGACATAATAGTATGTGTATTATGTTAATATGGCCAACTTGTTGGCAAACGTTGCTTACTTGAAGCAACACTAGCACTCACTTGAAGTCATACTACTGCCCCCTGATGAAGTCCAATATTCACTCGTCGGAGCTGATCATTCTCTGTGGGTTCAAATATCGATTACAGAAGCTGTCAACAATGGGCTCAGAAGTAATATCCCAGCAGCCTGATGTGGCTGCAACCGAAACACAGTGTGAGCTGCATTGTCTTACCTATAATTGTATGCGACAAGGTTGGCCAACTCATCAAAGCTCTCATTCTGTAGTCCTAAATCTGATGGCAATAGTTCCTGGCATGGTGATCCACGGAGGATGTGCTTTCTGTTAACATGTTTTTCAGTGGGTTGAATGATTTGCCCACAGAGGGATCTTTTTGTTTTTTTTCTCTCCTTCACTTCAGTCTGTCTACATTCATTAGCATTCCCCGTGATATATACTGTACATTAATACGTCACACATTTTTGCTCAAAGTAAATATGTTGAACTAACAATTATTAGAAAAGCTTAGCATTACCGTTGGCAGGCAGCTCTGCTCATCTGTTGCTGCAAGCCACATATTTTTCCTTTTTTTTCCTTTTTTAATGCTTGACTTGCCACGAGGAGATAGTGTAGCAGCGGTATGTATACACTAAATATCAGCTCCTTGGTATCAGCTGCTAGCTGGCCCTTCGGCACGGGATCTCGGCTCAGCTTATTTGGCTGAATGAATTATTAATGGCTCGGCGATTTTCCACGAGTTCCAGTTTGTTTTCTTTTTTTTCTCTTTTCTTTTCAAGAAGTCTTGTTGTAGACGCCATCTCCTCTCGCTCATGTGCCCTCATCCCTCCCCCCCCCCCTCTCCCTCCTTCCCTTTCCAGAGCCAAACGGAGCAGTGTCTGCCCAGGAAATACTCTCCACTCTCCTGGACTGGGTGGGAAGAAGGAGAATCTTTGACCTTGGAAAATGAAGATGCTGTTGCCATGGGAACTGTTAATCCTTCTGTCACTCCAAGAGTGCCTGGCTGGTGAGACGCCAAGTAGGGCCGCCTTTTCTTTTTAACAACACACACCTGATATGCATACATCTCCCTACAGGGAGGGTTTTGCCTTGTTCGGATGCAGGTTCATTACATTTGAAAGTGATAGTCTCAGAAGGCGTTAAGCTTTTGTAGATGGGCAAAGTCTAGTCACAGTTTTTAATAAAAATATGCAAAACACGGCAAAATCTGGAGATTTTACTTTAGTTTTAAAGAGCTTAGCGAAGCATTTCAGGGCAAATAAGAACCACAGACGCAGAGGTTTGAATTATCCAGTTTTCTATGGAGGGAGGAAGTTGTCTCAGGATTAAGTGCGACTGCCTTGTGCCATTTGAAAGATTGACTATTATAGTTAAATTTTTATCTCAATATTTAACTACAGCCAGAGTTGAACATGTTCTCTTCAGATCCCCCCTCTGATAAACTTGACTCACTGTCGGATTTACATTTGTTACGAGAGCTCACACTTTCTCTGGTCTTTTTTTTTTTTTTTTTAACGCCTCCCTGTTTTATTATGCAATTTCCCCACTGTATGTCCAACTGCTGCCACTTACGTGAAATGTGGTAAGCGCTATAAATTATTATTATTTTTAATCCAACACAGGCTCTTTTCTCAGCGCTAATGTATTCCGTGAGCCGTTCTCAGCACCATAGATTCCGCCGTGAGCCTCCAGCTCCCTAATACCTGTATGAGCTGCAGCTGAGGAGTTCAAATCTCTCTGAGAGCTCTCACTTAACGCCTGGATACGGTAACCCGTGCGGGCCTCGGCGACCGAGTGAGATTTAATGTCGACATATGACGGATACGCTGTACGCTGATCTTAAGCCAACCGTTTATTCATCAGAAAAAATAGATTTAAATGTATACAGCTTATGGAGTGGGGGGTTTGTTGTTTTCTTATTTATGCTGCCATCTCCATTGATTTAGCGACTCATCTCAAGTCAGCAGTTTGACTGCGGTATATCTATGCAGCCTGCAAACACAAGACAGAAGAATGAAGGGTTATGCAAATAGCGGCGCGCGCCGCACCACATACAGTGAGCTCAAATTTGCATGCACTCCCATGAAATCTAATTAGGTGTTAATTTTGTACATGTGGGTATCTGTGTGTGTGTGTGTGTGTTTACGTGTATGCTAGCGGTCAGTCCAGTCCAGTGTGTTTACAGGGCAGGGCTGTTCTCGAGCATACACACAGAACCACCCGATCATTTCCCTGGTGAAATAGCCCGGCTATTTAAGGCTCATTAATTTGTTTAATTTAAAGGACATCGCTACCAGGGTAAAAAAAATGAAGCACTTCCCTCAGAGGCCGGTGGGAAACGGGGCCTCTTACCTGAAGCAAAGACTCCCACTCTCATTAGGATGATGATGGCGATGATGATACGGGAGGGAGCACTGTTTGTCCTCGTCAAGGTTAGAGACAAAAGGAAAGACACATTAACCATTTCTTTTTTTGCAAGAGCAACAACGGCGTGTGGCTCAGAGGAAAGGGAGGGGGGCTGGACACCAGTGTGTGAGCGCGCGTCCATTGAAGAAATGTTAGATTTCATGGGATTAATTAGTGCAACATCGGTTGATCACTCCTGAGTATTGATCGCTTGGCTGGAACTTACCAAGAACACCAGCTCGACTGAGCAGACACTCATGTACAAACAAACATGCACACAGTCAACAGCTTCGCAGGCTCTCTAATGATCAGGTTCAAGTGAAGGCAGCTCTCTGATATTGCAACTACCGTGGAACAACCTTAACCAAGTTATCCTACTTGCATTGCGATCATAATGGAATAAAGCATAACGTTAACTCAATTAGCCAGCCGGGTTACTTGACAATGTTTCTAATTACTCTTGGCATGTAATATAGCTATATCTCTCTGACTGTGCTTTGGTTCCCTGCACGTACGGTAAAGGTCACACTGTGGACCAGATGCAAAGTGTGACTTTTCACTAAACGGTGGCGGATGTAGTAAGTAAAGCACCTTTTTAGCAACACTGAACACCAGACGTAATTGACCATTTGCTTAAACTCACTCACCCTCAAACAACGATTGTCCAATCATAGCCTCGCAACCACACGGTGGTACAGCAGGCTCTTTAAACTGTCTCTACAGCGCTGTGTCAGCAACTAAAGGAAGGTCTGGCTCCACACTTTATCATTCTGGCGTAGGGGGAAAAAAATAGGCTCTGGCCCGATGGTATTTCTTTACACCAATCACAATTGTCCTGGGCGGCTCTGAGCACAGGATGCAGCGACAGGGCCCTCGCAAAATAGAGTGCTGCAGGAGTGAGTCCCGAAACCGAGAAATGAGTGACCTTTTCTACACTTTTGGTTCCCTCGTCTCAAAATTGAAGCCTGAAATAAGGTCTGCGGTTAACACAAGCTTAAGATGTTTTAACGTTTTGTTCTACGACATAAAATATGTCAGTGAGTATCCCTCTCCTGAAGCTTTCTTTACGCTCCTTAGAGCTCCTTAGAGCAGAAATAAGAGCTTTGGGACGGCCGTTAATATGGCGGCGCAGAACGACTTCGGGTTCAAACGAGGAGCGAGGAAACGACAAATAAGAGACTTGGGATGTACCCCGTGTCTCTCAAAAACTAAAAACACGAGAAGTCAAGTGTCAAGAGTAGATCAAAAAGTGTGTTTATCTGCTCTAACGTCGGCTGCAATGGTCAGCATTTCTGGCTAAGTAGTTTACTAACCAGAGTTGTAACCTACCTCAAGAAGGGAGCATATCATTCACTGACTACTATTTCGATGAACGAAAATGTTTAGTTAGCTCGATAGCTACAGATGATTTTGAATATTAAATCTGCTACCGGTATCTATATCGACTGAAAATGTATTGTGTGAGAAAGGTACACGTTTACAGGCTCAGCAATGAATGAATGAATGAATCAAACTTGCTTCTATTTCCCTTTTCCTGTAACTGCCTTGTATTTACACTGATGAAATAACTTCTCTGAACAAGCTCCCTGATTGTGAACGATCGAAAGAAACGCCACGATTCGGGCGTTGAAGGCTGCACAGAGTGTGCCAGTTAGCCAGTGTAGGACAGGGTTATCCCCAGTTAATTGTTCTCTCATCGCAGTGCATTATCTGCCCCGTGGCATGTGCACAAGAGGGTTTATTAAACGCAGAAGAGCCATGTTGGCAGCTAATTACATGGGTGTAGAGTTTAAAGACGAAGTTTTTTGAGCAGCGAGTGATTTATTTTTGCATTAATTCAGTGTCACATGCTGAGCACGGTCGTACGGCTAATGTGCTTTTCCTTTTTTTTTTTTTTTTACACAGAGAATACGCGCCATGGTCCTGTCTTCACCCAGGAGCCCAGTGACAGTATTTTCCCCCTGAGCACTGATGATAAGCAGGTGTTTATTAATTGCAAAGCAAAGGGAAACCCACCTCCGCATTATAGGTAAGTGTTTTTTTTTACTGCCCTTTGACTGTCTGTTACGTGAGACTACAGTGTTTATGATTCATTTTCCCAAGGATGAGAAGGAATCACAGTATTAGCGGACCTAGGAAACCTATTTTGTCATTCCTCCAAAGGTGGAAAATGGATGGGGGGGAAATAAACACACAGTCAGATCCTAACTACAGCCTGGTGGAGGGGAACCTGTTGATCAATAATCCTCATGTCATCGACCATAGAGGAGTGTATCAGTGCATCGCCACCAACACTTTCGGGACCGTTGTCAGCAGGGAGGCCAAAGTCCAGTTTGCTTGTGAGTAGAGTCTGATTTTTCTATTCACTGTATATATTGTTACTGACATGAAACTTTGCTTTTTAATTCCCCTTTCGAAACTGTGCACGGCTTAACAAAATAACAATATTGAAGGTGTAACATACGGGATTCACAGGAGCAAACAGCTGTTTGCCACGTAAAGGTGTAGTGGAGTGAAGTCTACAGAGAATGTAGTCGCTCTCCCTCTGTGTGTGTGTGTGTGTTGTTATCTGAGGTCCTCCTTCCTTTGTTTACATAGCCTGGCAGGCCGTGTGTGTTTTTAGTGCATGTTGGTGCACGTGAGTGAGCGCCCCACAGCTGATAACGTCATCCCGACCGATGGTATCACCCCCCCACCGTTAGCTGCAAGCCGCCGGCTCAGTTGTCGCAATGTTGAGAACCCCTTTTAGCACCAGGGGACACAGATCATTTGACCATCTACGCTTAAACAATTACCTAAATGAATAACCGTGAATCAAAAATGAATTAAATATTTAACTAATCAAATAAATGACTGATCATTACAACTCTAGCTGAGATGATACACAAGAACTACGTTTGTAACCACACTGGTAGGTATGATTCTAGGTGTGGCTGTGTCGGTCAGTTCACCACTAAGGTCCACTTTTTGCCATGAAATTTGGTGCATTCACTCCTCTGAGATTTTACCTAGCATCTACAACAAGAACATTTTACAAATCTTATCAAATATTTCACGACAGGATACCCGAACTGTGTCAGTTTAGGTAAGTATTCTGATCGAACATTGCACATTAGCATGCTAACGATACACTCCTGATGGGCAAAAATAGTAGTGATAGCATGCTAACATGCCAGACATTAACCTCATTTTGCTTCTAACTGGGTTATAGATTTACAATGTTATTTTTTTTATTAGCAGATTTTCGTACTAACAGTGGTAACAGACCACTAAGGTTATTCCTCGACTATGCTGGTTTGGTATTTCGGTCACACGTCCATAAAAGTGATCATCACCTGCTCTTGGCAGTATATTTTGTTCTGCCGCATTCATCTTTAAAACGCTGCACATCCACACAACAACCATGAGCTCCCTCTGAGGAGCGCACTCCACAGCGATCCCCAAACCGTCACGACGGACTAATGGGGGGGGGGTGGGGTTTCTGTGTTTAAAGGGCACGAAAGTAGTTTTGATTAGCGGTGATTATCACGTCATAATTGTCTTCGGTTTATTCTCTCCAATCTCGCCCTCGTATCTGGAGCGCCATCTTGGATTGAATGTCAATCGCCATTGTCTGAGATGACGGTGTCACCTCGCCGTGCTACTCTGAAGGAACGAGGACCGCCACGTCTGGATTTTTAGGGAATTTTCTTATCGATCGAGTTCTGATTTGACCACTGCTGATATTTGATGGATCCCTCCTGGGACTCGCCTGGCATTTATAAGACTTTGGGATTGATATGTCCCCCCGCCCCCTTGTCTGTTCTTTTCACGGCGCACGGCAGCATTTAATTAAAAGGCGAAAGCAATCTCTCAAGCTCGATTGGCGAGGAGCACTTTGATGCACCCTCGGCCAGATATCCTGCTCGTGCCGTGATATTAACGAGCGACTCATAAGCGATGCGAACTGACGGGGAAGTCACTCTGCAGAATGAAATGCCCTTTTGCTCGTCGTCACCTGTTTTCATAAACTTATTCCAGCTGTCAAACACTGAAAAGTTGTCTTTTTCTTTTTTCATTTTATATTCAACAGTTCTGCAGAACTTCAGCAGGAAGTCAAGGAACACGGTGTCGGTGAGAGAGGGTCAAGCCGTGGTTCTGCTCTGCGGCCCTCCACCCCATTACGGAGGTACAGCGCTAACTCATTGTCTGCTGCGGTCTCACACTCCTGCTTGCCTCAGCAGTCTTTATTGTTCCTCACTCTGCTGCTTATTATCTCCCTGTAACACTGCCGTGTCTCTTTTGTTTTTTGTTATACCTTCCCACCTGCTCTTTTTTTGCTGCTCTTCCTTTTCCTACTCTGACACACTGTTTTCCACTCACCTCTCCTTATCTGTCAGACGGGGGAACTTTTTTATTTTTTTTTCATGATCAGTCACCGCTCTACCTGCCCAGACCCATGCCTTCACATCTATAGTTCATAGCCTCGCACTTCTTAACCTTCACTTTTCTCGCCCATATGATCTGTGACCATGCTGTCATCTATAAAGTCTCCAGCGCTCCACTTCCCCCAACTGTCTTCTTAGGTTTTTTTTTCCCCCTCATATGTGGGCAGGTTATCTGCGGGTAATAAAGTCTGCCGGTGGCTGCTGTGACCGTGGAAGCGTTTATCCTCGTGGCACAGCTGCGAGTCGGCTCGCGTGTCTGTGCGCCGCTGATTAGCAGACCCTCAAAGTGGTCCACACTCCTGCAGCCATCCGGTGCCCACCAGCACAATTTCACGCCAGCGTAGCAGCCTTTTCTCCGCTCCCTGTTGCCAGCTGAATCCTGCGGCCACATGGGAATCCACACTTTAACAATTTGCCCTCCAGCCTGCCCCTCCCCCTGTCCAAAAGCCTCCATCTCTTCATTTTTGCCTCTTAAACACACACATTGTCACACATTTGATGGGATTTGCGCGAAACGATAATGCTAGCTTGAGGTGTTCTAAAATTGAAAAATGGTGTTTGTTTTTTGGGGGGGGGGTTGCTTCCACATTATGTCAAAAGCCTCTTTAACGCTTGTTGATTGCGCCACTCAAAGAGTGCGGTGATGCACCTTGGCAAAAGAGGGATCATGCGAAGCGTCTTTGAGCAATCAATAGGTAAGTGGTCTAAAAAGGAGCCGTGCTGAGAGTTAAACTCTGTCAGCGGACATGAGATTATGTGCCTGCAAGTCCTCTGTTGCTGTGAGACTGCGAGCTCTTAAACAGACCCAGTCTCTGATAGTTCCTAATCATGAAAGGGCCGTCAGTTTGTGCCCCTGACTTCTCCCCCGTAATGATTTTAATTCACTGTTTTCCCTCAAGGAAGCGAGTGGGACTTTTTACCGTCTGCCCAGTCAAAAGGGCTGACTGCAGAATGTCATGTGTCTGATACAGGAGGGCTGCACTAATAGTCAAGTTCACTCTGCTGGGCCCCTGCAGACATATCTGCCCCACTCTCTCTCGCTGTGTGTGTGTGTGTGTGTGTGTGTGTGTGTGTGTGTGTGTGTGTGTGTGTGTGTGTGTTTTACACCGCTACATTGACATTCTCATCAGCCCTTTCCATTCTTTATTTTGACATGAATCCTCCTCTTTAATCTGTTTGACGAGCGAAAGAGAGATCGACTCAAATAGATACTTCCTGCAAAATCTATAACACAGAATACGACAAAGCACACGTGTGACCTCGTGACCTGCTTGCATTCTGTTGCCAAGTCCATCTTTGCTCGATTTTACTGTGATACCATAACAGAAGATATTGTTTTATCGTTGATAAATCTTATGCAAAGACCTAAGCAGATACTGTCAAACTGGGTATTCAGAGCAAAAACAGCCCTGTGGTTAAAAAAAATAAATAAAAAATGCACAAGGGGCGGATTTGGTGGGGGCGTGTTGTTTCAAGTACCAATGAGACAATAAAATGCAATCCAGGATTGCTGGCTTGATTAATAGCTCCATGAGCTTAAAGGCTGATACGATAAAAGCCAAAACACTGCACAGCTGTTTATAATACTTAAAGACCTAAATAACATAATTTATTCTCCTGTGAGAAGCAGAATTACGTTGTTCACATCCAAAAAAGGAATCCACCATGAATGTAAGCCTGCAGATATTTGGTTGCATGAGGACGTTGAGCGGGGCTCTTCTTCTATACAGGATGACCCTGCAATTTTTTTTAGCTTGTGCCCTGGGTGTCAACGCGATGGATGAGGGGGCTGCATTATTTCACACAGTCTGGCTGAACTCAAGCTTGATCCATCTCGCGGTGGTTTTCAACTTCCAGGCTCCGTCCCAAGCCGATTCATTCCTACTTCCTGTCTTCAAAAAATGGGCCACAAATATATTCTTTATTTCTATGAAAACAAAGCCATTTTCAAAAACAGCTGAGCACTGCAATTTCTTTTGCAAATGTTACTCGAACAAACGTTAGTAATACATTTATTGTCAACTATTTTCAGATCTTCAATATATATTATTATTTTTTTATTTCATACATGCTGCAGTGCCCACAAAGCTTCAGTGCCAATGTTGTGAAGTGTAACTGTTGCCACCCATTGCAACAGTGTTGCTGATTTATGTATTCTATTACACACAATACAGGAAGTAAACAAGCCTCCATTACTCTCTCTACAATACATGCAAATTTAAACGCAAGCTGGGCAAAGAAGTGTACAATTTTCTACTTACACCTTTACTTTCTATGTAACGTTACTGTACCAATGTCTAAGAGTTTGGGGGGACCAGAGCACATCACACAGCTGCTTCAACAGAGGTGACAAACTTCAACTTGCTAGCTTAGCTAGCTAACGTTCGTAGGCTGTCTGGACGTTGTCCGGAGGCCTTGGCTGGTCTCACAGAATAACTAACTCTAACTGAAATATAACTTAAGTTGTTCTAACCAGGACAACCCAATGACCAAAAAAGTAAACATCATTTGGAAGGCATCACAAACAGAACACGTAGCCTTTTACTCGTGTCCCTCGGCCGAATGCACCATGGTTGCCCGCAGTGGCGGCACCACAAACAGAACGTGTAGGTGTTGTTGAGTTTTCTGAAGAAGCTCCGGATGAACAAAGGACGTCTTGGATCGACAGTTATAATAAAACGTATTTAATAAAGTAAAAAGGCCGTTGTGATACGGAGTACAAAGTCTCAGCTGAGGATTCGTCGGCTTCCGCAATACACAGCCTGCTCCGCAGTTACCTGTCTCTCGCTTCCACCTACGAATTCCAAACAATAGACGCACACAGAATATATAGAAACAGAAAAGGTGTGAAATCATCCCATTGGCTTAAAAAAGTAAGTAATGTCCATTGGTGCACAGCCGGCACCCAGCAGCGTCCTTCCTGGCGATAGGAGCAAAGTTCGGTGTGCCAAAAAACTCCCCGCCCTGTCTGTGTGGAGGACTGGGGGGGGGTCTTCATTAGCATCTGAGAAAAACAAAAGTCTCAGGTGTCCTTCTCACTGCGCCGTTATGACCACGCCTCCAGGCACGTGACCTTCTCAGGTGCGTTCAATGCAACTGGTCATTTTGAGTGTCTCTCACTAAATCATGGCGGTACAATTTGGTATTACACTGCATGCATTTTCTTTAATAATTACAGTCTTAAATTTATGGCGGTACAGTGAAGTATTATACTGAAAGCATTTCTTTAGCAATTACAGTCTTAAATTTATAGCGGTGCAATGGAGTATTATACTGAATGCATTTTATTAATAATTACATAGTCTTAAATTTATAATAATACTCTTGTGTCCTCGTAAAAGCCTTGAATTTTACTTTTGGCAATTCAAAATAGAGACCAATTTGTGTTTATCTACGCCAACCATTCACGTACTTTACCATGAGCAGCCATGGACTCATCCTGCTGAAAGTCACTAGCTAACGCGGTTAGCAGACACCGAGTCAATACGACTTGCCACCACATGGCGGCACACTTAGATGGCGCAACACACAAAGCAGTTGCCGGATTCGTCTGCTTTTTGACGACTCATCCTTAACTCGTGGGTCGTGGTAGCTAGCAGAGTAATGAAGGGGGATGAAGTGTGTGTTTGGAAACCTGAACAAGTTGTCCAACTCCCTCTAATTAAAACCCTGCCCACATATTTTGTTCAACTAAAGAAGCTCTAGCTGCCATTTTACACTTCATTGATTGTTTTCGTGGGATTGTTGACAAAAATATAAAATATACTAGCCTTATTCTGATGTCATCTTCCATCTATGTTTTTTGCAGAGAAATAAAATATCTCATAATTTATTTATGAAGAGATCTCTTCCCATGCAGGTCCTAATGTCATTTTGGGAATGTTACAGGAAGGTGTATCTGATTTTTTTTTTTTTATCACCTTTTGCCTTTTCCAGAGATCAAATATTCATGGGTTTTCAACGGACAGCGAAGCTTTCTGCAACAGGATGCCCGCCGTTTTATCTCTGAGAGGACGGGCAACTTGTACATAGCCAAAGTTGAAGCCTCAGACGCGGGGAACTACACGTGTGTGGTGAGAAACATGATGACCAATGCCACAGTGTTCAGCTCTCCAACCCCCGTGGTGGTGCGGAGAGACGGTAAGCACCCTCAGTTCGCCTCTGCTGCCTCCTGGTTATCTTGCACGCTGAACTGACACGCGCTGTCGGGTACGGGGGGGGGGGGGGGGGTAGGCGAGCCGGGGAGATAAATCGCTTGTCTTGAGCGTGACACTGTTTTTGCTTTTGTTCACGAGCTATTTTATTTCTTTTTTCTTCTTTTTTTTCCCCCACCATCCCAAAGCCTCTGAACTGTACAGGGGTTGTGTATTCCAGGAAGCCCCGTCTTTCTGCATGAAGGCACATATTTACATACCCAGAAATGTAGTCTTCGCTGACAAAAATGCATGCAGACACACACACAGCGAGGAGCTTGCCACACATACTCAACCCCCATCAGGACCGTTTATGTATACCACTTCAGATTTGAGCTGAGGCGAGATATGTAATCCAAACTCATCCATCCGCTAAGCCAAACGCTGGTGTGTACGGCGCCGACGTGCGCGCGCTTCGCTCCTATGCCAGTGTAACCCGCGCCACGGCTCTTACGTCCAATATGAATTACGGGGGAACTGCATGTCCACTTTTTTTTATTGTGTGTGTTTGGGACTGATGTGATTTTCTTTTATCCTTCACGCAGCAGTGATGGGTGAATACGAGCCAAAGATCGAAGTTCAGTTTCCCAACACCCTGCGAGTCTCTAAAGGATCATCGGTGAAGCTGGAATGCTTCGCCCTGGGAAAGTAAGTGTAAGGAACGCTGCCGCGGCGTGCCACGAACCCGCTCACATTGCATTGTCAAACTTCTGAATGGGCCAGGCATCCTCTGCTACCGCAAACACGGGCCGCGAGTTCTTGTGGTCACTGGCCGGCGTGACCTTTCTGAGTGTGTGTGTGTGTGTGTGTGTGTGTGTGTGTGTGTGTGTGTGTGTGTGTGTGTGTGTGTGTGTGTGTGTGTGTGTGTGTCTGACCTCTGCAGCCCCGTGCCTTCCATATCATGGAGAAGAGCTGATGGAAACCCACTCCCTGGCAAGATTAAAATCAACCACTCCAGCGGGGTTCTGGAAATTCCATACTTTCGCCCGGAGGATGCCGGTGTGTACGAGTGTGTGGCCTCGAACAGCAGAGGACGAAATGTCGCCAGAGGGCAACTTGTATTCCACAGTAAGAGCCTTGTATACTTTTGCTTGCTTGTTTCAAGGAGATAGCTGCTAATCTTCCTTTTTTTCCTTCTTCTTTTTTCTTTTTTTCTCCGTACTGAATATTTCTTTCAACCAGTGGCTCGAGGTAGAAAATGAGATTACTCATACGTCATGATAGGTCTACCACCTCCATAGAATCAAAAGGAGCCGGCTGTCAAACCGCAAGCGTTGAAATTAGTCACGACTGTCTTCTATAAGCAGAGAGATGAGTCTCCGCTCATCCCGTCTGCTGAACGTGCTGATGAGGAACTGGAAAACGGATCGATTTATATCCTGTCTGTACATTTTTTTGGGTTCGACATAGAATTTGCATCCCGGCTGTTTTGATTGTGAGGCGTCTAGTTTTGACGCGAGCGGTGCCAAACGCGAAGGCGTAAGTGGCTGCTGACACAAAGCGACAGTACAGAGTTTATTTGTGTCGCACATTTCACACACAAATGCAATTCAAGGTGCTTCACATAATCCATTCGAAAGGAAAATGGGCCGTGTCATGAACCGACGAATTCAAAAGATAGGAATCCAATTAGAAAAATAAAAAAATAAAAACATCATACACTGCAAGGTTGTAAAATAATTAAGGCCGAAGGTTCAGTCAGAGGCAGGTGAGAACATAAAAAAAAGAACCTTGGATTTAAAGGAAGTTTGTTCCATTTCTTGTGGTGCAAAGTAACTGAATGCTAGACCAGCCCTAAACCAGTGAGCGATCCACAGACAAGCAACAGGGATTCAAACTCTATTTCATGACTCCCTGGACGTAGTTGTGATGTTCTCACTCTTCTTTTCTGTTCGGACTCAGCGGTCGTTTTCTGAATGAGCTGGACAGTTTTTTGAGCAGGGGGCCGTTACAAAAGTCCAGCCTGCCGGAGATTAAAGCTTCATCCCCCGAATCCCACGATGATCGTATGCAAACTTGATTATTGATCCGATGTGGCTGTCGAAGTTTCTCTGTCTCTCTCTGAGTCCGTGATTATACCAAAATTGATTTTCGGTGTATTTATTTGGATCCCCACCAGCTGTTACCGGGGCAACGGCTCATCTTCCTCGGGGTCGATAGCAAAAATAATTACTACAACAATTCCAATGTGTTTGTTTTCATCAAAAGAAGTTATATTACCGAGGCAAGCATTGCAATACTAGTAATATGTTATACATGGGAATATACTGTACATGCACATGAGAAAGTGAATAAAATAAAGTACAGTACTAGTTTGTAAAATCCATACTACCAAGTCTAGAAGTACAATGGAGAACAATACACTTTCCTACTATACACTTCTCATAGTTTCTAAACCCCTGTATCTAGTCAGAACATCCTTAAATCTAGCTATGACTCATTAGAAGTCTCCTCAGCTGTTTTCTTTTTTTTTTAAAGGTAATCCTCTCAGGTAATACCTGATAAATGATGAAAATATTGAAGGACTGTAGCAGTATTTCTAAAGCTTCTTCGAGCTTGACTGAAAACTGCCGTTAAATGATGTGCTGGTTTTTCCTCCTCCGGTATAATTTCTGCAAAAAGTTTCAATATTCTTTGATTTTTTTTTTAAGTCAATTGTCATGGTGGAGGGAGCACTGCTTTTCGAGGAGATTGGAGGAGCCAGTGTGATTGGTATCAGCCCATAACATACTCGCTTATAATGTATGACAGCTCATTCTTCATAAGCCCGACCTGTTTCCATGTGGAAGAGAAATAGATATCTATAGGCAGCTTTTTGGTATATAGGAAGCGTTCTGGTTTCTGTTTGTAATCCGAGAAGTGTTGAACGATCACGTCTGAGCAGGCAGACATTGGCCAAAATGCCATCTTGGAACCCATCGGCTATTGTCTGGTGACGTTTTAGCTTTTTATTAATCTCTATCTCAAGTTGCGAATTGGACTGGAAACAATGACCGGCGCATGGCAGAGCAAGTCCTGGCCCAGATACCCCCAGAGATTGCCCCACTAAATTTGACTGGCCCTGTGCCCTCTACTCACAAATTTAGAGCCCACATTATCGGTACTCTTCATGTCTAGTCTCTGCATTCAAGGTCAGATCATGCAAAGGGCCAGAAGGAGTCACCTGTCGTTGATTGTGCATTCAGGTTTTGGATTGGGGAAATCAAGCGCTTCTGAAGGGTAATACATTGAAGTAAATGGAGTTTTGGGAAAGAGAAACTCTCAGAAGCAGACACAAAGTGAGCACACCAACGAAACACGTAGAAAGCTGCAATGAATCAGTTGACCAAGGAAATATGAATTAATAACAGCTACATATCAAAATACATTATTAGAAATAAAATAGGAGTAAAAGATTAACAATGCGGGACTTAAGAGCATACAATAAGGAATATTTATACTCATTAAACTTGAACTTGAAGATCGAGGATGTGTGAAATCCCTGCAAGCCGCAACCGTGTTTCTTTTTTTTTTACATTTGGCTACATTTACCTCAGTGATGTAGTCACAGCCATCATCTCCGCCCTCTTCCCTTTTGCCTTAATTCTCTCTCTCTCTCTCTCTCTCTCTCTCTCTCTCTCTCTCTCTCTCTCTCTCTCTCTCTCTCTCTCTCTCTCTCCCCCTCCCTGTGATTGCAGGTGTTGTGGAAACTGTATTTTGTATGAGCTATATTTTTCTTTTGTCTTTTGGTTTATCGACCCCATTGCTTTAATATCGCACGGAGGCCGACAGATCAAACTATTTTTCAATTTAATGAGTAACAGAGTAGTTTTGTTTCTCTCCGGTGGAGTTGAACTGCAATGCAAATAGATGGCCTTCTGACATCTCATTGCTTTATTTTATTATAGCATTCGCAGCATAATACATTTTTCCCTCTTGGTGATCTCCGATCCGTGAACTGCACCTATACTGCACACCGCGGCTGCAGGCCAGTCCCGGGCACCAACTGCGCAATGAGCTGCTGCCCCAGTGAAATCAGGAGCTAAACACACACAGATTCAGAGAGCAAATTAGATGAAACACACGTAGTGCAAATATGCCATGTTTCATATTTGTATATCTGACCCGAAAACCACTCCAGCAGTTAGAATTAGACAGCTATTTAGTCCACATTTAGAGCAAACAAGCTGTAAATGTTTGGAGAGAAAAAAAGCTGCTCTCCACTGTTCATGCAGCCTTTATTTGGGGAAAAATAAAAGAATTAATGCTAATGCAATCCAGTTATTTAGCTGCACAGCGCATTATATGTCACCAAAAAGTGTTATACCAAGGAAAATATCATTATAATGACCATTGTACTCATCTATTCCTTCTCATTACAACGCAATCAGATAATGGTCAAACTAAATACATCTGCACTTTCATTTTTTGCATCATATTCATCTTTATTTTCCAGACGCTGAACATCTGCACTGGGTCCAGACGCTGAAAGATGCTCACATGGCCATCGATGCCAATCTGCAGTGGGAATGTAAAGCCATGGGTAAGCCGAGGCCCACATACAAATGGCTGAAGAACGGTCAGCCGCTAGCAGCAGAGGTAAGACGCCACAGGTCAAGCCGAGGTTTGACATTTGCGAGAAAATGTGAGAACCTCATTGTGATTTTTTTTGTGCATTTCTCTCAAAATAATACTCCTTTAAAAGAAAAATTGAGAAACACATCTTACTCGCACTTCGCGGAAAACCCTTGAAGGCAAAGGGTGATCCAAAAGCTTGCACTCATCTTGCAAAAGAAAAAGAAAAAAAGAAAATAGACATAAATCTTTCAAAGATGCCTTCAAACATTAATCAGCTGGCCTGATTTGCAGGGCCGGATCCACGTGGAAGCGGGCAGACTGACCATATCCAGGATCAGTCTGTTGGACTCTGGGATGTATCAGTGCGTGGCGGAGAGCGAACACGGAGCTGTGTATGCCAGCGCCGAGCTCAAGGTTGTAGGTAAGCAGTTTGCTCGCCCTGTATTATTTACAAGGAATTGAACCAGAGGCACGGCAGAGATACACTGCATGTACATTGTGTTGTCAGTGGAGTGAAAATGCTTACTATCTGAAATAAATAAATGATAAGAGGCAGAGCCAGCTCCACGCTGTGCCATAGCCCTCCTCTCTTTCATTTCCATAATTCTCTCATACAATAACCCAGTGTGGCGGCGAAGTAAAATTTCCCGTGATTGCTCGTGATGCACTTGACATTTCTGCTGATGCGCGGCTGCTGCTGCTGCTGCTGCTGCTGCTGCTGCTGCTGCTGCTGCTGCTGCTGCTGCTGCTGCGCCCGCCGCAGAGCGGAAACGAATGGACCGTAACGCGGTTTTGCTCCTCAGCATCGCCGCCGGACTTCTCGCGGCGGCCCGTGAAGAAGTCCACCGTGATCCGGCGGGGGGGCGAGGTGGTCTTGGAGTGCCGCCCCCATGCCTCCCCCAGGGCCACCGTCTCCTGGTGGAGAGCGGGCGAACTCCTGAAGAACATCCAGAGGTAGGGTGTTCATTGTATGCGGCCCACGCTCCTTGTGGCGTCTGTGAAAGGCTCTGATCACGTGGTCATTTTAATTTCTAGCACTCATTGTTATTTATGCATTCGCTCAAGGGGACTCGGGGGAGGGGTCGTTGGAGGGGTGGGGGGGGAGTCAGCATTGCATAACACAGCCTTGTTTGGTCCGAGATAGAGATAGACGCCTTATTCCTCACATCGGAAAAGACATTGCTTTTCTGTTGTCTGAAGCTTTTTTTCTAATTATTTTTTTTTTACTAGATGTAAGAATGAGGCCATGACCTCCTACTCCATCAGTTTTTCTGAGGCACAAGATAAAGAGTGCAATTTCTTTCTTTTTTTTTCTTTTTTTTTGGAACTTCAAAGTGTCCCACAGCTTCAGAGCTCTTCAAGGCAGTCAAAGTGCTCTGTGTAAAAAAAAAAAAAAAAAAAATCATTGCATCCTTGAGCAAAACTCTACCCCGGGCGACATGACAGGCCACACCGTGTCACGAGTTAAGGGTCTGAGGCGACACCTACGAGCTCAAAGAAAAACAGTTTGTTGTTTGCAACAGACTGATGCACACGATGAGAGCCGACGGAGTTGGGAACACAGCGGGAGAGCTGCTTTTCGTTAAATGTTTCGGTGAAAGAGTCGGGGAGGAAAAAGGTAATGGAGGTTCAGAAAAGCAAGGGGCTGGGCTCGGCAGCTGCAGGAGTAAAGAGTAAAGACAAGAGACTCAACCCAGAAACAAGTCAAATCAGCGGCAATCTCTTTCCAACACGAATCCACTTGCAACACTGTGGGGCTGAAGGCAGTTCTGACCCTTTTAGAGGGGAACGCTGCCACTGTTGATATCGTTGTTTTTGCCCCATGATTTCATATTGGAGCACAAAGGTGATTTTGTGAAGGTGTTTCCCTGTCTTTGAAACATGGTCCAGTACGCCCGCACATCATCAGACACACAGTTGAAAAGCACGTCTCTTATGTAAATCACCATCAGAAAGCCTCGTCTCAAACCGTATAATTAACTTAATGGCAGCACTTCTTTCTCCGAGAGCCTTGCTGGGAAGTGATTTTTCTTCCTTTCATATAGATTTTACAGAAAGTTTCACCGCGTCCTAAGTTTCTGAAGCTGATACGTTCTTGTCAAGTATTGCCACCCTCAGAAAAAGAATAACGGTATATTCTGACACGACATTCGAAGGCATCATATGCGTGCGAATAAATGCAATTGGATTTCTAGAATGCTTATGTTGAGCATAATCGGCGGTTAGCATGCGTATTTATAGGACAGGGCTGTGAAATATGAAATGTGCACGTGCGAAGTCATCCGCCTTAAATCTCGAGCGGGTCGCTCCAGACAGCTGTGAGCATTTAGTCCAAGAGCAGCGGTTCTCTTACTGACGCTTACGGACAAAAATAAAACTCTAAAAAGATACTTTTTACAAGTGTGTACTCCAAGCAGCCGCACAGGATCATACTTAGCGATACTAGTGCCGGCTAGCTTTACAGCTGCAATAAAGAACACTCCCGTTTCTTTATTACCACGAATGTCCTCTACATGGATCTTCAGCTCGTGAGGAGGCTGACTTTTTTTGCGGAGAACATCTTTGAGCATGATATCATGTCAGTAGCCATATTCAGGACCCTTTTAGAGGAGCCTCTTTTTAAAATGAGTCAGCTGGATACCATTGGAAAAAATTTAGCCAGACTAAATACAGCGGATGAAATCTGCTATTCAAAGTTGTCATTTTCATCCAGTTTTTGTTTTAAAGATACAGAGTTTTGATGATAAATCTGCCGCTGTTAACAATGTCAACTGCACGTGTGCCATGAGGGAATGGAAAGCTTGACAGGCGGAGGGTCTTAACAAACGGTCGATTCCCGTTCTACAGTGGCCCTCGTCAACGCTAACTCCACTGACGCACACAGTGTTTTCACCGGTGAGGAGCTCAGCTGGTCGGGGCCTCATACACTCTATGCCTCCCCCCACCTCCTCAATGCAGCCACCCTGACCAACCAGCAGGAGTCACTCCAAAAAATATATATATATGTCCAATTATGTTCGTTTTTTTAAATGTTGGATCTGTGGAAATGTGCCCACGTTTTCTTTGAATGCAGCATTACCGAAGTGATTTCCATTAGCCAGGTCATACATATTTATTCGCCGTCGAGAATTTCACAAATGTACAATTTTAAATAGCTGCTGAAGTGAATAGCTTTTCCAAGGTTATACCAACATCTGTATGTGCCCCCACATTTGACACGCTGATTCAAAAGTCTAAAGCTTCAAAGCTGCTCTGATTAAATAATAATCTGCATCTCATTTCATTACTCGAATGGGACTTTTCTCCTGTAGGATGGCCACTTCATCCACATACCCATACGTGTTCTTATTAGATCTCTCGGGTACATTCAGTACAAATGTCCTACAAACTTTTTTTAAAAAAGCAATATTTATTTGAACACAGCGGCCTGATAGAACTAGTCTTTTGGCAATCAAACTCCAGACGTGTTTTCTCTCAAAATTTAGTCGAGTAGGAAGTTTCTACTCAAAACTTTTCAGTCAAAAAAGTTTCAAATGGAGCAAAAGAGAAAGTCTTTGCCAGCTGTATCCAGGGTGCAGCTTAACTCACTGAAGTTCTTTCTTGACTGCAAATACTTCTGATGAGTCTTTGGTTGGAATTCACCAACACCAAGAGTCCTATGTGAATACAGCAAGATAAACCTGAGTAGCCCATTGAAATCAGCTGGCAGAAGCCCTGAGCAAAGTGGACCATAATCATGATTTCTTTTTAACACAGTTCATGCTCATTCATTCCGATGCATAGATGTGAGTGAATCAGGAACATGCAACACTTCTCACTTCATATGGCTTTGACTGGATATTAAAAAGGGCTTTTACCCAGTTATTATGATTACCTGCACTCGACTCAAACGCTCCTGTGCGCCGCCCGCTCTTTTATGAAAACAACCATCTGATGTACCCAGCAAGGGATTTCCAATTACATGTCCCGATTTCAGATCACACCAACAACGTCGGTACAGTGTTTTTTGACAGCCAATCTATCAAGGAGCAGACTGCAGAGAGAAAGAGAGAGAGAGAGAGAGAGAGAGAGAGAGAGAGAGAGAGAGAGGTTAAATGTACTCATGTAACACTGTGGCACATGCTGACTCTAATTTGGTGGGTTTTAATTTGCCTCTGGTTATGCCTGCTGCGTTTGCGTCGGATGAAGTGCAAAGCTTACAGCGCGACTCTTGCTGTATTTTTTTTTTTTTTACCTTTCTCATTTTCTTTTGGGCTCTGAACAGATCGATACGTTCAGCCATTTTTTATTTAGTTTTTGTCCATGGACTCTATTTAGCTCGCCGGACCTGCGTCAACATGTGACCGGCGGGATTGATTAGTTATCACGTTTTTTTTGGGGGGGTGGAGGGGTTCCCCCATGCGCTGGTCATGAAGGAAAGGGAGAAAAATTAACCAGACAGCGCATTTTTTGGGGACAAGAGTAAGAAATTCCCAACATAAACTGAGTTTGTCCACAAAGCAGATAGTTTCTTCGTGTTTCTATTTGTTTCGCAGCTCATTGCCCCCTCGGGTCATGTTCTCAGCGCGCCTCCATCACTCAGCGTTTGATATTTTTGTCAATAAATCAGCGCAAAGCACTCCGTGTCAGACATGCTCTCTGGGTCTCAGCGCGGCCTCCAGTGAATACATATTTATTCCAATGCGGAGCCAGTGTGAAACTGTTTGATTTTCGGCGCTGGCTGCTCGCAGCATTCCTGTTTGATTTACTCGATCCAAAAGGTCACAACAGGAGCGCATTATCGGCCTCGTTTATGAATATGTTTACATGCTTTCCAGCTTGTCCGGGCAGAGCACGCGGCGCCAAAAATGAGCGTTCCAGGCTGGAAGGTGAAATGTTTTCACTTACTTTCTAAAGTCCCATCGCCCCCCCCCCCTCTCCCCAGTTTGATGTTTTCGGATTGATTTTGTCATGAGAGTCTCTCTGAACAGCGTCTCGTTGTCTGAGCTGAGAGAAGATCAGAGTTGATTTAAAACGTGGATACACACTTGTCGGAGTCAACTTAAAAGTAATGAGCTTTTTGGGCAGCAGCGATTTTTTTTTTGTTGCCCTCGGTGTCATCTCTCAGGCTACATACAGGCTGTCTACCTATTGGTGAAGGTTGTTGTAAGAAAAGGAATAACTGCACTACTAACACTACACAAGGCGGGGGGGAAAAATCCTTCTCATGCAGTTTTCTATTTCTATTTTCTATTTCTATATTTCTATTCTCCTTAAAAAAAAAGGATAGAATTGAACATCAGTCAAAGACAGGACAGTAAAGGACAAGGCTCTTTCTCTCAGACAGTATGAGAAACAAATGATTTCACTTAAAGGGAACACACCATGCTCTTTTTCAGGTTCATACAGGCTTTAATGTTCAAAAAGACGCATTATTTCTTATATTTATTTATACCTGTATTCACCCTCTGTCTGAAATGTCTGTCTCTTTAAGCCCCCACTCCCCTCCAAAAAAGCCCAGTCCGCTCTGATTGGCTTGTGATAAATATATGGTGCGCCTTTGCAAAGATAGCTCTCAAGCCGAGCATTAAGATACTCAAATAAGATAAGATAGAACTTTATTAATCCCGAGGGAATGGTGGGTGGGTGGTTGGGTGGGGTGGGGGTGGGAGGACGTACGTTTTATTCTAATGAGCCTGCATGTCACAATTTGTGTGTACACAAGTTTCGATCATCCGAGTCTCCCATGATGCCCCTTTAACAATACAGTGGTTAAGTTGTTAACATTACATTTATTTTGTTTTTTTATATATATATATATATATATATATATATATATATATATGTATATATTTTTCCACTTTTCAAAAATCTGATTTAATTGCCTGCATTTTTTACAAGAGAATGTTGCAACAAAAAAAAGGGAAATGCGGTTCATAAAGGTAACTCACAAGCTGCTACAACCAGACCACAATGGGGTCAAAACTCCTTTCACAATTTTATTATAATTATTTTTTTGTCAACCACTCTCATCAGCATTCCCACTTTATTCCTCTCATGAGATCCGCCCGACAATTTTTATTAATTTTTTTATCAAGTGAGATGCTTCTATATGTCTCCCTGCGATTACTATTCAGAAATGGCTTTACAGCATGTTGATACTATCTCCACGTGTTGCCGAGCGATAAGGCTGCCGGTAAAGATTCCGTTCTAAATCGCCCTCTCTCTCTCTCTCTCTCTCTCTCTCTCTCTCTCTCTCTCTCTCTCTCTCTCTCTCTCTCTCTCTCTCTCTCTCTGTATGTATCCAATTAATATGTGCATTTAAGCTGCTGCGCTGTCAATACTGTGCTGACCCTACAGCAAATCTGTTCTGCTTCAGCTAAGATAATTGTTATCTTCTGAGGCGTGCAAATAGACTTTTGGAATAGATTCTGAAGCCTTCATTCAAAAATGAAATGGGGAGTTAGGAGGGTGGGGGGGGGGGGAGAAAAAAGAAAGAAAAAAAAGTTGAAATGGCTCGAGAAATGACACCATATCTCCGGCCAGGAAGCAGTTTCTAATTTGATGCTTATCATCACTTTTCATTCAATTAACAGCCAACGGATTGAGAACTGGGCTGTTTAAGTTGTGTCCCTCTCCTCCAGACAGACAATCGTGGAGGACGGGACGCTACGTATCACCAACGTCTCCGCATCGGACGCAGGCAGGTACACGTGTTTGGCCAGAAACCATTTCGGAACTTCCAGCAGCACCGGGACGCTGCTGGTGAAAGGTATGTCCTTTTTGTTGTTGTTGTTGTTATTGTTGTTGTTGTTTTTTCTCCACACACTTTCACTACTGTACCTTTTCAAGCCAATGGTTTAAACTTTTATTGAGGGGAAAAAAAAAATAAAAATACTAGCTCAAGCATGAAATTGATAATGAAATATATAGCCGTTTTATGTTCCCGCCACTTTGACAGACGTATAAGTCATCCGTGGTTTTGTCAGCTGTGAGTTATTGTGCATGTAGCGGAGTGGGGAGGGCGGGGGGGGACCGCCGCCGTCTGTAGCTGTGAGTGAGTGAATATTTTGACACTAACATTTAATTTAAAAAAGAGCTGCTGTAGCACTTTCAGATTTGGGTTTTTAAATAATGATGATCATAGAGTGGGAGTTCTTTTTTTTCTCTCTAGTTGACATTGTGATTGCAGTGTGTTTAATTATTCATTACTGAGTTATGAGAGGCATTCGCTTCCTAAGGGAAGTTATTTGAGGTCACTTAATTACACTGATAGAGCAGAATCTGTCGGACTGTTCTGGGCAATTTAGGCTTTATTGCGTTCTTAATTTGTGCTGGATTTTATAGATGTGCAGCTCTACATGCTGTCACGATTAATTCTCCCTTTTTCTTCCCATGATGCCGCAGAGCCGACCAAGATCGTGGTCCCACCCTTGAGTCTGGACGCCACCGTGGGACAGAGCATTGTGCTGCCATGCGAGGTGTCCAGTGATTCGTCCCTGATTCCCATCTTCAAGTGGTTCTTCAACGGGAAAGCCATTGATTTCAGCAGGCAGGAGCACTTTGAGATGATTGGAGGGGTATGTATGATACGGCTGAAGGCTTGGTCTTCTGGGATTTTTAGGCCAGGACAATCAGAACCAAGGATTTGACCTACATAATTGTTTTAAAAGCTGGAGCAGATTTTTCCCAAGTGCTTCTTGACAGTCTAATTATTCATCAAAACCTGGATTTAAAATATATGCATTTAATGGTGTATCCTCACGTAACGGTTCATATGATATCTCATGAAAAGGAACTCCTCATTTTTCGTGCATTTTCCTCGTTACGTGCATACAGTCCTTTTAAAATAAACGTCTGTCTTCACAGGAAACTATTCAGTTAGGTTTAGGCCAAAAAAACATTGTAGTTAGGTTGAGGAAGAGGTCGTTGTTTGGGTTGAAATAACTACGGAAGTGTTGATACTGAAGTACAAGTCGAAATCAATTTTGACTTCTCGTTTCACACGTGGAACAAACATCGGGCTTGAAGGATCGCTGTTTGTTTAACCCATCCACCTTCGCAAGATCAGAAAAAACATGTTTTAAGCTTTGCCATGAAACTATCTACAGAAGTTGCTTGTCTTATATTGTGAAGATACGTTTTTTTCAAACCTCAGCTGCGTGACAACAGAAGGCCGCGTCACCGTACTTTTTGTAAGTCAATTTTTGGACCATTGAGCAAGCCGGCGCCAGACGACCTAAGTGAACGGTATGGAACATAGTCAGACGAGCAATCGGAGAGGTTTGATGGTGCTAAACCATTTAAGGCCTTGAAAGCAAGTAACATTTGATAAAATTGTTGCGGGTAGCCAGTGTAATGAATCTAGTACTGGTGTAAGATGTTCTCTTTTCCTGGTTTTTGATAATACTTATGTTGTTGCGTTTTGAACAAGTTGCAGCCTTTCAGTTTTTTTTCCTATAGGTGATACAGTATGACTCGCATTACAGTGATGGCCTCCAAAGCACACTAAAAATTACAATTTGTGGTTTTATAGGGCGTTGCATGAGTCGAATTACCCCCAGTGTACATAGAAAGCCCACATAGCCCCCCATTGTACATAGAAAGCCCACATAGCCCACATGTTTGCAGTGTCATTGCAAGTTTAACCATAGAATATGCCAGGAAGTGACTGCATCTGGCAGTTTTCTTAAAAGAAAACAGTCAAACTGTTGTTTTCACGTTACAGTTTGTGTATGGATTGAACAAACGAGATTAATGTGAAAGGAATAGTTCGACATTTTGAGAAATATGCATCGCTTTGAAGAGCTGAGAGATGTAAATATACCGCTTTCATGTCTGTCTGCGGCTAAAGCTAGCAGCCGGTTAGCTTAGCACACATACAGACTGGAAACAGGTGGAAACCGCACCTCTAAAGCTCACTGATTAACACGTTATGTCATGTCTGCTTAAGGGGGAACGCCTGTACACGCAGGGTTTGCGTTTCTCCGTCGCGGAGGTGATCTCACTGTACGAGCGAATCAACCAATTCCTCCCGAACAAAATAAGCACTAAAGGTTCGCGAGAGCAACATTTGTGCTCACTGCGATGGAGTCACCCCGCACAGCACTGACATTTCCACAGCGAACATAATCGCGACAGCTGTTCGATGCGCCTTCGTTATATTATACAAAGCAGGGGGTCAGTTTCTGAACCGCTCTGTTTTGCCGGATGAAAAAGAGGAGTTTGTAGAAACATACGGGTGTGTGGGCGCGCACAGCAGTGCAACGCTAAAAGAAACACTAACAGTCTCTTGTCTGAGCCATTCATCTGAGCTGTAAGGGTAAAGTATAAACACAACAAACAAAAAGCTGTTTCGAAACGAGTCATTTTTGTCCGGCCTTCCTAACAATGTAAAGCTGAAGTAATTTGTTCTGCTACGCTTTAATATTTTTTTTCCCTTGTAGTCCTGTGGTGAATTCCTCCAAAGATTCTCCTGTGGAGGATTTACTGCGTATGACTGAGAAAGAAATTGAATGTGCTCTGAGGATTTTTCATACTTTCTTTTTCATTTATTTTTCTCAACTCTGACTTTGCTACTTTTTTGCTGTTTTTCTTCCTCTGCAAGACTTTTATACCAATGTGTCTTTGTCATCAGGGATTTGCAGGTGACCTGATGGTGAGGAATATTCAGCTAAAGCATTCTGGGAAGTACGTGTGTATGGTGCACACCGAAGTTGACACCGTCTCAGCAGCAGCAGACTTAATTGTCAGAGGTACACCTCTTCCTGCTTGTCATTTTGTAGCACTCTCTATGGAGGTTTTCAATTTATTTCTTTTTTTTTGTGGAGTGCGCTTGTGTGTGTGTTTTTCTTAACATCGTGATACACACGTCTCACTGCTGTCAGATGAGAGCCGCAGCACCATGATGTCAGTTTTGAGGGATTCGGAGGAAAAACAGCTTTAAAAGGCTTTCCGATTGACAACCGTGAGCATTTTGATATTAATTTATTCTGTTTTTAACCCGTGGGCTCTATGATCATCGAGTTAAAGAGATACAGGTAAGTCACTCCGAAAGCTTTGGGGCTATCCAGTTAAGATCAGAGAACGGCTTCATGCGAGAGTGAAAACACTTCTAAAGTTTTCAACGCCATACATTCAGTGAAGGACATGTTTGATGTTATAATGTGGCTGTCTTATAGTTTTACACACACACATAGGAGGTTCAAAGGACTCACGTGACTTTTGACGCATCATTTTGGAACTTAGATTTTTTTGGAAGTTAGTGTGACGTAATCCTCCTTAATGTTACTGTTAAATACTGACTCTCGGACGCTTCGGTGCACCCCCCTCCCCTCCCCCCCTCTAGTGTCATATTTTGGACGTGTCGGTTTTTCTGCTCGTGACACGCACATTGTCTTTTCAAAATAAACTTCCCACTTAGATATTTTTTCTCATCTATGTTGTCTATTTCTGAAGTGCGTTCGCACTCTGCTCGTCAGAGGAATTTCTTTTCAATTTTGTGCCCAGTTTACCGAGTGAGTGTGCAATGGGTCGGACATGCAATGCATTTTAGGAACTGAGATCTTTACGTCTCCATAAACAATTCAAAGTTCCACAGTGGGATTTAAATGGCTGATAAGATATTTAAACTTATATTGATATGACAAAAGACAAGTACTGAAAGTGAGAGGTCGTGTGTGTGAAGACAGCTACTGTCTTCATTCATGAGGGCACAGCTCACTACAGTATGCTCAAAAAAGGTCACGGAATATTATATATATATATATATATATATATATATATCGGAGAGGCGCGTTGATGAATTCTCTTTTTCTCTGCCAGTCACTCTATTGGCCTGATCTCTTTTTTACTGTAAACCGCTGTGCTGGTCACAGACAGTCACCCATGACTGAATTGGATAACCAAATAGGGGGGGGGGTAACACTGTTGTCTGGGAGGTTCAGATTGGCCAAGCGTGAGATCAAGAGTCGGCGGCCAAAGTCAGAGACGGGTTTTACATACGGATCGTGCGCATAATCTGAATCCAAGCGTCGTTGATACCCAGTGATCTTCTTCCAGCAGCAGGTAGTCCCGCTGGGGGCTCACGGCTGCTCTTGTGCAGATTTGCGGGCTTAGCGGGAAAATCCTTGCTTTCCCTAATTTCAATGAGATCTCAATTGAAAAATCCCGCCTTGTTTTCTATAAATCCTAAAGTCATCAACTACAATGTTATCGTGACATAATGATTCCTCTCATCACGGTTAGTTAGTTTGGACAAGGAGAGCACGCGTGTCTCCGGGAGAGAAATAGTCCCTCTCACTCGACGAGACTTCCCAATTCACCCAGACACGACTTCTTTCATAGTTTGAAAAGTTGATCTTTTTTCTTTTTTTTTTTAGATCTGAAACTTTCTGGCCTCACACAAGCTGTCAGTAAACTCATACAGTAGATGGTCTAACCTCAGTGAACTGCACTATTCAGTGTATTGATTAGACCGGTGCTCCCAATAGAACCCATTATATCTCCACCAGCCCCTCACCGAGGTTGTTAGCCGAGTTATGAATCACTTCTGCGTCCACCGCGCTCACCTGAAGTGACTTCCTTTTGATTTGGCTGCTGTTTTGCGCAGTGAGGCTGACGCAGGTGTCTGTCCTCGTTTCGGGCTGTTGCAGGACCCCCTGGCGCCCCGGAGGGCCTGGCGGTGAGCGACATCACTGACACCACGGTGCAGCTGTCCTGGGGCTCCGGACCTGACAACCACAGTCCCATTACCATGTACATGGTCCAGGCCAGGACCCCCTTCTCTATAGGATGGCAGACTGTGAGAACAGGTAACAGCTGCTTGTTATGTTCAATGCATGGAAGTCAACACTGGGGATTTGCACTGTAATATGTATAACTTTCCTCTCTTTCATAAACTAAGGGTCCTGTGGTTAAAGTTGCTCGAGCTAGGCTCTTTTACATCATTCTGAAGTTCACTCAGGAAACAGAATCTAACATGCGGCTTATTAAAACCACCCGATACTGGACTTTTGAGGCCAATCCAGATTTTTGAGAGTTATGAAAATCTGATAATAATACACCAGTTTTACACAAACACATAACATAAGCCAACATTTTGGATCCCTTAAAGGGGAACTCCAGCGATTTGGCATTGCAGTTTACTGAGCCTGAGAGACTCAAAAAGAGACAGATTTGGAAAAGAATAATCAAAGTCTACTTTGTATGGGTCAAGCTCCCAAAACTCTGGATCCTACATTTCCCATAATGCAACTAAATGCAACAAAAAATAAGCTTCTGTTCGGTCCTGCCTGCCTGGTAAATGCCAATGTCAAGCCAAGTATTAATCTTTGTCAGCTGATCTACACGTGTTCTTTAGAGAATTGTGACAAGTTGTGAACTCATTGAGACATTTTACACTTGCTGGTGCTCTCGAGTGACGTTATGTTGTGGAGACACTGCAATTCAGCAAACATAATTTGGGCATCAGTACTACAGCTGATAACACAGATATATATATAGATAACTAGCTCTAGATATCTGTGACACGGTAATTGGCCAATTTATATGTCGAGCTCTTTTACAAACAGCTATGTGTGCAGTTTTGGGAAAATATGAGCCTGCAAGCACCAGACCTTTGAAAATAAACAAAACAAAATAAAAGGGGTCCATCCAAGGAAAAGGAAGACGTCATATTTGATCATATGTTAAATGTTAGGCTTCGCATTAGCTACAAAAGCAGCGGTTAGGACCAGCATACCTGTGGTTCTCACAAAACAGGTAAGAAACGGGTAGAGGAAAAGTCAACGAGTTACAGACACAATAAAGTCTTCCAGATGAACTCGTGCAATCCACTGCAGCAGCTCCACCTTTGTGAAAGGAATAATATTGAGTTTTTTAGGCACTATGTCAAAGAGGCTTTCTTCAACTGAGACTGCTGTGTTATTATGAAAAGGTGATTGTGCTGTTACAGGGGACAAGCAAAGCATTCTCAACTCTCTGTTAACAACGTGTGGAATGGTGTGAGAAGGCTGCATTACGGCTTATTCAAACTGCCTTTATGGCTCTTTATGTCCTTTCTTTGTCTGCGATCGAGGTGGTTAACGATCGGTTATATAAAGTGGAGAATATATCGAGACATCAGCCTTCTCTTCTCTTCATTTTCCTTACACTCCATTCTACTTACCAGGCTATTTGTCAGAAATAATCATTAAAGTGGCAATAAACAAGTTCACCCCCCCGCAGCGTTTCCAAGCGGTATTATTGTCATGGCCTAGCAACTACCAACAAAACAGTGCGACGAGAAAAGCGGAGTGGTTTTAATAAATGGGCAGGTTTGGTTACTTACTGATCTGGTAGGAAGAAGAGCAACTGAATGTCGTTTTGGAAGCCTCTCGTGTCCGAGGTTCACTCTTGTTTTAACATTGTTATAAAAGAAAAAAGATCACCGCCTTCACTTCCTCCGTCGTGGAACGATATAGAGCCATAGAGCTTTCCCCAAACTTTATGAACAAGACAGCGATATTACAATACAAATCACTTGTTTCCTCTGCGCCACAAGCAAAAGGGCCATCCGCTCAATAGTTTTACGCTCTCACTTGGTGCCGCACAGGGAGCCGTCATTATCCCAGGAGGTCGTAACTGGAGGCAGGTTGAACTGCACAGTGGACGCGAGGCTCACAGGGAGCCGTTCTAAACGCAGATGGTGTCATTATTCTACAGCCATTATTTTGCGTGATCAACATTTACTCGGTAATGACAAGTTTAAGCAAAACAAGTTGTTTTCTTTTCTTCTCTGCTCTAATGTAATTTCATCCTTCTTGTAACCTCAACACCGGTTTATTTAACGTTACAGTTTTATGTGAGAGACGGCGATTTCAAACATACCAGGCTGATTGCACGAGGATGTTTATGTCAGTGATGTCAGTCACGTCAACTGAAGCGACTCCCTCCGACAGCTTATTAAATCTGTTTATTCCTTGAATGTGTGTGTGAATTGCATGATGACGTTGCTGTGCAGCATCCACAATAATTGCAGAAGCTGTACTGAACGTTCTGTAACGGGAATACTATTAAAACAAATGTCACCATTTCATTTTGATGTACTTCACTGGTTTGTGAAATGTTTTTTGTTGTTGTCATATTTGTTGGAGACAAAATGTGAAATGTGCCTTTTTAAAAAGAAGAAGAAGAAGAAAAAAAAAGAAACACATCTCAATTCTATATTCTTTAATCCTAGTTCCTGATTCTGTGCCTGGACAGATGATGCATGCAACAGTGAAAGATTTGAACCCCTGGGTGGAATACGAATTCAGGGTGGTGGCAATCAACGGCGTTGGCGTGGGAGAGCCCGGCACGCCATCAAAACAGATTCGAACCGGAGCAGCAGGTATCCTCTCAATTTATTGTCTCTCTTCATAACAAATTAATCAGCCCCACTTGGAGAATGTGATTTATCCGTTTCCTCCAGTGCTCCCTGTGACGTTTTTTCCCGACGTGCCGATCATTTTCGGGCCAATGCTTTGATTACTCAGTCGCATGCAAAAGAAGTGGAAAATTGAGTTACACTTTTTAAAGCATTCAAGCATCCACGCTAAAGCTCCTGTATGTGAGAACTCTGGAACATGATTAATTAATAGTTGCATCAAGAGAGAGAAAAGAAAAAAAAAGCGACCTATTGGCACGCGAGGCGTCGGCATGATGTGTCTATTTTGAGCTAGTTAGTAATTCCGTCCCGCTGGTTCAATCACAAGGGAACACGTTTCCCCGTCGTGCCTCACACATGGGGCCGACACGCGGTGCTCGACTAATAACGGCACCGCGCGCGGCACAGCACCGCTGTGTGATTAACCCGTTTTACACCAATGAAGCAGCTCTCCTGGTGGGACTTTTACCTCCTTGCTCAGCTCTTGTGGGGTTTAAGGGAATCCTCTGCACCTGCCTGAGACAAGTTTCCTTTGTGCTCGTTTCAGTTCCCGAGGTTGCGCCGGTCAATGTGAGCGGCGGCGGAGGAGCTCGAGGAGAACTCGTCATCACATGGGAGGTAAGAGGATCATGTGCATCCCTGAGTGGTCATCCATTGTGACGGAGCGCTCCTCGGAGCTCTCGGCGAGAATGCACTCTGGGGGTGGCGGGGGGGGGAGCCTGCCCCTCAGCGGAATGGCTTTTAATTAAAGGCAGAGCTCCCCTGATTTGCTACCTGCTCGCCCCCTTTCCTGCTGCGTAAATCAAAGTTAAGATACGGAGCCAGTGCAACTTTCATTTGTGTAAATCTAGAGTTAGGTGACAACTTTACATTCTTTGGATGTGGCTCAAAGTGCAGAAAGGTGCCGAGCATTTGCTCGATACTTTGTTGGACATAAAAAAAAACGATTTCTACTTTGATTTCTTTTTTTTTACAACTCCCCAATTCAATTGCTGCTCACAGTTGTTTGGGTCCAAGGCGTAACTTTCCTGTGGCCCCTGTCTCAGCCTGTTCCAGAGGAACAGCAGAGCGGAGAGGACTTTGGCTACGTCGTGGCTTTCCGCCCGCTCGGCAGCAGCACCTGGATCCAGACGGTGCTGGCATCGGCCGATGCGTCGAGATATATTTACAGGAACGACAGCATCGCACCCCTGTCCCAGTTCGAGGTGAAAGTGGGAGTCTACAACAGCATGGGAGAGGGGCCTTTCAGCCTCGTCGTCACAGTGTTTTCTGCAGAGGAAGGTGTGTGTGTGTGCGTGTGTGTGTGTGTGTGTGTGTGTGTGTGTGTGTGTGTGTGTGGGCCCCTCCCTCCCCCGCCGTACGCACTGCAAACAGAAATAAAGTTGATCTTGTTCAAGAAATGCACTCTTAATTGCTAACATGCATAATTCATGATCTCTCCTATTTAGAGCCCTCTGAGGCGCCGTCGAGAGTTTGGGCCCGCGCTGTGTCAGCCTCTGAGATCGAAGTGTACTGGGAACCAATTCCCAGCGGGTCCGGCAGTGGGAAGATCATTGCGTATGAGGTATGAATAAGAAAAGTTGAAATAATAGTGCCACAAGGAATATTCAAACAAGGAGCAGACATTAATCCCAGAATGACTGGCAGTACAATAAGCCGGCGTTCATTTAAATAGAACCGCCAGTGGCGACAACGAGGAAATATTCTGACATTGAAATACTGCATGTGTTGGAGCGGGAGATTTTTCACCGGCTAATCTCGGGGATGAAGAGGTCTGTTGGCAGCTGTTGCAGCCTCCATAAGACCTCAATACCAAGGATGTCTGGGAGCCTCTATTCACAATAATAAATAAATAAAAGAAAGTGTGAACATCATACATCACTATCCTGTACAACAAACACTCTCCTGGGAATTGGCTGTGGAAAACCTAGATAAAAATAACAGTCTCTCCTAAACCCAAGGTATTTTATGTGGTCGGGTATTCCCAAGTGGCTTGACCTCTACGAAGAAGCTTTGAGGTCATCGCCAGTGTTTTCTACACACATTGTTGTAAGACAGGGGTTTGATGCGCCGTAACGGCTTGTTTGGGAGTGAGACAGAGCAGTTTAGCTGAGTTTTTTCATTAATATTCATGCTGAAATAGGGGAACTAAACGTTACAAGTTTACTCCAATTTAAAATATACACCTCTTTCACAATATAAATGTACTTTTACAACCTTTTAATGTTGCCAAACCTATGATTTACCAGTAATTGTATAATTACAGTACCAGTCAAAACACTTTTGACTGGTAAAAACATATTTCACTGTTGGATTTAAAATATTAAAGATCCCACATTGTACGATGTAAAATGTCCATGTCTTGTTATATTATAAAACACGTCTCACAGCCCAATTTACATTAATCCATTTTAAACGAGCTGTCAGGACTCCCGTAAGGTCGGAATGTCCCAAGTGTACCGTTGCTGGTAGAAGTGCAGCTAAACCCTGTGCAGTTGACACACACAGTGAGTTATGGCAAAAAAGGAAGACCAGCTAACGCTGACCTATCAGAGCAGACTGGGCATTTTTGGGGGGGTGGGGATGGGGGTGGGGGGTTAAAGAGACAGGCGCTAAAACGTAGCATTTCAAACAGAGGGTGAATACAGGTATGTTCAGACAGACAGTATGAGAAAAATAAAGTGTTTTTTTTTTTAAAACATTAAAGCATGTAATTATGTTCTAATGGAAACCCAAAATACAAGTATGAACTTGAATACTTCTCCTTTAAACTGAGTAGATATTAATTGAAATTCTTAGAATGACAAACTTTTCCTGAACAAGTCCACTGGGTTTTTGTGACATATTCTAATCGTATTCTAATTTAAACTTAAATTACCTCTCAAATCAGGATTCAGTGGATCATTTAAATTGCGGAGGATGCGCACAATGCCCCAGAGTTTACTGTACAAGGCTGTTACAATCAGTTCTGTTTAGCTATGGTTCATAATTAAAGTTAAACAGCAACTGCAAAATATACAGTCATTATCAAATATTCTATTCTGGATGAACAGACGCTGAGTCTGCTTTAAGAAAGTGACTTATATCACATTGTGTGAGGTATTTAGTTCCAGAACTCCATCACTGTCACATTCATGTATTTAGATGAGAGTGTGTTTCCAGAGGTTATGTCTCATTAAAGGCATTATTTATTTCGATATTGGCTAGAGTGACAATTTGGCTCACTCCGTTGCAATTAGACCATGGGGGCAATTAAGAAGAATATCTCAAGGTGTGGAGTGTGTAAGTAAATGATATGCCTCTGTATCACTAACTGAAACTGGTTCTTTGTGGATAATGTCATATGTTATAATAGGATAACGTACAGTAATGCAGAATGCAAGGACTGATTTGGCCTATTTAGGCCCAACTACCGTGGTAATTTGTTCACATCCTGGCCATACAAAGATTGTTTCCTCGTAAGAGCAGGTTCCCCACATATCCCGAAGTTGTTCTTGACTAAGAACTATTCATCCCTCCAGTACACTAGTTCCCTTGGAGCTGCCGGAGGAATGGTCACCAGGTGCACTGGCCCTTCTACCCACAATAACTGATGGCCACTTGGGGGGGCAGTAGAAACAAGCTGTAAACACAAAAGCGACAGGTTGTCACGTTTTAAGCTGCTAATGTCAAACAGCTGTGTACACATCCACATGTTGGTATTTACACGCCCATCAGATACAGGGCAACATGGGCCATTAGAATTAGCACGTCTACGCAGAAGAAGACTGCAGTGGCTCTAATGTTATCTCCACAATGTTAAAAGGGGTCAGGTGCTAAACTGTGACCTATTGTTCATGTAGGTTGTTCCATTAAAGGTAAAGTGAAGGAACTCCTTCTGCCAGGGTAATAAAAAACAAACGTATTCAAGCATGGAAGCGTAGCAGCCAGCCTCCGATCCCACTCAGGTCAACAATGTTGGCTGTTTCAGAACTGTTGCCATTGTTTGCACCGTTAGCGTCTAGCCACTGGCTCAGTCATTGCCATGGTGAGAGCCAGGTGGATGTAATCCCTAAATCAGTGGTTCTCAACTGGTCTGGCTGTGGGACCCACCATCACCCCTTAATGACAAGCCGCGACCCAAATTGAGGAACATTGTCGTACTTACGTTTTGCCATGTTTAATTAGAAAACTAATTTCACGGGTCACAGTGTTCTTCTATGCTGTAAAATGGCGGGGGTACGTGAAGATTTAAAAAAATATATATTCAAAATTAGCATCGACTCAAAAATCCTTTAAAAATATTTATTTAATACATTTTCAATAAAATATAAGTGTAAGTTCATAAGCTGAATTTTATATTCAGTAGGCTATTCAATTTCATTATCCTAAAAACCCAGAGTCTCCCCCATATCAGGATGGTTTAACCCAACCTGGCACACGCCCCCTGTCATCACCTGTCAATCACCGCCGCCTTGAAAAGCTCAAACAAAGTGGAACGTAGCAGCAATGCTGCTGAAAACATGGAGGACCAGAGCAAAACAAGTCGAAACCAGAGCCGGCAAAAAATTTTGAATAGACGACACTCCGCTGCATAAAAAATCCCCTTCAAAAAGGGGATTTTTGAAAAGTGATCCGTTTCATTCTGAAAAGTCAGCTTTTTAAAAACCAACATGGCTCAGTTCAAAATTTTGTTTCAAAACAAAACTCCTCATCTCTTCTCTTCTCTGATTTTGACATCACAGGATAAAAAAAAAAAAAAAAAATGTTATCAAATTTTTTTTTTGCCCAGGCAAAGGCCCGTGAAAACGGGTCCACTAGTGGGTCGCGACCCACCAGTTGAGAATCACTGCCCTAAATCATAGAAATGCTGTGAATCATAGAGGACATTTAAGTTTATTGGGATTAATATACAGCTTGATTGGACTAGCGCCAGTAGCTCGTAACAGTAAAAATGCAGAACTGTCTTTCCGCAATTCGTTGCAAGCAACACGGTGGCTTTTTGGGGAGCACTTGAGAAAAATATACCTGCTTTTCCCCTCGAGTCCTGAGAAAGTGCTGGAATATAAACTTTTGTGTCTGCAGTCTTCTGGATGAACCCCAGAAATAACCTCCCTCTGTAGTTGCTCCTGAATGTCCCAGCAGAGGATGCCCACAGCCTCATTAGAGGCCTCACTCCAGCCAAGAAGGGAGGGAGACGGAGAAACTGAAGATAGCCCATTCACAATGTCGTGTCCATACACTCTGCTAGAACACAGTGCTCGGCCAAAATGTATTTCATCAGAGGCCCTTAGTGTTGGGAACCAAGAAGAGATCCCTATTTAGAAGTGATTTGTTTCTGGAGAATCGTTCTGCGCCAACACTAGTGATTCCACAGGACGCATGCCTTCTGACTATGTTTTCATGTGGGACTTGAGCCATGTTCAATATGTTTTAGTGTGCGATTGCATTTTATAAAAAAATGATGTTTTGGCCTTGTTAGCTGTGTTGTTCGATTGATACTCCTGATGTGTTTCAAAGTCTTTGGGCGAACTCGAAGAGAATTTCTGGATTCAGTATGTTATAATAAAAATCAATTTAATAAAAGTTGGTAATACAGTGCATATTTCTCAGCTGAGGGTTCATAAGCCAACAGCGGTCCACAGACTTTCAACAGCTGCCTGATGAGAGTTTACTGTCTACACGTATTGACCTAAGAGAGCCTCGAGCAGAACAGTTCATTTGATATTATAGTCAAGTGAAAATGAGCATCGTCGCCTCTCATTGGCTCAGCTTCACAGCGTACATTCGGCTAAAGTTTCACATGGCTAGAATCAGCATTCGGATTGGTTGGTGGTGCTTAGCCTCTTTCCAGGCTTACCGGCACATGACGTCATCACTCCTCCCTCTTGTATAGCAGGGCTCAGCATCCTACCTTTTAAGGACTTGTTATTCAGTGCATGGGGCTTCCTGATACTAGCCTGGCTTCAAAACCCCCTCTCGTCTTCTCCTCACATTCCATGCATATTTGTACTACTTCTAAGTCAGTTTAACTGATTGTGTCTCTCTTCCTATGTTACGAAAACATACGCATAAGTCTCACTATTCCTTATTGATCATATCCTTCTTATCGTAATTTACACATAGACATTCTTTAATTACAAGTGTAAGTCATTTTAAATTATTACAACCTAACACTCCCAATGTTCTTTTTGTTTTTGTTCATCCTAAATGAAACTATCACTATAACACCTGCATGTATTTCTTCAAAATGGATAGAAAACAGAAAACAAATACAGATTATCAGGTTGATAAGTAGAAAAAATGCTGCAGCCAGCTGTGGAGTAGAGAACCTTGAGGGCACTCGTAGGTCTCCACCTATCTGTCCCAGCAGGGTTGATCAGAGGACTTCCTTTCCAAATATATTGGAAAACATGACGTGAAAAAAAGGAGAAAAAATAAACTGGGCTATACATATGTGTTATGCAGCCATCAGCTGTAATGACCAAAGGAGATACTCTGCTTGCCTTGGTGAGAGACATGAGAAAGAGTGGTATTGACTGATTTTGGTTGTAGCTGCCTCTACCAGAATCTCTTGGCACATATCCACAAAGCTTGGCAAGGTAAGCTCCTCTGTGATCGTACAGGGTTTCTTGCTACCAGCTACACAAGCAGCAAGCACATAGCCAGCTTTGGAAGTGGCTTTTGACTGAGTTGTTCATGTTACGATTACTTTCTATTGTGCCTGAAGCCTGTCCCTTTTCCAAAGGAAATATTCATTTGGGTTCCCAACACATCTTGGAAGCTTTTTGTTTAAGTGTCTCTGGAGCTATGGTGGTTTTAGCACCCCTTTTGACAGGATTTCAACACACTGTGCTTTCGGCTCAGCATCACTGCCCTTATTTAAAACCACATTTATAGTATTCCAGGTCATATTTCCTCACCACACTCTTTGGGGCTTTCACTGGCGCGGGGTTGTCTCCCACATCACTTTTTCGCCTAAAAAAAACGATCAATTTTGTGTCACTTCATCTGAGGGAACGTTAGCTAGCTAACAGTGAGAATAGCTGCACTAATATGTCAAGGATTCAAGGATCGTTTATTGTTATTTTGCATCAGAAAAGTTGCGCAGTAAAATGTAGTTGTAGCGTTGACAAAACAGAAACAATAGTGCCTCCCTGTAGTGCATGTTTTAATTTGCATCAGGAGGAATGTAAACAGCAGCAACAAAAACACTGGAAAATTCCTTGGGAAGATGATATAGTCGACATTTTAAGATTGAAAATTCAACATCGGGGAAATATTGTCCATCAGCAAGCTCGGCTTGGTCTACGATGGCAGACCCGCTAGTTGGGAAAGCTACATTTTCCAGCTCTTGTGGACAGAAGAGTGGCATTTTGTGTTCCAGAAGGACCGTGTGTTTTGCCCCGAAATGATGTTGAGTGTTTAAAAGCCATAATGAGACCAAAGACGAGAAAACTTTCAAGGATGAAAAAAACACCCTCAAAGTCTTCGCCGCTGCTAAAAGAATTATGCTATAACAAAGCCAGCCATCGTATTGCTCATTGCATTACGAATCCTGGAAGGCCATTCATGGACTGTGAATATATTAAGGAGGCTTTCCTCTGTAACTCTGAGATTTTGTTTGATTGCACATGAGCTTGGATGTGAACAACATACCATGTTTGGCAGTCATGGCGAGATACTGTGATGTATAGGCCCTATGTGAAGGAAAATAGCAGAAGCCCTTGGACCTAAATACAGCTCCAAGTGATAACAGACTGAGAAAGTGTAATACTTCAGCAAAAACTATCTTCTGAACACTTTGAACTTCTGAGTCTGTCCACCATCAAAACTATACGCCTCTATAAAAGTCTCTGGGCATGGCGCGATTAACCTGTAAGCGGGGCCCCCAGGGCAAAAAAAATGCCCTGCTGCCCTATCCAAGTCTTATCAAATCAGCCGCACCCAGCAGACTACACACGGCCGCTTCATTATTTGCCCAGACTCCAACCAGCCCTAAGATACTGAGCGCAATACAAACTAAAAAAAGACAACTTGCTTGATTTAGACACAGGGCTGCTCTGCAGGACAAGCAGACAGATATAGTGTGGAAAATTCCACTCCATTGCCACTTAAGATCTGATGGGCCAATCTCAACTGTTCATCTAATTTGGGGCGTGTTTGAGGCGATGAAAAAATCAACCAAGATTGCTGCAGTTGATGTGGATCTTAATGTTGAAGCCGCCATCGCGGCAGCGTTTTTTTTTCCTGATAATATAGTAAAGTGAGCAAAAAATACTTTTGTCTCCAAATTCCGATTGCATTAAAACGGCAACACTCGTACAGACATATTGCGTCCAGAGGCATTTTGTTCCACGCTCGTTGATGATGCCCGTTGGAAATCAAAAGTGAACTGAAAAGTTCCAGAGTAATTTGCGTTTGCCATTTGTTCTGGAGATGTCGGACTAATAGGGTCCCTGGGCGGCTGCCCACTTTGTCTGGTTGGTAATCCAGGAAGTTAAGGAGCAGCATTGTTCTTGTATTGAAAACAATGACATTAATATAATTTCATTTGAACAGCAACTTTGATGTTGCTGACTCATTAAAAGGCAGGTTAGATTGCTGTTTCATTGTTTGCATTTTCAAACTGAATGTTTCACTTTTACACGAGAAAAGGATTGCGGGAGTAGGACGAACAGATGAGTTTTGTCAAAGGCATCATGGGTAACCTTCCCCAAATCCAGTAACGTCTAAGAGCAGGACTGAGGCGCTAATGAGTCAAACCCCTAAAATATTGTAGTTCATTACCAAATGAAGTGCTACTTGGGTGTTGGAAGCAGCACAAGGTTTCTGCCGTGATTAACTTGTTTAGCCAGGCATGCAGATAAACCCACAGCCTAATCTATTCCCTACACTTTGGCTCTTGTGGTTTTTCAGCTTTTAAAAAGGCTATTTAAAAAAAGTCCCAAGTCTTCAAACTCTTTCAATGCAGCGTATCACTTCTACGATAGCTCCATGCGCACTCATTCTGCCGTCCCTAGTTACAGTTGCTAAGCGACCATGGGACAATCGCTGTTTGGGGAAGGAGTTTAGCAAACGGTCAATTTCCTTTACAATATAGGAACCCGTAGGGGAGACGACAGAACAGATGCTGTTTTCTGCAACGTCCCGGAAGACTTTCCTAGACTACAAGGCACATTTCATATATTCACTACCCTCAGCTGTCATGAGGATAATTCAGTTAACTCTGCTCTAGGTTTATTGGTAGGACAATTCAGTGCCAACTTCAGACCTACTTCTTTAGTTTATGTTTCTTTTACCATCATTTTCAGTCGTTTTTTTTACTACGCATGTGATCAGAAAAAGACGCAATTCACAAAAAAATGTAGGTAATGCACATACAATGTTTATACTGTACTTTTCGATACTCTAAGGTAGTCACCCATTCAAGTTCAATATAAAAGTGGAAGGTGCCTGTATAAAAATGATATTTAAATAACTACGGTGATATGAGGCACTTTTCTGCCACTATCTCCATAAGACGTTAAGATGCAGCAAGACAGCCTAAGCCTCCTCAGATCCCCCTCTTTCATCCGTGTGTGTGTGTGTGTGTGTGTGTGTGTGGGTGTGGGTGTGTGTGTGTGTTGAGATGTGTAGCAGAGCCGACATTAAAAACTTCTTCCGCTCAGGTTTTTTGTGGTGTTTTCCCAAGTGCTGGTAAAACTGCTATAATTAAACTGCTGGTGTTAAAAATAAAAACCATCCTCGACGCATCTGTTATCAGCAACTCCAGGCCCTGTCGCTAATCTGCCTATTCCACGAGCAAGATCCCTGAGAACCTGTGTGCATCCAATTGAATAAGCAGCTCCTCTCAAAGCCATCTGTTTGACATGTTCCTGTCTGGTGTTCCCTGTCTCGTGTTCGGGGTCGTAAATGATCCCACTGTGAATACAGATTCTGACGAGCTCCTTGTCCTTGCACTTCTCACTCCCAGTGCTGCATTTGGTATTGCTGATTGTCAGATACGCTATCACTTGGTAGTTTCAAAAAAATGTGGGTTGGAATGCCTCAGGACCTACAGTTGCTGAGCTGATAGTGTGGAACTCTGTTTTTTTTTTTATTTCCTTAGAATTACTGTTTCAGCATGTTAAAGACTTAAACCTAGATGACCCTTTGGTTTAAATCAATTTCCCTTGTATAACCCCTTGCGCTTCTTATCACATTTCCTTAGCCAGTTTGTGACAACCTATATGCACTCTAGAATAACACTCTTCTTTATAAGCACATTGTGAGGTTTGTCTTGACTCCACCGCTTCGCAGATTTGTACCGGTTTATGGATCGGTAATGGAAAATGGAAGATGCCAAACAATGTGGCCGGGTGTCCGTGGTAACCCTTGTATCTTTGGTCTAGGTTCTCTTTTGGGAGGAAGGATCTGTGCAGAGTGAGGCAGAGAGAGTGAGGGTTATCGACACCACAGCCCTGCTCTCTGGCTTGAAGGGCAGCACGGTCTATCTGATCTCAGTCAGAGCCCAGAACAGCGCTGGACTTGGACCCTGCAGCCCCGCTTTTAACAACACAACCAAGAAACCACGTGAGTCCACACACAAGACACAAAAGTGTGTTTGTTTCTTTTTGCTTTTGCCTTTTACTTAAATTCAATTCAATTAAATTTATTTTGTGTAGCCCAAAATCACAAATTACAAATCAGCCTCAGAGGGCTTTACAATCCGTACACATACGACATCCTCTGTCCCGGGACCTCTCATCGGTTCAGGAAAAACTCCCCAAAAAAAACCTTTAACAGGGAGAAAAAGGGAAGAAACCTTCAGGAGAGCAGAGGAGGATCCTCTATCAGGATGGACAGAAGTACAATAGATGTCATGTGTACAGAATGAACAGCATAACAGAGTTATGACACATTCAATGCATATGACAGAAGTGATTCATATAATGAGAGTAGGAGGATGATGAAAAAGTTACAACTACCAAAAATAAGAGCAACAGTGGATATATTAGAATAATAATGATAATAGAAGCAGTAATGGTATTGGCAATACTAATAGCAATGCAACTATTAATAATAATGATAGTAGCAGTAGGTAAATCACCTCCCACGGTTCAAGTCTATTTTAAATTCAATAATCACATGTTGGAGAAGTTATTGGTCACTGGAGACGTTTCTCCTGTCTCTACTAACTCGCACCGTATACCTATTCAGTTGCTCTGCATGTAACGCCACGGGTGGGTGCGTCACATCCACCCGCTAATTGAGCGTCGGTGTCAGACGTCGAGGATCACTGACCAAGCTGCGTGGTTTGACGCGTTGGGAATGAGAACAGGGTGGATTATGTACCAGTACACCAAAACAAATTCATTGCATGTGAAAATTACCAATAAACTGGATTCAGATCCAGATTTTATATTTTAGACTAAAAATCTTAAATCCTAAAAGGTGTTAGGTATAAAAAAAACTATATATATTAAAGGAAAATAATTTAAAAAAAATGTTAATCATTTGAGAGATAAATTGTAGCAGCAGCCATCCTCCCTAAATCGGAACCACTCCCAACCACCGAAGCTGTTCACTAAAATGTGATACACTAAAGACTTATTTCGCTGCTCCAGGGTAAACCTTTCATTTCATCCTTTTTGGCTTTGTCTTCACACACATAAATGAAGAGCATGCATTTTCTATTTGTCCTGACCTGTTTTTCTCCAGTGTGATACGGGACGTGTATGGTTTGAAATGCATTCTGCTTCAAGTCCAAGGGGGTCTCAGTTATATAACAGTGCACAGGATCCACACTTAAAGTATACGTGCGCACAAAACGCACATATGATCAATGGTTCCTCGCGGTGAATCATGTTAACAACCGTTAGGCAGCATTACGCACAAATGTCACTCAGCAGTATATATTTAGAACAATCTATTGATTGTGTGAGAGCTGTCACCGGTATTATTTCAACACTATGCTATTTTACACGATCCATATGTGCTGCTGGTGAAGATGTGCCGACTGAGGGCAATGGAGGCGGTGTCTCTCATGCTGTTTGATGTGATCTTGGATTTCTACAAATTATCATTTCATCAGCTTGTTTGTTACCATACAGTCCGACCCTATGCACTCTGGGTAATGTGATGGCGAGAAAGCACTGCTGAGATATTGAGCAGACTTTGATTTGAGATTTGAGTTGGCTTATATCTTTTACTGAAAGGTGCTTATAGAATAGTTACAGAACACGTTTCAATAATATTGGTTGGTTTGATTGTTTATTTATGATAACGTGGTTCTATAATTGCCGTTTGGTATTAAGTGAAATTTCTAAAATGTGGCTTCAATTCACCACCTCACCATCTGCGTCGCCAATTTCCCCCGTCCCCAAAATGTGCGTAAGCATGGGTCTGAGTTTACGTACAGGTGAGGTGATTCTTCGTCTTTGTCCCGTTTGTCCCTCTCCCGTTCAGTTTGTCTTTACAGGTCACAACTTTTTCACGGGAAGCATCGTACGCCTCTTTCAGGCCCCGTTTTGTGCGTTCGTAACAAATATAAATCTTAGACCGCATATAAGAAGTGGACGTAGTCGTCATGACGTCACTCATTGGGCTGTAGAAAGCCGTCTTAAAGCCTTGAGTTTGGCGTTTTGGCCATCGCCATCTTGGCTTTTTGCAACCAGTGAAAGGAAGTGACCATATTTGAAGCGGAGGTGTGACGTAGAGACGCCACGTCTCTGGTAGCGTTAGCTACCTGTAAATCACAAGGTAGCTCCGCCCTAAAGCATACCCTGCTTTATGGTCTATTTGAATCTAAATGGATCATAATTTACTAAATGAACATCATGCTGTATTGAAGAAGACTTGAAACTAGATTTTGAGACTATAAACTCATGTTTACAATGTTTACCAAGGTAATAAATCAAGTCAGAAGTAGAGTCATCTTCTCATAGACTTCTATACAATCTGACTTATTTTTGCAACCAGAGGAGTCGCCCCATGATGGCCAGTAGAGAGAAGGCAAGTTCAAGGACCTTCAGCAATCACTCCACTTTTCAGAACCGGAGGTTGTCACTCGATATAAATAAGACCCCAAATGTTATGAAGTAGGTGTAGAGAATACTATTGGTGATGGCACAGTTGTATGCATTCATACATGATGTGATGTGAACCTTGTGTCCACATCATTACACGTCTTGCAGCTCCGAGTCAGCCTCCAGGGAATATCGAGTGGAACCTGACCAACTCTAAGATCTTTCTGAATTGGGAACACGTCAAGGCGATGGAAAATGAGTCCAAGGTGACAGGATACAAGGTGAGTTTGTCAGAGTAATAGCAGAAACTCCAGAAGTGGAGAAACAAATAGAGCCTCAGCAGCTGTCATCCCAATAAATGGCTTTCTCATCGCAGTGGAAAGATAGACCGCACCGCTCCAGTGCTACATTATGGATTGGCCCTGTCTGGCCCTTTCAAAATTAAAAGATCGGTTCCAGGTGATAAAACGAAAAAGGCATCATGACCACAGAAGGAATTCAGCTTCTTCCAACAAGTACAACAGTGGCTCATATTGGATCCACTTTGCATACTTGTGTGGGGAAAAAAAAAACACTGTATTTGATAATGCTTTCCATAAATATATAAATATAATGTATTCTCCAGAGATATGCGGCCCTGCTCGTTTAATGATAAGTCTTTTGTGAGGCTCTGTTGTAAGGGAGTGTGCAGAGCCTGTAGACATGAATGGTTTCACAATTTGGCATTGCTGTGAATCAAAAGTATAAAAATTCTTACAATTTTCTTACATTTTAAAAACTCAATTCCCGGTTTAGCTCGTGAAGGATAAAATGAACCATTATGCTGCATTTCAATGGAGTTAAATTACACGAGTAAATGTGTAAAAAGGATGTCTGAGGTCATGTTGTGAAAATATGTTCTTCCACTTTTGAGTCAGCGGGCCAAAAAAACAGCACCTCACAAGGCATTTAGAATTCATCAACTCCTCTCGAGAGGGATTGTATAACCAACATTTGGTCTCCTGCTAAAGGGAACTTGATTTGTTTTTCACACGCTAATTTAATAAGTCATACTTTCCCATTTGCTAAGAGGTCCTAAAGTTTTAATTTCCGACTGTTACGACCGGAGAATGAAGTGCTCACTCCAGGATCCTCACTCTCCTCCAGGTTGTGTATCGTCAGAACTGGCACGGCAGGACCACCGTACTGGAAACCAATAAGACCAGCCTGGAGCTGCAGATCCCTTCAGGAGAGGACTACCTCATTGAGATCAAAGCTCTGACCGAAGGGGGCGACGGCACCAGCAGTGGTCCCATCCGCATACCAAAGATGTCCAGTAAGTTTGAAACCCTGTGCGGCATGCCGATGATTGGAGTTGGAATTAAGCAGAGAGGCGGTGGAACGGGTGCACTCTGTGTAACTAATCCCCCGTGTGACTGATACTGTTTATCAGCTTTACCGTGGCTTGAACAAGGCCTTCAGAATACACATGTGAATTCCAATAAGACTTGGCCAGTGGTTTTGTCCCAAGGTTCACCCTCATGAAGATGAAATTCCCAAGGCACACTACTTTTTTACTCAAAATATTGAATATACTGCATTAAAATGTAGATAGAGGCTATATTGTGCCTCAAATAAGAATGATTTAAAATCACATATCCTTAAAACAAGATTTGATTTCTTTAAAATAACAAGATAAAATAAAGTGTTTGAATTTTGTGTTTTTTTTTTTTTTTACTAGTGCTTAATGCTTTATAAAAGTGCTTTCATAAAATCTGTATTAATATAATTATAATATTTTTATAAACTCATGTGGCATGAACCCACGAATCTTATTTTATTTTTATTAGAACATTTTACAACACAAATTAGGGCATATGAAGAACAGACTTCCACAACAAAGCAAGCCTGTTTGAGAGCCACTTCACAAGGAAGTAGAGACACAAAATATACATCATGTCATCTCGGTCCAGAAGATTGTGTTTTCAGTCCTCTTTGTCCATCTGTGTGTTGGCAGGACATCTCAAAACAAATTATTTAACAGATTTCAGTGACCTTTGGTTCAGTTATGTCATTTTTCAAGATAGAATTTGTTAGATTTTGTTGTTGATAGTGCCAACATACGACCCTTTATAAAACTAAAATTACTGTTTTAATCTTCTGAGTTTCTTTGTTTTAAGGCATTTCTCTCCAAATACACTACGTCCATTTCCATTTACAACGACTGACATTTTAGATTATTTGCAAAGCTTGTTTTTCACCACAAATAAAGCAAATTGAATCCAATATTCACCAAAATTGGTACATAATGGAATTGGAACTAAGCTATTTATTTGTTTTTGGAATTCCATACTCCAGCCATGGCATCTTTGACATCGGCCCCCAATTACTCTTAAAAAATGTGAGATTGAAACCAAATTTAGATGACACATGTACATATGATGATCTAAATTAAAGTAGATTAAAGTTCTTTTGAAAACCTCATTATGCTTCCCTTGGTTGATTTTTTTTTTCTTCTCTTTTCTTTCTAGGTCTTAACTCAAAGGGGGGTGCGTTTCCAGTTCCAATGAGGATTTGCCATTTTATGGTGTTCTTTTGGATTTTTATGTTCATTTTTTGAGCTTCTAATGTCTTTATATTCAGCTCTGGACATTATTTTATTCATGATTATCTTCTACATGTCCAATCTATGGAATAACAAGATAACTAGCCGGTTTCTAAACCCGCTGGTTTGCCAACCAAAACTGGATGATGGGAGCGCTCTGACAGGTTGTCAAATGCCCACAAATGTGTGGCTGGACTGTTACTCACAGGCAACAGCACAGTTACAAAACCATTTTCATCTGACTATTTTCAGGACCACTGCAATCCTCCAGGATGCACGAGTTTGATAAACATGGAAAGATGAATTTCTTATGTCATTTTGAAATGAACCTGAGCACAGGGTCGTGTGTGTCCCAGTTTTCCCATTTCACTTTCTGTTTCCACCTGTTTTGCCTCAACTACCAAGTCATTTCTTGGCTTGCTGTGACCTCAATGAATGTTACGGATCAAACGGTACAAGTTTCACTTACTTCACATGCTATGCATATGCAATTTGAAAACTAAAAGTTCAGTTAATATATATTTACTTTGTCCTCATTATTTGGATGTCATGTGTTTATCTTTTATTTAAAAAAAAAAATTGTAGACCTATACCATTTTTCGTTGGAGGTGGTGGAGTCAATTTAAGGAATTACACTTTAGATTTGTAGCTGTTTTCCTTCACTTTTAGTCTTTATGTTAAGAAAAGCTAAGCTAATTGACTCCCAGCTCAATAGTTAAAGGGATAGTTTGGATTTTTTGAAGCAGGGTTTTGTGACGTACCTATCCATAGTCAGTGTATTAGCTACAGATGATTGCAGTCAGTTTGGAGAAACAGACAGGAGTACTGCTGTGGACGGGGGCAGCGGCAAAACGTATTTTAGACACCTGAATAAATCACATCACGTTAAGTGTACTCTATATTTAGAATATATATTCATCCCTTTATCGGCCGTCAGACATCCCTTTCTGATGAGGAACTGCAGCCGGTGTCTAAGCTCTCTTCAAAGCCACGAGACTCAATTGACAAAAACAGTAATTTTACCTCACAGAAGGTAAAAGTTGTAGGTCTACCGCTGCCTCGATTAGTTTGTTTGTGTTATTGTGTGACTTTGGTGTTTTAAAGGGTTAGATCAGTTTCACCAAAGTCACACAATAACACAAACAAACTAACCTATCGACGCAGCAATAGACCTGCAACTCCTGTGTGCTGGAGGGTAAAATTGCTCTTTTTGTCAAAGTAGACTTGTGGCATAGACAGCACAGATAACGGCTTCAGTTCCCTGTCGGAAAGTGCAATCTGAGGACAACGTAAGTGGGGATACAGAAGTGGTATAGATTTTCTCATCTAACTCTCGATTAAGCATATTTCCCAAAATGTCAGGTACAGGTACAAGATGTAGAAGTATCCACGGTAAATGGTGCATGCACTCTCTGCTCTGTGCATGTTGGTAAGAAGAGCCTTAAGCTAGCCAACTAACAAGCAACAATGGTTTATTTTTTGGTTTCAAACAACTTGAGAAATATTCCTGATAGATAATTATGAGATACATGAGTATACTGTGTGCAATTATTTTTGTAAATTATGTTATGTCTGCTTTTAAATGTGTAGTGCTTAACACTACACAACACACACCCACATCCCAGTTTGTTTCACAGTTCACTACTAGCTCTAAATAACATTAACGCAGCTCCTTAGACCGTAACCCCCAAACAACCCAGCAGTATTTTCCTTAAAAGTTTCCGAGCAAAGCTTTTTGAACGCAGACACCTTGGAAAATATAACAATTCAATTCAATATTCAATATCACAAATCGGGAAATCTGGTTAATACTCTTTGGGTTAATGAATCCAATCTTGTTGTGCTCCGTATTAGTTCACAATGCTGTCCGTGGTAGTTTATTTGGGGTTATAGCTGTACAGATTATTCAGACGAGCGTCTGTCAGACTGCTGCCTCCACAGTCCACATCCTATGTTTCATTTTGCATGAAACAATTAAGGTTACACGTGTAACCGACTGTGACCACCAGTCACCACCGTTGTCACAGAGTCCATTATAACAGACATTCTTAATCAAAACTTTAATACCTGCCTCAGTTCATCTGCAGAGTTAGGACAGGCGTGAATGTTTTGAGTGTTGATTTTATGCAAGGACACACCGGCTAATCCCATGAGGCTTTTTGAACATGTTTCAAGAAACACTTGGAGTTGCTACCTAAATGGATCATACATTGGAAACAGATGCAAACCCGGATGAATTCTCAACAACGCTGCTTTGCCTTATCAAGTTTATATTCTTCAAATCTGCTTTTAACCACTCTTTAAACCATACAGATTGTTATTGTTTGAGCAAAAGGGCAGGCTTATCAAACATAGATTATATGTTATTTACTGTGTTATTTTTATTTATGAAATTGTATGTTGTGTAACTTAGTGGGGAGAAATGGAGTAAAAAGGGAAAAACGAAAAACACCTAGCATATATGTTTATCACACTCCCAAACCTGAAAGAAGTATAAAAGTGTTTCCCGAACATGCTCTTCATAAAGCGCTAACGTTAGCATCCACCATAACCAAGTGAATACATTCAGAATACTGCATCTCACCTAGTTGCAACATCAGAAGGACATTTTTGGAAATCGTCATGTTGCTATTCATATCATAGCAGAATATCACATAACAATGAATAATTTAGAGATAATTTATATTCTGCATTTTCTGATATGATGGAGAACATAATACACCAAACATAATACATCATTATATTCAATCCAGGATGCATTTCCCTAATGTAAAACAGCTGTAGATGAATTTAATTTGTAGGAGACAAGTCTTCAGTTAGTTTTCACCTTCATGCAACACGCTACTGACTGATTAAAGGAACGACAGAGAAAGTGCTGTTTATGTTGTTGTGATGAAATGTAAAGACGTGCTGCTGTAATATTTTAGATTTCAGATGTGTTTGCTTGGTGCAGATTTTATTTTAATTGCCTTTTTATAATGTTGTACCAGCCTGGTCTAATCCCCTATGCGTCAAATACCGACGCTTGAGCAGTGGCCCTCCGTGTCTCGATAGTGACACAAACGGCAACCCTTAAGCGTCTGTATGAGACCTAATGCTAAAGTAAACCCATCCACAGAGCAACGGTGTAGTTTGAAGAGCGAGACAGTACGCTAAGTGTGGGAGGGAGGGTGATGGTGATGGTGGTGGAAGGGTCAAACAAGTTATTTTTACTGACCAACTTTATGTCATGTGACTTTACGTCTGTAGCTTAAGTTTTGTAACAAGACAAACTTATTTGAACCCAAACCATCTTTTTTCTAACCCTAACTAAGTAGTTTTGTTGCCTTAACCAAACTGCGACCATTTCACGTTACCCAAATATTACACTGTCAACCACATCAATTTCACAACAGTAAACACGCTTCACAACGTTAACCCTGTCTGTTTCACAACGTTAACCTCTTGTTACAATTTCAACGGTGACCATTTCACAACATGTAACAACATTACTCGGGACCCTTTCACAACGTTAACCACATTTTACGTCAACCCCGTCAATTTCAGATCAGTAACCACACATTACAACGTTAACCCATGTCTGTTTCACAACGTTAACCATGTGTTACAATGTTAACCGCGGCCGTTTCACAACATTAACCATGTGTTACAATGTTAACCGCGACCGCTTCACAACGTTAACCATGTGTTACAATGTTAACCGCGACCTCTTCACAACAATAACCATGTGTTACAATGTTAACCACAACGTTAACCATGTGTTACAATGTTAACCGCAACCGCTTCACAATGTTAACCATGTGTTACAATGTTAACCGCGAGCGCTTCACAACAATAACCATGTGTTACAATGTTAACCGCAACCGCTTCACAACGTTAACCATGTGTTACAATGTTAACCGCAACCGCTTCACAACGTTAACCATGTGTTACAATGTTAACCGCAACCGCTTCACAACGTTAACCGTGTGTTACAATGTTAACCGCGAGCGCTTCACAACAATAACCATGTGTTACAATGTTAACCGCGAGCGCTTCACAACAATAACCATGTGTTACAATGTTAACTGCAACCGGTTCACAACGTTAACCGTGTGTTACAATGTTAACCGCAACCGCTTCACAACGTTAACCGTGTGTTACAATGTTAACCGCAACCGCTTCACAACGTTAACCGTGTGTTACAATGTTAACCGCAACCGCTTCACAACGTTAACCGTGTGTTACAATGTTAACCGCGAGCGCTTCACAACAATAACCATGTGTTACAATGTTAACCGCAACCGCTTCACAACGTTAACCATGTATTACAACGGTAACCACACTGGAACACCAAAAGCATCAAGATATATATATATATATATATATATATATATATATATATATATATATATATATATATATCACATCTACATTTAATCTTATTGCTTTGACGGATCTACTTGTTTCCTTGAATATGAAATCCTGTTGACAATTTTTTGTTTAATGCTATTAACTATATATCTTTATTTTTGCTGTAATATTTCATAATGTCTGAAACATGTATTTATGATTTTTTTTATTTTATTTTGATTTATGATTAATCTGCTTCTTTAACTGAACCTGCAATCTGTTACTTCAGTGATGTAATACTATTGTATTAATATAATAAGATATCTCTGTGAGATGGCAAGAAGACTCAATAAATCCTTCACATTGAAACCTTTAATCAGTGGATGTGTTTTAGCTCGTGTGATTCACACACCTCACTGAGAGGTAGCAGACCTGTTGTTTGCAGGATTGGTCTCAGGAGATTTCTGCTGTGCTACAGAGCGTGCAGTGGAGAATCACGGCAAATTGTGAGTAAGTACACAAAGGGATTCTTATCCTGTGGGACTAAAAAAAGGTTGCACTAGTGAAAGAAAGGTGTCAGGGAAGAGGCCGAGTTTTCCCTCGGGACCAAGGAAAAATTAGCAAAAGATTGTAACGTGAGACTTAAGCTTATTCACTAGTCACACATGCGGTGAAACTGCTGGCCCGAAACCACACCTGGTAAATACTGTGGCGAACGATGCACCTATATATATATATATATATATATAGGGATGCATATAAGTAATTGTTAGTTACCACAGATGTGCCTCATCAATCTTTAATCATTCTAAAACAGGGAAGATATTTCAATATGGGTTATTTAACTGTCATACGTAAGACTACGTAAGCAACTCGCTCCCTTTTTCATTTGTTTCTGTTTCTTTACTTCCATTGTTGTTACTGGTTGCAGTAAAAGTCAGTTCTCACAGTGATATGATCCCACATGATATAATATTCATAATAAAATGCAACAAGCAACACATCCTGATTACCCTCCATGACTACTACACAGTAACATCACCAGCTGATCCCGGTGCCCTACAGGGGGGAACTGATCTTATTCGCTCCGCGAAGTAAATACTGGTGAAACGACTGCTGAAGATGAACATCCCTTGTTTTCATCCAGCTCCGGTGATCCTTAATGTGGTTCATGATATTGTGAAACTGGTCAACATGTCCACCTACACGATGCAACACATTCCAACACAATATGGATGAAAGGTGCTGGTCAGAGGTGGACAGCAGTATAATCTGCTGAAAATGTTCTGCAGAAAGGTTCAGTTGTAGTTCTGTTGCAGCTCCGTCTCAGTCACAACATTTGGCCACAGCATGTCAAATATTACTCGAGTAATATTTGGAGATGGCAACAGCTGGTACCAGATTAATACCAGATCTATTAATCTGGTGTTGTGATCATTCTCAGAACTGAACGTCAAACCAGTTCAGGGTTTAATCAAACTTAATTCATACAGTGTCTGCAAACAGGACCCTGGACAGCCTGGCATCACCAGAGCACCTATAATTACTTGTCAATATCATTATCAATAAGTAATTTGCGTGACATTTTACGCCACCAATATAATATATATTAAGAGCAGGTGCTCTGGAAGTCAGATGACGTACTATGAGGAACGAGAAAGTCCACGTAGCGAGGAGTAAAGAGAGAAAAGAGGACAGCGAGACAAGCGCCTTGAACCAAGAATAGACAGACTCTTATATGTTCAGTTTTCCCACAAGCAATTCAAACCAGTATGTCATATGTTCAGAGACCGTGGCAATTATGAAAACCGGCAATGGGAAGCGCCACTACGAGACAAAGCTCACATCTTTTTAGAAAATGTACCCACTCAAATCCAAAATGAAGGAACAGAAAATAAACAAACTAAGAACCCAATATGATCAGAATCCTAATATAATTTTTTTTTTGTGTCCAACAATGCTGTAAACGGAGAGGGGAATAAAGCTGAAACAAGTGGTTTACATAACCACAGATACAGTCGCTGCACACAAATTTATTTTTAGAAGATGAGAATAATATAATATTGTGGCTTTTTTGATTGCCACCACTTCACACCTGAATGAAATTAATTTAAAGCTGCAGGGCAATGGCAATTTAGTTCATACATTTTTCTAAAATAATAAATTAAGTAATCTAATCCTTATTTGACTTGAGAAAGGAGAGAAGAACCTTTATTTATTATTAGAGTATATATTATTTATAATTCATCCAGTTAAATTTGAAATCTGACAATAAATATTGTTGAGACATCATTCTATTTAATGTTCTTTATTTGATTTGACAGTCAGTTGTTGTCGACATACAGACATTAATACAACTGTTGGCTACTTCAATACACATGGCACTAAATCATAGCACAAATTAGACATTACCTTGATGTTCCGGACCTTTGCATGAGGAAATTCTCTCAAATGGGACCTCGCTGAATTTTTATTTAGTACACCTGCTGTAGGCTTACTAATACAGCCAGTGTTACAATAGCTACCGAACCGTTCAACAAAACAGAATAACTCGTCTCAATAAAACCATCATCTTACCAAAAAGGCATTTCTACAGACTGACTGTGTGACTTTCAGCCTCATAAAATCACCTGGTATTTAGAGAGGCAGAAGTTATGTACATACGCTCATAAAGTTGATATCAGTAGCAAAGATCCTGGTCGAGGCAATTAAATATATGATGGATTAGGCAGTTTATCCCTGGCATTAGTCTTGGGAGATAAAATCAGCAGCAATATGACTTTCCTCAGAGCTCACTGGAATCTTTCTGATCTCAGCTCATCATCTCTGTGTCATAAAGAAATTGATTTACTGTAAATATGTCCAACATGGCGGGATATATTTGGCTTTTTTTTTTTTTTTTGAAGACTGCAATTTAACATTCTCAGTTACAAAAGGAGGAAAGTCAAAGATAAACTCTGACAAACCCGATAAAGCGTGTATGTTTTGAATTTCAGGAACTCACTGTACTTAAATATACTCGTCCAAGACTCGCTCCCACTCGACAGAACTGCTGCACAATCTCCTTTTGACTTTAAGCCGCCTGTTCTGCCGGTGCAAAATTTGGCCTTAAATATGTAAAGCAACCGGGAGAACCAGAGCTTGACTCACAGCTTGAAGCTAATCCTTTATTCATGGAAATCTCCTGAGAATGGCAGCAGACGAAAGGGTGGCTTCTTTACCTTTGCTGGGCTGTGCATGTTGTGCTGCTCGGAATCCAAACCCCCCGCTCATTATTATCAACATGTGGGACAATCCGAAGAAAGTGCTTAGGTCACCTGATAAGCGTGGGGTGATCTGTCAAAAACTAAACCCGAATCTCTCTCACACACACACACACACACTGTGCTAAAAAAAAATATGGAGTGGATTGGTGTTGGGAGATATAGGCAGGAGGCTTGGTTCCTACATCCAGTTTGAAAATATGATTTGATGTTCATATTGAAAGTGAGTTGGGGGCGGGGAGGAACTGACAATATTTTCTGGTATTGTGGAGGTGTAGGCTGCGAGATATGTCAGAAAGTGACAGTGTGTGGACCTGAGCTGAGCTCCAAAGTAGGGATGAAGTCCTGTGATGGACAGAAGATTGGCTGGGAATTAAAAAAGACCATGAGCCCTCTCCAAGCACCGTGGGACAGCTGACAGGCAGCCTGTAGAGCTCTCCTCCCAGGTTCACAGGGAAGAGGCTCAGTGTGGAAGACCACTGGTGAGGGCTGGGACTGACAAACACTGCACTCATCACTTTCAGTCTTCACTGTGGCTTGTGGAGGCAAACATTTCTTTGCAGAATCCCACTGTTACGCTCGATATTGTGTTGCGGCTGCTGATACAAAAGAACAATGAGAAAAGCTTTTTTAAATGATACCACAGAAGAAACACTCTATAGACAGTGTTCTAACAAGAAGGCCGACAAGGGACCTCGCCGAAACCCAAAGACGGCCGCCGGGCCTGAAAGGTGAAGCCAATGCAGAAGTGCCTCAAAAACTTGCATTCTTCCTAATAGCCATCAGGGGGCGACTCCTCTGGTTGCAAAATGAAGTCTATGAGAAAATGACGTCTTGATTTATTCCCTCAGTAAACATTGTTGACTATTTGTTAAGCTAGCACGGCGTCGCCACCACACTGTTGCCACCACTGTGTTGCTACCACAGTGGTGCCTGGTTGTACTTAAAGACACTGTAAGTAGTCAGCTGTTAATCTATTTTATGAAGTACATTTTGTTTACAGCATGTTTTCTGTCAGCCAAAATGATCGTACCAACTAATATCACAGTTTAAAAACCTGAATTACGGATGCACATTGCTAAACAAGCTAGCTAACTAGCACTATGCTAACGGTACCTTGCCTCCGCTGGGGCCTCACTCTTCCCCAGGTTCACTTCTGGTTCCAAAAAAAACAAGATGGTGACGGCCAAAAAAAGCTAAAGGCTATAAAACATCAGTCAACACACCAATAGGTGACGTCACTGTGGCTACATCCACTTCCTATAGAAATTCCTATATTGCTATAACCTAAATATAAAGCTTACAGCATTCAAGTGATTTAATACAATTTACGTCATATTTCATATTTGGCCATCATTCAGTATATTACAACATTTCATCGACTAGTGTTTGTGCTATGGCAGCTTGGTTATCGTGGTTAACTTGGTTAAAAACTAAAAAGGAAGTGGAATTGATAGCTGACTGATATTTGGGGAGAAGCCTCAATTCAAGTAAAAAAAATAGAGGGCAGACATCAAAACCAGGAATTTTTCAAAACAAACAGCGGATATGTGACATCTTTTGTTACTCCCGCTCTTCACACAGTCTTTTCAACATGGCTGTCGGTTCACATCCGTGTCTGATATTGGTAACATCCCAGAATAGACATAAAGGAAACCATCTCCCCAAAAAAGTCAGACATGAGCAGCAATTCAGAGCTGAGCATGAAGGTCTGCCTTTGTGAACGTGGCCTATTTTACGTGTCTGCTACGGTGTGAACGCCGGTAGTGCCGCCGCTACGCTGAGAGGATTCTGGGTTCTGTGTCAATCTGCCGTCATATAGTAGAGCATGTCCTCTGCATCATACATGAATTCCTGGTGAGTATAGTCACTACCTCGTGTGTTTGCCTTCCATTATTGATTACCTGCTGCAAGGCTGTAAGACTAAACAGCCCATAATCATCTCATGAATCCACCGTCACATTTCCTTTTATTATTATATTTTTATTTTGAAGGGCAATGTCGACCTTTGTCTTTTTCATTAGGCACGCCGCTTTGCTTGTGTCGTTCAGCGCGCAACAATAATGTCTTCTTATGTGCCATACCCTGCACAAGCGACCTTTTTTGCGCTCTGACCCTTTAATGCATGTAGGCCGTTAACCTTGGAAATCCCAAGCGGATTTGGACGTTGCTACGTCGATCACTCCTTTGTAAATTATTGATCGACAAAACATGAGTTTATACGCCATCATTTGTTGCCTGCACGTCATCCGACTTGCACTGGAGCTTCCAATGCACACATATAGAAGAACGACCGGTGATTTGATTCATGTGCTACACAGTCGGAACAAAACCCAGTAACTTTATTTTCTTTGATTGGATGCTAATATCTTCTTAATGTGTAAATAGTGGGATTCTCTGTGGACTCTCTTGGCTGATAAACATTAACATGCAGCACATCAAATCTACTCTGTAAATGGGATGATACACTAGTATGGATGATAAACTGCCAACAGACAGCGATGCACTGATTTACAGTCGATACACAGCCGGAATGGACATGTTTACAAAATATTTGCAGCGGCATTTTAACGAATGTGCGTGTGTGAAAACTGCTCATCAATGTGTGATTATTCAAATTGATACCAGCGGAAATAATTAAAAAACTGGCAACCCTGGAGGAGTGCGCGGTATATTGACATGGTTAGGAGTCTCACAATGGCCGCAGCAGTGCACGTGAGAAAGCGCAGGAAAGGAGTAACAGAAACGGTGGGAGATTACGCTGATGTGTAACAATGTTTAACAACCCAGGAGGGGGCAGAGGGACTTAAGGAGGTAGTTGTCTAATTATTTCACATGAGATAAAGATGAAGGGATGCGGTTGGTTATTTTGTTATCAATGGAGAAAATCAATGACTTACCATATGGAAGTCGAAATAGCCGAGACTTGCCAATTTCTAAAAGGGAAATCACGGTTTATTCCAAGCCAGCGTATTTTCCATAAATGTGGCTATTAGGACTCTATGGTTCGTGCTAAAGCTGTGTTTATACTCGTGCTTGGCGCCTCCGCAGACGGCGCACAATTTCCGAGCATGAACAAAGGCTTTTATACTTTATGCGCTGAATTATTCTCCGAAACGCCAGAGGGCGCACAAAAACAAAATGAACTGTGAAGAAAAAGACAACGGGTGTAACTCATATATGGGTGCGTCCCAAGTCTCTTAATTGCATCCCCATTTCCCTCACTTGCGTCTTAGTCCCGCCCACCAGGGATGCATGGAGAGACGCAGGGAAACCATGCAGGGACAGAGGAAACGAGGAAATATGTTTTAAGAGAAATGAGACGTCCTTTCCTCGAAAGCGTCACGTGGAGCGACGTCTGTTTCTGATGACGGAGGTCGGCGGCCGCTGATCACAGCTGGATCAGCTGTTAGTCACTTTAACAGCTGGAGAGACTTTTAACGAGATCGTGTCTGAACACATGATCAGTCTCACGGACAGTTTTTAGCTCACATTCCAATAACAATCCACTTAAAATATTAATAAAAATGATCGTATGATGTTTTCAGTTAATTTAATGGTGTTAAACTACTACGTATACTAATAAAGACACCGTTATTACCACTAACAGAGTGGAGATGTTTTCTCTCTGTAGTCTGTTACCTGTAACGGTATTGAGTATTTATACACAGTGTGTGGTATTTATACTGTGTTCTGTGTCCTGCTTATACGCGCACGGCCGATTTCTACCGGCGAAATGCGTTTGTTTTATTTATGAATTATTTGCGTCTGTATGTTTTGCAATTATGGCGATTATGGTTTCTTTTGAACACTGGAATTAATTTATTAGGCTCAATATTTCAGGTTAAACTTAAATTATATAACTCATAAAACCCAACACTCAGAAAACAAATAAAATATAGGGAGAGTTTAATCTGTGATCCGTCTTCACTCTGGTATGAAACTCAAGCGATCAGTCCGACCAATCAGATAACTGATGAACAGTGAGGGGGCGTGTCCAGCGTTAAAACACTTCCTGGAAGCCTGTTCTCTCGCTTCCTCGCTCATGGCTCCTCCGAGATGCCTCCTCGATCCTCGCTCCTCAGAGCAGAAATAAGTGCATTGGGACGGCCTTCAATATGGCGGCGCAGAACAACTTCCGGTTCAGGCGAGGATTGAGGAGCGAGGAAACGAGAATTAAGAGACTTGGGATGTACCCACAGATACGCTCATAGACTGCCGGTGTAAGCGGCAAAAAGCCATAAACCAACCTCAACTATACCGAGTAGAGGGATTATAATTATCTGTAAACTCATATCTCATTTTAAATTTTCACGGACTACTTTAATGTCTTTGTACAAGCCCTGTAAAGAAATAAGTGAAGTGTTGAATGCATTATAAAGAAACGAAGGTTGAATATCCTGTAAACCACAGGTCTTCAACAGGGGGTCTGAGGAGGTACTGCAGGGGGTTTGTGACATTTTTGGTTGATTAGAAATGTTTTCATGTTTTTTCAATTTAATTGAATCTTTTTCAATTTTGTTTTAAAAAATGTAAATGTCTTTAAATAAACATTAACATTAATCCAACATATTGTAGTGAATGGATAAATGGAGGCAGAAGATGTTATCTTTCAGTAAATAAAAAAGAAAATATAAAAATAAAAACATAAATTTGAATAGCTTGTATGCATGATTATCATGCAATTTACAGACAATGTTGCTATTGGCATTGGTATCAGTTGACAAGGTATGTTTATAAATGGCAGTGGCACGGCCACCCTACTCACTGGACCTTGCACATGTTTAAAATAAAAACATGAATATATGAATTGAAAGCACAATAACAAAATATGTTTATACATGGCACTAGGCCCAGTTTAATATAAAACACAATTTTATACAATATATATAGTAGGGATCCCTGCTCCATCTCTCTATCGGTTTGGGGTCCTTGGCCTGAAAAACGTTGAAGACCCCTGCTGCAAACAATTTGATTTGGCTGCAAAATATAAACTCAAATGAAGATTTTTAACATCTGCTGTTTCTAAAGCATTTAAAAAACATGATTACATCATTCCTGGCATGCGCACCTCACACTGACTTTACTATACGGCGAGTGTAAACTAAGCTTAACTTTGCACTCATCGCTTCTGTTGTAGAGATTCAGCTAAACAAGGGCTTGTATACAAAACCACAAATACCCAGGCAGCGGTCTCCTACAGCTATCCAAATAAACAAGATTTGTGACATGAATCACAGCCTGCATATTTCTCCACGCGGGCCATTTAGTTGAAGTCAAGCCAATCTTGTTTATATAGCCCAATATCACAGATCACAAATTTGCTTCAAGGGGCTTTACAATCTGAAGATAATGGAACATCCTCTGTCCTCAGAACCTCCATTCAGATAAGAAAACAAAAACAAAAACTTTAGTGGGGGAAAAATGAGAAGAAACCCACTCAAAATAAGGATCCCTCTCCCAGGACGGACAGACATGCAGCACATTGCGTTTACAGAGTAGACCAAACATATGGAAATTACTATTATTATTATGGATAGACTGTAAACATATGTGAAGAAGCCGGGAGGACGTCGAGGGCCCTCAGGTTGTGAGACTCACTTTCGCTGCTGCAATACCGTCTTCTACGGAAACTCAAGAATCTGAAATCAATGGTGAACTATCCTCTGGATAATTAGGACGATCACGAACCGCTTCGCTTTGATGGCCGAGCGACTGGAGCAGCTATGAGGAAGTATATTGAACGGAGGTGGAGACCAAAACAGAGCAAAGGAGGAGATTGAATATTGGTATTACGGTTTTTTTGGGGTGGTGGACAGAAACATAGCTCCAAGGGAATGCTAGCGTCGCTCTTGTGCGCTCACAAATTAGCCCCGACAGCTTCATAAGGCCGCAACATCTCAAACGTGTGTGTATTGCACTACGATGAATGGCAGGGCTACGCTGATACGGACTCTGCACCGTTATCAATACAGTTTTCATTCCGTCATCTGTCAGTTGAGAGCCTGCACCGCCTTAATCATCCCATCCCAGCTTCCACTGCGCACTTTTAATTACCAAACCGAGGATTGCAATTTGTGCTCTCTTGGAAGCAGTCGTCTTCAAAGATGCAATTACTGAGACGACCGAATCGCTTCAACATCATTAAGACGGATAGATGTTACAGAAATGACTGAGCTTGTTAGCCATATCGCCGGACTCTTTGTTAATGATGAAGGGAGAAAAAAAACTATTTGACAACAAACAAAACTGACCAAAAAAGAAATTGAATAAAAAGAAAAAGAAAAAGAAGAAGTCGAGTGAACGCAGCACATAACAAGACACATTCTGCAGTTTACCTCGAATGCCCCGTCTTACTTCACTAGCTGTCTTTACTCCTGTCCTTCAGCGCTGATCTGATCTGGATTTTTCCTCCGGAGGAGACATTTATTTTCATTGCTCACTTTGTCTCAGGCAATCAGCCTGAGTGCTGGACGGACATCTGGACCGTGTCAGCACTATATTCGACGCTGACTGGAGATGCAGTGGCCGACCGCATGCTGCATGTTGCTTTGCTGAATACGTGTGTGTGTTTGGATGGAGCCACTGAGTCTGACTTCATGTCATGCTGATTGTTGCCGCTGTTGTCCATTTCCTCTTTCCACTTGTTGTAACTTGTGATCAATTGTCTGTAATAAAGGAAACAAAACATCTTCCATAATGTGCACCCGTATTGCAATGTCCAGGAATTCAATATAACCCACATTAATGAGTGGCAATGTTTCCCACTTAAACAAGCACATGTTTCTATTTTGGTTCTCGTGGTCATAAAAAAGTATAGGCTGCTCTCCTCACTGTTCCCAGCATGTATTCATTTGTGTCTTAAAAGGTGCAATGTGCAGAATTTTAAAACAATTTAAGACATGAACTAATATTATCAACGGAACGGGAAGAGGTTACAGTGCAGACGCTGTGTCAAAGTGTTGCACAGATATCCACTGAAAATGAGCATGCTAACCAGCTAGACCCGGTCCCGTCCTGTCCTGTAATACCACGTGTACCTCTAGAGGCGATAGTGAGTCACCGTAGCGTCCAGCCTGCCCTCAGTCCAACATGAGAGGACCAAGAAGTAGAGCCCCTCTCACCCTCCCCCGATTAGTGGCGAACCACAAAAGTGGCTGAAGCTAGCACGTTCGGCGGCAGAGAAAAGAAGTGATCGAAAAAGAAGCATATATATATATATACATATATATATATATGTATATATATATATATATATATGTATATACTGTATATATACATATATATACAGTATATATATATATATATACAATTTTATAAAGGTAGTTCAGTGTTTTTAGCAAAAGAACAGTGACAGTGTCCTCAAAGTGACCTCAAAAATTTCCTTTAAAAATAATAAGTTCTACAACTAGCACATAAGCGAACATGAAACAGGACATTGGTGTGTGTGGAGAGCCCTTTTGAAGGTAACCCTTATTCCCCGGTCCCCACCGACCATATGGCGGACATAAACAAGTGAAATATCCTCCCCGAACCATCGGGGGAGCACGCGGCTCTTATGAGCTGTGTTCATTAGCCCCGCGCGAACTCTGAAGGTGAGAGGGAGCGGTGAGGGAGACACTGTGGCTGTACACAGGGAGCGATATGTGTGCGTTACACCGCGCTGCCGCCGCGATTATGGTGGAATTGAATAATTGTTTCTCTAATTATAGATGGTGTGAAACCACAGTTAAGGCCACAGTCTGTTCCCCGGCTCCTTGGAGAAAATGGAGTAATTGAGTGTGGCGCACAACAGATTAATGACATGGTGTTTGCAACTTGGCAAGAGTGCTTATTATTATTGGCAAAGGAGGAATCGCTACATAATGTGTCTAAACACCGATATGATTTGATGAAATGATCCCAGTTTTTCCCACTTCACGAGCGTGTCTCAGACAAAAACTTGGCTAATTTGCACCAGTTTTCCTACTGAACCTATCAAAAAATCATCCACCAAAGAAAATTACACTGAAAGGAGAGTTTCTCCCGGAGGTGTGACCCCAATTAACGTTGTTGCCTTCTGTGCCCAACCTTTGGTGACCGCAAAACACCCCAAAATCTGTTGCCTGTCCTGTCCTTCCCTTTCTTCATGGGACTTAATTCATGGACTTTCTCGGCCGCAGTCTTTCTCCGTCAGCGCTTCATCAGCAGCTGTTCGATGCATTGATATTTCGAGGACTCAGTCAGTCCATCTAGGTGAGCAGCGCTGGCATGTTTGAATGTTTTCTGCTAACTAGACTGCTTAAATCAGAGGTCGTTGTAGTTGGATGTCGGCTGCCATTGATTAGCCTTCAAACACGCTCAAAGATGACTCTCGAGTGACAGGATGAACTGCTGCTCTTGCACCTCCAAAGGCTTGACAAAGTCTTATTTTGCATTCCATCTTTTTTGACCTATTACAGCATCTCACACATCTTTTGAATGCAGATAACACCACTCCCTCCCCCAACGTCTTGGCTGGAAGCTGCCCTTTTAACAAAGCTGTTGCAGGAATCATATGTGTGACCGGGTTGTGAAAATCTTCTTGTGGATAACTGTTTTTAGCTGCACTCCATTGGCTCCCAGTGTGTTCTAAGAATATATTTCAGAGTTGTTTTACTTTACTCTTAAAAGTACAGTGTAGGATTTGGTGGTATCTCTCGCTGTGGTTGCAGCTTGCAACCATAGACAGTATATAAGAAGTGGCCGTAGTAATTGTGAAGTCGGCCATTGGTTTGTGGACTGCCATTTTGATGCCTGAAGTTTGATGCTTTGGCTGTCGCCATTTTGGATTACAGCAGTGGCCATCTTATGTCATGATTCTTATGTCTAATGTATAGACTATATGAATAGATAACCCCAAATCTGCCACACTGTCTTTAATGGTTTGAGACCGGCCTACATTGCAGACCCTCTGTTGTTCTTTAATCCTTAATAAGTTCTCAGATCTTCTACTGCTGTTTTTTTTTTACACAAGTATAAGCACCGCTTTTTATTTTTTTTGCTCTGAAATTATGGAATACCCTACAAAGAGCTATAAGAGATACACGCTCTGTGCCCTTTTTTTTTAACTGTAACTACATTTTCTTTTACTTATTCTATAGTCTGTTTTTTTATTTCACACATATATATAAATATATATATATATACACATATATACATATATGTGTATATATATATATATAAATATACTATCTTTATAGTGTCTAATTTACCCTTGTTAATTTTTTTAAGCCCTTTGAGCTTTACCGTTTGTATAAAAAAGTGCTTTATTAATAAACTGATTTGTTAATATTACTATAACTGGAGTGTCAAATAGGAACTTTGAGTAGGTGCAGAGTTTGGCTGTGCACTTAAGTAGCAGCACACTGACATACATACCTCGACAAGGACTAGATTCCAGCGCATAAGATTCATGAGTTTCTTTGTGGTTGATTGAAGATGGAAATGCAGCAAAGCCTCCGCGAGTCTTTGACTGACAGATGTTCCTCGGAGGCATCCGTCTCCCGAGAGCGACTGCTCAGTGGTCAGGAGAGCCCGGTAGCGCGACTTGATGATGATAGATGACGCCAACGGGACAAGCCTACCTCATGGATCAAACATAAAGAAATGTGACATTGAAAAATAGCCCGACTGAAAAGTTTCATTTGATCGAATGGTCCTGGATTAGCCTCATCATCCCTCTCGTGGGGGAGAAGCACGAGAGTCGCTACATGACTGAGCTTCCTGACTCAGATGTGGGATGCAAAACGGAGAAAAATAATCATGTCTTATCAACCCAATTATAGCACCCACAGGCTGTCACATAGACGTGCATTCATTTCCCCCCCCTAAACTGTCATGGTTTCAGAGTCCTCTCTTGCTCATATTTGCCAGTGTTAGGGGAATAAATACCCTCCTCTCTGTGGGATATTCGTAGTACTAACACAAATTGAAGCCAACTCGCTGGGTTGCAGTTAAAAGCAGCTCAGACTTGACTATGTTCCTCCAGGCTATAGGAGAGCAGCCATCTGCGAGGGCAGTAAATGCTATTGAAGCATCGCTGAGCAAATACATCCAAGTCGGGCCCATTTCAATTCGAGGAAACAGAGACCATGCATCGCCGGCAGTCCGGCAAAATATACGGTGGATCTGTGAAAAGCATGAAAACATAACAGTGAAGTGGGCTCTGTCCGTGCCGCTCCGGCTGTTTGCACAGAAATTGAAGTAGCTCCGTGGCAAACCCAATCTGTGACATTTCTCCTTGTATTTACTCTCCAGATGATGACTGAAGACATCGTTGTCATGCAAAGAATCCTGTTACTTGATTGTAACCGTCTTCGTATACAGCACCGAGATCGACTCCTCCACCGTTGAGGATGGCCCCTTAAAAGTTGTGAGGCTCTTCCCATTACACTTCCTGTGAACAGTCTGCAGAAACGTCTCAGATTTACCACCCCCGACTTCATTTGTATCGTAGCGCAACTCTTGCGTGGACTCTTGTCCCTTATCTTGAGCCAGTTTGGTGGCAATTAAAATAGAAGTGTGTCTGTTGAGACTGAAAATCCCAGGTGTGCTACGATTCGTCGCCGATGGCCACGGCTCTGTCCCAAACCCAGAGCGCGGCGGCGGCTTGGTGTTCCCACTCTCTCATGGTATGGTATGAGCGGCGTTTTTTCCCACATCTTCAACACATGCGAGGCGACGCATCTTCCCTCAGTCCCAGGTAACCCGAACCCTCGTCAAGCTTCGGCCGGCAGACTTTAGCGCGTGAAAACACAAACTAAATTCACAAATCAAAGCTGTCACATTCAGAAACGTTTCTTCCCCGCGAAGCGAAAACCCTGTTGATTAATCACATTTGCCTAGATGTAATTCTGGTGCACGGGCTGTGACAGGAAAGGTTCTCACCTCGGAGTGAGAAAGTGTTTCTTCACATCCAGCGTCAGGAACCTATAAGATGATGACGGTTCAGCTTTTACTGTTCTGTGAATGCAAAAGTAGTGCACGCTGGGAAGATGTAACAACGTCCTCGTCCTCTGAAGGTTCAATCCTCTGACAAGTCTGATGTGACCTTCACCTCCTTTATAGATGGTTGTCACGTAGCACACAACATATATGCAGAAGTACGAGCAATGACAACTGAAGGTGCAGTATGAGGAAAGTTAAGGCAGGGGCTCGGCGACTGACCTTCTTTTGGCTTCCCGACCATTATTCAGATTTTCTCTTGCTTGTGACCTATTTGAGGCAAGTGAAGATAATGCCGTCTTCTTGCCTTTGCACCGGTAAGTTTTTAGGCACCAAATCCATCCACCAACCACATTTATTTTTAAGGGAAAAGCAAGAAAATAATTTGTATTTCTTAAAACTTGAGTTTTAAAGGTTCTCCGTACGATATTATTAGCTCATTCTAGTGCACGTGAGCGCGTACCGCTAGCCAACCCACGGCCAGAAGGAGAGTACGACTGATAACGCCGCCGAACAAACAGTGTCGACGCGGAAGCGCAGCACCCACCCTAACACTGTTAGCTCTGTCAGCACTGTTGCCGTTGTGTGCACTGCTAGCACCGTTAGCCCCATTTGCTGCATTGTTGTTGTTTTATTGTTTGTTTTTTCATGATGTTCATTTGCAAACAGTGTTGTCAAACTTGTCATACATACGATAATATAAGGTAAAAAAAAAAAAAAAAACAGTAAAAGCTGCGAGTAGCCGTCGCCTTGTGGAGGCAGTAGATATGTGCTGAATTTCAAATTCAGAACCTTTAAAATAAATTTTAAGGATGATTTTAATTTGCTTAATTGTGTCTGTCTATAAAATAAACTTTAGACTGGGTTACAGTAAAATTAGATAACGCCCCTGATAGAATTCAAGTTTTGCAACACATGTTTCCAACTTTTTCTACAAATTAATATTAATATGAAACACCGGTTTGAAACGGTCATATAATGAGGCATAAGCTAATAGTGCAGAAGCTGCTGGCATGCCATCAGTGTTGCGTAAACTATAGGCTAATTAATTTGAGCACCATCGTTCTGCTCTTACTCTGCATATTTAAAAAGCCTAATTTATTTCTTTAAAGTCAAATCAACATGTGTATCTAACAGGGAGGGTAGGGGGGGGGGGGGCGAACCAACACACATCTTTCTGGACTTTACTGGTCCCGCCATAACTTCCAAACAGAATAATTTTAATCTCTTCAAAAATACGTTTTTATTTTCAGAATTGGAGCCCCATTCATCAAACTCTTTGCAGCAGCAAACATCTTAAATGTTATCCGGAAAATGTGCAGCCCCTCCGCGCAGCCAGTATTCACCCAGGGCATGGCATAACATTTTGCAGAGATGAGTCTTTTGACACATCCGGAATATGAGCAAAACAACGCTGGTTGCAGAGGTAGAAAAACAAGTTACGACTGGGAATAGTGGAGTGAAGAAAAAAAAGAATACAATGCAAATTAGTTAAACCAGATCCTCCGTGATGGCCACCTCTGAGCTGTGTGTTTTTTACTCCAGGCTCCCACGTGGCTACCGTTACTCCTCTCGCATAAAGTGAAACTGCAAATTAATAGGAAACGCATGCAACTGCCCCCATTATGTCATTAAAATCCCACAGTTTGAGTGCTCCTCTGGCGTTATCCAGGGCATCTATCTGTTTTATTGCGGCTGCTCCTCTTTGCATATCCACACGGGGAACCATCACTTTGGCTTTGCGAGCGTCACGGCCCGTTGTCAGACGTGCAACTGGGGGAGTCGTTGGGCCCTCGCAGCCTCGCCACGTGCTGCACAAAAGGGCGAACACGGAAGGGTGGGGGGTAGGGGGGGTAGTTCCTGGGATGTGGCTCTCCTGAAGACGCTCTGCACTTCCAAAGCCACGGGATGCAGTGAGGCTCTTTTATTCACCTTAACACCTCCCAGAGTGTGGTGGCTTGATGTTGCTGAGGCATGCGTTTCTTTGCCCAGTGATTACATTAAGTGCTGTAGTGAGCCGTGTTTACCCTTTGCCTTTGAGGATGCCTCGTAGGTGGCGTCTGCATCCCTCCTGGTGATATATATATATATACAAGGGGTGGATGGAGCGCCTGTCTGAATGAAAGAACAGGCCAGGGAGGTTTATAAATAAAATTGACAGCAGGCACCTTACTGAACCATGACTTGAATGTTTAAAGGGTGGTAGCGGGGCTTTTTTTTTTTATGTGAGAGGCTAGGGAAATCTCTCGCTCAAAAGCGCAGCCAAGTACACCATCTCCTCACTAGGCATAAATATGAAATAGGCCCCGTTTCCCTTTGGAGGGGGGCACTATGTGGAATTACGCGATGTTGTTGTGCCAAAGATGTGCGGAGCTCAATTGTTGAGGATATGCCGATTAATTTTTGGATTCCTTTCGTTATCTCAAACCAGAAATGCTCTTGAGAGGGTATATGACTGCCTCGGCATTCGTCCTTTTGAGTGGCATCGTGATGGATGGCCTTATCCCGAACAGACATCGGGTGGCGTCAAAGACTTTTGTTGATGTACAGTATGTAGGAGGGCCTCATATTACCCGCGTAAATCAAATCCAGTTATCACCCCAGGACCCCCCCCTCACCCCCCGCGTGAAAGCGTTTGTGTTTTCATTATAAACGCAGAGTGAATCTGCTGCTGAGGCACATTTCGACACGGGGGGTTCTATTTGGGAGACAGATCGGGCTGCCTCTTGTCATCAACGACAATGCCCTGGAGGGGGGAGAGAGTCACCCGGTAAGTGCAAGCAGGTACCGATTGGGAGGAAATGCCGCTGCTTTTAGTGTTACAGCGAGAGCTGTGAAACCCTGCGTTTTCATCGCCGTGAAATCTGCAAAGCACCGAGAGCCCCTCCCTCGGGGACGCTCCTCCCCTGAGGCTGCACGGAGCGACACTCCGATATGTGTGCAATTGTGTGTATATTACATAATGGATACTATCATTATCAACATTACAAAGCACAATCACAGTACAGTTTATGAGTACGAAAAGTATTCAGATCCTTTACTCAAACCAACAATTACGGATCTTTTGCTAAATTGTAAATATGCTTTTGGACGAATCGCAAATGAGTCTGCGATTGTCCTTTTTTGGGGTGAGGTTGGGCTGGTGAAGGGGGCCAAAAACATAGGACTTTCACCCAGTAGACTGATGTGTTATTTCCGTGTTCCGAGGCATTTTAAGCCGAATCATTGTTTTTTTACTAAAAGTATTTTTTTTTCGTAAAGCGTCGAAACAGCACGTGTAATAGCACGTTTAGAAACGTTTAGCTGTAATGGTAAATGGTAAATGGACCTGTACTTGTACAGCGCTTTTCTAGTCTTCCGACCACTCAAAGTGCTTTAATACTACATGACATCATTCACCCATTCACACCCATTCAAACACTGATGGGAGGAGCTAAGCGGCCACCTGCCCATCAGGAGTTGCTAACATTCATATAACATTCACACACCGTAGTCACAGCTACTGGAGCAATTCGGGAAAATGTATAGGAAAATACTTCTGTCGGAGATGGGGGTTGATAAAACACACGCTTCACAAGCTGTGCAACACATATGTAGTGCAGGTGTTCACATCCTCCCTTCTGACTTCAGTTTCCTTTGTTTCTCTGAGCAGGACTGAGGTTTAGAAATCCACTCAGTACGGAGATGTTACCATTTAAATGAGGAGATAATAGCCATTCTCTGTCTGCTGAAGACACGGCGGTATTACTCATAGAGAGACCTACATGCCACCTCTTTTCCTCCGACACCAGAGGTCAAAGCAGTCCTCCTTTTTAAAGAAATCTCCCTTCTTTTTTTCTTACTTTGTTCCTGTCAAACGATTAGTACGTAGCGCCTCAGCACACTTATTATACTGCCAGCCAGAGGGATACGCTCCAATAATCCCTCAGTAGGAAACGGGTGAATCTTGTGCATTCTAACCACCTCTGCCTCTCTTGTTAGTGTGCCTTACTGCGCTAAAAAAAAAAAGGGACATGCTAATTTGAAAATATGAGCTGAGTGCATCCACTTTAAGAATTGTTTTTATGTTTCTTTTTTTTGTTTTGCTTCAAGGCAATTGAAAAGCCTAAAAAGTGGATGCGCACCCTCAGGTCATCCATTTGGCCGACGCGGAGTGTTTGACGAAAAATTTAATTTCACTCGTGTTTGCAAGTTTGAGGAAGTAGTTTTAGGGGACATAAGAGGCTGAAGAAAATGCTTCTGTTAAACCGAGTCAATAACTTGCACAACAGCCATGGCACCTTAGGGTAATATCACACCGCCTGAAAAAATAACATAAGTGGATATTTATTGAATAACTGTCATAGCTCCTATTTCTATTCAAATTATAATGGAAAGAAGCTTAAAAAAAAACACACGATAAAGGACCTAAAGATACGGGTCTGTCCAACGCTGACTGCCTGCTACTAATCAGGAGCTCGTACAGAACTTTAGATAACTTTATTTTGAACGGACTTGACGTCAATGACTGAAAATAGTAATAAAGAAATCTGAATGTCACCCACACCACAACGTCCCCTCCAATGAAAGCCGGATCTCTCCGGGGAGCAGATTAGGTGAGAGTTGAGGGGAGAGTTGCTCACCTGGTTTTCCAGTTGGTAAAACCACTTAACACTGGCCTTAATGAAAAGAGAACTGGACAGGATATTTGAATGTCATCTCTCTATCTCCTGAGACACTTCCAATTTGGTACTGTGTAATAATAATGTCAGAGGAAGAGCCGTGAACTCGAGGGGGGGGGAGGGGATCACAAGGAAGGCAGCGCGGGGTTATTTTACATCTCTGGGGTGAGACTTTTTTTCTTTTCTTTTTTTCTGCCGAGAAAGTTATGTTAAATGCTGTCATTCCAGAAAATAGAAAAAACACATCTTTATCTGCTTGGTGGAGCTTTATATGAGTTTATATAATTTTTTCTTTTCTTTTTTTTTCTTCTTAAAAACCCTCAGATTTATATTATTGTGGATAAGGAAGGAGGCATCTTATTTGGCTCTGCTCCTCTGACAGGCAGAGGCTCATTGGCAGTTTGGCAGTCTATTGTTAAAGATATCATTATGAATCCTCTTCTGAGCCCTGACAAGTCCTCCATTTTAGAATCCCAACCCCCCTCACTGCTGATGCTGGGGAGAACGTGGCCCTGTCACCTGAGGCCAATCTCCCAGCTGGTCGACTTTTTGAGTCCATGTCACAGCGCAGCATTGACCTGTTAATGGCTTTTCTGCTCGTATACATAATGGGAGAAAGGCCCCGTGAACAACTTGACAACTTAATGGCCTGAATTTATTTGTATTTTTTTTAACGGTAACACAATTAGCCCGTATGTAGCTGCTTCCTGATTCGGATTCCTCCTTGATATTGAGTTTAACAAATAAACCAAATTATAAGGATGCGTTATTGTCTTCAATGTGCTAAAGGATGGCAAACAACAGTGGACTCGGAGTGTGATATAGATGGAGCTGTTCGTGGATGAAGTTATTTCATCCTTTCACAAGCAAAAAAAAGAGTCCACCACGTGTCTGCCTGAGTCTCTTGCTGCACATTTCTCAGCCATGCTGGATGGCAGGTCGGGGCAGCATGATGTATAGCCTCACCGTCTGAAGGAAGGCTCTGCCAGAAACACAAGAGTGTTATTGCACCAGAATACTGTACAAGAGAAGAGTGTGGTGGTGGAGGTGGGTGTGTGTGTGTGAGGGGGGGGGCATTTTGGTAACGCTTTAAACTCCACATCTATAATGTATTGTAATCATAATTACGAGTTATAATCTGCTGATTATAGTTATACGCCATGCTCCTTATAAAGCATTTTTATGAGAACTTAAAAGGTCAAGTAACACTTACATAACTGCAGGTCACTTACTGACATTTTTTTTTCATCATAGTTTATTATAATTCTCATACTCGTAAAGCATAATCTTTTTTTAAAATGTATTATAAGAGTGATTAGTTCATTATAATGGGATTATAAGTCACTCTAAGTGATCAGTTTTCTAGTTAAGTAGTTGTGTGTGTTGTTCTTGCAAAGAAGACATTTTTTATTATAAATATATTATTTTCACTTTTACTTCAAGCTAACAATGACCACTTAGAGTGACCGCTAATTACAGACACATAGTGAATAGCAAAGATGTTATTTGGTGTGAAGAATGTTCTGCATACAACATTTGTCAGATCTATCTGGTAATTGCTAATGGTTGACTGTTGACATAATTTATTGGATCAAAGTGTATAGATTATGCTCCAGAAATTGGACAGACATAAATCATTTGGCAATAAATAATGGCATGAATACATTTTGAAAAACCGTATGAATTATTAGTATTATAGAAATGAGCGCCAGAAATCTCTCTGGTGGATGTGTCTAAATGAGGATGTGTGGGACCCAAACTAACTGCATAGCTAAACGCCACGAGATGTGTTCTCACATGTCGGGGGGAAAAGTTTAAAACGTGCATTAGACTGAGCATAATGGTATAGCGACACATCGTGAGATTGCCTGTTAGCGAACTCACGGTAGTTCACCTACCTCTCCACCTCGGAGCGTTCACTTTCGCACTTGTCTGCGACCTGTGAAAGTACGGAAAGACGTGCAGCAGCGGCGTCAACAGCAGCCGCGAGCGAGCGAACACACGCACACGGATGTGTTGGAAGTCAAACCGATATGGAAGGTGTTGTCCAGGCAGACAGCTGCTTTCAGATGGTGACATTCAAATGTAGACTTCAAATACTTGTTTTTGTTCATTGGGTTGACTAGAGAGACATGGTGTTCTTGTCAAACGTTTGTTTGTTGACGCCACTTTGTATCTTTTCCTTCCTATTCTTACTTCAAATTTGTGATAAGAGAAATCGTATTGTACATATATTCCCCATATTCAGTTTTTTCTCCAGATTGATTGACTGTCGTGCCTTCAGTTGTCTTCACTGGAAAGAAACAAGCTAAAGCTATTCAGAAAAAAAAGTAGCTGAACACACTGAATATATTTTGCATTTTGCAAGAAGGATTTGCAAGAAGGGTCAACCATTATGTAATATGCATTATTAACAATATAATTATGAGTAGTAGTAGAAGTAGTAGTAGTACGATTAGTATCATTATAATTACTAGTATTATATTGTAAAGCAATTTATTGAAAAATGAATAATTTCTATATTACTGTAGAGTAATGTAATAACTAAATCCATTGTTATTTCATGGTGTAATGTATTAGACGATACAAACGTTAAAGGTGCCATGTGTTTTCTTGGAAACAATAAAACAAATCTCATCAAAATGCATTATGGTCTGACTAATGTGCTGAATGCATTTCCTTCCTCATGAAACATTTGCGACGCAGATTCAGTTTTATTGTTTTTACATTTCGAAACTTGCATTCCTGTTTCCTTGCTGGCAGTCTTCCTCTTTCTCCCTTAGAGGAGTACTATGCAAGTGTTGGTGGGAATGTGGATCGCCTGCATGCATGGGCGGAGTAGAGACAGTGGGCACCTGGGCACAGACATGCTAAAGGCCCCACCATTACATTACTTTTCATTTAGCAGACGCTTTTATCCAAAGCAACTTACAATAAGTGCATTCAACCATGAGAGTTCAAACCCAGAACAACAAAAATCAAGAGAGTACAATTACTCAAGAAAGCCAAACTACCAAGTGCTATAAGTAAGTGCCATTTAAGTGCTACGATTTATATATATATAAAAAAAAAAAAAAAAAACAAAAAATATATATATATATATATATATATATATATATATATATATATATATACATATATATATACATACATACTAGGTTTTTTAAAAAAAAAAAAATTTATTCCAGGTATAGTCGGAAAAGATGTATTTTTAGTTTGCGGCGGAAGATGTAGAGACTTTCTGCTGTCCTGATGTCATTGGGGAGCTCATTCTACCAATTGGGAGCCAGGACAGCGAATAATTGGCAGATGCAGAGCGGAGTGAGCGGGCTGGGGTGTAAGGTTTGACCATGTCCTGGATATAGACTGGACCCGATCTGTTCGAAGCATGGTACGCAAGTACCAATGGTTTGAAACGGATGCGAGCAGCCACAGGTAACCACAGACCACAGACGTGCTAAAGTTCCAACCACCTCTCCTACGTAAGAGCAAGACACACAGACGTTTGAGTTGTTTAGTTGTTTGTGTCTCTTTGTGGTTGTTTTGTGTCTCTTTGTGTTTGTATTGCGTCTCGTTGTGGTTATTTTAGTCTTTTTGTTGTTGTTTTATGTCTCTTGTAGTTGTTTTATGTCTCTTTGTGGTTGTTTTAGTCTCTTTGTAGTTGTCTTTTGTCTCTTTGTGGTTGTTTCTGTGTGTTGTGTTTGAGTCTCTTCTAGTTGGTATATGAGTCTCTTTAAGTGACATTTTGTTGCTGAAAGCCAGGGGGAGGGGGGGGGGGCACTGACACTTTGGGCTCTTGGGCATGTGCCCGGCAGGTCCGTTCAGTAATCCATCCATGCCTGCATGCTTGTGCATGTGAGTCCTCGTTTAAAAGTCTAATTACTTTTAAAGATTAATTGTCAAATTAGTTGAGCGTGATGTGGCTGTTTACCAGCACATCTGTCGGACTGGTTGACCCCAGCTGCAGTCGCAGGTTGATAGAATTAAAGCAGGGAGCAGAAGTCCAGTCTCCAGATCAGCTTCCACTCTGCTGGCCAGCTCTAAAACCAGCCCGCTGCTTGATTCTCTCGTGAATAAGGGGATGGGAACGTGTTGGTGCAGGATCTGCACAGGTGTTCGACCAACATTACAATCGTTTTCGATTTAGGTCCATCTTTTCTTTTCTTCAAAGGTGCCAAATTCAGAGTACATCTATGATTGAGGGATTTCCTCCACACGGCTCGCAACATGGCGACGGCTGGAAGCTGACGCCAACAGTGCTGATGGATGTAATAGTGTTAACCTGAGGGGTAAAAGGAGGGTTGCGTTTCTGAAGTTTGAATTCAGCACTTGAAAGAAAATAAATGACACAGATATAAAATATACAAATAAATAGTTTATACATATTTGGGGATGTGTCTTTGGAAATCCGACGGGAGTAGGTCCAAGGCCGTTAATCTCTGGTAATTATCTGTTGAGTTCGTTGCTATGAGCTACCCTAGTTACATCACAAATAGTAACATTTGATCCACTGTCAATATTTGGTCTAAAATTCAACAATGACATGTCTTTCAATTCTACATCGCCCCTTCTGTGTTGAGCGTGATCAAAGGAAGAGCGGCTCCGGATGTTCAGCAGCGAGGAAAACAATACTGCTCACATGGTGAAACGAGTGCCGAACAGAAGTTGAAGCGGAGCTCCCACAGCAAATAATGCAGGGGGGGACTGCCAATGATGTGGAGAGCCACCGCCTACAAGATATGCCCTCCCATCGGATCCACCTCACAGACCAAGCTGCTCCCTGTCACCTTATTCAATACGAGATAAGAGCCTATCTCCACAAAGCAGATACACAGGTAATTTAGGCGACAAGGAAGGAAGTAAAAAGAGATTTCTTGTCTACTGGATCGCTGGGGGAGAGAAATGTGGGTGCGGTGTTTGTTCCTCGATAGCGTCACATGGGTTTTCCACGTGGGCAGGTCCTAAAATATCTCAACAGAGGTGCATTCAGAGCAGCCATTAGCATGGCTTCCGCATCCCAGCATGACCTTAAGATCTGCATTCACTCAGCGCTGACTCATTGCTTTTAGCATGACAATATAATAGTGAATGCAGGGTTCAATGTGACGCATTCAGTGGCGTCACATTAACATTGTCTGATTGGGTCACCCAGATATTTTTTTACATTGCATTTTTTACCTGACAACGAATTGCAGCCCTAGTGAGGCATCAGTTTTGACCTTTTGGGTTTTGGTATCGACAGAAGTAAATACATGTAAAGAAACAAACAGTGAGACTATTGAAGGGAACTTTGGCAACACAAATGGGTTTACTTTGCTGGCTTGCTGGGTGTAGTCATTTTGTGTCGCTTTGACCATTGTTTCTACGGGTTATGATGATCTTGTACTCCTTAATTCATTTGAAGATTTAGCACATATTTGGGAACGTGGCAACATTGATAAAATGAAGTCTCATGTAAGTAACCCCCGGCAGTCATACAAGCTGAAAAGAAGTCAACAGTTTGTTTTTAGTCAGTGGTAAAACTAAAGGTGAGCCCACACAAAATGTCAATCACAATCCCTGATTTGACAAAAAAAAAAAATTGAGTGCACATTAATCAGTAAAAGTTGAAAAAAGGACATTCATCTGTAAACTGTGATGGATGTTGAAATTTGGTGGTTTGCAATACTTTTGTTGCCTGCCTGCATTTTTTGACAAAAAAAAAATTTCAGCAATATTGCAGATGTCCCAGACCACAGCAATCAACTTGGTCAGTGCAATCTTATTATAACGGATACATACGGTGGTCAAACAGTAGGTGGCTCAGAAACACGACCATAAAATAAATGATGATGAACAATTATGAATTATAGCCATGTTTTTTGCTTCCAACAGTAGAAAAAAATGCAAAACAAATGTAGTGTGAGTGACTGTAGCTTTAAGAAATACATCTTTGCAGACAATCAGACACTGCTAAATTGCTGGCACCAGTGTAGCAACAGTGTGGTGTATAATTACCAGGCAGTGCTAGCAACTGTTGGTCTTAATGATGCTTGGCTCATACAGAATGTAATATGGATTTTTTTCTTCACAACTGTAGGTATTCTATTTCTTTTCCTTCTCGTGTCCTCGGCCATTATTTATTTGGCATGTTTACCCATTGTGTTTACATTGATTGTGTGGCACAAGAGAGCTTGTTAATACATTATATCCATGGGTGCAATTCCCATGGTTACCTTATTAAGTGTTAACGTATCGACCCTTATTACCTACCCTAACGCTAGCCAACATCCACATTAGGCAGTGAATGACTAACTCTACTCTACTCTATCTGTGTGTCTTGGATTGAGAATTTAGATTTGAAACAAAAAAACAACAAATTCTTCCTTCAACAAGTGACCAGTTAAATGTATGAGAAATGCAATGCTCCCTTGCTCAGATAAGCACTTTGGTCTAACTTTGATGTGGGGTAAAAAAGCATTCCTTCCATAAGTAGTTTATAAATATGATATTTTTTGACTAAGTACCTCTTAGACGACATGCACACATACTATGAACTACTTTGACATTGGATTACTCAAAAAGTACTCAGTAAAAGTCCCTTCCAGAGAATAATAATAAGCCTTTTCTTCTAACGTTGATGAGGGGTAAAAAGCATTTCTTCCATAAGTAGTTTAATGAGTATAATATTTTTGGACTAAGTGCCTCTTAGTCTACATGAACAAATACTATTAACTATTTTTACAGTGTACTTTCTGAGTAATCCAATGTCAAAGTCCCTTCAGAGAACAATAATAAGCCTTTTAAGTTAAGTTTGAAGTGGTAAAAACGCATTTCTTCCCTAAGTAGTTTTTACAACTTCTAGACTGCATGCACAAATAATACTGCACTTTTTGAGCAATCCTTAGCATTACTGTAAACGTTAGATCAATCACATGAAACACAGGGGCGTCTGAATTGACCACGAAAATGTGGTGGTCCAGTAATTTAAAACAGCCGGCGCTACTCAGGTGGGGGGGATAATAATATGGACTTGTTTTTGGAATTGGTGGATTCTAGTTGACTCCTCTGCCTCAGTGGAGACGACAGTCAGTAGACATCTCCACCTACTTGACCCTTTTAAGAGAAGTTGTGGTTTAGCTTTTTTTCTCCATGACAGGTTTGAAGTCTTATGCTTTCTTATAACAGGCCCTGTACATTTGTGTGCATTTTAGTTTATTTATATTCGGTACAATAACTTTAATACAGACCTTTCAGAATTTCTATCTTTTGTTTGATCAATTTATTATGACAGAGTACTTACTCTGGAAGATTTTAAAATCAATGTTTGGTGCCCTTTCATAGCCCATAACTGGTGACTTCCTTGATCTAGTGGAATCCTTTAATCTGGTGTACAATAAGTTAAAGGAGCCCCGACAGAGACTTGGTACTTTCTTCTGGTTTCTGCTCAGAGAATCTAGAGTTGGTAAACATCTTTCCACAAAATCTGCATGAACTATTTAGTCACCGTCATTCCATATTTGACCCCATTGCTCCAATGAAAATCAGAAAGCTAAAATCAAACTCCTTCTCTTGGCTAAATGAACACACTCGATCCTTGAAACAACAGTGCAGAAAATTAGAACTCAGATGGAAGTAAACTATTCTGCTGCTGTATTCCCCCAAAGGAGCAAAAAACTACCGGAAAGCAACAAAAGAGGAAAGATCAGCATGTGGCTTTCAGACATCATTTCCAAAAATAACTATTATCCTTTAAGTCCTCTGTCAATGTCCTTTGTGATATGTTTTATTCTGAAGGCCACTCGTTGATCGAACAACAAAGTTGTGCTGTGTACTACTAAGGGTTTCTGGAGTTTTACCTCTTCATGTCCTCGTCCTCTAGCAGAGCATGGTTGACAACCAACACAACGAGGAGGGCCCATCCACCTTGACAGCACAACCGAACAATGTAAGTTACTGTTTATTGTCAAACTTTGGACTGAATGATTGAGCGCCCGGAGTGTAACAGTGGATGATGCTCCTGTTCCTAGCGGAATCATCCAAGGAAATCAACTTCAGCAAATAGATTGAATAGCTTCAAGTGCTGCTGTTTTAATTAAAAATTCTTTTTTTTTTTTAATGGTCCAAGTTGCAGCCTGAATAGATGCATTTTCAGTCTGAAGGGAGTCTTTTTTTGCTGACTCCTGGGAAGTGGTGTTTTAATGGTTGCAAGCGACATCTCAGACAGCTCCTCCATCTTGGAGATCAGCAGGGTGAAGAGACTGGTCACCCTCATGATTGATGTCACATGACCTATACAAGCTGGGGACCAGGCCTTGAACGTCCTCTCAAGACTAACTTGGCTTTGTTAAATACTTGAGACCAAATAAATGCATTTTGGGCCACGTTAACAGGCTCTAGTTTTTTTTCCCCTCTCATCAGTAAAACAAACATAATACGCTTTTCATATCAGATTCAATTTTACAAGTAGTCTACGATTACCAGAACAATATGAACATTCATGCTCTCTCATGTGACTCTAAGGTGTACTGCAGATTTAAATGTTAAATAAAAGTCAAGAAAGAAAGAAATCACGCATATATATTCGGCGACCCCAATAAAATCTCCTGCGACCCACTTGTGGGTCCCGACCCAGTCTTTGGAGAATAACTGGGTTGCATAATGCTGCTGTCTAAAAAGGTCTGGCACGGGTAGGCTACTATGAAATATCATATTCACATGGGTGCATTGTAATTTGACAACTTTTGTACAATAACCATTTGCAAATGTGTTGATGAGAAGAGACTCACAATGAATGTACATTACATGGGCAGAGCCTGGCCACTTTGCTTCAACATTAATGGTGACTCGGGCTACACCACGAGATGTCTGCAGAACATTAGCTTTTGTAAAGCTGTCAAAGGTCTGCTCTAGTTTACCTGCTCGGTGATGGTGGGGAAGAACTTCCTATTAACATCGGCTGGTTCGTTTAATGATGGAGGTCTGGTAGGAATGTGTTTTCTGTTATGCGGCGCATCTTAAATGACAAACCTGACTGATGAATACCTAAAGTCTCAAGACTGCAGATTTAATAATTCTGTGGGCGTTTGTTTTTAAAAAAAATTATTAGTTTGTGCCCTGGAGACAAGAAATATACTAGAAACATTTCAGTGAAAGACAAACTTTCTGCTACACGCTACACAAAGTTTCCCTTCCACAAAGTTTTCATGAAAATAGTTTTTCCCATAATCCTGCCGACAAAACAAACCGAACCTTCTCGGTGGAGGTGATGAATGATGCAGGTGATAGTTGGCTTGAATATTTTTGCATTTTAATAGAATGTCTGAGAACAATACACTTCATTAGAAAAGCTGTTATCCACTTTGATCACCAAAACTTCCTCACTTTCCTTTTCCCTCTCAAAAGTCTGGGACGGAGGGCTCTGTATGTTCAAGTCTAACAGCAGGAAAGAATGATGACTCAGCAAAAATCTTGACATGTGTTGCCAACTGTTTTCCCCCCACTTTCTGCAATATCTGCACATGGCAACTACATCACGGTCTAGTTTAGGGAGAGATCCCAGTTGTGGCAAACAAAATAGGTTTAAGTTTAGGAAAATAAATTGCTTTGTGGTTCGGAAAAGTTTATAATTGTGGTTATCAAAAAGGTGCAGTTATTGCAGACAAAAAAAGAAAAGAAACTTGGCTATAAATACGTGTTACGAAAATTTACATTTTTCATTCATGTAAATTCTTCAGCACATATATAGATATAAATGTTGCTTGCTTTGTAAATCACCCCAAAACATTTTTTTTAATTTAATCTAACCATTTGGCAGTAGCTACACGAACCATGGTGCTCCGAGGTTCTGTGGCCGACTCTGTTCGAATTTTAGGGTTAAGATGAACAGTTAAGGGTAAGGGTTAATAATATATATATGCCGTGTATGCTTGTAGTTAACAGACAATATTCACTCACTGGCCACTTTGCGTTTAGGCATGTAGACATTGGTCAAGGTGACTTTGAACGTGGCATGATTGTTGGTGCCAGATGGGCTGGTTTGAGTATTTTAGAAACGGCTGATCTACTGGGATTTTACAAGTTTGTTCGATCATCAAGGCATAAAAATAAATAGACTGTGTTGAAATGAGTGTATACAAAAATAAATAAATAATATAATAATAAATAATATTAAAAGTGTTTTTTGAAGCGTTAAGACCCGCTGTTGCAATTCTTTTCACAAAATCCAAAAAAACAAAACAACCCATAAACATTTTCTTGATGTCACTAATGACATGAAAAAAATCAACATCAATAACGATCAATATCGATGAACATATTTCCCAGAAATCTCCTTCTCCAACTACATGTGGCGATGCCACCAGAGGATGAATATGACCCAGGCATCAAAGCTCCGTCTGTAGGTGTCTTGTCATGTTGAAACAGAGACAATGTGGTCCATCTGCATGAAGTCCGACATGTTCTGTTATACATTTTTATACCTTAAATAACACTGACGGCATATTGTGTGATCTCCTCCCTTCATGTGTTCATTAAGTCCACTGCTTGTTCATTTGTAGTCCACAATGAGCACTTGTCTACACTTGTGTCTATTAAAAGACAGACAGCGGTGGTGGCTGTTTTTAGACATCAAATGGGTTGATGCATCATCAATGCTTTCTTGGCGCTCGAACATGTTGTTGTTGTTGTTCTTCTTCTTCTTGGATTTTGTGCAAATGTGGGGAACAAACATCTTTTATTTTGTATCACATTTGTATTCTTTTCATCTAAGTTTCTCTGATATTGCATTTGTTCTGATTAGCTCTTACTGTAATGAACTCTGAATCACAGCCTCGTGTGTTCCTCGTATTATATCTATTCTGGTATCACTGGATTTCAAATGTCCATTCTGAACTTGTTGATGGCTCCCTCTTGTACAAATTCCAGGAGAATTATTGCTCTTTTGTGCTGGATGATTTTATTGCGTCTGTCCCAGGTGTACGCATCGTCTCGCCCAAAGTCAGCTGGGATAAGCTCGTGGATGGATTGATGGTTTTTATTGCACACAGACTCTCTTGAGAGCTTTCACCACGCTGTATCCCATGGCTGTTGCAGTTTTTAGATTGTTTTGTTTTTTTTGTTCTAATTAGTGTTCTCACTTAATTATTTTTGTTGGTATAGGATGACTGTTAAGCATTTGACATTTTGTATCCATTGGATTTTGTTGCATAATTAAATGAAAAATACCTTCTGAGTCATTGTGAATGTGTCCCAAATGGATGCGCACGTGTGAGATGACTGGGTGAAGACTGATTGTCTTGTGCAAAACACCATTTAGAGTTTTAATCTGATTTGGAACCTTTTGTGTTGCGTCGCCTCCCATCTCTCTTCCAAAATAACCTTTCAAAAGACTTGTTTCTCGGGATGCTAGGGGCGTTCCTGGGGCACGGGGCTCATCTGGGAGGAAATTTTTCTAAATCTCCTTTTTTTTCCTAAAAGTTTTGAACAGTGACATATAGATAGTCTTCCAGGACAGATTCAAAATAACTTCTTCTTTTTTTACCTGAAAGAAACTCTTTTAAAAGCTGTAAACACTGTAGATGAAATGCTATAATAGATTGTTTAGCAAGATACTTCTAAACAAAATAAAAAAGACTTGGTTTATACAAAAGTATTGGTATAAAGTTATTGGAATGTGGACTCTATCAATTCTTTTTTTGCCAAAAGAAGAATTGATAGAGTCGACCGATGTGTGCTAGAGGGTCAGTGGCTGGTATGTTTTTTTGATGATTTTAGCTATCCATGAACTTGACTTGACATTTTGCTTTAGAATAAAAATTGTGGAGAAAAGTGGAATAAATTGTCTTCACATGTCTGTTAATGGCAGTGCGACTTGACCAATTGTGAACCCCGAGTGGGTGTCTCTTGAGAACTGTCCTCACTAGAAAACCAACAGCGTTGGTCAGAGGCACCAACTGTATTACTTCCCCAAGGGGAACTTGACATAAATGACCCCACCATGAGCCAATTAGGTCAGACGGCATTAGTTCACGAGGTGACGATGCACTTTTTCATCACGGGTTGGTCAAAACCCACACGGACAGTCAGGATGCCAAGAAAGTTTAATATAGGATTGTACTCCCAGTTGAGACTTTGCTTTGCTTCTGTTATTCTACGCCCTAGTTTCCTTGATATGGTCACCTCCTTTTTTTGGTGATTGTCCCTGAGCTCCGGAGATCACGCAGAAATGGCATTGGTTGTTTTGCCCAAATGCCGCATGTATGTTTCTTTCTTAACCACGATGATGGTCTTTCCTTCATCCAACCAAAGTAGTTTAAATAGCCTAAACTTAGACAAACCTTTAACAAAGAGGTGAGAAAATACACTCGTCAATAGCTTTTAATGGTCATTCTTTGAAAAGGAACTGACAAAAAAAAAAAAAATACTTTGTTTCTGACTCATCTCTGAGGAGTTAGCTTTATCATGTTTCATTATGATGGCAACGAGGCTTCAGTGTTTTGCTGTAGTAGCTCGGGAAGAGCTTATGAGCATCGATGTATGTGTGTTAATGTCCTACCAAAAACCCTGAGGCTTTTAATTTGAAACGGAGACAGGAAGTATAAAGATTGTATCAGCAGCCAAATACGACAACAAAACTTTAACGGGGCAAATAGGAGCAGATAAAAAAAGAGGGAAGTAAAGGCTTGTCTCTAATAAAAGTCCGCTTCATATAAAAGCAGTTGAGATGAATGAAGGCCCCGGCCACTATTTAGATTTTATGGTAATTCAGTTACTTTTCAGTGACAGTATTTTTTTTCCCCTTGTATAACGAACTAGGAGGGCACATCCACAACCTAACTGAATCTATGCAATCACATTAACTTAGGCTAATAATTTGATGTGTCTCGATATCACACATAGGCATACAGTCTAGCTAACGTAGTGAACCAAATGCCACCTCGATTAGGGTTTTTCCTGCATAGATGATTATGAGGCGGCCACCTCCGCCACATTGCTTCCGCTGGCAGCGTTTTTGCCACTGCAGCAAAAGGCAACAAAACATTTCGCGATCAATCGTGTGGAACATGGAATGACGATGAGGTAATTATAAGCCTGCTATTTCCCGCCGTTTGATGTTTTTAATATAGTTTTATATTGCCAGCTTGCATTTATGAACATGCGTGCCTGTATGCCGCCTTGTAATGTCGCTACAACGCCAGTGAGGAAATAAAGTTTATTGATTTTTTTTTGTCTTCTATTTAATCAGCTTTTTCCCTCTTAACTGAATACTAAAGTTCAAACAGATTCTACCTTGTGTGTGAATAATATTTTGCCAGTGGAATGTATACCAGTATTTTTGGTCATAATATCACTTTCAAACAGTTTAACTGTGCCATGTGATACGCTACTTCAGTACACTTTCGGAACAAATATTACTGGGAGCCATTGCAGAACATTGCAGACAAACATTTATTATCCACAGAATCACATCATAGACAATATCACACTTTACCGCACTATCCCGTTACAATTTGGCCACAATTTAGCACATCAACCATACAGGGTCAAGGACTGTACACGTGTGAGCTAAGTAGTAAGCCTGTTTTGTTATAAATTGTGGCATTAAACTTGTCAGCTGAACAAACTGGATTTTGTACCACGTGGTTCGGGGATCAGGCCTCACAGGGGAAGTAACAAATGCATTGCACACCAACAACAAATACATGTGTATTGAAGTGGATCAGATGATTGATCGCGGATTATTTCCTTGTGTGATTTTACTTGCCGTGGCAACAAAGATATTCATTAGTCTCCATTGACGAAGCATAAATGTCTTTGTCTTAATACACATTATATTCTTTACCATCAGTGACTCATCCAGCAGTTATGGTTGCCTGAAACTAAACATGGCCATTTTGTTCTTAATCATTTCTCATGAATCAGTTAATTAGCATAGAAAGCAACACATGGAGGCTACAGTGTGTATGTCTGTTTGGTTATGTAGTCAATGTGTTGTAACAAGCACTATGTGTGTGTGTGTGTGTGTGTGTGTGTGTGTGTGTGTGTGTGTGTGTGTGTGTGTCAGTGAAACAACATCAGGGCTGGAGATAATATCATCGAGAGTGAGGATTGCATGTGGGGTGATGCCCTTTCTTTTAACAGAGCCATCAAAATGTGCAACACATTTAGCTTTTTCACATAGCCAACAGTTCGACGTGTTCATTTTCAAAGCGGACAAAAACAGACCACATTGTCTCGTAAGGTCAAATAGTTTCCTCTCAAAATGCGATTTGGCATCTCTCACAATTGTGTGCATCGTATGAGGTCATAAAGCCTTCACTGCTAACCAGCTCTCTGCTGGGGATTTAATACTCTACATACAGAGGGAATATGGAGCTATAAATGCCTGTGGGGACTGTTTATAAACCCTGTATGTCTCCTAACATCATCACTGTTGGCGTTTAAATCCACAGTAAGACCATTTAAAAGGTTAACTGGGACAAAAAGAGCAGAGGTACATAAACCTTTATACAAAATATAAGTTTCAGTTTGTGCCAGACTTTCACACAACATCATCTCCTACACAATGGCAGTCTCAATCAGAGAGCAATGTCCTGCGGTATAAAGCTCTTGGCCAGAGAGGCATACATTTTTTATTTGGAAGTTATTGAGCTGGGTTTTTTTTTTTTATATTATTGAGTAGTTTTTGGGGCACACTAACATTCTTTTTTCTTCTCCATTTGATAGAGATCTTGGTTCTCCCAATGTGTTCCAGATACAGACAGCGCAAGTTATTGTCAAATCATCGCTGATGTTTGGGGAGCTCTTCTCACACCCATTTAATGTTTGGAAATATGTAATGTCCTCCATATTATCACAGAAGAAAACACAGTAGTTTGTACTCCACCTATTTTAAATGGGGAAGCTTCATATCGGTTTATTAAACGACCTCTGCAAACAATACCTAATGAGGCGGCACTGTTTGTCCGGCCTTGCCAATCCAGGCATTTATGCATCTAGTTGATCGTCTTCCTCTTTCCTCTTCCTGTACATGTATTTCCATTTGGGCACTTCGATGGGGAAAACAGATTGATTAGGATGTGACGAGGGCACAAGTCAATTCCATTTCCATTTCTTCAACAACGGTAATGCCTACAATTGTCTATGCTTGACTGTGGGTCCGGGGGTATGGACGATTTGTACTCTAAATTGTCTCCGTGGAACGTTCACTGGCGTGCGCTTAATGGACCGTGATGAGTCACTTATCATCCTCAGCAGACACTTGATGTGATGTGTTTTAAAATGAGGATCCAGTGATCAAGAGAGTTTGTGTTTCTGGAGTAGGCTCTGGACGGCTGCTATACACTGTGCAGTTATGGCACGTCCAAGTTATGGTACTGTACTGTGGCGGAATTTAACTAAGTAGGCTACATTAACTCAATACTGTATGACAATTTTGTACTTTACTTTAGTATTCCTATTTACCTACTTTTACTTCTAATCAGCGTACGTAGCAAAATAGTAAAATAATGGGCCGTAATTCGGTGGTACCCCACAAAATAATTTTGTATGTTATCATTTGGGGCTGATGGTTCCAACAAACAGGGATCTGTCAGCCAGGAGACCGCTGTTTGTTCCCCGTGAGAAACGAGAAGTCAATGTTGATGTATTTGTCACGTAACTTGTATTATGTAAGGTAACTACATTACTTTGCTTTCAGTATTTTGGGTGTATCTTTCCTTCATTACATGCTCTCTTTCACAGTGGACAGGCTGGTCTCGTATCCCACTAAATTATTCTGTATCACGTTATCTTGCACGAGGAAGTATAAAGACTGCAAAAGCACACTCAGAATTCAATGAGAAGTTAATGTAGATGTATTTGTCTCGTAACTTGTAGTTGTGGCACTTCCGTAGTTATTTTAACCCAAACGACGATCTTTTCTTAAACCTAACAAAGTAGTTTTGTTGCCTAAATCTAAATGAGTTTTCCTGTGAAGACGGAAGTTTACTTTGAAAGTATGTAGCAAGTGGAAATTGACATGTGTTGCTGGCTTTTTTCTTTTGGAAGAACACTCAAAAAGTGAGGAGTAACTTTTCCTTTTGACATTTCATCCAATAGTGGTGTACAGACAGAACCATGCCTCTAGCATGTTAAAATAATTTGGTCAGTTGGAACCTAATAATATGACTTTCATTTATTTTGTTAGCCAATTTCACTTCTGGTGTGTGATTATTTTTATTTTATTTATTTATGAATATGCAGTCAACACATTATGCTAAAGTCTGGTGTCAATCAAGGCACATTTAATTAATTACTTTTGCATGCTTCATTTACAAATTCTTTATTCTGTGATTATGTCCGTTTCTGTTTATCCCTTACAGTGAAGCATCTCCTCAAGTCTGTTTTATATGAGTTCCATAAACTAAATAATGGGTTGCCTTTCTGATATTACGGCAAACGACTTAAAGTCTGTATTCCAAATGTGTGCTTAAAGTCTTTTCTTTCATACTTGTTTGCGTCCAAATCTAGGAGACCTGCACAATTTCATCAATGAAACATTATCTCTCTCAATAAAGCCGGCATTGGGTTCCTCTCTTCCTTGTAATGTATTGCTGCATCACTCATCTCCTCTCTTTACAGACTCGAGCAAACTTGAAAGGATAAAGTTCTTAATGTTAAACTTTTTTTTTTTTCTTCTCTCTCCTTCCAACTCCATTCCCATTAGACCCAGAGATATATGGCATGAAATTTCTCATTAAGGCTTTCTTCCTGAAGGGGTTTCTATAGCCCGGGCCTGCAGTGGTGTGAATAGTGAACAGGGCGAATTAAGGGTCAGGAGGGGCCAGCGATCGGCTGTCACATAAGCGATGTATTTATTGAGATTAAAATAAGCGAATGGTGGAGCAGGTGTACTGGCAGAGGGGGGCTGTCCATTCAGTTCATGTTTCATCAAGCTGGCTATTAGCCCCGGAGCTGGATCTTATAGGAGCCGATTGTAATTGCCTTTTTAAAATGAGGTAACGGCAGAGCATAAACAATTGGCCATTTCTCTCTGTCTATCAGATTTTGATCTAATGGAGTTTTGCAGCTGTTGGTGACAGAAAATCACATTGGAGCAAATGGTTTGACTCTGACACAGAACTTCCTCAGATGCAGTTTATATATTCGGTGAAATCAAATGAAATGTCCAAGAAGTGCTTAAGCATTCATTTAACTTTTTGAAAGTGGAATATTGTCGACATAACATTTTTCTAAAGGTTTACCAAAGTTGTGGACAGAGAATCTCCTTGCATAAAGACACTAGAGAAGAAAGCATAGCCTCTAGTCAACAGACGGTAATAATGGAAACACATTTTCAGCTGTAGCCCTCTTTCTTAAAAATTTCTTTACGTACACACGGACAGGAGTTTCAGCCTTTCTGAAAATGTACATTTTACAACTACTAGCGTGACTGGCCACTGAGACAAATTAGCAGCAAAGGTGAGTGGCAGTGCCATACAGACCTCTATTTATACATCCATGTTACTGCCTCGTAAGCTCTAGGTATTAGCACAGATTTGTTTAAAACTCATCTGTTAGTCAAAACAGACACCCAACCCACCCCCTTGGAGGCTTTGTGGAAAAAAAAACATTAAATATATCAGAAATGCTTTATTTCACAAACAAATAAAGAAACAAAAAAAATGTAATTAATATGAAAACTGCAAATAAGGCCAACTTTAGTTTTTTCAGTTGACTTAAAGATGCAAATCATTTTTCTCAAAGAATACAATTTGGGATAAAGAAAAAAAAATGACCATGAAAGCAAATCTAAATTCAAAAACTTGAACCTGACTCATGAGACCTGGCAAGTAAATCACGTAACCAGAAGAATTCTAGAGGGTCAGAGGATAACTGTGTTGTAATGTCACGAGAGGTCACTAGGGCAGGCTAGGGTGGGGCAGTGCAATAGAACTAGAAAAACAGGCAATTTTCCATTAAAGGCATCTCTGGTAATTCCTTCAATCAAAATCAAAATCCAACAACAAATGTAAAACATCCCAAAGGAGCAAGTGGTTCTTTAAACTCAACAGAATTCCAACAAAACTCAACATAGCAAGTCCATTTTCCCCTGGGCACACGGTCTTCTTCCTCTTAACAGTTTTTATTTTAGTACTTTCCTGAATGTAGGTGTCCATTCCAAGTCTGTTTGCCCAGCTCCTTCCCGCCATGTGGTCTCTGTCCCTCTGCCCACCCCCCCTCTCGAAGCTCTCGGGTACTGCTTCAATTAGGTGGCTTAAGCACCTACAACTGGGTGCGTGATGAGGCATTCTGGGAGATGTAGGGTGTGCAACGGAGGCCATTTTGTGATGTGGCAGCCGATCCTGTATGGGAATGTAGCACCCCTCCACTACATGACCTCTTGTGATGCCAGAGTGTATAAAATAGATCTTAGATAGTCCAATAATCAACTGAAAAGAAATTTGATTTGAAAAGAAGAGATTTTAATCAGACAGACTCATCTCACACCAGATATTTAATTCACCGTTGCAACGTCCAAAAAAAAAAGTTAATTGAAAGTGCTTTAATTTTTTTTTTTTTTTTTTTTTTTTTTACAGTTTGTGCTTCCATTATCCATTTGACACTCTTCAGTCCCATACAAGGTGAACAAAAATCAATACACTTGAGGAGTGGTTGGAGGGCCTTTATCTTTTTGTGGCGGATGATTTGGCTGTGTGAATTATTCATCAGCAGAAAGCTATGGCCTTCTGCTGGTGAGCACAGAGGATATAGGAATAACAGCTTTTCCTTATCACTCTTAATCTTAGAAGCTGCAGTAATGCAATTCCTAACATTTAGCACTTAATGGCGTGTCAGAGAGGGAACATGATCTAAGACCATTAGGGCTGTTTTGTGCTGAGGTTCAAAACAGGCTTTTCGCCTCTTATCTCTGCCACTGAGCTGACTAAGGGAGCAGGGAGGCATAAAAGGTGTGAGGAAAGTCAAGCTTTGGGATACAGCTGGCCTATCAAATGGAGTAAGTTTCCTCTGCCGCTTTCCCTTTTTCCTGATTGTTATCTTTAGTTTGCATACAACTTTGCACTATCTGGTAAATACTATTTACCTTTTCAACTTCTCTATATTGCTTGTGAAAGGTTTACTTAACGATGCAACTGTGAAGAATTGGTGTATTTGATTATTGAAATGCTAAGGGGACTTGTTTAACTCTTATACAGATAGTTCATGTTTCTTAACTGGGTTCATATCTGCATTCATTTCACCAACAAAAGGTACACTGACAAATATTGGTTGACCACCTAAAACTAAATAAAAAAGAGCCTTTGTAAACCAAACCCATGACTTAATGTTTTAAAAAATGTGGCAGCAAATAAAAAAAAAAAATATATATTGATACACATCAATGCACAAATTATCTGCATGCGTGTGTGGAAAGACATATTAGCTTCTTGAGCTGTTGTAGCTTCTTGTTTCAGTAGCATTATGTCTCTACTAGTAATATTACCATTAGTTAGTGGTGTTAGCTAACGTTGCCAGTAAATTAGACAACAAAACAACAGCAAAACAGCTTGGACATACCACGAAGACAGGCAAGCTAGCACGCTAACGTTTATAAAATAGTAAGCAAACATCTGTCTTTTGTGTTTACAAACTGCAGATCAGTAGGAATAAGTTCAGAATTTAAAAAGGCTGTCAATCAACATAATCTTCCCTCTGGTTTGCTAAAGGAATATCACGTCGTAGATATTATCGGACGACCCAGGTGCTCGGTTCAAACCACTCCGTTCACTCCAGCACAAAATGTTTCCCTTCTGAAATAATTCAACAGCTACAAGGGCATTTTACTGTGGAAAATTCAGCAAAGACTGTCACTATGCAAATGCTTCAGTAGCATTAAAACCTAAGAGCAGTGAAGACCTTCAGCTGAGATGCGACCTCTGCTAACTTCTCAATCAGACTAATAGTTTCTTTGAACAAATAAAAACTACCTCGCTCTCTAAAAACTCTTTTTTATCACTCGCTCCACAATATTGTTAGCAAACTACTAGCTAGAGACCATCTTGCTATGGGATCGCACCAGCCGCGACACCAAATCGGGCCACTACTTCTGCGCCCTTTGCTCAGACCACACCCAAAATGAAATCCAAGAAACCAACCTGAAAATGCAGTAAATCTGAAACGATTGCATGAGAGTCTATGGAAAGTTGTCAGGCCCTGGTCCGAGCTGGTGGGTGCTACGTTACGATTGGCCAGTCTGCGTTTGAGGGGCGTGACTTAGCCAAGGCTCAATAATTTTTTGTCATTTGGTCCCATTGGTCAGCAGACCATTACTGATTGTTACCTTAAAAACATGGCTCCTAGTTCTGAGTTAGCCTGGGAATAGGATGGCTAATATCTTTGGTTTAAAATAAGTCAGTCTTTCATTTTGTGAAACTTTTGCATTTGTACTTTACAAATCTAATTGCAAAATGAAATCTAGCCTTACACTACAGTCCACTTTAAACAGATACAAAATGTGAACAATAAGGGTGCAATGGATCACAAATGTCAAGGTTGAGATCGTATTGTGGTTTTGAGTCACAGATTGCATAAGCAGAAAAACTAATATATGCCCTTATCACGTAAATGTGTTGCCATATCAGCAGACACACATTGTCTTTTTGCTGTTTTCCTCATAGCAGGCTCCAGACATTTATTTTTTTTATGTCGTTTCGCTGATACCCAAATGTATTTCTGCATGCACTGAAAAAAGGAGTTTTTCATGATATGCCCCCTTTAATATTGTTCGGCAAGCCTGTTTCTTGCTTTCAACTCTCACTTCTCGTACATAAAAAAGTCTCCATCTGCTGGAATGTCAGGATGCGAGCCCCCCTCCTACCCTGGCTGGTGCTACAAGTGAGCGACTGGCGTCGAGCGACGTTTCATTGTCACACCGACCAGATCTCTGCTCTAATTAGCTTTGCTTAATTAAATTGTTGGTGATATATTGGAGGCTGATGTCGGTGGTGGTGGTGTGCCAGAGAACTTTTAAGGTTGCCATTCCCACGGAAGTTTACAGAAGCAAATGGTAGAGAGAGGAATGATGAAGCGTGCACATGAAAGAGAGTAAAAAAAAAACATGCATTGTATTGTTACAAAAGAAGTTGTGGGTGCTGTAATGCCTGCAGGCGGCTTCACACTGAAATGATCTATGTTTTTCTTTTTGTTGTTGCGCTGAATGCAGCCCAAATCTTGCCACATAACAACACTGTCTCGTAAGACTTTTATCTACCACTAAATGCTGTTGCCAAATGTGCTTTGGAGAAAATGTAATCGCCCCATGGATTATTTTCCCAGGGAGCCTTTTTCTTCCATTATCACATAATGGTGCTGCATCCTTATACATAACACAGAGGGGACCAGGTTCCAGGTTAGGATACGGTTATGAAAAAAAGATTGAAGGAAAGATGGCTTATTTTGAGAACGATTGGTTTTGGTTAAATATTCCAGGAACTTTAAAACATCCCATGTCGAGTCGCCATTGATTTTTTTCTTTTTTCATTGGTTCTGTTCGAACTTGCATACTAATGTACTGCAAACTACATACTAAATCAGTATATACTGCAAACTGCGTACTAAAGGAACCATTAAGTATGCCATTACCAGCAGACGGTTCACAATGAAGTACACTCAAACAATATGTCCTCTCTCCATCACTGTATTGCTGTTATCGGTTGTTAATTGTATACTTTTTATTCAACTGTTTGTCACAAATGTAAATCACAATCACCTCTTATTTCCTCCCAGCACTCTGGATCCAGAGAAGCTCCTGGTTCGCGTTCAACAGCCATTATTTGCAGTTATTTTAACCTCCCCTCGCAGTCTGAATAAAGGCCATGCAATGTGGGGTCACTGATTAGGTCCAGTGAGTTCACGTCCAAGACCTTTGGACGTCCATTGATTTGTTATTCCGTTGTACTTAATGATCTCTGTCAGATGTGCATAACAATGTTCATGACTATTTATATATTTGCAATTAATTCAATTCACAACATGACAGTTAATGTGACAGGAATGTTCAGATGTCGAATATTTCTATTTAATTGTATATATTGTGTGTATATATATCCTATAATATCTATATATAATGACAGGCTTTATACAATTTAATGTGATGCACTATAAATGTTACGATACAAATAAGGAGTAACATATAATTGACATTTATTATATGAACACAGGAAATGAAGCAAGTTAGTGCTGAATAATGTAATAAATGCCGCAGAATGTTGTCATTGATATAATAATTGGATGACAGCAGCCGTTTGCACAACATGTCTACGTTATAGCAGTTGAATTGGATGTAGCCTTCATTTAATGAATAAACACGTCAAGGTGAAATGTCACGAAGGAATGCGGTTCGAACAACAACTTGTGAATACAAACAGAACAATTACATTTGTAGAGTCTCACCATGATTTGAGATCATTCCAGCTGCGTCTTTTATTTGTCACTGGTGCCAAACAGACTGCCGCAAAGGACATACCGGTGTTTCCTCGCTCATGTGGCGAACCTTCTCGATCCTCGCTACTCGAAATGCCTCTCTGGAAACTGGATGTCCTTCAAAATGGGATCTCTGACATTGATTTCCGGGTCGGCAAAACTTTGTTTACATCCATATATTTCTCGCGTACACATGGTAGTACCCGACTATGCAGTCGGAACGCACCACATACTTAATTTTGCGTCATAAACTCATTTGTATGATAGCATGTGATTTTGAAAAGGTACAACTTCTAACCAAAGCCCCTATTTATTGTTCTTATCTTAACCAAATATGAGTTACTCAAACATAACCATATAAACGGTAATCAGATTGTTCTGTGTAGCACTTTGTTTTTGTTGAGATTATACATTTTAGGAGACACGGTTTGAACATGACAGAATGCATTACACATTACTATAAATTATGCTGATCAGCACATACTGGATAACCCTACTTTGAAGCTGATGTCGCTCTGACAGCCCATGCCTGCCAATTAAGAGTAAAAGTGCTGAAACGACATCCAGTGTTGCTTAAAAAAAATATTTAAAAAAAAAACTAAATGAGAAAGAGAAGACGGGTGGTTAGAAAGAAGAGTGAAGGAGGCCTTCCATGTCTCACTGGAATAATCCCTCCTGAAGAGGGAGGGGCGGCGCCACATTGCCTATCAGCAACTGCCCAGGAAGTTTCACACCAATTCACACCTCAATGCTGCGTTCACATCAAAAGCGCAGCGAATTTTCGTGCCGCTTTACTCACGTGAGTTTACTCGCCGGGACTATTTGTGGTAATTCGCGCTAGACGCGCCGGAGAGGAGAAATGGCTTATCTCCATGGAAACTGTTATGTTTTCCGCCATCCACCATGGAAGAAATAACCACTATTTCTGCTTCATACATGTTGTGGAAGTCCCACAAATGTCAGAAAATCAGACACCCTCGTGTTTGGGTTCATAATATTATCCGTAGCCGCACACAGCTCATATCGTAGAGCTTAAACAGCGACTATCATTATTTATCCGCCATAGTTTTTGATTCAACAACGGCAGGACATCAGTGATGACAGGCGGAGCGTCTCAACGCTGACAGGCTTTCGCAACACAGCATCACGTAATCCTTTGCGCGAATGAGGCGAATTTCGCTTCATTCGCCCTCCGCAAATTTGCGTTACTCGCGGCCATTTGCATCGACTTTGTAAGTAATCTACTTGCACGGAAAATTTGCTTCGCTTTTGGTGTGAACGCAGCATTACTCATGACCCTCACATGACCACGTGACTTCAGCCAACCTCCCGTGACGTGAATGCGTGAGCAACCCAAGTGCCTGGCTCCTCCCCACTTGTCAGCTGAGCTGACGAAGCCTCTTTGAGGAGTTGTGACACGTCTTAAGGACTAAAACGGTGAATTCCGTTCAGAGCATTAATTCTATTCAATTCAATTCAATTTATTTTTGTATAGCCCAAAATCACAAATTACAAATTTGCCTCAGAGGGCTTTACAATCTGTACACAACGACATCCTCTGTCCCAGAACCTCTCATCGACTCAGGAAAAACTCCCCCCAAAAAAAACCTTTCAACAGGGAGAAAAATGGAAGAAACTTTCAGGAGAGCAACAAAGGAGGATCCCTCTCCCAGGATGGACAGAGTACAAAAATAGATGTCATGTGTACAGAATGTAGCACCAAACAAGATACAGTGGAGTAACGTCAACCTGAGCAGAGATATGAGTCACTCTCTCTTTGTGTTGGTTGGTCTGTGCTATACTGTCATATGGCATTTACAGCTGATAACGCCGCCCTACCAAACGACTTCGCAGTGGAAGCGTAGCACGAGATTCGTCATTTCAGCCACAACTTTATTGAGGGACACACACCATACAAACCACATTGCAGATGAGGAAATGTTCGACGCATTACTTGAAAAGCAAAGTGTGTGTTTGTTGTTCTGACCATGGTGATAGCAAACCGACTATACGCTGGAGTTACATGGCGGCCTGCAAGCAAGTCCCTGGGGGTTTTAATGTTTATGCAATTCATCTATTGAATACAAATAACCCCCCGTGAGTCATGTTTGGGGAGATCATATAAATAAGGTCATTTTCAGTGTGTGTGACTTGATAGTATGTCTAACTAGGTCCCACATTATCACATGTCTCCGCTGTGAGCAGAGGCCCCTCTGCGTCTCCTTGTTAGCATGTCCTCTAGCGGCTCAGCGGGCGCGGCTGACACCCAGGGAACTGCTCAAAAGACTGCACCTGGAAAGGTGTGATGAGATGAGACGTGCTACAGTGAGCGGGGAACCGGAGATCAGTGCATCACTCGTGGGTGATGGGGTGGCGCGCCTTAAAACACTGCACTTCTCCCAGCGCCTCCTTACACTCTGCCTCTGCTTGTGATCTTTTTTTTCCAATCTGAGAAAAAAAAAATCTCTATTCACAGGTGTATCCAGGGTGTATGCCGCTGTCTTCTCCTCCGGCTCGGCGTTTCGGAGGCTTTAATCTTGAGATCATGTTCCTGGTTTCCCTGAAAATAGCTTGGGAGGGAATTATACAACACATCCTTTGCCGGTGTACTTTCTCTGGTAACTTCCTTTTTTTTCCTTCTTTTTTTCTTTTTATCTGCACGTGACCGAGGTAATTAATCCGCTGCACTTTGACCCGTGCAGCCTCTGTTTGAGTGCCTGCCTAATTGTTGTCTGTAATGTCCCCTCTCACTCCGCCACTGTTCATTAACAGTTAATGAACAACCAGAGCACAAGCGCTTAACAAGTGGTCATATCCACTCAAATGTGTTTAGATTAGAGGGGAGCTTATTTTTAAAGACTAAATAATCTTTCATTTGGAGAAATGCATGATGACAAGAGCAGTCAGACATTGTTCCACCTGTGCTTTCTCCTGATGTGAGACTAAGTGCTTATTGTGTGTGGGCGGGTAAGGATTGTGGAGAAGACATCGAGTCTGACAGGAGAGAGATATCAGTTTTTGTTGGGTTTTTTTTTTTTGCACGCAGCACATGTGCAGTTTACGCTGTGAACATTACATCAACTTTTTATGCTTGTTTTCCAGCATTCAGGCGTCGAGGCTTGAAGGTGTCTCGTCTTCATTCGCTTCATATTTTCCCAATTTTGACAAAACAGCACCCTGTCTGGATCTTAAAGAGATAACCTGACATTTTTTGGGGTTGTTGTTGTTTTTCACAAGTCACATGTCAGATGGGAAACAATGCATAAGTGTTTCCCCCAAAATGTCAAACTACTTAAACTACTCTTTAAACTTGAAATAACTGATTTTTTTTTTACCACTTGGGGGTGGCAGAAAGAAGCTGTGAACACAACGTTGACAAATCACCTTTTAGGTTAAAAGGGCAAACTTGGTTGCAGATTGTTGCCTATTTACACATCCAGCAGTTGTTCATTTGGAGTCGTGTTTGTGTCCACCTGGAGAATGTAAGTCCAATATTCACTCCCTTTTAGCTCAGTTTTGGGTCTCTACCAACTCCTGAGGGAAATATCTGGCTCTCTAGCTGCTAAATGCTCCACAAGGAGGTAATGAACCAAAACAGTAAAGTTGTGGGGAGTTTAAGCACCCATATATAAACCTAATGAATGCCAATGAATAAAAACAGTACAACCAAACTACCCTCTAACCACTCCCCGCTTGTTGTTAGTCTCCCATAGTTAATAATAGGCGTGCCAGCCTTCGGGGAATTCTTTGGCGGAAGCACCTTGGGAGAAGGGGAACATGCAAACAGGCGGAGGTAAGTTTGTGCATGACACAAGACAGATTTCAGTTTACCATTACATTTAGCTTTGCATGAGTCCTACATAGACATGTTGCTACTATTGAGTCATAAATCAATGCACATTAATTACTCGTTCACAGGCGAACCACTAGGACAACACGAGACCCAAGCAAACTGTAATACAGAAACAATCAAATAATAAATACATCTGATAAAATACCATATATAGGTTTATTTAACCTGTGTAATAATATATGCAAATATTTGCATCAATAAAACGTTTTCATCTGGAAATACTATTAATTAAATACTATTAACTAGAAATATAGTAACGGCGACCCTTAGATACACCAATACATCTTGATTGGGTGTTTTGGGTTTGACAGACTATGTGATTTCTCTTTAGTTTACGGTACGGCCTACAGTTCGTTCGTAATGTATCGCAAATTTCACTTTTCTCAGTGTTTTGTTTGACAAAAGGCTATGGCAAATATAATATGACAGTCAATTCATCCAAATACAGCCCATGTTGTATAATTAACTCATTATAGACCCATACTGGTGCCATTATATGTGGGGTTTACGGCATAATTTGGTAGTACAGGCAGAATATCATCTAAAGGCCAGCATACTTCGGATATGATATGGCATTGTATTATTCCTTTTCTAATTGGACTATGGTCTTTTAAAATACCGTCCAATTATGTGTTAGGATATCCTATTTGGTTTCTAATTAAAGTATAATTTGGTATATAATATTGTCCAAGTATAGTATACTTTGGTTCCAATATGGCATTACATGCGGTTTCTAATTACAGAGCTCAATTTAGGTGTATGGAATCCAATTAGTGTATAACTGTTCGCTTATTGTCTAATAAAGAACACATCTCTAGTTTTTATCCAATTTGATACTAAGTACGTTTTATGTCTTATTAGTGTACCGTGAAATTAAGTGCGACCAAGAATTCTACTTGCCTAATTTAATTTAATTCTGACTCTTATTTATAACAGTTTAGATTATTCCAAATCCATGGCCCTAGCATGTGGAATTCATGTAGTGTTTGTATACAGTTTGAAAATGTCTTGTGTTAAATTGAATTTTAATGACAAAAAAAAACATTTAAAGGTGACATATCATGCTCATTTTCAGGTACATACTTGTATTTTGGGATTTCTACTAGAACATGCTTACATGTTTTAATGTTCAAAAAACATTATTTTTGTAATACTGAATATACCTGTAGTCAACCTCTCCCTGAAGCGTCCCGTTTTAGCGCCTGTCTCTTTAAAAGATATGGTGAACTTTTGCAAAGGTAGTTTTCAAGTCGTGGGTGGAGATGCTCAGATTAGGGGGGAGGGTATTTTAATGAGCCTGTATATGACATTATGTAGGAAGGGGAGTCAAATCTGATTGACTTGTTATCACATGCTTTCTGATCTCTGCAGCCATTAAAACAAATGACTGGGTTATCTTACAGTTTCTTGGGTGTTCTAGATACACATATGTATGTGCACGAGCACTGAACATTTATTTTTTTCCACCTTTCCTTGCACTGGAAAAGCATTAATCACGATGGCAAAATGGCTGGGCAAATAATATACATCACATAGACTATAATATGAGGAGCCCCTTAGGACAAAACATTATGTATTGTTCCCCTCACATTTAGATTTTTTAATTACTAATGGTTTCCCGTTGGTGCTAATAACAGCACATCTGTTTTTAACAAGTTGTTTCCAGTAAACACTTTCACATGCAGGCACCAGGCTAGCTTGCAGTATGGACTGTAGTGTCTGTAAGTATTTCCCATTGAGCGGCTTCTCCTGCGTTTAAGTATCTGACAAGGAGAAGCTTTGACAGAGGAAAAAAAAATAAATGCACAGCATTGGTCACAAGAGGGCATGTCACCCTATAAAACAAGCAAGTTGCTAATGACTTTTTCAGGAACTAATTTTCTGCTTTGTGGCACAGCCCATAAAACAGGATTATTCTCCCCCATCAAGGGATGAATAGAGATTTAACTGTCTTTTCTGTTTATTGTCTCGCAGCAACATTTACACGTCGCCTGTGCCACAAATTGAAGAGGGTCTCTGTTGACGTTGTCACTTGCGTCCCATGTTTACTTTTATTTTATTTTTTTCTTACTTTACTTTTTTTTTTTTATCCATTAAGAGCAAGGGTAAAAGCACTGATCCATTCTGCGCGTTGACAACAATCTCATGTATACCGTAGATGTTTAACAAGAATCTGTCCAATTCGCCTCCCCGCTCTCACACGTCGTGCATGTCGTTTTTAAACAGTCCAAGAAAAGCAGGATTGCGTCAGCGGAAAATCCATGTGACAGTAATGCTGAAAATTAGCTGCGAGATGCTGAGCTCTCACTAACACAAAAAGCCACACCATGCACTGTAACTCTCCCACCTGCTAGCACTCTGATCCAATCCCATGGGGGGGGGGTTCGAGAGGGGGATGGAGGGGGGGGGGTGGGACACATGATGACTCGGGTGTGCGAGCTGACAGGAGTGATTTTAATATGTCGTGGAAAGATGAGTGTTTTGTTCATCACATACACTAAGGGTTGCACAAATAATGCAACTGTGTGTGTGTATGTGCGTGTGCGTGTGCGTGTGCGTGTGTGTGTATCCGCAGACCGCTCCGTCAACACAACGTCCCCTGACAAGGCGTCATGAAAATAAAAAAATACATAAATAAAAAGACAAAGAGGCTCCGGCGATTTTGAAGTTCTGCGAAACGTAGAAAGTAGAAAAAGCTGGCCATGAGGGCGTTTTACAGCTCTCAGTCAAGCTACAACCTCACTGACGAATGACTGCAGTGCTATGACTTAATTATGACTGCACAGGAAATACTGTCCATCCCTGGTAATGACCCCGATTGGCCATCGATAAAAAGGCCTGATAAACGCAGACTTCCTGAGCTTGGACGGATGAATACGGCCTGAGTAATGAGAGCCGGGGGGCTGCCCAGGATGACAGCTCTGGTCTATATCATGTGCTGCTCTGTGGTTCTGAGGCGGCAGTGTGTAGGTGTGTCTGTGTGTGTGTTTGTGCGGGGGGTGGAGGGGGCTTTCACAGGGAGGCCAGTGTGAGCTCCTCTCATTTGCGGCTGGCTTTCAGACACAATGGTTTTGTTCTCCGAGAGAGAAAGAGAGAAAATAACCCGAGATATCAGAGGGACAGTAATGAGAAAAAAAAGAAGAGAAAAAAAAGAAAAAAATCTCGGCCATCTATAGGTTCAATCCGCGTGACTCTCTGGTAGCACCCTTCAAATTGAAAAATGCAGCTGCGCCGACCTTACACGCGTGCAGTCCACTCGGGTAGGGTGGGACACGGAAATATCCAGATTCGGATTCGAACCCGTGATGCTCCCGGCACACGGCCGTAAGATGTGTCTTAAGCTCACGGACCAACTGCAGCGTCAGTGGGCTCAATTAATTTATAATGGACTCCAGCGTGCTGCCAGATTTCCCCGGTTAATACTGCCTGCTTTAGATCATCTCTCTCCTTTTCCACTCTTTTGCAGGTCAACTAGGAATATCCTCCATACATTCTGACTAATTACCACTAGTCTTGCACATAAATTGATTATTTTTTTCTTTTTTCTTTTTTGAAAGGAGTAGATCTCCTGAAATCCCTCTCACTATAATTAAGGCTTAAATCGGGTTAATGGAAAAATGGTGGATCAAAGGTTGAATTAATTGCAGACTTGAGCATGTAATTCAGGTGCTGAGGGTGAGGACACGACTTTCATGGAAAGAAACCCTGACATGGACTGGTTGACGGGAATTGATACTAAATAGTTTTAAATTTCAAATCCTCGGGACTTTATTAAATGTGCCAAGTTTCCTCAGTCCTATTGTCACCTGTAGTGGCGTCTCGCCCAGGATTAAACACACACGTTTAAAAAAAAAAAAAACACCTATAATTAACAGGTTTTCACACACGGTGCACGCTCTGCAACTCCTACAGTTCACATATATAACATATATCCGGTCCCGTTTACCTGTGTTTTCAGCTTTTTGCCGTATACATAAAAACATCCAATTAGCACGTCTGTTGTCACGTGACACGTTACGAGTATCACCTGTCACTCGTCAGCCCTGCTTTCACCTGTTCCTCGTTATCTCCCTCCTTTCCGTGAGTTTTTTGTCTCATTGTCTCCCGTCAGTCTGTCCGCATTTGGGTCCTGCTTCTGCTCCTGCACTCCAAACACTGACACTTTTTTCACCTTTTTTTTTCAGCTCACAATTGACTTGGTTCAAATCCCACATTCATTCCCGGATATATGAGTGACGCTGTATACAGGACGGTCTCATCCAGCCTTCGTAGCAATACCTACGAAAAGTAATTCGTGGACATCTGACAAAATAATTTCGTAAATAATCCGCACTAGCCGGGCAGGCCGGATTGAGGTGGGTGGGGTCCAACTAACGACGCTCTTTCAGCCTGGTGGCCGCCGTTTGTTCCCCGCGTGAAACAAGAAGTCGCCGTTGATTTTGTTTGTCTCGTAACTTGTGTACTTCAGTAACGACGTTTCCGTGGTTACTTCAACCCAAACGACAGTCTTTTCGGAAATTGACACACGTAAAAATGAGGCGTAACTTTTCGTGAGATATCATACAAACCGGCGAGAACGGTGTGGCCGTCTGTGGCTCGGCGGTCGAGCAGGCTCGTCCTTCAATCAGAGGACCGGTGGGTCGATTCCCCGGCTATGCTAGTCCATGCCGTTCTGTCCTGCGGTGTATGAATGGTTAGTTAGTCCTGATGGGCAGTTGGCACCATACGTTATTAAATACATTATTATTAAATATAACGCTACAGACACGTGAGTAGCTTATAGGAGCCAGCATCTGTCTACCAACACCTCGAAAGCTCACTAATCCGCATGTTTTATTCGATGAATCCGTACAAAATCCGAAGTGTGAAAACAACTCTTTATTTTTTACGGGGGGTTACATGCCACATTATGTCTTGACTAAGCACAGTAGCTTCATCAGATCCCAGTTTTTATGCTAAGCTAGGATAATCGTTTGCTGGCGGTATAGCCTCATATTGAACGTACAGAGAGGGGAATACATTTTCTAATTCATATCTGTGCAAGAAGGCGAATGAGCAAACAGCATATCCCTTTAAGTCCTCTTTTGAGGGCTCAACCAATATTTGTTTTTCATTATTTATATTTTTCAGATTGTCATTGGATATTCCGAAATTTATTCATAATAGTCACCTGTGGCTGAGTCCTTCTGCAACTGTGCTCAACGCCTTCACTTTTTACAGCTTTCTGTTTACAACCCCTGAGCCACTGGTGTAAACACATTACTTTGGGCGGTCTTTGAAAGCCTAAACTCCTAACAAGACGTGGTGTGGCACTATGTGGTGCCTTTAAAACCCAGGGAGTCATAAATATATTTACTACATGCCTAGTTAATGAGGGAGGGGGAATCAATATGAATACTTTCCTTGGGGGAATAAATTATGGCACACTGAGCCAACGGCTCTGCAGAGTCACACCTCTGAAATAATCACGCAACTGCCGAATGGGGTTTGGGTGGTTTTATTGCTTTTTAGCTGTGTGTGTGTGTGTGTGTGTGTGTGTGTGCGTGCGCGCGTGTGTTTGTGTGTGTGTGGTCTGTGCAATATAAATATCTCGGACCCGTTTTGGACTTTGAACCAGTTGAAAGTTGGACAGTGCATCTAATTGGGGCCAGAATAAGCATCTGCCCCTCAAACTGCCACAGCGTTTAGCTTCAGTTTAACAGTTTTGCTTCTCCACCGAGGTTCAGGCTAAAGCCGGGATAGCCTCCAGGGAATAAATATGCAAATTTATGGGAGTGTTACCGAAAACCGGTAGAAAACAAACAAGGGCGTAAGCAAGAGGGAAAACGACATCGGAAGAGTCTGGGTTTACTTTTTGAAACACCTGTGGAGGCCAAAAATCTTATATCTCAATAGTGGAAGAGTTGAAACAGGAATGATGCAGAGTAGGAGTGACCTGTCGAGAGCTGCTGGCTATCACCATCACAGCTTTTCACACATTTTAAGCCGAGCCTCACCCGATGAGGCCCTCCATCGCCCAACACACTGCACTCCTCTTTGCTCGGACCGGGCCTGTGTAATTGTGTAATTCCGCGGTTCAGCTGCTCGATCCCCGCCCATATGCAGTGCGGGCTGGAACCAGCGAATATACCGGCCCGGACTCGCAGGTGTTTGTAGAATCGGTTTCATTGATTTGAGGGGGGAGATGCAGAGAGGTCATGGACCCATTTGACCTCCCGCATCCCCTGTCAATAGTAGCGGCAAATATTGATCCTTTCAAGCAATCCGACTTGATTGAAGGGAGACCCTCTCTTTTTCTTTTTTTTTCTTTTATTGAATGGTCAGACAAAGAGACTGATGATGGGGCAGAGGAATGGTTGATGAGCCGGTGTTGTCTGTGGGGAAAGGGACACTTATTGCATGTTCTTTACTCACCATAATGGGAACATCGGGAGGTATCGGTCCATGTGCAATCACTTCAGGGACTCGTTGCACGAGTGAAGTCATGGTGACCTAACTGTAAATCATGGTGTCACTATGACCCCAATTATATATATGTATACGTATATTTTATTTTTTGTATGAAATTAAATGCAGCTTTATCATATTTCTGCAGGCAGATTATATATTTTCTAAATGTACATCTTGAAATTCCAGCACAGTCTCATTCCCAGCGTGAAATAGCCGTAAAGTACCTCGCTTACGTTACGTCAGGCTTTTCCCCCACATACCTTGCTTGTTCTTGGATATGACCTGGAAAATGACGTGAAAAAGGGTTAATTTTAGAACAGCAGTGGAAAGAGGACAAAAAAGAAAATGAGACAATAGCGAGACAATGCTGGATTCTGTTGCTAATTCACCTGTCGGGAGAACTGTTCAGCCATATGCCATTTTCTGAAAGCCTTTATTCTGTTCAAGAAGCTGACTTTTATTCTAAAGGCTTTTGTGAAACGACGTGAAATATTCAAAGTGTTTTAGCTTTTAACAAATCGCAATTTGTTAATAACTTCCAGTGTGCATCCAATAAGGCGCTCTAAAGGGGTCCATGTATATTCAGTCATTTTGTGTTTTGCTTTTCCTTACATTGTCTTTACTTACTCATTAATTGAATTGCTTTATCTGCAATAATTATTATTATTTTTGCAAAATTCAACTATTTAAAAAAATAAAATAATTAATTATATATTTTAAGTAATTCGGAGGCAGTAGCTTATCTTACAACGCGATGTTGACCCCAGAGAGGTAATATTCTGGATGTCTTTGTGTCATCAGTTAAAAAACACATTTAGAATCAATTCTCATGAATTCATGAGGTACCAAGCTCATAAAATGATGAATTTCACCAATTTTAACATCACATCAAAATTGATGCAGCAGTACCATATCGTATTTTTTTTCTTCTTCTTTATTCCCTGTATTCTTCTTCCTTGTGAAAACCTGGCGCGTACATTACCCACAATGCAACTCAACTGCCAGTCGTGTGTGTTATGCGGGGGGGGGGTGTAGCCACTAGCCACAATCGGAGACATTCGCTATTTTCCTCCCCGACACCTCCACTTTTTTGGGGGGGATTTTAAATGACTAGTCTTTAGCCCCCACTGACGCTGACTCAGGTGACATCACTTGAGGCAATTTGTCAGAACATATGCAGAAGTAGGCTACTCCTTAACGCCTGTGTAGACTTTAGTTTGAAACGCATCGGTTTCAGGGATAACAAAACAAATATGTTGAGAAGGGAAGAACACACTTACAAATGAATGACTCATAGATAGGAATTATTACAGAAATGCATTAACTAATTAATATAATACAAATAGGCTAAATATTTCTGCCAGTAAAAGGACTTTGATTCGTAGATTATTTTTTTTTTCGATTTTTCATTAGCCTATGTTGAATAATAAATAAATAAAAAAAAAAAATAAGGAATGTGTATTGGCTCCATCAATGTGTGCTTTTTTTTTGTTCAGCTGTTAAGATGTAGCCCACCGGTTGTTTACCACATAGGGCTATTTATTAAGTCAGGTATTCAACAAGGTCCATCTGCTTGGACATCCCGGCAGCGGAGGAGGAGGAGGAGGTGAGGGAAGAGCAGTATCATTATTAGTAGTAGTATCAGTATTAGTATCAGTATTAGTAGTAGTATCAGTAGTAGTAGTAGGAGTAGGAGTAGGACTCGGAAGGAAAGGAGTCCGTTCCGCTCGGATGACCGGAGCCGCGAGGAGGTGGCAGACAGTCAGACAAGACAGCGCTCTCTCTCTCTCTCTCTTTCCCCTTCTTCTCCCCTCTGTCTAGGTCGCTCTCTCTCTCTCTTTCTCCGACTGCCGCGTGCTCGTGCGTCCCGCTCCAGCTCCAGCACGGTTCGAGGACGGAGAGAGAGAGAGAGAGAGAGAGAGAGAGAGAGAGAGAGAGAGAGAGAGAGAGAGAGAGAGAGAGATGACGCATCGGAGTGAGTGAGCGCACCAAGGCTTCACTTTCCAATATGCAAACCGCGAGACGCCGCGCCGTCAGCTAGGCTACTTGTGCTTCTGACACACACACACACACACACACACACACACACACACACACACACACACACACACACACACACACACGCGCACACACAGATAGAGAGAGAGGGAGGGAGGGAGGGAGGGAGGGAGAGAGAGAGAGAGAGAGAGAGAGGGAGACAGAAGGAGAGGCAGGGATGGAGGAGTTCCAGTAGCGGAGCCGCACGGAGCAGCACGGAGCGGCCCAGCCCCGCGAACGGAACGTGAACGCCAACACAAAAGAAGAAGAAAAAGAAAAAGAACATATCTTCTGCGCGCACCAGTCAGACGGATATTTTATTATTTTTTTTTCCTTTTTGGTGGTTTGGTGGGGGGGGGGGGTCTTGTTTGTGGCCGGGAGCGTCGCCGCCGCGACTCGACAGTGATGTCTGTGCAGCAGAATTTTGTTTAGTGGTAAAAAAATAAAAATAAATACGGATTAATCTGAAGGCTGTGAATTCCTCGGAGACATCGCTGCCGCGAGGACAGGTAAGACTATTAGTATTGTTATTATTATTACTATTATTATACATATATGTTTTTCTATATAACAACTTCGACACCTCTCAAGTTCCATCTCCATGAGCTCAAACAAAACCCAGCCTCCATCATAACTTTTCACAGATTACGTTAAAACCTTGACGCTGTGTAAAGGGGGGTGGGGGGGGGAGACGGGATTGCCTTCTCTGAATTTCACCCTCGTGCTGATCTCATTTGCCTGCGTCCACTTTGTTGTGGGACTATCATGGTGGAAGCAAAGTAATCTGCCAGTGTGTGTGTGTGTGTGTGTGTGTGTGCGTGCGTGCGAGCGAGAGAGCGTGTTTCCGATCCGTGCAGATGTTTAGTAATCCTCGTGCGTTGACCCTCCCATAAATAATCCCTGCGGATTTTGGTTGATTACGCCGCTGCTGCTGCTGTCCACCTAGATTGTGTGTGTGTGTGTGTGTGTGTGTGTGTGTGTGTGTGTGTGTGTGTGTGTGTGTGTGTGCGCGCGCGCGCGTGCGTGTGGCCGTCTAGTCCTGGAGAAACCCAGGAGCGCCAACACACACAACCCGTATCTATCCCTCAGTGTTCCAGCCCCGTTGGCCCACCTTGATTCAGGCACTTCGAGGATTAACCGAACTGGGTTGGAATAAGTTTGTGTTTGTGTTGGCAGTTTGATGAATCCGCCTTCACATCACTGCTCTCATGGTGGTGTTTATTTTTTTTGTTGGTCAGCGCAGCTGTCAAGTCACTCAACTACCCAATGGGTAAGAGCCTACAGTGTTTGGGGGGGCCCCCGGGGGCCTGATGGCCATGTAAGCCGCCACATAAGCCTGCTTCTAATATGTTTAATAGCTACGAGCATCTGTGCAGCTTCAGCGCATCCGACGCGCCAACTTCTGCCAATATAACAGCTCTATTTATTTGATTATTTATTCATAATTTCTCCTCCAGAAACATGAAATAACAAGCCGGGAGGGGGGGAGCAGTCAGGTAAAGACACCAGCGCGATGGTAACACCTGTCAGAGCGTTGCCACGGTGCTGTGAACCAACACCCATCTGACGGCGGAAGAAAACGACGCGCATCGCCGTGAAGTCTGCGGCCGACTGGGGGGGTGTGCACACGATACGTGTGGGTGTTGGGTTCTTGACAAGGGATGGATTGAAGGTTGGCGGAGGGAAACGAGAGGGGGAAAAAACCCTCATCTTAAGAAAAAACCCTCATCTTAAGAAGTCTTGGTTTTAAGAAACATGAGAGCCGATAGTCCCACCAGCCGCACCCCTCCCTCCCTTCAAAAAAAGCCCGAGACATGAGAGTGCAGACTCTCTTGAGATCTAAACATACATATTTCAGATTAAAAAAAGAATATGGAGTAGGTAAAGACTTATAGTCCAGGTACGACAGACTCGAGTAACCTCGTGAGCGTGTTGAGGGCCCGTAATGGCCACGTCTCGCAGGAGCTGGGGACGTCCTGGAGGCCCAACACGCGAAACGGCACAAGCGACACTTCAAAAATATCCCACGGTATAAGCTGCTTTTAGAGGAGGCGCGGCATGAAAATTTGATTGCGCGTTTTTCTGCTTTTTTTTTCGGCTGGAGGCACTCCGAGAAATGTGTCGCCGTCAAGGTCATTTTTATTTCATGTCTCTCCAGGAAAGCTGTAGCTCAAGGAACAGAGGAGCGGGAGGACGTCTGTGTGGTTGTTTACCTTGTTTTCTAACAAACAAAGTTACAGACTTGTTCAGTCAGATGATGTCTTTGCAGCCACATGGATTGCTTCAAGGTAATCACGATAGTTGTTGGGAGGGGGCAACATGCTACTTGTTGCTTCTTCTCCCTGCTGTGTTCCATCTCTCTGGGCTGTGTAACTGCTGTCGGAGCAAAATATGACTCCAGCTCTGTGGAGCAATAGTTCCCAAGCTCTTGTTTTTATTCCTCTCAAGCTAACGTAGAATCATTTGAGAAGCCCCATCTCCTTAAGAATTACATTCGCACACAACAAAACTGCTTCATGAATTACGTTCACGAATGCGTTTCTAATGACAGTCTGAGGACGTTTGGGTCGGACAAACACGGGACTTTCACCCAGGGGACAGCTGTTTGTGTCCCGTGTTCAACCAAAAGTCAACGTTCCCCTATTTGCATCTGTGTCCGTAGCTTAAATGACGTGAGAAGCATTTCAAGCCAAACCGTACTCGATGACGAAACCTAACCAAGTAGTTTTGTCGCCTAAACATAAAATAAATGCAACTAAACTACTTGGTTGACATTAACCGCGTGTTTCAAACTATTTGAAACTGTAACCGTAATCCGAGAGAACGTTGTCGGAGAACGGGTTGCATTTTAGAGGCACGAAGACTTAAACAATATACAGATGACCTGAAACTGTTGGTTTCAGGATACAATAAATTGACGAGTCAGTCATCAGTAACTCAATAGGCAGCTATTTGTATGAATGAGTCAATTTTCAAGCAACTTTAATGTGAAGATTTGCACTTTTATTTTTTCTTGCTGGTCAACTCATTTAAACTACTCATTCATTAAATTGTTTTAATTTTTTTATCCTTGGGAAACTATGGGCATTTTTCACTATGTATTTACGACATTTTATAAACAAATTGACTAATCAGTTCCCAGAGAAAATAATGGGCAGATTTATCTCACAGGTATGACCGCTTGTTGCAAACCCTAATTTACCATTTTACCAAAGCAAAAAGATGCGAATTAAGCGTCATTTTATGTTGCTGATATCTTTCCTCTTCCTTCCCCTGCTGTCGAAGATCCATCCTCCTTGCGTCTACTCTAATACAGAGACAGCTGAAGTGTGTGAATTAATCCGACCACCCTGCTGATCTGGTTAGAAATCACTTTCGGGGGAGAAACACTGCGACGAGCAGCAAACACAAAAACAAATGCCTGGTGTCAATTGTTTAGCACGGCTGCTTTATTATAATTTTTTTTGCTTCACTCTGCTGGATTTTCAAAGTAAACAGCGCTGTGAGATTTTCCGCGACGCCATAATGGACGAGGAAGCTGCAGACCCCAGATACCACTTTACGGGAGTGCAGTGCGGTTTTATGTGTGCCATGCATTACTTGCTTGAATCTGGCGTAGTGGAGTTGTTTGACAAGCTTGAGCTGCGAGCGGCGGGAAAAAAAGTGCACGTTTTATTCATTCGCCAAAACTCTTAAAAAGACACGATGGTTATAATGAGGCAGCATTACAGGAGCAGATACAGGTAAGATGGATTCTGTGTCGTGTGTGTATAGAGTCGGCATTCAAGGAAAGTAAAAAAATAAAAATAAAAATGTAGAGGAACCGAATATGCAAAAAAATTGCGAAGAATTACAAAAACAAAACTCTCCAAAAGGCTGTTTTTCTATATTTCTCCTGTCCAGAACAGACTGGATTTAAATGAGACAAATCTTTTATCTGCACGCACAATCTTCCACTGGCTTTCCTCCTTCTGAGAGGATGCAGGATAATTCAGTTAAAAAGTAAGGCCCGCGAATAAGTGTGATTCACACCCACACAAAAAATAAATAAAACACACGTCCCATCTTAGCCATCAAAAGCGCTCGTGAGCACGCTGCTGTGCATTGGGAGGCCTGACACCAACTTGTCAGGAATAAGCACACTTGACTAAAATACAGCGGGGCTCCTCGGCGCTGTTTACCCGAGTCCCATCTCTCTGTTCATTTTTAATATTTAGATTGAAGGAGGAAAAGAGCCGAGACGGATCATGGAGACAGCTCCCGTTTCCTGCTCCATTTATCCAGTCTCATTGGTTCTGTAAATGCCCCATTTGTAATCCAATCACATTTGAAATAATTCCTCTGCTCTTTTTTTTTTCCTTTTTTTTTTCGCAACGCTCCGGCACTTCCGCGCCTTTGGTTCCAAGGCGCCGCGGCCCTTTGGGGGTGAGTCTTCAGCAGACTGTCTGAGCCGGGGCCGACGATTCCTAATTCAAACATTGTTGCGCGTTGCCTCTCTTTGGGATCGGCTTTTAATTGAGTGCTTAATAAGAGCAACGCCACACACAGCAGCGACCAACTTCAGTGGTGGGTGGGGGGAGAATGGGAGTGGGGTGGATCTGAGTGCCGGGGGTGTTGCATTATTTAATGCGCTTACATAAGGCCGGCAAACATCTTCTTTCCAAGCATTCTCAGGATGAGAGCGGGTCCGGGGCTCCTCTTGACGATACACCTGTCTCGGAGCGGGATCCGTCGTCGCTGGAGATGCACAAAGACATAGCACACACTCGGGGGCGTATTGTGCTCCGCTGGGGTGTGGCTTCTGTGCGAGAGCCATCTTTCCTCCCTGTTTAGTGCTATGTAAGCAGCCGATCAAACTGCATCCCCCCCTCCCCCTCCCCACCACAGGGCATTGTTCATTTCTCCGTCTGAATCGAGATCAAAGGACTCAAAAGAATGTTACAAATAGATCCCCAACACCATGTTGCTTTCTGTTGTCATCCGTCGATTAAATACACGCGGCCTTTACAAAAGACAAGATTGTTTTGGGGTTGGATCTTTTTTGGTCTTCCCATGCTTTCAAAGACTGAATTAATTCTTACATAAAAAAATAAAATGAAAATGAATTAAACAATGTCAAGTCAAATCAGTCTAATTATACAGCTCATTTAAAAACATCAGGAGTTGACCAAAAGTGCTAGGCAGATGTGTTAGGATCTATATCAATGCAGATATACTTAAAGAAATGAAAGGTAATGCTACATCATTTCATCAAATAAAACCATACATAATGCCATATCGACATAGAGCATTGTATAATGCTAAAATGCCTAGAGTTGCATGACAAAATAACACTTTATTACACGCCAAAAACGCAAAAGTTTTCTTTGTATTTCTTCTAAAACTACAGAATATCTGTTCATCTACCTTTTCAGGAGCTTGTGTAGCTTACAAAGGGTGGAGGAACTCAAAACTGGAGCATCAGACGAAACAGTGTTTGTTGATTATGTTAAAAGAAGAAGAAGAGGGTTATTTAAAGTGAAAGGGGGAAATTAGGACAAGAAATGGAAATGAAGGCAGTAGCGAGGTCATATTATCCACAGTGGTATTTATATGTATATACAAGTTTTCCCAAGTTATTTCTGTCAAGGAATTTTTCTTTCAAATCACAAAGTAATTTTTTTTAATTTATTTTTCTTTTGACAAAAAACGTAGCACTAGTGACAGTCACATTATGAAATTCAACACTCCATGTTTCAAATGGCATTTTGATTAGCCAGTATATTGAAGTAGCATTCTGTACTGACAGCAGAGGTGGAATTAGCCATCTATTGTATTTAAGAAATTCATGCAGTCCAGAAAATTTAAGGCGTCCACCTCCCTGATGATGTCATCATCATCATGATTTTGGGTGCAAAAGAATTGTAAATTTTTGGGGTGGGGTGGGTGATCGTCTATGCTATTGAGTTGCATCATGGGAAAAGTAGGATCCAGAGATTTTAGAGCTTGACCAGGCAGCAACCTCTGGGTCTGAAAAGTGAAGCCAATGAGGAATTGCCTTAAACTCCTCTGGTTGCAAAAGTTAGATTGTATGGAAGTCTATGAGAAAATGACTCTACTTCTCACTTGATTTATTCCCTCAGTAAACATTGTAAACATGAGTTTATGGTCTCAATCTCTAGTTTCAAGTCTTCTTCAATACAGCATGATGTTCATTTAGTAAATTATGGTCCATTTAGATTCAAATAGACCATAAAGCAGGGTATGCTTTAGGGCGGAGCTACCTTGTGATTTACAGATAGTTACCGCTACCAGAGACATACATGGCGTCTCTACGTCACACCTCCACTTCAAATGTGGTCACTTCCTTTCACTGGTTGCAAAAAGCCAAGATGGCGACGGCCAAAATTATGGTCCATTTAGAGTCAAATAGATGACAGGTCGCTAACACGATGGGTGACGTCCACTTCCTACGTACAGTCATGACCTTTACTACGGACTAAAAGTCAGATTGGAGGACCCCTTAATGAAACCACCTTCATTACACAGCAGAGGTGTGGTACATGTTCATATATGAAATGATGAATTACTACTGATGCTAATTTTCACAACAGAGTAAAGATAGTCCTGACACAGGTCGGCTTATTAGCTTTTCCTTTAATACTTATCTCACGGTCTTCATCAGAAGGTGGAGTGTGCTCAGTTTTCATCACATCCGTGGGACAAAGACACAAGAGGCAATACGAATCACAAATAAATCTTCTGAAGATGTAATATTGTTGTTTGAAATGACATAAAAGCAAGTGAATTATATATATATGAACTTACTGGAAAGTCATTAAACCATACAGGGATATGTAAAAAAATTGGGATATATAGATATTTCATCAGGCTGGAAATGATTAGTTAGGTGATTTTGTTATTTGTTTCAGTACATGCTGATAGCTTTTGTTACATTCCCGTACGTGCCAGTGTTCCACATACAGCCACACCACACCGCTGTGAGAATAGAGGCCGACATAAAGTAAATGATTTTATCATCCCAAGTGTATCTTGATAAAACATACAATATTTTTACCTTTTTTATAAAGTCACATTCCTGAGTTCTATTGTGTTTCACTCACACAGACGTGTGAGCTGCTGAGTGCCACTCGTCTGAAGTGTTTCGCTCAAGGGCATCTTAATACCAAATGTATCTGAATGTCAGAATGCTTAAAGACAACGAGAAGGACACATTTATGGATGTTTTTATGGATGTTTTGTGGGGTTCTATTTCCATGGTCAAATCTGAATGGTCAGGTCTTTCCTCTGATCAGCAAATCTTTTTTTTTATTTGTGTGTGTGTGTGTGTGTGTGTGTGTGTGTTTTTCTCTCGGCCCACGGTACTGAAACATATTGGAGAAGATTGATAGACGGACATAATGACAGACCAGTTTCAGCCTGCTTGTTTTTTGTGGTTTTAAATAGAACTGTTGGTCCTCATACCAATGCACCCACCCCCATTGCAGCAATCCACAGACAGACGGGAGGCGACAGGGAAGCAAAGGGACAGTCAACGGGAGAGAGACAGTGAGAGAGAGGCCGCAAACGCCTGTTACAGCGCCACAAACCGCCTCCCCCAACTAATTTTAGAGAATTAGCCATGAATTACATTTTATTTTGTGCTCTGTTACTGCTACTTTCTTATGCGAGTGCTCTGATTGATAAATGTTTTACTTTGATTTTAAAAAACAGTCTTCTAATGTTGCTGTTATTTAGCGTTCAGAGGCTATCGCTGAGATGATGCTCCGATGGGTCCACAAGTTTGGATCGTGCAACTTAGTCTACATGGTGACTAAGGGGATCGATTGAAAGCACGTTACTTTTCCAATTTCTGTCAACAGTTTTATTACCAGGCTGATATTTATCAAATGGTCTGTATATCTTAATTTATCGGGAGAAACCACGCAATTGACCCTCCGCTAAGCCCGCCCCCTGCTGCTACTCGCTGCTTGAGTCAATGAAACACAGAGAGTTGACAAACCCTGGTCGAAGCGGGCTGATGCTACCCTATAATTGGTCAGTCTGCATTTGATGGGCGGGACTTGGCGTAAGGTCAAAATCAGACATTCAGCAACATATATATCTATATATATATACATATATATCTATATATATATGTATATATGTATAGCGAGAATGGAATTATCCTTTGATTTATAACCACATCTTTCCGCCACTGCGATGGCGCCTGAGATCGAACAGTTGACTATTAGGGGTGACCCGTAATATTTGGACATTTACGAAATGGCTTTGGAAAATTGACTAATCAGTCAGTGTTAAATGATGAGGCTATTTCTGCCACATTTACAAACAATATGGTATATCAGATGAATTTCTTGCTGCAACACAGATTCTGAATACAAATTTGGTAATATGCCAATTAGTAGACACATGTTGCTGATGCTGCTCAGTCGAGGTTTTTCTAATTGTTAGAATGCAAGTCATGATCACAGATGCCACATCACTTCTTCTTCTGTCGCTGATTGAAGTCCCCTTTTAAAGACTTGTTTTGTTCAGTCTCTAATGAGCATTCTTACATCGAGGAAGACAACCTGCTCATGTGAAGTTAAGTTTGGACAACATGCAGGTATTCAAAATCGCATCTCATCTGTTTCTCAGACAAAATAATTAGGCATTCCAGAGAGGCCCTGTTTGTTTAGCAGACCGTTTCAGATGAATGTGATACTGTAGTCATTATATCAATGTTCTATTATTTGGTGCATCCATTTAAACCAAGGACAATGAGAAGAAAGAACAAGACAATGCATTTTTGACTAGGCTGTAGAGTAGACCACAATTCATTTTTAATAAGATAAGAAATGCAGATCCATTTATCCACAACAACGGTGTTACTTTGTGCCAAACAATCATATGTCCATATATTTAGAAGGCCAAGAAAGCCGACTCTCGTTAGCCTTGACGTGGTCATTATGTCTTCTGCTGGAAACATCGTATATCATTACAGAGATGATCAGTATACCTGTACTAGCATGTGTAATGATTGGTATGTACCTTTCAGTCAGCACACTGTGTTTGTATCTTCTTTTTTTTTCATTGTTAGTTTTGAAATGTTTGACACATTTTCAGTGACATTCGTTGGTGAGTGACTCTAAAAAAATAAAAAAGTGAAAAGAAAAATGATGACCTATATTTTGACCTGGAATAAGAAAAACTTCCACAAAATCTCCAAAAAGCTGCACATTAGTGGTCAAGACTTCTGTACTGGAAACATAAAGTTTCCCCCTTCAAATAAGTCCCTTAGCTCAAGCTAATTTTCATTTTTTTCTTGAGATGAGTTCTCAACATTGGACTGGCGCTGGAGATGTGGCAGGATGATACACTCACTCTCCAATTCTGAGCTGTCTGGCTGTGCCACCCACATCGGCAGTGAAGTGGGTACACAGCAGAGAGCTGTTTCGTGGGGATGTCGCAGTACTCTGGCCCGGCTTGGTCAGGGACCTTGGGTGTTTTTCACTGACTAAGTCTTTGATTTAAATGGTTTTTAATTGATGAAGTCAACCTGACACGCCGTGAATGATCAGCACCACATGAAGAGCATCTCTAAAAACAGTACATTGATAAAAGAAACATTCTGGATACCAGCTTTAAAACCTTCTAATAAGAATTAATGCATTAATTATGAATACATTTTAATTACAACACAGAAACTGGCTGGAATAGTTCTATCCTCGTGAGTGTAGATGTACAAGCATCAACTAGAAAATAACCTCCCCTACTGGTGGCAGGAGATTAACAGTCCCAGTTTTAAACATGTGTTTAACGTTGTGACAAGGTTGCAATTTGGTTACGTTTATGCAACAAAACTACCTGGTTAGGTTGAGGAAAATATCAGGTTAGGGTTAAAATAAGTATGCCTACTTTGACTTTTGGTTTCACACGGGACACAAAAGCAGTCTCCTAGCTCAAAGTCCTGAGTTTGTCCATGCTACGTTACCCGACTTGCTCTTTTGATCCTCTCATAAATACTACGCCGCCTAACAATAAAAGTAAATAAGGCTCGTAATAGGCTGCTTGTACAAACAACCTATCAAGCTCGTTTTTTGGGGAGGACAGTCTCTTTAGCATTGAAGAAATTACTGCCACTGCTTTTACTCTTTGGGCACTAAAATGCTAAAACACAAATATAATGAGCCTTTCTTACCTGGACTATCTTATTTCAATCACGTAATTTGCCGAATGTGATGATTGCCACGGAGAACAGCGGCGTGTTGCTAACGTTGTTAACTACCGGGTTTGGTTTTATTTAATTGTGTCATTTGTAAAATGCAACTTTCTGAGCTTCAGTGACTTGGTGAAATAAGTGTTGAGGAAGAAGGAAAAGCTGAAATGCTAGAAAGCGGCTAACGTCAAGGCTGTAAACGTGGTCCTGAACGTAAACCACTCCTTCAGATGGAGATCATAGAGGACAACGCTGAGCTTCGACCTTGTGCTTTCGTTAGAGATTTCTCTTTTGAGACTAAATGCACACAAGTCCTTGTACAACTTTTCTAATGTTATGTTTCCCATAGAGACGCTGTAATCTCTACCAACAGGGCTTTAGTATCTCAGCCCTCGGTGGATGTAGTTCAGCTTCTGCAAAAGATCTGAGCTACAACAACTACAGCATTTGTAATTAAATGTGCTCAGGTTTGATGATCGCAGCGGAGATAGGAGCTACTGACTTACTCTTTGTAAAGGGAAAGATATGTGGTGCTGAAATTAATAATAGGTTAGTTGATTAAAAAGAAAATAATGATAACTGATCAATTTCTTTTGTTAATATATGAAAAAAAAATATAGTTACAATTGACAGTCACAGCCTCTCAGAGTATTTGCTGGGTTTCATTTACTTTGCACAGAAGCTGGATTCTCACGATGTCACCAGGTAGTCGCGCGAGAACCGCTGGATCACCTTTCATGCGGAAATCCATCTCGTCAGGCTTTGTGTCCGAAAAAGCCAGCGCACAGACCAATCAGCATCCTGTGGGGAGCTATTGGCAGCTAGGGTGTGTGCGAGACAACGTGGAGAGACGACTGTTCTCAACGATAATGGCGGCTCCTGAAGATGTTAGCGTAGATGCTGCAATAGCATCAGTCCTATCAGAAGTCGGGAGCATTTCTTCTTCTGGCCTCAGCAAGAGTTTGATTGACAGATGGTTAAGTCAATCACCTACCAAGTATTTGTCTTTTTTTTTTAAGTGCCTGCTTGCTCCCAAACTGTTTCCAATGACGGCTTCTCAGATGGTTCTGTGTACCAAGTTTCATACCAGTGTAAAATTAATACCTTTACTGACTAGATAAGTGTTTGTTCAAATAGTAGGTCCAAAAGATTTTAGAGATCTCTCTGAGTCACATCTCCATGGTCATCTCAAATACAGAAACCTTTGTATGTAGAAAAATGCTCAATTTAAATTCCATTCTTCTGATAATATTTGGTGCGGAATTGCTGTCGGCATTTGTGCCTTCAGAACAGGTCCAAATAACACTTTTGTGCTTCTTGCACAGCGTGTGAGCATGTATCGCATTTCATTCAAAAGCTTTTAAAAGCAAAAAAGTTTGTGAATGTGAGCCAATTTGACTTGAAATAACTTCCCAACTATGGGGCTGCTGCTGCCTCCTCCACAGATGTTAGAAAACCACGCTGGCAGATAGGCCTCCATTAAAGCCCAACTGTCCCTTCGATCACCGCTGGTTCTGCTTGGCTCTCCGCCCTGATATCATTGAACACTGGACGATGGATCTCGTTGGACCGGTGCAGTACATTAACCAAACGTGTTATCTCCTCCCGGGCTAATTTAATTCAAGTCGCGATTCTGCACCTCCTGCACAGAGGCATCAGTTTCCTCTCGGAGCGAGCGTTTGCAATGGATTGATTCTGGACCGTTCTCTGCATTGCCAAATATTTTTGCAGCAAACATGGTGCATAGTTCTCGAGGGGAACAAAGCAGGGGATTTCTATCTATGATAACAGGTATGAAAGGAGGGATTTAAAAAAAAATATGATTAATTGCTTTGCTCAAAAACTTAATAGCAGCTAGTTTCTAATGTTGTGAATACTTTGTCCTATTCAGCGTCACAGTAGCTTTTCTCAGGATAACCTTGTGACTACTGTGTCAGTACAAAAATGATCCTGTGTTTACATTTGGTGGTTATTGTCCTCGATTTGCACATGAAACATTCAATTAAGCTGTTGGCTGTATGGGCAAAAGTCTATCTATCTTTCAATGTTCTGGTAATTTGTTACTGACTGAATACATTGATTACCTCCCCGCCCCCACCCCTTATACCCTGAAGCATCATCAATCATTTCCCCTTTGACAAATTTTAGTACTACAGTGGCAGTGAGAAGGAATCCATTCGTCCTTTTATGCAATTTTTTAATCGTTGTACTCTGTCGGAATACTCTGACCCACAAGTAGTTTATACCCAATTTCCGAGCGGCAACCTTCTTTTAATTGTCCTTTTGTCATCTTCTGCTTTTGCTTGTAAAGCGCCTCCAAATGTGGTCCTTGTAAGTGAGTACACGAGAGGAATGTGTCACAATGTGTGTCGCACTCGCACCATCACAAGCCCGAGTAAGCCCTGTGAACCTCGCCAGGGCCTTCGTTAACAAGGCACAGCTGGATATGCTCTGTTTTATCCAGAACATAGATCAACTTCCATTTTTCCCCGGCATCAAGCAGCTAAATAGATTACAGCGGCAATAGGCAAGAGCGAGTTTGTGAGGCAGTGTGTTATCTTTAGCTGCTCTGGTGCTTTATCAGGTCGAGTTGGAAAAGGGGTGGAAGGAGCCGAGGCAAGACTCCGATACCGTAGAAACAGACTTTAACAAAAGCAGCAGTAGCAGAGAAGTAACAGTAACTCCAGTTCTATGAGTGCGTGCTGTGCCCTCTAACGAGACTCACCACCCTGACGAGGCTCCAACATGCCACACGGTTACAGCTCAATGCATTAACTACATTAAATATAGGGCAGGTGATGGGTTTTAGAAACCTTTTTTCGTTATATTTGCTACCAGATTGCTAGTTTGTAGTATATCATCTTAAATCGTAAGATCTAGAACTCTGTTGTTATAGTTTGTAGGGTCTCACCTGCAATTGTAAGATCTAGAACTATGTTGCCATAGTTTGTAGGGTCTCACCTGCAATTGTAAGATCTAGAACTCTGTTGTCATAGTTTGTAGGTCTCATCTGCAATTGTAAGATCTAGAACTCTGTTGTCAAGTTTGTAGGGTCTCACCTGCAATTGTAAGATCTAGAACTCTGTTGTCATAGTTTGTAGGGTCTCACCGTAAGATCTAGAACTCTGTTGTTATAGTTTGTAGGGTCTCACCTGCAATTGTAAGATCTAGAACTATGTTGCCATAGTTTGTAGGGTCTCACCTGCAATTGTAAGATCTAGAACTCTGTTGTCATAGTTTGTAGGGTCTCATCTGCAATTGTAAGATCTAGAACTCTGTTGTCATAGTTTGTAGGGTCTCACCTGCAATTGTAAGATCTAGAACTCTGTTGTCATAGTTTGTAGGGTCTCACCTGCAATTGTAAGATCTAGAACTCTGTTGTCATAGTTTGTAGGGTCTCATATGCAATTGTAAGATCTAGAACTCTGTTGTCATAGTTTGTAGGGTCTCACCTGCAATTGTAAGATCTAGAACTCTGTTGTCATAGTTTGTAGGGTCTCACCTGCAATTGTAAGATCTAGAACTCTGTTGTTGAAGATTGCTAGTCTGTAGTGTCTTTTTAATCCCTGAATTATATGATCTAGAATTCTGTTTCACTCAAAGTGACAGTGCCAAAAAGAACCAACTAGGGTAAAAAGTGCTTGACTCTGATTCCTATTCTACTAGGGACTAAATTCTGTTCACTCTGTATCTTTTGAGTAAAATAGACTTTGTCCATAATCAGTTTTGGTAACTTTCAGAGATTCTGTGACTCACAGTTTTGGTGACTCACAAGTAATTACTGCAGTAGTTTCGATTGTCGGCCATTTCCTCCTGGTGCCTGAAGACACTAACAAGGTGGGAGTGGTCAAAACAGCTGTAGCCAACCATCATCAACTGTGGTGTAAAACTAGGAAATGTTTTGAAGCGTCAGCAAAGACTCGTTGTACGAAGACTCGGAGGATAAAGACAAATTAGTCTTTCGTTGGAGTCAAGACTCGGAGGATAAAGACAAAGGAGTCTTTCGTTGGAGTCTTCGGGGGGTGGCTGAGTATATCACTGCTCAGCGAATATGTGCTTATTTTCCATACCCGTGCATATATCTACTCGTAGATACTATAGGCCCCACCCTCGTTCTCACCTCTACCGCAATCTCTCCTCTGTGATCCATCCCACCCAGTCCACACATACCCAACACCTTGTTAAAGGGGGCCTCTGGAACTGCCAGTCAGCTACCCGCAAGACAGATTTCATTTCTGGTTTTGCTATCCAGCAATCGCTTGACTTCCTTGCTCTCACCGAGACCTGGATCACACTGGACAACACATCTACTCCTGCTGCTCTCTCCTCTGTCTTCTCATTCAGCCACACACCCAGACCCACTGGTAGGGGTGGTGGTACAGGTTTACTCATCTCCCCCAAATGGAGTTTTTCTCTCTACCCGCTTCCACTTTTTACCCCACTGTCTTTTGAATTTCATGCTGTGACAGTCACTCATCTGGTACAATTGAACATTGTCGTTCTCTACCGTCCACCAGGCCCTCTGAGAGATTTCTTGGAAGAGCTAGACGTCCTACTATCAAACTTCTCAGAAAATGGCCCTCCGCTTATCCTTCTGGGTGACTTTAACATCCAGACAGAGAAGTCATCTGACCTATTATTTTTACTATCTTCCTTTGCTCTCTCACTCAGTCCTTCCCCTCCGACTCACAAAGCAGGCAACCACCATGACTATATCTTCACCAGAAACTGCTCTACAGCCAACCTTTCTGTAACTCCACTTCATGTCTCTGACCACTTCTTTATCTCTTACTCTCTCCCCGCTCTGTGGAACTGACAACTCTACCACACCAACAGACTCTGTACCTGTCCGTCGCAACATTCGCTTTCTCTCTCCCTCCTCTCTGGCCTCCTCTGTTTTATCAGTCCTCCCTTCTACTGACTCCTTCTCACTCTTGCATCCTAACTCTGCCACAGACACTCTGCTTTCTACTCTGTCTTCCTCGCTTGACTCTCTTTGTCCTCTTACAACAAGACCAGCACGCAAGTCCCCACCGGCTCCGTGGTTGTCGGACTCGGTGCGTGCCGAGAGAGCCACTATGCGAGTGTCGGAAAGGAAATGGCAAAAATCCAAATGCCCTGAGGACCTGCTCTCTTATCAATCTCTTCTTTCTCTGCCTCTATTTCTGCTGCCAAACGAGCTTTCTACCAAACCAGAATTGAATCCTCATTTTCTAACCCCAAAAACTCTTCTCTATCTTCTCCAACCTCCTTAACCCCCCCAGTCCCCCTCCTCCTTCCAACCTTCTACCAAGCCACTTCAACTACTTTACAAAAAAGATAGATGACATATGCTCCTCGTTTACTAATCCATCCTCTATAACTAATTTGCCATCAACTTCATCTTCTGCCCCTTCCCTTTCCTCTTTCACCCCCGTCTCCCAATCAAGTTCTAACCTTGGTTACCTCATCCCACCCAACCACCTGCCCCCTTGACCCTATCCCATCTCATATTCTCCAGGCCATTGCTCCTGACCTTCTCCCCATTCTCACCCATTTTATTAACACCTCCCCCTCCGCTGGCTTTTTCCCCAACTCTCTGAAGGAGGCAAGAGTTAACCCTCTCCTGAAGAAACCCACCCTCGACCCGTCTGAAGTAAACAACTACAGACCTGTCTCTCTTCTTCCCTTTCTCTCCAAAACTCTCGAGCGAGCCATCTTTAACCAGCTCTCCTCCTACCTCCACCATAACAACCTTTTTGACCCCCACCAGTCTGGTTTCAAGGCAGGCCACTCTACAGAGACTGCCCTCCTTGCTGTCTCTGAGCAACTTCACACTGCCAGAGCAGCCTCTCTCTCTCCTCTGTCCTTATCCTTCTAGACCTTTCTGATGCATTCGACACAGTGAACCACCAGATCCTTATTTCCACCCTACAGGACCTGGGTGTCTCAGGCACTGCTCTCTCCCTTTTCTCATCCTACCTCAACGACCGCACTTACCGGGTAACCTGGAGAGGGTCTGTGTCTGAACCTTGTCCCCTCACTACTGGGGTCCCCCAGGGTTCCGTCCTGGGTCCCCTCCTCTTCTCTCCGTACACCAACTCTCTCGGCTCTGTCATTCGCTCACATGGCTTTTCCTACCACTGCTATGCTGATGACACCCAATTAATCCTCTCGTTTCCCCAATCTGACACTCAGGTAGCAGCACGTATCTCTGCCTGTCTGACCGACATATCTTAGTGGATGTCCGCACACCACCTGAAGATTAATCCTGACAAGACTGAACTACTTTTCCTTCCAGGGAAAGGCTCTCCCACCCACGACCTGACTATCACCTTCAACAACTCCGTGTTAGCCCCGACCCTGACTGCTAGGAACCTCGGTGTGACACACGACAGTCAACTCTCCCTCACTGCCAACATCGCTGCAACAACTCGGTCCTGTCGGTACATGCTGCACAACATCAGGAGAATCCGTCCTCTTCTCACCCAGAAGGCGGCGCAGGTTCTGGTACAGGCTCTGGTTATCTCCCGCCTAGACTACTGTAACTCCCTCCTGGCTGGTCTACCTGCTAGTGCCATCAGACCTCTGCAGCTCATCCAGAATGCGGCAGCTCGACTAGTTTTCAACCTGCCTAAATTCACCCACACTACTCCGCTCCTCTGCTCTCTTCACTGGTTACCGGTGGCTGCTCGCATCCATTTCAAAACATTGGTACTTGCGTACCATGCTGCGAACAGATCTGGTCCAGTCTACATCCAGGACATGGTCAAACCTTACACCCCACCTCGCTCACTCCGCTCTGCATCGGCCAATCGCCTCGTAGCTCCGTCACTGCGAGCTAACCGCTCAACAAAATCGCGATTGTTCGCTGTCCTGGCTCCCAATTGGTGGAATGAGCTCCCCAATGACATCAGGACAGCAGAAAGTCTCTACATCTTCCGCCACAAACTAAAAACGCATCTCTTCCAACTATACCTGGAATAAAAAATAAATAAATAATAATAAAAAAAAAATGTATGTATCTCTCTTAGTACTCTAGTAGCACTTAAATGGCACGTATTCATAGCACTTGGTAGTTTGGCTTTCTTGAGGAATTGTACTTTCTTGATTTTTGTTGTTCTGGGATTTGAACTCCCTTGGTTGAATGCACTTATTGTAAGTCGCTTTGGATAAAAGCGTCTGCTAAATGGAATGTAATGTAAAAGGGGTGGAAGGAGCCGAGGCAAGACTCTGATACCGCAGAAACAGACTTTAACAAAAGCAGCAGTAGCAGAGAAGTAACAGTAACTCCAGTTCTATGAGTGCATGCTGTGCCCTCTAATGAGACTCACCACCCTGACGAGGCTCCAACATGCCACACGGTTACAGCTCAATGCATTAACTACATTAAATATAGGGCAGGTGATGGGTTTTAGAAACCTTTTTTCGTTATATTTGCTGGAATTCTCTTAACATCTCGACAGCAATTATTAAATAATATGTTCTGACGAAAACCAAACGATGTATCTGTAAATCCTTTCATTCAGCCCAATGAAATGATTGGACGGCCTCTCTACCTACCTACCTGTCTGCCTGCAGGCCCTCCGTCCATGGAGTCATTGCACGTCTTCCACAAGCCGCTAGCTTGATGGCTGCGCACTGTTAGCTGCTAGCCTCTGGCTCAGCGGTCGCCATGTAGAGAGCCGTGTGGAGGCAATAGCTATTCTATACAGAGAACCTTTTAATGTGTCATTAGTTGATTAGGAAACAGGAGGACTCTCGTTGGAGCTGAAGTGATACAATTCCATTTCATTTGCATAGCCTGAATCACAGATTTGCCTCAGAAGGCTATATAATCTATACAGCATACACATTCCTCTGTCCTTGGACCCTTACATCGGATAAAAAAAAAAGTGACTCGCATGTTGTCCTTTTTATCATAGATAAATGTACACATTATTCCCAGTGTATGCATTGCAATGCATTTTACTTTGGGTTTGTGGTGCACTGAGCAATACAGCAGATCATTGAGGGTTTTGTGCTTGGCTGGCAGCAATATTTAATATATTTATTTTTCTGTAAACAGGCCTTTATTGCAGGACATCTTAGCTTTTTCAACTTGTTTAAATTGCAGAGGGTGTACACTTCTCTGGTTGTTCCGTTCTGTTCATATTACCTACCGGCTACACTGTGCTTAGGAGTGTTCCTAAAACAGAGCTCTGCTTTTGTGCCTGTCATGCCCCTGTGCGTCACACTAAATGTTTTCTACTAATTTCATCGATCAAATTAGCGCTGATGTGACATGTTAAAAGGAAACCATCACAGCAGACACAACAGGCATTAGCCTAATAGGCACAGGGCTCGGTGCTTTCATAAGACAGACTTTCATATGCATAAAACCCGCTCTCTATGAGTAAGGCACCATTGATGTACCCAAGACAGACTCTGACAACTCTCTCTATATGATGTGTGGAGATAAAAGGCCTCTTTTCTGTAGGTGGAGACAGGCGACAGAGCTGGGAGGTAGAGCATCTCAGATTAATGAGAATGTGGCCTACTCAAACTGTTTTTAGGTTCCTTTTTGTATGTGTTTTTCAGTGTTTTCTTTACTTTGTGCTGTCTATGCTGAATCACAGCAGGGGTTGGGATAACATTGTTCTTCTGTGCCTCTCCATAACTGCAGAATTACACAAATAGTTGTAATTTTCCGAGAGGTTTGTGTCAAACATGCCTCAACTCTAAATATGTTTCACCCAGGAGACGTCGCATTAAAGCGGCTTGTTTCCTAGTGAAGCTCTGCGAAAGGTAGATTTCTCTTAACTGGTTGCATTGCTTTAATTCTTACATCAGTGCAGCTTTTCCAGAGGCAGACTTTTTTTTTTTTATTCTTCCCTCACTTCTTCCCTGTGCCCTATTTACACCCCACGTCATTCAGCAACCCCGAAATGTTAATATGCACAAGTTAATTTGTGTGCTCATATATCTGTTTCAATAAAGTTTGGGAAAAAAACATTCAATGGTGCATATTTGTCAAAATGTACACCTACCTTTATCCAATCAACATTACATTTTTTTTTTGTCACCCAAAACATAATGAAAAGTGAACGTGTGAATATCAAAACATATTCATCACAAAATGAAATGAGACAAACATTTTGAAAATTCAATGACAATTGAACTATATTACATTACAATTTTTTTCATTTGACATAATCAGTATTGTCTTTTTGACAGTGCAAACTTCAATTTTCATGAAACTAGAACATGTAAAATACCATTCACATGCCTCACACATTCTCAGTCACCTAACGTATCCTCACATTACAATAACTCGTGTAACTCAGCCTGTTTTTATTAGAGCAGACGATGTATTTTATCAAGATAGTGACTGTGTTGTAAACTTCCAGTCATGTATCAGTGAGTAGTCATAACGTTTTCCTTTTTGAATCCTTCATGAGCACTGACAGTCTTTTAACACAAGACATTTTTTTGTTTTATTCACCTCAGCCTCATTCATACCATCAGCTACTTCCCTGTCACTGGGCTTTGTACGGAAGCCCTGAGAGGTAAGTGAGGACAAAATAAAATGTGACCCATTTTCTAAGTCTGACCTGAATAGGTTTCTCTTCTGTGTTTATGACTTAAGAACAGGTGGGGAAAAAGTTTTTTTATTCACTCTTTTTCAATTGCGTTGGGCTCAAGTGTTGGTGGTGCTTGATTGTGCACCTCTGAATTTTTGTAACTTGGCGCACGCAGGGTGCACGATCTCAAATAGTTCACTGATAAAAGCACTATTTACATGTCTAGGGATTATACAAAGGAGGTCAATTTGCTTTTAAATGCTTCAGAAACATGTGGTCTGGAAAATCTTCATTTGAGTATATACTTTGCCAGTCAAATTTACAGGATATTTAGCTTTTGTTTCTTTACAATGTATGTAATACTGGGCTGTTGATTACAATTCCTCCGTGGCATTGTGGAGGTTGGTTTATGACTTTTTGCTGTATAAACCTACAGTCTATGGGAAAATCCATGAGTTACACTCGTTGTCTTTTTGATTCTTCACAGTACTTTTGTTTGTTGTTGTAATACTCATTCCAGCCACCGCAGCCCTAACAATGTTCTAAATGTGATTAAAAACTGAGTTTTAATTTACATAACTTGCACATAATATTGTATATGTACCTTGTTTTAAGAGTGCATTAAGACATTTAAAACTAACTTTTAATCCTATTTAGAACATAAATCCACTCAGAAAGATGACATTGGCTAAACTGTTTTTCACCTGTTCTTAAGCCATAAACACAGGAGAGAATATTGATCAGATTTAGAAAATGGATAACCAGATTTTCTTTTTTATTCCTACTTGACTTTCAGGGCTTCCGTAGGCTTGAGACGCCGCGAGTAACTGTCTTCTTTACACTCAAAAAACCTTTGAGTTTTATTCCTCACCTTGGGGAGATATTGTCTGTGTTGAGGGAAAAAAGCTCACAACTGTTGTGAAATTCCTCTAGATGTTTCGGCGTTTTTTCATCTTTTGGCTTTGCCCTATCATGAGTTTAAAAGCTATAAGGCTTCAAGCATGAACAAGGCTAGGAGAACTTAAAGGAGTGGCTCTGCTTTCATATTGACTTGAAAGTAGCTGTCCCTGGAGTTGCTGGAGATATGAAAATGAATGTATGAGATCTTTTGTGTTAATAATGTGCCCATCATCATCCCAAAACTGAAACCCCTCTCTTTTGTCCTGTGGAGCAACTTTCAGACAAGTGCAAACCGGAGAGAGTTTGTGCTGTGGATTTGATGACGAAGAGGGATTAAAAGACTTTATTGGGAAGATTTTGAATGGTGATTGAGTAAATACGCCATGAAGTCACAGGTTTAAATGTAGTATATGAGCAGCGCTATAAATGCGTTCCATAATTAATACTTTCGCTGCACTCTTTCTACATACCCGCTGTCTTTTCCTGTTTTGTTAAATGTTCATGCTGAGCAGGAAAATACAAAGCTCCTAATGAGAACCTGGCCACCTGATTCATCTCATGTCTTTCTTTTTCTTTTTCTTTTTTCTACAGACTGGGAAACCAGGAAGGTGCAAATCAGATTCCATACATTTGTGATTGGATGTGAGACTACTTTGACCCTACAAAATTGAAGATGATGTTGCTATGGAAACTGCTGGTGCTGCAGTCACTTATGGGGTGCCTTGCAGGTAAAGTATCTTATTAAGAACTTTTGATGCATGCCAAAGCTGCATGTCAGTGAAGTCCTTATTCATATGTATTTGGGGCAAGTGACAGTATGAAAGCCGTAGTTTAGAAAGGAGCAACCTCCAGTAGATTAGCCTTAAGCAGACATATTTTTGCCGCACTGGTGTGAAATAAAAGGTATGTAGCATCCATTCAACAAGGAAGTTTATTTATTTATTTATTTTTAAGTAAGCCATTGTCTGCTAAAGTCTTCCAATCGCAGGCAATATTGCATTTTGGCTTCGCCTTAGTGTTGTATGTGGTACTCAGAAAAGGTCAGCAATATCATTCTGAATGTGAATGAGGAGTTCACCTCATCCCAGTGGGGATGGAAATATTATTTTTCACATAGTTTCATAGATCATGAATAAGGGCATGATTTTATCAGGAGTGGAAACCTACAGTAATGATTTGGAAAACCCCTGCCTGAAACCTAAATAGCAAAGACATTACATAAATCGTTTAAAAAACATCCAATAAGGGATACCAGATGGCAAATGTACTGTTCAAAGTACTGTGCTGTATGAGGTTAGTGTCTTTGAATTGACTTTCAACTTCATGGACATTCTTGACACGTAATCCAATAATAAACAATAACTGAATAAAAATAGACAAATCGACAACTCCCTAAATAATGTTTAATGAATCAATGCATTACTATTTAAGGTTCATAATATGTGCTGATGTTAGCACACAATTTCTGACCACTAGTAGTGCTGTAGTGCAGTGTTTTTGTGAGTGGGTCCTCCAAATGTAAACATAGATTTGTTTCCACAAATCTTCACAGGGAAGCTTTAATGTTGACCTCGGTAAAAAGGAAGTTAGTATTTATTGTCAATGCGTTTTCATTGTTAGTCATGGTAAAACGTGATATTAATATTGTGCAGCACACTTAATCCGAAGACTTCATTGTTCATATTCCACAAGCAACAAAATGTTATTTATTTTTTATTTATGTTTTTTTTTTTAAATATTTTTTTATTAAGTGTAATTAAGATAAAAGTATGTTCCAGAAGGCCCTTTATAAACTAGGTTGAATTCATCTGACTGACCCTAAATAAGGCCTATCCACAATTTTAGTAATAGTTAGTCACCAATCAATCAGCCATTGAACCAATGAATAAACAAAATACATGAAAAATACTGCAAATATTGTAGCCACGGTAATTGTTCTGTGAAAGAACTGCTGTAAAAGAAGATTAAATAGAGGTTAATTTCTCAAATTGATACACAGCACAAAAGAGGCAATGAGTGAACAGGAAAATCGTCAATTTCAAATGTCCATCGTTTATTTCACGTGCAGTTAAGTTGAAAAATAGCTTCATTATACCATGGTGCCCATTTCAGCCAGAGGCTCTCTGGCATTGATCACATTTTGATGGAGGACTTTAATTTGTCTCCTTTACAAATAGGAGGGGTCACCAGAGAGTATCAGTTGAATCACTCAGGCTGTTTAATCAACAGGTATTATACGAGTCAAGATGAATAAAAGGCTCTATCGATGGGGTCGGAGTTCTGGTGAAACCCTCCTTCCTATTGCTCAATACACATTATTGTGTTGTGAACCCTTTGCCCTCTCGTGCACATTCGATTATGAGATTTATTTAAATCGCTACATTGCATTGGCCTTGTGGTTTGGCCTGTGCCCGTCACTGTTCATCTGGCTCTAACAATCCCACAGGATCAGGCCGCAGGCGGCTGGTGATAATTGATCAGCGTGCTTTGGGCGTAGCTCAATCCTCATGGTGTCGACGCCTCGCGGAGGTTATTTCTGTTGTGGAGAAATTCCTCAAGGGTACAAACGTGATCTAACGCAAATCAACAGCCCAGTGATGCAAATGGTTTGTGGGCCTTTTTTTTTATCACATTCCAAGTAAAACAGTGTACTGTGGAAAATCCAAAGTAGCATTGGCATTTGGCAACTCGCTGTTCAGGGAAACAGAGTATAAGGCAAAGATAATGTAATCATATCATTTTTGGGGGTTTTGGCGACAAACGTGAAGGAAATGTTTACACAGCAATATAAAATAGATATAAGAGAGGGATAATAATAATAATAACTTTATTGATACAACACCTTTAAAAACCGAGTTTACAAAGTGCTTTGACAGACAAAGCAGCAAAAGCAAGGCAATAAAACAACAGAAAGTTCAACAGTGAGGCCCAACAAAGCAAGACAAACTAAGTAAAACTTGAAGTCCTGATGAAACAGTACAATAGATGAAACATAAAAACAATTGATACGATAAGAACAAACTAAGAAATAAAATGAATAAAGACACTGATTTTGTAAATAAATAATAATATAAATAATAAAAATAAAGCAGGAGTGGGATAGTAGAAGTGATATCAGAGAGATTACTGATTCTATGAACCTTATCTCCTCAGACAGGCCGTTCCAAAGCAGAGGGCCCCTGATGGCCAAAGCACGGTCACCTTTAGTTTTGGGCCCCGACTTTGGAACAGCCAGAAGGGCCCCACCTGAGGATCTAAGGCTGCTAGCCGGCTCATAAGGTGTCGACATGCCCTCTATATATTTTGGGGCCAGACCCATACATGCTTTAAAAGTGATCAGTAAAATCTTAACGTCAATTCTAAAACGATTACGGAGTAGTCTGTTTGAACCACTGAGAAGCCGAGTGGCTGCGTTTTGAACTAGTTGGAGGCGAGAGAGTGACTTCTGGTGGATGCCAGAGACGAGGGAGTTACAGTAGTCAAGTTTTGAAAAGATAAATGCATGAATTACTTTTTCCAGCTCAGGGTGAGAGAGAATTGGTTTGACACTAGCTCTAAGTGTTAGATTTCTTTTTTTTTTACTGTGGTATAGAATTGGGTATCGAGAATCTGGGTATTGTACTCGTACTGGTATCATGACATCCCTAATCTCACAGTTGTAGCCCCCAAATTGTGTGATATTACAACAACTCAAACTCTATTTTGAGCAGGATTCATAACCAATTTGGGGCCTTTTTTGTAACGCACTCTAAACAAGAAGGTCATATCAGGTAATAGCCTCATATCGTATGCAGATTCCTGCAATTGTCTTAAGATGAATATTTATCTTGTCTTCCATTCAGACAGCTTTGATGTGAGAGCAAGAGCAGGGTGAAAATCGCGGGAAAAGCTGGTTAATAAGGACACAGTTGCTACATCTTTAAACTACAGTGTACAGAACATCCGTTGAACCACAGCCGTGAAAGGGTCGCCCTTAGAATAAAATTGGTTTATCTTCCTTTCAAAATTCACCAGGCATGAACATTTCAGGGATGCATACACTCAGACCTCCATAGCACTAATGTGTTTTCAGCCGAGCTGGAAATGAACATCTTTGAGCATTTTTAGATCTTTAAGCTTGAGAAGAGGATTATTGTACTAACCCTCACACTTATCAGTTTGGAACAAAACTCACTTTACAATGGATGATATGGCCTGGATATGGATTAGAGAGGTGGCGGAAAAATTGACTTCTCTGGAAGCAGGAATGGTGCACAATACGCAGCCTTAAAAAGCTGGGCTTTAATATGCTGCAGAGTGCAAGAATGGATTTGCAAGGAGGGCGAACCTCATATAGGCTCGGGGAAAGGAATCGTACAGATGTTTATTGCAGCTTTAGTTACACTCCTCAGCCTGGGGAGTTATAAGTTGATTTGTTTTTCATGCACAAATGAATAAAAAAGCTTCATAATGACATACGTGCCAGTTGAATCTAAAAATCCAATTACATTTTTGAATTAGTCACCTGCTTGTTCACCAAATGACTGCAACGGTAGAGACCAATGTGAGACAAAGTGATGGAGGGGGCATTGATTCATTTCAACTGACAACTCCAAAAATTAAGTGGCATTCTGGTATTTGTGAACCTTGGAGTTACGCTCATGCGTTTGTCACAATAACTTATTTCACCTCTGTTATAGAGATATAGGAAACATGGACTAGAAAGACACTGATTTTGTGTTCAACTGCTAGTAAACCTTGTGCTTTTTCTACCAAACTACAAAGCAAATGCATATTCCCTTTTCTGCCTCACTTTGCCAGCTGACTTACCAACACGTTCATAAAAACATATATGATGTAGGTTCAGGGGCTGAAAATCACGATACATTTTGTGAGCATGCTAGAGATGTACTAGCAAATAAGAGAAGATGGTTTGTGCCTGCAAGTTTTTTGAAATCCAAAAATAAATAGACAAAGTACTTTGTGCCATTTTCATTCAATACCAGTGATAAGGAGAGATGACTAATTGTTCTACGAACCGATCCAAATACAGATCCCGACCTACCAAGACTACCCAACCCGTTCTCACTCCCAACTCATCAACTTCCAACCCGTTCTTGATTCTCAACTCATCAAATAAGCCTCCTGTTCGACCCTAACCAAGAAAACCTCAAAATGAAGTAAACCTACGTTTTATGTTACGAGCGGAAACTGTGCCTGTTACAAGCTGAAACTGACATGCATACTCTCCCAAAACGGACGCTAGAGAGTTACCTAGAGCGCCGTAGTTTGAAGTGAAGGGCCAGTGCACTATTACACTAGGTGACGTGTTCTTCTCAGTTGTGATGAACATGGGCACTGTAGTTTTTTCTTTCTTTCTCAGAGCTAAGTAAACATAACGGCCTTGCAAGCTTGGCTTTTTGTACTGTAAAAGATAATGAGGAGAGAAGCAGAGAACACACTGGTAGTAAATCACAAACTGCTTTTCACAGCAAGTGGAAATCTAGTGTAAGCTTTATTTCAAAACAGCAGAGCATCCTCCATCCCTGTTTTTGGGTATACACATCTTTTTAATGATTGTAACAGCGAGTAGAGACCTGCCCATCTTTACAGGCCTTAATGTCATTGTTTTCTGTCTCGATCGCCAGGTGATGTTGCGGTTCACTTTTACATTGTGATCTGTTGCTTTAGCTTCAATCTTTATCACTGTTTTCACTGCTGAATCAGTTTGACATCCTGAATAAATCATTCAAACGCTATTGTAGACCCTTCTGATTGGCTCTCTCTTTTTTGTTTTTACAAAAATGAGATAATGTTTATTCAGTGAGTGCAGTTAGTGACAGTGTGGGCTCCATGGAGTAGTGGCAGGGGCTTTGTGAAGGGTTAATTCTGAACCTACTGATAGGTGTATCAGGCCCCTTCTAACCCATATCTACGAGGCTGATAATCGGGTGATACCATTTGAAGGGGGTGTCCAGAGCCAATGGTGTAATAGCTGTATGCATATTGTGGCCTAGCTCGCTCGCCCGAGTGTTAGCATGGCGACCTCCTTGGGCCACATAACCCTGACCTTTTTAAATCATAGTGGTCCCTCAAAACTCTCCTTTCTGATGTTATATTCTATCTTTCTTTAACTGGAGTTGGATACAACAAACTAATATTTGTCTTTGTACATTCTCATATATACAGTATTTTATAGCCGTTTACAGACACCATGATCTTTTATTTACTTGCCACCTTGACCTATTCCACCACACTTCATTGTCCATACCGACTCCGAAGACAGCACTAAGCTCTTATTTTACCATCCTGAACATCTTAGATGTTACCAAAACATATGTTTACATCACATGTTAATCTATTCCCTGCAACATATACATAATAGATTATACATGAATTAACAACACAATCAGAACATATACATTCACACATAGATGCACACTGGCTACACAGTTACAAGCGTTGCACATTTCTCTTTTTGGTGTACCTAGAAATAACATTAATTAGGTTTATGTTTTAAAGACATTTTAAGAATGTGAAATTGATAAAAATCAATCATACAGCAGACAACTCACACACAGTACTTAACAAACGACTAACAAATTGAGCAATTAAACATGTCATATCTGCATTACTAAGTTATAATAAATGTTTGGAAGTGCCAGCCTCTTTAATGTTTCACACGTAAAGATAACTGCCTCCAGCTTACTGCTGATAGGGATAAGTATGCCAATCTCCTACGCTATACATTATTAAATATTTATTAGAATTTTGATGCAGATATTTGAATATTTATTTAAGAGGATCATATAGGGAACCACAGGGAATTGTATTTTTTTTTCTCTCTGAGCTTTATCCACCTGAGGATTGTTTGCTAAGAACACTTATATGATTTATACTCATACTTACAATCTCTGTGTGTGTGTGTGTGTGTGTGTGTGTGTGTGTGTGTGTGTGTGTGCAGATTGAATCAGTTCATAAGCATCTTCCGCTGAAGTAAGAGTATCCGCCGATATACATCTCCCATCTGTGATATTCACAGGCATTGTTTTATGGAGCCCAAGAAGAGTGTTATCGCTGAGGTAACAACTAAATAAACAATAAACAGTATTTTGTGAGTCCAGTCTGCAGAAATAAGAACAAATGTCAGACAAAAACCGAGGATAAGATGAGATAAATAAGAGTTTAGTTTGGAAATTTTACAGCAGCATAGGAAACAGGCCAAAAAAAACAAACAGATAAAGAACAATTGAAATGAAATGAATATAGATGGAATAAAGGAGATGAGAGAAATGACATTGAAAGCTATACAATACATCTAATATCTAAACTACATGTACATAAAAATACTGAAAATGTTTTTATTTTTAGATTATTTATATATATATATATATATATATATATATATATATATATATATACATATATACACATTAAAGGAATATGTCATTCAATGTATGTTCTCTAATGTAGACAAGACTTCATGATCTATATAAGTACTGCAGCATTTATGTACTAACTGCTTGTGTACACAAATAAAAACTTCAACATCCCAAAACAATATCTTTGAAACTCTGATTAATCCATAGAATGTTTTAAACACAGACCTCACAGTGCATAGTGATGTAGATGGATGGATGGATGGATGTATGAATGTATGTATGTATATATGTATGTGTACATACATACATTCATACATCCATATATGTATGAATGTATGTATGTATATATGTATGTGTACATACATACATTCATACATCCATATATGTATGAATGTATGTATGTATATATGTATGTGTACATACATACATTCATACATCCATCCATCCATCCATCCATCTACCTCACTATGCACTGTGAGGTCTGTGTTCATTCAGATATCAAGTAACAAATATTCTGTCATGAGGTTTTTATTTGTGCCACCACAGTGTATGCAAAGTACAACATGAGTCCTGTCGAGCACCATTGAATGACATATTCCTTTAAGGCCTTCCACGGTATCTATTTCCAGCCAAGACCTTCTGACAACACACACAGAGCTCTACTCGTATTGTTCCGCCATAGAAGAGTCACCCTTGCAGTTAAACAGAGCTCCTGCCTTCAACTAACAATGTTTGATCTGCATGTCCATAACCACAGCCTGCCACTGTCTCCGGTGGCCCTAAAAGAGATAACCACCAAACGATTCTGGCCATTAAGAATTATTAATTCAGTTGCCTATTGCAAAACAATCTGCTTAATGGTAAAACAAAAAAGTACATAAGTAAATAAATAAAACTGATCTATCAATTTTTCATTGCTGCTGCTGCTTTGTTAACTTTATTTATCTATTTAGAAGTGAAACTAGAAGAGTCAGGATAAAAAGTTTGGAAAAAAAACAACTAATCAGAGGCATTTTGCAACTAATTGCTTTGCAGAACCTAAGTAGGTCAGGGAGACTGAAAAAAAAAAAAAAGTTGAGAGAAAGAATGTGTTGTTTTAGCAATGGGTGTTTATTCATGAAAACACCAATATTCATTATAGATGCAACTTTTTACAAAAATATTAGGTAAAAGGCTAAATCTGTCAACTGTTCATTTATTAAAGTGTGGTGGGGTTTTTCTTTATCAAAACCGTAGTTTATTCTGCATTAAAAGTGCTAATATCAAGGAGTAAAATTGGGTTTAATTTTTTTTAAATACTGGTCTAATAAACCAAATTACAAGCCCGACAAACAACTGCAATTTATTTGTTTTATATTACAACATTACCCTGTTAGGTTTGGCTTTCATTCCCTGTGCTTTTGCAAACCAGTGGGTGGGAAATGGACCCTCGCTGTTAAAACATATTCCATATATCAGTGTCCTTACTATATAGAAAAATGAATATCCCCAGCCCAGTGAACTACTTATGTGCTGTGACAGAACTATCTATTCTAATAGTTGCAAGAAAGCAAGAAGGATATGTTCAGATACTCTCCCTTCTTTTTGCCTTGAACCTGTTTATGGAGTATTTTACCTCCTCACAGCCTTCGGCGGGTCGCCAGCAGCATGGAGAAAATAAATTTTCTTCAAGGGTCATGTGTCGCAGTTCCACTTGCAGAGCCTTGTGTATTATCTTGAACGATCACAGAGGACGGCATCTCTAATGAACTCCTCGTAGAGTCTAAGGGGAAAAAAAACATCTGCACTAGATATTTGTTCCGCCTCCATAGAAGATGCACTATCTTTTGCTTTGCTTTTGAGGGCAATCTGTCGTATGCAAGTTAGAGTGTGAGGGAGTTGATGAAAACCTTATTTTGCAAAGTGGACTCACTTAGGTTCTCCTCAACTTATTTTTTGTATTTATGCTGAGCCATGCTCTATGAATTCATATGCTGTCACCTGCAATTGGACTAGAGATTTATTTTTGTTTGCATCTTTAAACTGTCACTTGTCAGCACGGAAACTGCTCTTTGACAGACCAAAGCAGCTCCACTGTGAATACTAGCTGGAGAGTGGGAGCACAGAGATGAATGGGACGCTGATATCTTCTCATTTGTAACCCTTCCCCGTCAGTTTTCGGCACATTTTGGATCACTGCATGTGTTTATTTTTAGACGATTTCCTGACAAAAAACCACACAGTAGAATAGATCACAGTAATGCGCACAGATAGACTGATTGACCTGATTTAACATTGTATACTGAGAGGTAAATGGTAAAAGTAGGCTATCAAAAACAAGCAGGCACCAAGCTGGAGTTCTGCAAAGTGGGTTGGGTAGATGGGGGGCTTGAACAGGATTTCAGGGGTCCATAGCAGGTGTCTATTTTACCTTCTTTTATTTTAATGAGAAAATTGTGTCTAATCATATACTTTACATCTTAAAATGTGTTTTGGATGATCGGACTGCAATCACGTAGTGCTTGACCACATGAAAGTGCAGGTGTAAACAATAGACTGTATGTAAGAAGTGGAAGTAGTCACCATGACGTCAACCATTGGTTTGTGGACTGTCATTTTGAAGCCTGGAGTTTGGCATTTTGGCCTTCACCCTCTTGGCTTTTGGCCGTTGCCATCATGGCTTTTTGCAACCAGAAGTGACACGGGAAGGTGGAGCTAAGTATGACAGAATACTATATAAGACATTTCTAGGCAACCAAATTGCTACAATTGACTTTAGTGAACTGAAAACACACTTTTAAAGGGTGAAATTTGTAAGACGACATCCCGTGAGACCGGACGACTCCATGGTTTTTACCTATCAATCACAAGTAAGCCCTAAAGCATAGCCTGTTTACTCTAAAAGGGACCATAATTTACTATATGAACATCATGCTGTATTGAAGATTTTAGACTAGAGATTGAGACCATAAACTCATGTTTACAATGATCCCTGAGGTAATAAATCAATATAGAAAAGGATCATTTCCTAATAGACTTACAATCTAACTTCTTTTTGCAACCAGAGCAGTCGCCACCTTAATTGGTATTAGAAAGAATGCAAGTTTAAGACACTTCTGCATTGGCTTCACTTTTTCCAAACAGCAGAAAGACACAGTTAGAGACTAGCTTGTGAATGTAGTTGAGCTTTTATCAGCTAAAGAGCACAGATATTAGCCAAAAGGACTGACGGACTGGCCAGAAACAAGACTCCAAATGAAAGCCAATGCTGCTCCATATCTGCACGATGAGTAATTCGTAAAATCTTCCTTTCAATCTGACTTATTTTTCCGACCAGAGGAATCGCTCCAAGTTGGCCATTAGATGAAAATTGCAAGTTGGCTTCACTTTTCAGACCCGGAGGTTGCCGCCTGGTGTAAATGCACCAAAAACGTAATTGAGGATGCATTGTGACCACATCAAACACAAGTGTAAATGCAATTGCATTTTCAAAGTGTTAGGAAAAAACGTGCTCGTGCGTGACTGTAAGGCAAGGACGCAGCCATTACCCAGTTAGTGAGCTAAGCAACGAGCAAGCAAGAAGCACGAAAGCTCGTCAAAAATGTTGTCCAAGATGCTCCTGGTTGTAGTCAAGACGTGACCAAGTGTCTGCAGTCAATTCAAGTGGGCCATTTATGAAGAAATGGTTAGCAAATGGTGGAAACAGCTAGAATGGGTCCTTGCTGCAATGCCATCTAGAGGAGGAGGATGTGACGTTGTTTGAGGTGGACAGAGTGATCGAATCTCAATGTGGACACTGGAGACACATCTTAACATATCAGGTGAAATCAGATCGAGATACAATCTGGATACAAGACGCATTGCGATGCGAGGTGTGAATGGGGTTTCATAGCGATCACTAACTGACTAACAAAGTCACAGATCATCATCGCTCGGCTCAAAATTGTTTTCATTATCTTTGTTGTTGGCAGATCGACACTTCCAAACACAGCTTTCATTTACACCATCATCACCAACACTATTAAGGCTAGAGGGTTGTCATAGCACCAAATTTCCAGCCAAATTTAATGAAATTTTGTCAGCACAAAGAGTAGTTTGATATAGTATTGCAATCAGCATGGTCGATGCCAACTCTTATTTCAAATAACTTCTAAGTAAAGCCTGACCGATACTTTATTGTTGGGGTCAATACTGATGTCGATTTGGTCCATATTGTTGATTTTCTTGTTAATTATGAGCCTACATATACGCCACCAGGATATATCTGCAATAAGCTGATATCTCACAATATATCCATCTAGCTCCACTTTTAAGCCAAGGCTTAGCTCAATCAAGTTGCTAAGCTAAATAACCTAAGATATCTACATTTTACACCAAAAAGAACACATCAAAATTCAGTTTTCACCTGATTCTTCACACTATTCGTGTCCCCAACTTGTCAACTATGTTTTAGCAGTTCACAACCTTTTTTTTTTCACGATACTGAGTCAGGAGTGCAGCCAATGCAAGTATTCATCTAAAATGCACAGTGAGCAGCTTAGCAGCTTGAGCCAGTGGCTGGGAGAGCACTAATGCTGAGACAGACACATAGCTGGGGGGGGTGACTGTGCAGCCATTTAGCCATGTGTCACCCCAAGACTGGATTCACCGAGTGAGTCACAGCCTGCCCTGAGCAGGACACACTTGACCACTGCGAGCTTACTGTCATCGCAAATAGGAAAATAGGACAAACTGCTGAAGTCATGGCAAAGGGCTGCACATGCTGACATTCAAAAACAATATTTATTTTTTATAGGGATTCTTATGCTAAATGGACAAGAATCCTGCTCATCTGCTGACATTTCTAAATGGCAAAATGTCTGCATTTGCAAAATCACATCTGTTTAGAATCTATGAATTCACTTCTGTTCAAACAAAACAGTGGTCCCTGAAGGGCAGTGTAGAACCTTAGTATGATGCAGGAGCGTCCAACACAATGCAATAGAACCATCCAGCTATAACAATACATAGCACAATACAATAGCACTACCCTAGTACACTGCGCCAGGTGTTAAATTGGACCGGAACGATTCGACACCTTTGATTAATAAGTCGACCTAAATGGATTCAATGGGCAGTTTCATACATAATGATGTCAAGCGAGGTCATTTTTCATGTGCTGCAGCCTGGCGTCCCTTCCAGCTGATGCCAACGAGATACTCACTCAACAAATCAAAGTAATGTCAGCCCACGGTAATGTTTTTCCCCTGTACCCACTACACCTGATGTTACTGGGAATCCCCATTGGAAGCGAGACTCGAGGGATCCACAATGACTCTGACTTTTGTTCACGAAGAAATCCACTGTAAAAATGCATTAATTCATTGACTTTTACTTCCTCGCCCACCGTAGTGAGTGAGGGGAATCTGCCCGTGGTGAAACAGGCAAGCTCAAAGACGCACCGGGAGCCTTGATCGATCAATGTAGATACGGTTAATAAAAGTTAAAAACACATAAACAGCGGGACTTTTGTGTGATTTAAACAGCTGTTTAGATTGCGCTTCACTTAACGCGTGAAATATGGACTTGAAGCGTAAAACAACTCAGGGGGGTCTCCGTGACAGGTTCTGAGGAAGAAATGGAGCGTCAGTGACCATGTAATATTTAGCCTGGACCCCTTCTGGACCCCCTACCTACCTGTGGTGATGCAATTAATAAAAATGGAAGTGAATCTGTACTGCGAGATTCACGGAGAAGCAAAAAAAATGTAATGCTAGGCTGTCCTGTACAATACTGAAGAATAAAGGCAAGGCATTGCTATTTGTATAGCACCTTTCAACCGCAAGGCCATTCAAAGTGCAACGGCACAAAACTGTAGCATTCAACCATGTCCCGTAGTCACATGCATTCATACGCGCACACTCCACAACCTTGCTTGGCGGTGCTCTTGCATGTGACCTCATATTTGTAACAGGGCTATTTATAGATTGCAGGCCTCTTAGACAAAGCACAAACCGCTGTAATGTGGTGAGAAATTATATACTATTCACACGCATTAATCTTTGGCTATAATAGTCAGTGGGGCTATGCTGCTGGTTAATCAGTCTTGTTTGTCAACAAATGCAGCAATGTAACAGTGCTATTGTCATAATGACAAAATGTACAGTATCTACATATTTCACACTAATGATGTTTTAAAAAGGTGGAAGACTCTCAGGTCAAAAATACACCTATGCATTATGCATTATCCAAACTCATTACATTATGCAATACGTCGCTCCGGCAGATTTCTATTGGTGCTAATGGACCTGATTTATATGTTGAATTATTGGGACAGACAGACGGATGACTTGTAGGCCCAATTATGACATTTCATTAGAGAGAACTCTACTGAGGTGTTATGGCAATATTTTGTTTTTGCTCGGGCCCGTGGCGAGGAATGCCGCTCCATTTGGCCCCCGATAGTAAATTATGAAGCATGCCGTCCGCACATTTGATAAGATAAACTCCCCGGCTGAATCATCGCACGGCACCGCGAATCCCGCTTCTGTTGTGCTCCCACAAAGGCGATCGCTATCTGACGCGATATCAAAACATGTGAAGGCGTGGGTCTCTTCAACGGGCAGCGGCTTCCTGTTTGTGTTGGTGAAGGGTTATTATGAGCAAGAGCAGGGAGGGGATCATTACCTGTACTTCACGACGTGCTTTGAAAGTAATGAAGTCAGATGGCACCATCCACCCAGTGCATTAAGTTATTAATGGCAACAGATGGCACTCTTTAGCATATCAAAGTGTCCCTGCTCCGCCAGTTTGTTGACTTATAATTTGTGTTTGTATTGGCTATGAACGCCTTATGTAGCAGTAATGCAATCCAAGTATAATTTACATTTGCTCAGTGAACCTCTCGAATTAATGGCAGGCCCCGACTTGAAGCAAAGAAAGAAAAGAGGTGGATTATTTTTTATGGTCGACATTGAGACGTGTCATAGCAGAAGAGCACAGCTGTAATCAGTAATAATAAGTCAACCACACCTAAACAATTAACCTCACGCAATTGGTGTTAATCGGAATCTTTTTTATATTTTTTATCTTTAACATTACATTTATTGGATGATGTGCACACATAACACTTTTGGTCTGCATTGTTAAAATGATCATTTGTTTCTTTTGGCTTTAACTTACTGTGCTTGTTAGGGGAGGAGGTCCCGTCCTGGTGGATCAAAAGGTGTGGCTGAAGGCTCTTAAAACCTGGGCTGTGGTCTTTTGTTCGTGCTTAGCGAGGTTTCTAACTTAGTGAAATGACCTGGAAGTATTTAACTGGCAGCCATGATAAGAGCTGGTCAAAATCTCTAAATGCTAAGGAAAGGTGCTTCAATGCTTCCCGTCTTATCTCCTCCATCCTTTACAAAAGTAAAAGGAGAAATTGCTCTCACCGGTACTTGCAGCAGCAACACTTAAACCAACCACTCGGCCATGAATACCGTCTGCCGTATCTGTGTAATTCTAGGCTCAACACAGTGTTAATGTTATAAGTTTCATATTCTAGAAAGTGGTATTTCAGTTGCAGAAACTTGAATTTGCTTGCAATTGAAGTGCCCTACAAAACACTTTTTGACATTGAACGCAATGCCTTGAAATTGAATTGGGATTACTTTTCTTAATTGGGATTAATCTTTTTGAGACAGACGTTCCGAACTACGAGACTTGACTGGAGGACCGCGGCCTGTTCTAGGTCGGCCAATTGTGAATCAGCTTCACTTAGCCAATTAGCTGCGTGGCACTGTGCCTTGTTTCCTCAGCCGGTGATCCTGCATTATAATCCCCTCTTGGTGAAAGAGTTAGTGACTTTGTTCTTGCTGCCAGCGCCCACCCAAACTGATGGATAAATACATCAGTTAATTGTGCTGCTACAAAAAGTGTTGGTTAAAGGTGGCTTTTGCAGAAGTAATATAATGTTGGTCACTTTGTTGCAGATACACCAATACAATACACAGCTCTGCAAAAAAAAAAAAAAAAACTACTTTAACAAAGCTTATGATTTGTTGGGGGTTTCATCTCATCGATTAGAAAAATATTTGCTTTATTTACATTCATGAGATGGTCAAATTATAATGCTGTCTGTTATAAAACCACAAATTGCAACAGCAATAATATTTATAATGAATAATAATTGAATTTACACCTCTCTGACAGTGGAACAAAAAGTGAACGTGCTTTGTAAAATTAGAATTAGTGGCAGAGCTGCGAAGCTAACAAAGCTTAACTCAAGTGTAAATAGTAGCTGTTAGCAACCACCTAGCTGATAGCCGTTAGCAGGTAATTTAAGGCTCATCTGATGTTCACATCTAACATCAGAGTGATAGCATACCCATTTTTATCGGGCCAATTAAAATTTAGATTTTCTTTTTAAAATCTCTTTCAACAGCTGGGGACAGAGCTCCATATGTTTCATTGCTAACTGACTAAGTGAAGCTGACTCACCGTTAGCTGCCTGTTGGCAGGCTTAGAGTGGTGTCAGCTACTGTACGCAGTCCTCTCAGGAAGGACAATGTGACATAAAGGACGCTCACTACAAATCCCATACACATTGAAGTTCTGGCACACATACTTACAAGGAATACAATTTGCTATTACTGCTAACATGTTTTTACATTCCTGAGTATTTATATATATATATATATATACACACAATATATATATATATACATATATATATATATATATATGTATATATATATATATATATACACACACACTTGTTGTGTTGCCACTGATTCCCTTTGAATTCTGCAGGCTTTGATTGAAAAAAGAAATGTTAAAACATCTAAACCTGCTTAAGATTGGCAATCCATCACAGTAAATATGATGCCAGCTGTTACTCATATGCAATTGTTGTTGCACACAATCATAATGTAACCGTGACAGCGATGAAAGCTGACAAGATGTTCAGTGTGATGGATTACATGTCTCTCATAAGATTCCACGTATTAAGGTAAAAAAAAAAAATTGGGAAAATGAATGAAAACAAATGAATGAAAACAAATGACTGTGTGGAAGTTGGGGGGAAAAAAAATAAAAAAAATGTGAAATCCTGCAGCATGCTTTTAGCAAGCTCAATTTGAAAATATGGATAATTCAATAATCACATTCAAACGTATCCCTCATACCGGTAATCCAACAGTTCAACATATAAATAACAATCCAAATAAAGCCTCCTCGCACTAACCTCTCGTCTAGTGCTAAACCATTTTACACAAACATACATCCCTCCGGATTAATGTATTGTCTTCAATCAATTCTGCGGTTTAATGTTGTTGACAAACTGAAGGACGTGGAGCATCTGTCACAGCAGCACCAGCACCTCTCGGATGTTGCAATAACTGCCACCCAGAATGATGCGCTCCAAATGTGTCTCCATAATCGTGCCCACTGCCCTGTGAAGGGCATTTCTTAGGTTGACGTGCATGTCGGACGGCCTCATGTGTCAAGGTCTCTTCCAGTAGCGCCGCCCTGATCTCTTCGGGCCACTTTACAGTGACAGGATGAACATTGACCTCTGTCGTTCCACTTGGTGAGCAGCCGGCGGTGGGCCTGACGGCGCCAGGCCAGCTGAGCCATGCTGCTGGGCGGACGCCGTGGCCTCTTTTTGCCCCTGGGTCTGCGTCCGTGCACACCTCCAAACTGGCCCAGCTGTCCCCACTTCATTATGTGCTGATTAGGACTTAGATTACTTCTGTGAGGTGGGTGTGATCATCCCATTCGTGGCACTGCTAAAGAAAGAAGCAGCAGCGGATTGAAGATGGGGCACATTTTTTGCTAAATTTGTACCCAGTGAGATCACCTCAGAACTCCACCGCCATCTAAGCACCGGCTTAGATGGCGGTAGACCAGTGTAGCATCTCGTCAGATGATCATATAGAGACTTGATATTGGACAAAATACCCAGCAATAATCATTGCATATCTGTATATGACAAGAAAGACCATAGAAAATATTACAATTGAATAGTCTTGTATAGTTAATTACCAGTTTATGTAGAATAAGCATGTCATTTTTTTGGGCTTTATTCAGGGAATAAATAGTGAATGTTTTAATGTAAGTGCCTCTTTGAATACAGGCCTGACCTCTGTCTGCTCTCTCTATGGGCCCCCTCTTACCAACGGCCCCAGGTCAACTTCACTGTCTATATTTACACTCCTGCTACCAGCATAGCTCCTCTCTGGATGCCGATCGGTCCGTGCATAAACTTATTCCTCAAAGCCCGACTAGATTGAATTTGAGTGTGATATGTGCTCCCGCAACTCTCTTTTCGGGGCATCCAGGAAACCCAGCTGCGGCGCAAAGACAACTGTTCTCTCCGCCTAGTAAAGCCTTCATTAGGGTTAGAGATCCGCTTGATGACAGCATTAGCGAGGAGCTCATCTGTAACCCGTGCAATTGAAGAACACATCTGGCTAACCGCAGAGGAGGTGTCTCCAGGTGCGCTCACCTGCTCTTCCTCAGGAGGAGCAATTATGTCAAGATGAAGCAGGGCTCGGGCCTCCCCAGATGGCCTCCGAGCCAAGCCCCTTTGCTAATTGGCGGCGTTAGGGATTCCGAGCAGGTTCAGGAGAAAGCTCTCCCCACTGCCCCAACGTCTTTGTTTGGGCTTTGTTTTGCTTTGTCAACTCTCGCCTTTTGATATGCATATCAGCACATGTTTTATTCATGTGCCTTTTGGAGTGGAATCAGTCAGAGATCACCTTGCTGCTGTCGGCAAGCACAAGGAGCGTTCACCACGTGTTTTGTGCGGACGGGGTTTGCCATTTCAAAACAGATTCTCGTGCGACCCAAAGAAATGAATGATTTATGTGACTGTCATACCGAGGCCGTCGCAGAACAAACTTATACTGTGCATCTCACACACACCTTCCTCTCAGTTTGCCGACAGCTTGTAGGGTTGTTTTTTTAGTTTTTTCCAGCGAGACAGCGGCGCTAATTGAGTGGCTGGGAAAAGAACACTGAGACGGGAAGGGAGCGGCCGAGCTACGGGGGTTTGCTACCCACACCCCGAAGGGTGCACGCACAATATATGTTTCGCCAGAGCTCTGGCCTCATGTTAATCATAACGCTAAAGATGTGAATTTTAATTAAGGTTTCCTTTCATTAAGATCATGTCAGTGCTTTATTAAATCTCAGGACGTTGCCGTAGAGACCTTATCTGTGGAATCAGTGTATGCGTGAGGCTATTACGGCACATTATGCAAGGCAATTCAAAGTTTGCCTGATTATCAGATCGACCACACGCTGCTATCAGATTGAACACATACTTCTGTTTCGTGCAGGCTTTGACCTCTAATGGGATTCTGTAGGCCGGGTAACTCATTAAGGGGCTCTGCCTGCGTCCATAAAACTAGAGTTACGACGCTTCAGTATCAATAATGATCCCACCACAGAGAGGGAGACGCGCTCTGTATTCTGAGTAAAATCAATGGCTGATCAGGAGTAAAATCTGACAGTGGAAACAATGGCAAATGCGAGGAAGTCTATGGGATTATTATTATTATTATTATTATTATTATTATTATTATTATTAACCTTAACCAAGTCACTGTTGTGTCTAAACCCTAACCAAACCTTCAAGTTGCCCTCCTTAGGACCGGTTGATTTGGCGACACCGTGGTCACTGTGGGAAAAGTAAGTGCAGTTTAATGCTACAACAAACACTGCTTGAGTGGCTTATTGTTCACCGCCATCTGATCTCAGGCTGCAAACGAGTAGTTTTCCACAGCAAGTCGAAGGTGTGCAGCCTGTCATCTGTCACTCTTCAACTCACGGCTCACGATGGCTGCACACTCGTTTTCCAGTACTTCGTTGCAAAAATGTAAAGATAATTTGCTGAGAAAAAAAAAAACTACAACAATGTCTGTTGTTTTGGAGACAGAGCCAGGCAGTTCACATAATGAAGAGCAGCACAAAGCATTGCTACATACCTTCACCCTCTCTTGATATATTCTGCCATGCATTTATTACTAATATTTCTGATTCTGATGAATCAACAGCCACATCTAAAGGGCAGTTGGTGGTTGGGGGGGAGGACAGGCTCCTGCTGTCCTACCTTAAGGTCCTCTTATAATAATTGAATCGTCTGCCTCATCCCTTGTTAGACTGACAGGCTTATAAGAAATCTTGTAAGCCGTTGTTTTACTGCTTAATTTTTTGTTCAACATAAGAAAATAGAGATTTGTAGCCAACTAGTGTTAAAAAAACAAGATTGTTGTTTGGTTGGTTTTCCTTGTGTCCTCCCCAATTGTTTGATTCACCAGCCGCAACTGATATGTAAAGCCTATCTGTGTATGTCGTATATACAATAAAACACCCTTTTGGGTGTGTGTTGAAGGCTTGTGTATCCGTGGTCAAAGTTACATCTTGTAATATGTAATGTTTTTTTAAGGCACAGACGCAGGATGTTGTTCCTGCCGAACGATCGGAAAAAGGCGTCATTCCGCAGGGCAGTTTCTAACAGCACACTTAGGCGTTTTATTGAGGGGACCGGTTGTGGAGGCGAGGTCTCTTCTTTGTCGTTTCGTGCCAGGCATTGCTGCCTGAATGCTGTGCAGGTGTTACATCATACATGCTAAGGCTTGTATGCTCATTTGTCACTTCTCTGGGGGATTCAGTGCCCCTAGCGAGGTCTACGACTGCACGTCTGTCTGAGCGAAAAAAAACAAAAAAAACATAAGGCCAATTATTCTGTTCAAATGCATCGCAGTTAGAGGGCGACGGAATAAGAAAATATGATTCATTCCTGTCTCAATGAACCTCTTCACGTACTTGCGCAGTGTTTACCCATAAAGTTGATTGGCTCGCTGTTTGCAATGCAGACTGTGAAGTAAGGCTTTTTGAAATGGCCACATTAGACTGCCATGCTGTTCACTAACCATGCACAATACATTTACAGCGTGGCTAATAGTATTGGCAGGGGAGCAGCGGTGGTGGGCAAAACAAACAAAAAAAAGTCTGTTTGGAAGCAGTCATTTTGTAAAGTATTATGTCCCAAAGCACAAGCAGTGCTTACAGGGATTATACAGGAAACCATGAGTCAGAGGTTTCCTCTGATTGAATTCATCTTGCTGCAGAAAGAACACACCGCATTCATCTTTGTGTGTGTGTGTGTGTGTGTGTGTGTGTGTGTGTGTGTGTGTGTGTGTGTGTGTGTGATGCTAAATACGTATTTCCAGAGATAAAAAAAAAAAAGTTCCCAATCAAATTGTACAAGTCATTATGTTCTTTCTTGTAGGTCAAAGCACTTCTATATTGTCGCTAACCTAACCATAGCGAACAATAAAAACACATTCAGTCGGCGACATCGCATTTCACACATGATGGACTCTCGCATTGATGTCCTGAAATGTTTTTTTCGTTTTCACTTTGCCCCCCGTCTCTGTGTGACTTCTATTGTGGCTCCAATCGTGGCGAAACCTCTCCCAAACAGGTCAGGCTGGAAGCACGAAGACAGTTCAGGACGGCCAAATGAGAAGCGTTTTTCAGGCCGTTAATCTTCTCCTTTATGGCCAGCTTAAGCGAGAGCGAGCACAGTCTGTCCAAAAATATCTCCCTTCCAGCTCTCAGAAGATCGATGCTGATACCATCTGAATAGCTGTTTGATTCTAGCATTGTTGGATGACATTAAAACCTGCCAGCCCTCAGTGGATTAGTTTCAAAGACCCAGTATACACAAGGCTGTTGCAGCGGAGTGATGGAGTGGGGCTCCGTGAGCACAGAGGTGGTTGTTTTTGCAGGGTATGTATTTGTGCCACAGGATTCGTTTTTTCGCAGGAGCGCGGCTTGAACGATGTATTTTAATCAGACAACATAAACTAATGGGCTGCCTTTTTTTGCAACTCTCTTTCAAAACACGTTGAACTATCGCACAGGAGAATGAAATCCTCTGAAAGAAGAGCAGGAATTTCCGGGACACTGTCAGCACTGCCAGAGTTTATTAGAGACACAACGTTCCGGGCATCGAATTCACAATGTGAGCCACATCTTCATCGTCACAGACCGCAACAACTAATCAAAAATGGGAGCCATAATTACAGACCCAAATCTGAAACACTTGAACATGATTACCACAATAATAACTGATAACAAAATACATAGTACACAAATATGTAACAAAGGAATGCAATTAGAATAGTTATATAATATATATATGTATGTATGTATGTATGTATGTATGTATGTATGTATGTATATATATATATATATATATATGTATATATGTATGTATGTGTGTATATATATATATATGTATATGTATACATATACATATACATATATATATATATATGTATATATATATATATATATGTATATATATGTATATATATATATGTATATATATGTATGTATATATATGTATATATATATATATATATACCATTGAAAAAACGTTCCCTCATGTCCAAACTGTGAATATCTCAACTCACAAATGTATTAATGAAGACAAGGACGATAGTCAGAACCCAAAGTTTGATGTGAGACAACCGATGGCCAATTTTGGCCATATGTTGTGAATGTGAAGTAAAAAGCATTACATAATGATTGCTAGGCCAAAAGATGATCAAAATACCAAAAGAATTTGAATTGTAAATCAAAACATCAAAGAAGCAGAAAATGACCAAAATGCCAGTGGAAAAACAAGTGCATAAGAACCCCTTAAGAAGATGAAATTAACCAAATTGAAAGTGAGACCCTGTGATAGCATCACATTGAACCGTAAGTTATCATTCCGGCCTTGAACAGAGAGCGTTTATTGATCCAATACATCCTTTTAAAAAGCAGCTCAAAAGAGATCAACTTTCTTAAAGCCAATAAAAATATCTCTTTTTGAGGACATTTTTTATTATTACCACACACGGATATAGTCGTTGTCTCAGGTATTTGATATTTAACTCAAGAGTTTTGGCTCCCGTTTTCAATTGATTGTTACAGCCTATTGTATTAACTTTTTCTGATATTTTCTGAAACTCTTCAGGTATTCCTTTCCCCGAAGTTCCTTCTTCTATCTGTCTGTTCAATGCCGATAAATGCTGAAGCATGCACCAAAATTATACAATTTCATTTCAACGGTTGTAGGGCTTTTGTCAATCCTTCCTTATTCGCAATTAAAGTGGCAATCAGTTTTGGGTGCACGCTGCACAATTGACAGGTTCGACCTAATCACCTAATTAAACTTTGCAAACTGGGGTCATGTTTGTTATTCTGTCTATGTTCTTCTTGGCCATTCATGTTCATAGCGATGCAGTGATGAGACAGCCAGAAAAACTTCAGATAGAGTGCGTGTGTCTGTGCTCAGTGAACAGACTCATGGAACATTTCTTTTCATAAACCGTGGCTCAGGCAGAGATTTAATGATACCTGATATGACAGTGATAGGTTTTAGAAGGCAAAAATGGTACAGAATATAAAAAGCGCAGCATAAAAGGGCCCATCTTAAGATGAATAGCAGCCCGTAAATGTTTAAAGTACCAAAATAAATACAGAAGTCGACTATAATACATTCAGATGAGAGAAAGAATCCTCAGACTGAGAAAAAGCAAGGACTGAACAGATCAAAGACTTTTCCTTCATCTTTACATATTTGTCATCCCATTTTGGGTTTGTAAATCTTTGACTGTCGCTATAATGTAGGCAACAGCCAATTTCCAAAGTGCTGGGGGTATTCCCTGTGGCACTAACCTGGTGCATTGGGCTGACATGTTTCTCCCATAGAGCCACATGTAGATGAACAGCGAGAAGAGAAACAGCCCGTCGCAGGTGCGTGAGGCCTACTGGGAGGCCTGGTAAAGGTACCTGAGTGTTAGAGAAACACAGGGTTCGGATTTTAATGGTAACCTACTTTTGTTCTGTTCGGCACGGCTCCACTGCATGAGGACTTGCTAAACAGCCTCCTCCGAGCTGGATAAGAGGAATATTTCCACTCGCTTTTGCTCCCAAAGAACGGAATCAAAGTTGGGGACAGCCTAATGCATACGGTATTATACTACTATTCATAATTCAGAAAATGTGATCTGACGAGGTACAAACAGCAATTTGCAGTAATATTTGTTTTATTTTGTTCTGTCCCTCAATTGGTAAAAGGACTTGTACATGTATGGTGCCTTTCTAGTCTCTCGACCACTCAAGATTCATTCACACATTTACACCCAATCATACACTGATGGAAGGGGCTACCATGCAAGGTGCCATGTGCCCATCAGGACTAACTAACATTCACACCCATTAACACAGCCTTCGGGAGCAATTGGGGGTTAAGTGTCTTGCCCAAGGACACATCGACATGGACTGGACGAGCCGGGGATCGAACCGCCAATCTTCTGATTGAGGGACGACCCCTTTGGTGTAGTTTGTTTCTGGGTTGGTGTGAACGCCGGAGTCAAACCCTGGTGCGCACACAAACAACCACCCTCCGGTCCTCCTCGAAAGGGGTGATCTCGGACCGCTGTCAAGTGAACTGTGGAGCAATTCATTTCTGGTGTTAACATCATTCAACCCAATCACAGGAAGCGCACCATTTCTGTGTCATTTCATTGGTTAAAAAAAACGTTTGCTTTCACTGTTTTTGTGACGGGTGAACTAGTAGCCTATTTTGTGTTTGCTACTTCTGAATCTGATGAACTTACTGTTTATAAGACCACAAATAACACAATAATTAGCTAGCTAGAGCAAGCCCTCCGCCAAACTCCCTGCCGCAAGGAGACTAGTTTGGTCGTAGGAGAGTTGTTGGCAGCTCCGTAACCTCCTAGTGGCGGAGAGTGACAGACAGACCACTTAGACCTAGTGCTGCAACTGGCCACCAGCCCACTGTTTGGCTCATTTTCTGTAACCAGTGTAGCATGACAGCATGGTGGAATTAGCAAGTCTGCAAACCATAGCTCCATTGAGCCGTACTCCAACAGAAGAGATTCAATAACACTGAATGGTGCGACACAGCTAAAAGCTACGTTGGCTACATTCCAAAGGTCAGCACTGTCGAGACAACTTGCTCATGTTCAATGGCGCACTTTTGTCAAAGTCCACCAAGGTTAACTTTTTACCAAATTGTATTTAATCTTCTTGCAAAGTTTCTTTTTAGATCAATGAGTATATATAAATATATAAATATATATAATTTTATTTTTTTAACATGTTTGTCTTTTCATTTTTTGAAGGTTAAGATACTAATCAGGCTTTACGATTTGATTAAATCAGTTTACAATGTTATTTTGTATACTTCAACAACACAGAAAATGAAGCAGTTTTGACTTTGACCATTTCCGATCGACATAAGATAATAGATGTTTGTGAAATAAACAGCCACAGATACAGATTACAGGTCTGTGTTACACCCCTACTATGTATGCAGCCGACACCCCTACTGTTGTTATGCCTTGAGAAATTGCACGCCGACAACAAGAGCAAAAGAGAGCATAATGCCTGCACGATGACTGGATTAAGATAAATATGCCTCATAATGGAAGCTGCACATGCAAAAAGATATACTTTATTTGCTAATGTTTATTTAACACATTATATATTTGATTTGGCATATCGCCTCAATAAATAGACTAGGCATAGCTGTGGAGATGGTTTCACAGATATTCACACTCACTGAATATAGCTCTGATGATTTATGAGTGATAAATATATTATTCTTCGTCGAATATAAAATTGAGTGATGTAGAATTTCTGTCGCTCTATCAAGTGACACAGCCTTGTTTTTTATTCTGACAGGTGTGGATTAATGGGGCCATTGTAGTCTGATGGGGACATTTTTTCACAGCTGCTGGTGTTTTTTTATGTTGTCAGGGTTTTTTTTGGCACCTCAGTCCCCAATTCTACCTTCTTTTGTGTTTTAAGCGAGTTCAGATAATACAGAGGAACATATTCTCTGCAATTTTCTACCTCGTGAGTCAGAGATTATTCTTCTCGCTGATATGGGATACACAATAAGGTTTGGTTAAGTGCATTTCCGTTGGAGAGCCCTCGACTTACGCCACAATTGCCGCCACAAAATGGCTATTCAACGTGACCACACCGCCTTTTGTGGGGCAGTCAGTATTATCTTTTGCTATAAATGGTGCACCCTTGCATGTTGGCAATGAACACAGTCAATTTGTTTTTATTTTCTTCTTCTTTTTTTTTTCCCAAGAATTTATGAGGTTACGGGAAGCACAGCGGGCTGTTTTTGTAACCGCAGCATTGGAAAGTTGTCTGACAGATAAGATTTGTTGCGTCCTTGAATGAGCTCAGTAATTACTACTGGATGATCGGGAAGCAACTAACACATGGCAGAAATAATTAGAGGGGGATAAAAAAGATAAGCAAGAATGTTTCTGTATGGTTTTAAATCCTCTTTTGGAGGGATGTTGGTTAATGGCTGAGGGGCTGTAGACAGAGATTCTTTCCTCTGTGTTTTTACTCAAAGCTTTTTGTTCCTTATGATATCAGCGTCCAGATTAATGCAGATTGCGTGTTTGTCAGAGGTGATAGATTCAAATGCTGTGTTTAGTTTTGCATGAAAAAAGAATAGCTTACCCCAAACTGGAATTAGCATGATGTTTGAACGCTTCTGGGGAGATTGGAAGCAGAAAAAAAAGAAATGAGGTGAGTAGGGAGACATTCTCTTGATTTAGATTTCCTATTGAGCATTTCTTTGAATTATGCATCACCCCGTGCATATCGTCCTATACGGCTCTGCATGGATCTGTCACTACCTTCACAACACAATGCTGAAGTTTCTGTTGCTTCAAAGTTTCCGTAGTCTGGAGACAAAATTGCGGGTTGCAATCTCCATTGCGGAGAATGTATGTACAAAAAAAATACTTTAGTTCCACCACTTGAATGTAAGGTTTTACAGAAATGTCCAATATCAATGTTTTGTTTCGTGAATGCGTGCAGGTTGAAGTTTCAATCCGATGGAGGTGATTAAGAAAAAGTCAGAAGATCAAAAGATAGGGGAACTTAAATATGACCAGCATATTCCATAGGAGCCCTGTCATTAGATGTGGAGAGAGCTTAGATAATAGTTTGTCAATAGGAAACAGTGATATATAAAAGGGTCAACAGGGCCATTGAGTCATCAAAATTCCACAAATGTCTTCACTGAATTCGTGGACAGTTACACAGCAGTTGTGGAGATATTCTGGTGTAGTTAAAAGTGGAACAAAAAGTGGAAAAAAAAGCAAACATTGAGCAAAGATGTACTGCCGAAAAAAACATTAGATCTTTTCTACATACATTTTTTTAAATAATACAATATACTTAATTGCAAAAGGTCAAAGATTACATTCATAACACTTTTGCATTATAACATATACTGTATATATTTTGCTTTCAAGTTCTAATGTGATGTTGCGCCATCTAGCGGTGAGGTCACAGATTGCAAACAACTGAAACTTCTCCCCTGTGCCACATGTGTAGGAGAACCACGGTGGCTGAAGCGATAGTGCGAATGACCCTTTCTAGAGCCCGTGTTTGGTTTGTCCGTTCTAGGCTACTGTAGGAACATGGCGGCCCGCTCTGTGAAGATGACTCGCTCTGTATGTAGATGTGAACAGCTCATTCTGAGCTCACAAAAACACAATGATTCTTATATTCAGGTGATTATTTACTAAAGAAATATACTTGTTAATGTCATATTGCATTTCTGCAGGTAGGTCCCCCTAAATGCTACACATTATGTATGTTTTTCTAAAAGAACACATTTATATTAAGATATATAGTATATTTAAAACATTTGCAAAAAGTATGCAATGGTATTACAATTTTTTTTAATTAAAATGCATATTAATAATAATCAATACAATATGAATTTCAAAATCATGAATTTAAAATTAAGTTCAGTGTATTTACTGAGGGGAACTCAAATGACTATGAATTAACTTAAATGAAATACACTACTAGCTTAAGCCCCTCCTCCTCCTGTTAAGGCTCTAATTACCTTCCCAGGTGACTTTCTGGTCAAGAAAGGCTTCATGAAGCTATATTCTGCACAACTTGGACATGCATTGAAACTCAATAAGGATGTGGTAAGGGCTAAAAAAAAAAAATGACTTGACTTCCTGATAATATATTAATGACATCATCCGGCCTTCACCCCCATACTTTTAGACCATGATTCGGCTGCACTGTGTGAAGGCTCTGGAGCTCATTACCCGTAGTAGAGTCAGACCAGCAGTCGCTCCTCGCCTTCTACTGTAGATTGAGATATGTACGCCGCATCGAAGAAGCTGCCGGATTTTCTCATTTATGCACTTTACTGCTTTAATTTCGCTGCACATGTTTTACATACATGATATTTGCATTCAATATATTCCCCACAATCTCATATGAGATTTTAACGTTCTGCTCTAGAATGTAAGATATGTCAGAAAATTGTGTCAAAGAAGACAGTTGCTAACAACTGGCTGAATGAGACTTCTAAAAAGACGTTGCGCTGGCTGTTAGCTTTTTACTACTGCCGACTGCATTTAAGCTTCAAAAATCATAGAAGTGGTGATCATTTGTGAAAATTACCTTGCTGAACAAAACATTTCAGTATCATAAAAGCTTTTGCCACTGAGCTTATTCTCTGTAATAATCCAAAATCTAGTAGAACAATCCCATTGGCTTTTTGTCGAGGGACCCAGCACGATGCTAACTTCCTGTTGACCTACAAAAATATGTCATCCCATGATGGACACATTGTCCTTTTCTTTCTTCATTGTCTTGGAACAGTGCATTTTCCTTCTCTTTCTCTTTTCCTTGACATCATTCTTCCCTCTCACAAGAAAATATAGAATATAAGATCATATTCCATTAAGATATTAGAAACATATTTTTTTGTAGTACTTTACATGCACACGCCCCAGTGCAAATAAAATCATAGTTGAATGGTGAAATATTTTCTTTTTGCAAAAAATTTTGAAATCCCCCATGAAGCTCCCACAAGTACTGTACCATCAACACTGCGGTTCAGTTTTAAATGGATACAGGCCCCAGACTTCTAAAGGTTAACCTGTTTTTTTTTTCAAAGCAACATTGATTTTTTGTTTGTATTTCTTCTTCTTTGTCTTCTTCCACCACTTCTTCTTTTTCAGATTTCCGATTGGTTTGTAAAATCCAAGACCTCTGTTTACCTCAGCAAATCTGGATTCTGTTCGCCTCAACTTTAAATAGGAAGAACAATTAAGCGAACAGCAAAGAAACAAACAGTGATTAAATCTGTTCATTCTCCTTATCTTCAAAGTGTCATTGATACTTTCCAAAAGCCATGCGCAGGAAGCACCCTGCGTTAATGGCGCCTTAATGGAGTAACTGAGACTTCTGTTGTGACGCTTACAGCAAACCGCTCTGGCCACGCGAAACCAGCAGATTACACCTCTGCATGGACACACGATCCCCAACATCACCAAGCAAAGAAATAAACAAATGGACAAACAGTTTGACAGATGTAAATGAAGGCATTTTTTTTCCGGACAATTGTTCAACATTAATCAGGCTCTATATCCTAATAGCTGCTGAAGACACGTCCCGCCTCAAATCATTCTTCTCAGCGCCACGCCGTCGTGACGGGCGGTTCAAATTGATATGTTTTGTCTGCTTGTGGTTTTGCCCTTCTAAACACTAACATAGAATCCAACCTGTTTCTGCCGCCGACTAATTGGCCTTTTTTTTTCTTTTTTGCAAACAGGCCGCTGTCTAAATTTGTAGTCAGCAGTGTTGTCTCTCCCTGTGTCCTACAGAGAGCGGTGTCCTGCAGAGCCCTGTCTTCAGCAAGCAGCCCGGCAGCATTGTGTATCCAGTGGAGACGGTGGAGAAGAACAGGGAGGTGGTGTTCAGCTGTGAAGCCCAGGGAAGCCCGCCACCCATCTACCGGTGAGTGTGCGACCGCAGAGCGCCATTTGTTCCCCTTCTGTACATTATGTTCCTCCCCATCGACGCCGCTTGCTTTTGCACCGTCAATGTCAATGTCCGCATCCGTCAATTTTTTTTTTTTTCTCAACAACCTATAACTCGCAAATGTCTCCATCTTGTCTCGAACAATCCCTCTTCGCATGCGGGCAGCTCTGAGCAACCAAACCAGAGTGAACGGTTGGAAACCTTAAATCCCCATAAATCCTGTTACACAATGTAGCATGTTAATGCTATTGCCACCTCAACCAATGCGTGATGCTTTGCACTGAACGAGTGATTAATCGCTTTGCGTGGGCACAGACTCTTTCACACCCATGAACCCGCAGAACGGTGGCGGGAGAAGTGTTTAGATTGTTTCCTTGAGTAGAAGTAGCACTACCACTCTGTTAGAAGTGAAGACCTGTTTTCAAAATGTGATTTTAATTAAAAGGAGCAATAGAGAATTAAGTGGTTTGTCACGACTGAAGCGTTGCTTAAATGCTGTTGCTGCTCAAGGCAAAGCAAATAATAGCTACTTAAACGGCTGGCGTCAGCACAACTTGAAGGATAAGTCTGGTAATTATTCTATATTTTCCTTGTTGTCGACGAATCCCATTAAAAAGTCAAAACCAAACAATGAATTGATCCTGCGAGTAAGTATTTTTCTGTGTTTACTAAGCCTGATGTATCTTATTCCTCTGTGACGAAGAGCTCCATTGTTGTCCAAAAACGGTTAAAACCACATCAGCGAGCCACGCTGTTGCGCTGGGTGACATGCTCCTTACGTCCTGATGAACATTTCCTTTATTTTTACTCAATCCGACATAACCGTCCCGCTGCTGAAAATACTCATGATTGTTCTAAATGTGTATATTAATCCACTGCTGGAAATAGTCCCCCCAAAAAATACATTAATTAAGCGTAAGTGATATTTGCCGAACACCACAGTGCACAGCTGTTTAAGGATTTATTTTTGTGTTTGTTAAACTAAGTAAAACGTATGAAAGTAATTAATCCGGACCCATTTCTAAAAATGCAAGCGGAACATATGGGTTGTGGCTTAAAACCACAGACAGGGAAGTGCAGGGAAGACAGAATGAATTAAGTGACAGACTAATCTATTGTTTTCTGTGGGATTTGTTGACAATAATAATAAACTTATCCTTGAGTCTTTCCAGTGATAGATTTAGTGATAGGTCTATTGAGGGTAGACATTACGTTGGCTTAGAAATCAAAGTAGCATAACTTCAGATTGTCGTCCACAATCATCACATTTTCACCTTTTCTTCTAATTCTTCTGTTTGTACATCCATGGTTACAGTGCAAACAGGAACTGATTCGCCCTAAATGAGAAAAAAAAACGACATGAAAGAAATGCAGGGTAAACCAGGTTTAGCACATCATTTTACCCACAAACTCCATTGCACTAATACACTGCATGTTTACATCACCCAAAGCATAATGGGAGCGGTAGTGCCTCAGCTCAAGGCATAGCCCTCATGAATGGCTCCACAAACTCGAAAAGTGCACTCAGTAGATAGCAGATCTCCGCCAGGCGCGTCTGCCTCCCCCCTCCCAAAGCAAAGAAGAGTCGAGTCTCACTCAGTTGTCCCCCGTGGCTCCCTTACAGTCAAGATGGCAGTGAAGATTAAACAACAGATTTATTAATGTTGTGTTGTGCCTTACCTTGCCTTAGCGGATCATAACAAATTGAGTATGGAATTAAAAAACAAAACTTTTCTATGGATGTCAGTTTTTCAGGCCAAAATGTGGCCTGCAATGGACGAGGTGTACGCCTTTTGCAGTTGTCGATCGCTTGTGTCTCCTACCGGCCGGTTAAGGACAGTAAGGAGTCAGCACTCAATGATGGCATAAAACCGTGAATAAAATAGTTTTTTCAAAAATTGTCACTGCAACCATGACGGGCTGATTAGTCTAGTAGAATGCGAGATTAGCCGTGGACAGACTGACAGACACACACTCACACACAACCGAACAAAGGCTTACGCTTGGCGGTGATACTAAGAAACAAGATGTTTGTTTGTTGTTTGTTTTACATCAGTACATTTTGTAACAGTATTAGGAATCGTATGTCGAACAATAATCATCCATACATATATATATATATATTTGTACTATCTCTGGAACACTGACACATTCAAAGATGTTTGTGTTGTGTAGATACAACACATGGACGTACAGGCAAAAAAAAAACATACAATTTAAAATTGTAAAATCCTTTCTTTTTTCCTATTAAAAAAAAGTATTATCAGTTTGGGATGCTTCTCGCCGCTTTGGTGGATTTAGGCTTGTTAAACTGACATTTATTATACATACTTGTTTTGGTTGTTATCTATTTCACTTAGAAGTAGGAATGAAATCTACAACGGGCAAAAGGGTTGTCAAAAAGCTGCACATTAGGGGTGTTTCATCAGTGTAATTCTTGATCGTCGAGTGAGAATACAAGGTAATCAGAGAATTATGGCTCCGCAGCTCTCTCGTGTGATTCCAACTGAAATGATGAACCGCACAACAGCGATCACACATTGTTCTTTAGATCTCAGACAGTTTAATCCATACATGACACTTCTGTTCTAAAGCTGGAAACCAAAGAGCCTCTAATCTTACAAAGCCCAAAGCTGCCAGTGAATTCGACTTTCTCGTCGACTCATAACGGAGTTGGGAGCTTGTACTTTACGAATGTGCTTTACGTCCGCGTACTCTTAGCGGTGATGGAGCGGAGGAAAGTGTCCGCGTCGGGCCGGGTGTTGCCATTGTGTCCTCTGATTCCGCTTCCCGTTCATCCCGAATGAAATCGCTCCAGGATTTGTCCCTTGATGCAGCAACAAGAGAGTCTTGGCTCTGTTTTTTTTCCTAGCTTTAGAAACTTATTCATCCTCCTGGGTCAAGCCCTAGCTGATCAGGATCATAGGAATGTGTTACATTAATTCTATTTTGTGGTGGATTTTCCCCTTCATCCCCTGTCTGGTCTGTCTGCAGCCGAGGAACGAACGCCTGTTAAGCTTTGCATTTCTGCTGCAGAGTTCAAAGAGCAGCTGGTCCTCCCCCTCCCCCCCCCACCCCCCCTCTCTCTTTATTCTCCCCTCCTCGCATGGACCATTAGTCTATTGAAAGAGTGTTGTGTTGTGCTGTGCTGCAGCTTCTCTGGCAAGTAAAGAGTTCAAATAAATCATGTTTGCCCGCGGTAAATTGCTGGGGGGGGGGGGATCGGAAGAATTGGTACATTTAATACTTTGGGATGGAGCCAGCTTAGAGGATGACCTAATCAGCCGTTTCCCACCGAGGTCGCCTCGCAGTCCCGTCAGAGGCTCCTAAAAATGTGTGCGGCGAGCGGACGATGGCTAAGTTCATCAACTGCACAGCATTAAAGACCAAGACCGCTCGATGTTTACATTTAATGCAACCAGCAGATATGCAGTCCGTGCTCACTATTGTCTGCACTAAACCTGAGGGAATATTTTCTTTTTTAAAAAGAAAACAAGAAACATGGTCATGTTGTGGAATAAAAAATATATATATTTCCCAGCACTCAAAGTGAATACTTAATAAATATGACTGAACACTAGGATTGCCGAGTTATTTGTATAGTGCTAGATCCGTACTCTTACTCCTAATAGAAAGATAATAGCGTCTCAATCTCCTCGTACCTGACTCTCCCAAGAGGAAAAAAAAAAAATCCCATAATGCATCGGTCATGTTTATTAAAGCACGCTCTCCAAGAAGGCTGACTGTTTACCACTTATCCAATGAGAGCTCAACACACGGAGACTCCAAAAGGTGCTGCACCTCCAACATTTGAGACTTTCAAAGTTAAAGTTCCCAACAGCACGGTATTTACAACCGCTAATACTGCTAAATAAATGTAAAAGTAGCCGTATTTTTCAGTAGTTTCAATGTTTTGTGTATTTTTATTCTGACAACTCTGCGTTGCAGCATCCTCCGGAGGCTGGCAGTCGGTGTGTCGTTGGATACGAGCAAAATATTCAGCCTTCTTGTAGCAACTATGAAGGCGGGATTTTTGACACATTCTGTAAACACAAAATGGTGACAGAAATAATGTGTCGTGACAAGACACGCATGCAAACAATGTTTAGTGTTGCAAACAGACAGCAAAAAAAACAAGGCTACGTACAGTAAAATAGCTACATAAATGCTGGTAATCCGATAAGGTAATAGAGCAATTCCCAATGTGTCCCATACAATTACTGCCCACCTGATATCTGCTAACGGAAGAGGACAGGTCAAGTTCACTTCACACAGGCCCGGCTGGACTTGTGGACTTAACTCTCTCAAATCACTGCCATGCTGGGCCGCCCAGGATAGTTGCAGGCCGTCGGACTAGCGGGGCTCCCAGTGCGAAAAAAAGAACCGTAGCGGTGTTCAGAGACCTTGTCCCTCAGTCTTCCTTCGGTTTCATCTGTGTAAAGTCAGGCACTGGGGAATCAAGCCTGGAGACAACTCGGGTGGAAGGCTGGTTTTACAGTTCACAAAAACCAGAGTTGTGCTATGAAGAAGATGCTCAAATGTTTTTTTTTACTGAAATTCTTTTTACGACAGAAGAAGCAAAAGAAAATTCCCCCTAGAAATTTGAACTATTGTGGCAGTATAGTGATGGGTATGGTGCCTGGAATTTACATTTGTAGGCCATATCTTTCCGCTCTTCATTTTATAATGCCCTACAGTTGTTCTATATTCAAGCAAGAGCTATTGCTTTTATAAAAGGGCCATCAAATATGGCAATATGAAAATTACAAACACATTCCAACAGAAATCTTTTTTTTATGTTCACAATGAAATAGGCCCTCCTGTGGCTGCCTCCACATGCTGAGGTGGTTGCTGTGGAACTTAGATACGCCGCTAGCATTTATTTTATTTTTTTTCATCACAGGCTAGCATCACATTTATTTCAATATTTGGCTCTTTATTTACATCATTTGGATACTTTAATGTGCAACCACTGATAAAGCTATCCGGCAGGATGACTTTAATAACTGCTCGTACCAAGTGTTGACTTTATTTGTTGGGTTTAGGTGTGTTACCTGCGTGGCGAGAATCGTACTCCACTTTTCCGGGTCCCAGAGTTTCGGTCGCCGATAGTTTTGGGGAGAAGTTTCACACAATAAATCTCTATTGTGTCAAGACGCCCATCCGACCCTGTGCATCATTGTCGAAACCTTTGTTTAGCGTAGCGCCGTGTGTCATTTAGCAGGTGGATTTTAATTTTTTTCTTAAATCCTCTCCACCAGAAAAGTTAACCATAAGTGTTTCCAATTTGCAGAGAGTTTTAGAAGCTAACTTTGCCACTTTTATATCTGGAACCTTTTGTTGGCGAAAGTGACCCTGTTGCTAAGCAACCAAGACACATTTCAATCAGGAGAGACTTTTATAGAGTTGAACAATAATTTATTACAATTGCATGATATTTGAATAGTGCAAAGTCTTTGGCGATTGGACTCCATCCTGAATTAGGATAAGCAAGGGGTAGTGATGCTGATATCTGCTAAAGCAGAATCCCCCCTGGAGTCCAGACACTGGTGGTGGTGGAGAAGAAGGAAGTTGCTGTAACCCGATGATGAATGAGGAGCAGGACTGACGCAGATTGGAGGAGCCTGGGGTGGAGGAGGGTTGCATCTGTTTGAGCTGAAATGACAACTGACAGCAGCAGAGATGAGAACCTATTTAAAAGTTTGACAACAACGGTGTGATTGGCTTAAGGAAACTGTGCCGCATCTGATTGGTTAATTTAACGTGCACGCCCTCCAATCGGCTGATGGAGTAATCACAGAGAGAATTAGAGACCGAGACCATGAATGACAGAGTGTGGCCGGTGTCTTCCTGACTGAACTTCTGCTTGAGCTTCATTAGTCTAATTTTTATTTATTTTTTTCTCAGACACGGAGTGATAATGAAGTCTTAGCAGCGGTATATGGTTATAATGTCAAGGTTATGAACCAATCAGGTTACCTGATTCGAGCTACCTGTTCTATAAGTGGCTTTAGAGACAAACTTGTAAATGAACAGTAATTATGTGAAGAGTAGTATCACAAACGCATCAAAGCACCAGTCTCAAGAAAAGGAATAGGCCGCCTCACATCCACAGCCTCATAAGCCAGATGGTGTGGTATTATGCCACTGTGTACGCGGCCCTGTTGTTACATGATTGCATAAAGCATGTGCCTAACAAATGGAACTGCTGTTGTGGCCGGCTTGCCAGTATAAATCGTTGCAAATGTAATTATTAAATAATCTACTTGATACGTGTTTTGAAGTAATCTGTTGCTCCGATGTAGACGTGACGGTCGACGGAGTCACAGTTTCACCCTGAACTGGTCTCAATTTGCCCGCAATTAGAATGTGCTCAAGCTTCACACAAATTAGAGAATCTGTCACTTAGTGGCTTTAAAGACGCCATCTAATTGGCTTAGAGCGACAAGAGCTGTCATAGGGCATTCAACTTGTCACAACAGAACATTGGCACCTCTGGGTGGGCAATTATCTTTCACTTCCAGGACGTTTAACTACCACACACATCGCACACGACGCAGCGCGTTGAGGTCTTCCTCCAGCCTTTTTTAACGTGGGAGCGTGGTCAGTCACTCAGACACGTCAGAACATTTCCCCGGCTCAGATAGCTGTCCGGTCTGATGTTTTAGAAAGGCGCGGATAAAGCAGCCAATCGACAGCCGGCGGAGAAACATCTTTGTCGCAACATTTGGTTTTCAAGCTGTCGCCCAATTTAACCGTTTCAATGTGGACACGATGCCGTCGAGCATCTCTGAGCAATTACGACCGTAGAAAAGGCTGCGTTTTGTTTTATTATATTTGATGGGCCCCCTTTTCAGAAGCAGAGGCAGCCACTATCTGAGGCTGATGCTGTCCGCTCACTGTTTTTTTTCATCCGAGTCAAAAGGTGTTACTTGTCTGCAAGATATTTATGTTGATTTTTGTTTGTTCCAACTCCACTGCAAACGAATCGTTGCCGCGGTCCTGTGAGACCGCCGCCACCATAACCCCATCCCCCATCCCTCCCCCCACCCCTCAGGCTCCTCTCTATTGTGTGTAGTAATAAGGCTCTTGAGAGCGGGCACTTACTTATGACTGAACCGGAGAAGACCATTGTGCTACACACACTTTGTCTATTAAAAGGAAAAAAAAGACAAAAGTCTGCAGAGGCGCTTTTGTGAGTGCTGCACTGCCCGGCCCACTAGTGAGCCGTTCGGGTACGGGTAGGCGGCTAAACAACACATTCTGAAATTGTTTTCTTCGTGTAATCAGCTCCTACTTGTGTCGTATGTGATGATCCTGTACCGAATTCAGTTGCCACGGCGCCGGAAACAGTTGATTTATAGCAAATGCGTCTATCCTATAGGGTGTGTTATACTACACAAGATGTAATGAAGAGAGAAAATACCACACTAATAACCAAAAAAATAAATAAAAAATGCCTCAGGACACCAAATTGGCATGCTAAGGAGAGTTAGGCAGCAGTGCACACAAACAGCTTTGGAGCAACTTCTGTCTACTGTACAAAAGGGCTTTAGTAAAGCCCTTTTTTATTCAAACCAAAGCTGCTTTCTTTTACAAATGTAACAATATGCTGTTTTTCCCAGCTGAACCTGAAATAATTCAGAGACAATTAGAAAAAAATACAAAAATCAAAGCAGAAGAACTTCTCCTCGTAGAAATAATCAACCGCCAAATCACCTTGGGTCCTGATAAAAATCTCCATTGTCCATTTTCCATCAAGGCATAAAATGCTCCTTTCATGCTTGTTTATCCGTCTGGAGCCTTTTATTGCTGCGATGGTTATACATCAAAACACCAAATAACAGAGTCGGATCACTCTTATTTATTTTTATTTATGAAGTAAGTTATGGCTTGAAACCTTTTTTGTTCTGAAATGACTGATTTCCCTCCCACCTGCGTTTTCTTCCTCATGACAGGCATCTGTGCGTTGAAGAATTGGAGAATCTGTCGCCGTTTTAAGTGAATTACACCCTTCGTTGATCACGCCTAACGGCAACGATTATCGTGCGGACCGGTCTGGAATGCACAAGCGCGACGGCAAGGTTGCAGGCATTTGTTTTAATTGTCGCACCATAATGATTAAGCTGCATTTTTATGCGCTTTGACTGGGGCCATGGCAAGATGGATGGCCCGCAATGCTATCTGTTCTCAGGGAGTCAAGTCCTTGGCACCACCGTGGTTCACTGCTGCTTAGATTAACACAAAGCTTGGGGACACCTTGCCACCTTTTTGTTTCTTTCCTGTTTAAAAAAAACAATCAAATGTACAAGTCGCGTTCCTCTTCTTGTAGTCTGGAATGCTTCCATCCTCCACCACCACCACCACCACCACCCTCCCTCCCACCCACCTACCCCTCCCCCCGTCCCGCCCCCGGTCCACGCTGAACAATGTTTAACTTGTTAATTTACATGTTAATTTTCTGCATTCATTTATTTACAGCTGGAAACTGAATGGCACAGAAATCAGTCCCAAATCTGGATCTCACTACAGCTTGTCTGGAGGCAACCTCAGAATCAGCCATCTGAACAAAGACCAAGATGCTGGAACGTACCAGTGCCTCGCCTCCAACTCTTTTGGGACCATCGTCAGCCGAGAGGCCAGTCTAACCTTTGCATGTGAGTTTGTTTCCCGTCTCTCTGGGTAAACTTTTTTTTGGCTTCTGAGCTTCCACTGAAAAAGAAGCGTGGCAAACATAAAAGATATGCCGGTGGCAATTCAGGGTACCATGGTGGGTTGTAATTTATGACATGACAAACATGGAAACAGGTCTCTGGGGAACTAGTTACTCCCTCTGTGTGCTGACTAGAGTTTACTCTAAGTCATCACGGAAGATCAAACACAAACCTACAAACCAGTCCAAGTGAAGTGAAACTCAAAGCGATGGGTAAATAATAGAGCTGCCTCTGGTGCTGCTTTCTACTATTAAAGAACCAGTGGTAGAAGACGTATTTTAAAGTTCTAAGATGAAAACTGGGACAACTCCCAGACCGGACAGGTCGTGGTAGCGACGTGTCAATCACAAGGTAGCCCCGCCTAGAGCATACCCTGCTTTATGGTCTATTTGACGCTAAATGGAGCATAATTTACTAAATGAACATCATGCTGTATTGAAGAAGACTTGAAACGAGAGATTGAGACCATAAACTTATGTTTACAATGTTTACTGAGGGAATAAATCAAGAGATAAGTAGAGTAATTTCCTCATAGACTTCTATACCATCTGACTTCTTTTTGCAACCAGAGGAGTCGCCCCCTTAATCGCCATGAGAAAGAATGCAAGTTTAAGTCACTTTTGCATTGGCTTCACTTTTCAAGACCAGAGGTTGCCCACTCTCAAATACCCATTCTACACTACCTGCTCAGCAGCAAATAGCAGACAGACACAGTTAGAGACTAGCTGGTGAATGTCGTTGAGCTTTTATAAGCAAAAGAGCACAGATATTTCCCTCAGGAGTTGGTGGAGACCAAAATAGAGCCAAAAGGACTGACGCTCCAAATGAATGCTAATGTTGCTCCATGTCTGCACGATGAGTAATTAGTCAAATGTTCGCCTTATGGTAATAATATCCTGTTGATGTGTTCTCGGCTTGTTTTGCTGCCCCCAAGTTGCAACAAACACAATTCAATCAGGAGAGACAAGTCGAAAGAAAGAAAATATAATTGTTTATTATTAACAGGTGATATGTGATGATGAAGTCTTGACAGAGTCTTTGGCGCTTGGACTTGACAGGGAGATTGTAATTGAGGGCCTTCTGCCCCTATCAGCAACAAGATAGATCCCCCCGTGGAGTCCAGACCTGGTGGTGGTGGAGGCTGATGAAGCTGATGGATCTGCGAAGGCTGGGCGTAGATGGGGAGGTGGAGGGGTGCGTAACACTAACATGAATGAACTGAAGGTGGAGAGACAGTCATATCTAAAAAGAGACAGCAGCAAGATGATAGGCCAACAATGCCATTGTTTCGATGCGCTTATTGGATAGAGGAGACCCACTGATCTAAACAGCTGATGTCATGATTGACAGCCCCGAGAAATGACGGCAAGTAAATAATGAGTGAGCATGCGTGAGAAGTTTATTGGCAGATGTATAAGAAATAAATTACGGGTTTGAATGTACGCTATAGTTTCATTTAGTCCAGCTTTAAAGAGAAGTATTGGTAACAAAATGTACTTTTAGGGTAAAAAAATATGTATTATGCAGAATAGACCCTTTTAGTGGGCTACAGTAGTCTCTTACTTTAGTAGACACATTTTACCTTCTATACTGTTGGGTTGCTTAATCTAGTGCATCTTAGTGTGTAAAATATTAATATATAAAACATGAATCTAATTTGTCACTGAAATGTACAGATTGCGGTTGAGGTATAAAATAACATACAATGGACACGTTGAAGTAGAGCAAATGCATCTCAGAACCTTCCGCCAACGCACATGTAAAAAATATGTATTATGCAGAATAGACCCTTTTAGTGGGCTACACTAGTGTCTTACTTTAGTAGACACATTTTACCTTCTATACTGTTGGGTTGCTTAATCTAGTGCATCTTATTGTGTAAAATATTAATATATAAAACATGAATCTAATTTGTCACTGAAATGTACAGATTGCGGTTGAGGTATAAAATAACATACAATGGACACGTTGAAGTAGAGCAAATGCATCTCAGAACCTTCCGCCAACGCACATGTAAAAAATATGTATTATGCAGAATAGACCCTTTTAGTGGGCTACACTAGTGTCTTACTTTAGTAGACACATTTTACCTTCTATACTGTTGGGTTGCTTAATCTAGTGCATCTTATTGTGTAAAATATTAATATATAAAACATGAATCTAATTTGTCACTGAAATGTACAGATTGCGGTTGAGGTATAAAATAACATACAATGGACACGTTGAAGTAGAGCAGATGCATCTCAGAACCTTCCGCCAACGCACATGTAACGTTTTCATTTCATTTATAAATATAAAGCATTTGGCAGAGGCTTCGTTGTGAAATTTACAGCACAATATAATACGACGTACGCTATTTTCAACCACTGCAAAGAACAAAAGAAAACAAAACAAAAAGAAAAGAAAACAGCAGCATTCCAACGTGCCAGGTCAGCATTATCAGTTTTGCAGATGAATGTCTTTTTAATGACCCTGCTCTACCGATTTGCGACCGTCGCGATGATAGACCGTTTGACGGATCCCGGTGAGTCTAACTGACGGCCCGCGGACTTCATATTCCTGAAGCAGGAGGAAGTCAATAAGTGCCCACTGTATGTGCCAGTTATCGGACAGGCATAAAGGATGACATTAACCGCGAGTGAGTGATCGCTCGCTCAGATTAGATTCGGAGGGTTTGGCGTTCGGGGACAAGGCAAGGCCACCAATACGTCTCAGGCCATTCGTTTGGTCCCCTGGACCAGTGAGAAGTCAATCTGCACTCCGATTCTTCTGGTGGATTTCCACTATGATCGGACGACAGTTACATCAATTGTCGGGCTCTCTGACCTTACCATCCTTCAGTTGTTGACACAGAGTCAGGGCATGCATGTATGACCGAGTGTCATCTATCTTCTTTATTAAATCTCGGTATTGCTTAATTAACTCCGCGGCGTGATTGAATGGCGGAGGTTCAAGTGAATAACTTAAAGGGCAACTAGCATTACTGTAGAGTGTCATGTAGTTCTGTTTGGGAACGTAAGCGAACTAAAGTGCGAGACTACTTCCTCCTGCAGGGAAGCATGCAGAGATTTTCTGCTCCTGTAAAACGCAGACCATCAGTCAAATGCACTCCTTTCGGTGCAAGTGGTGTTTCGGCACCTCTCCTATTTCCCTCCAGTGAAGACTGTGACCTTTCGGTGGTAATTAGTTTTTACGCGTAATTCGCTGTTGATTTTGACACAGGAGAGACTGTGAGCCCACTCACAGCTCTAATAAGCCCGGCAGTAAAGCCGGCGCCAGAAAGAGTGAATCACATTGGAGCTTTAAAAAAGCACATTCGCTGCACCTGAAAGGTCAAAAGTCTAGAGACTTAAGGATTGTCAAAAACGTTCTAATTTAGTCTTGAGAGCATCTTACTTCCTGTAATGATGAATATCCTGTTGCGTGCAGAGAGGGGGTATCTGAGTGTGTATCGCTGAGAGAATTAGAGCATTAAAGAAACTTGTATTTGACTGAATCATTAAGAGGTGAGCTTGTTAAAATAAATGAAAGTACAGTTTTACTGAAGGGAATTTTGATTCACACTTAATCCTAAAAGTAATGTGTTTTTTGACATAAAAACAATTTTTTTGACAGTTATTGTTAAAGGATGACTTTTCTCATTTCTCATTGTCAAAAAATCCCACGAAAAGAACAAAAAACAACAATAAAAGGAGTTGTCTGGGTAGTCACTGTAGAGAATTCCTCGTTGTCCCAAAACTATTAAACACAGCAAGGAGCCCCACCAGTCGTGCTGGGAGACATGTTTTTTTTTTCATAAACGTGGTTTTGAACGTGGTTATTGTAGTTTCTCGCGACTCCATCCAAAATGTGCCGCCCTGCTGCCCTGAATGCCCAAATGTGTATTAATCCACGGCTGAAAATAGCCCCCAACAAAACAAACAGTACTTGAACTGATTTGTCGTCCAATCAAATTTGACGCAGCAGACTGGACCGCATCCGCAGTTGTCTGTGTGCGTCTTTCTGTACGTTCGTGCAGATATTGGAGACACTACATGATAGATGCGGCACATATCCAATATATAGTGAACTCTATAGATCAGATTTACCAATATGTTGCAGCTGATATGAGGACTCTGGTAAAAAAATTAACAGTAGCTTGGGTTATAAGGACCTGCAATCTCAACTTTATGCTGCCACTCTTGCATTTTTACATGATACAAATTGTCTGATAGGCTGCAAACGCAACAAAAAAATAGTGTTTTAAAACGTTATTTTTGTGTCACAGCACCGTGATAGAGGAGGGAACGCGTCTCACATCACCAGCAGTCTCTTCCTGCAGGCTCCAGCGTGAGTCAGTCTCTGCTATCTCCGAGATGGACCCCGTGTGACATTCCTAATCACGTGACGGAATCGGGAATCAAATATTAGACGAGTGGAGTTCCTTTGCTGGAGCTGGCGTGAGACCAACTCTCCCTGCAGCGTTGACCACAAACACACTTATGTTGCAGGTTTAAAAAAAAAAAGAATAATCATTTTAACGTGGCTTTTTGTCTGCCGACTGTGTAAATAATAAACTGTATAATTAACACGTTAGCATATCAGCAGCGTAAGGCCATAATGTGTCAAAACGTGCCACTCCAGTCCCCCCGTGTTGTAAAGCCCCCATGTTGTTTACTCACTAGCTGTCATTAGAGCTTTCACCTGCATCTCACAGTGTTTTTCAAAAGGGTGGCGTTTGCTCGGCATATGGAAACGCGTGTCATGGTTGAAGATACCGTTAGCGTACTCATCAGCAGCCCCGAGTTTTGTGGCATTCGGCAACGTGTCAACAGAGCACTTCACTGGTCCGTTTCCCAGCGTCGATGCCGGTCTGCGCTCCAGAAAAGGCGTTTTGTTCACCCATTAACACGTCGGCCTTCTCTCCTGTCGGGGGATTGCACGTCTTCTCCTGTGCTCTCGTAGCTGCCACAGTGGACAGGACCGAACTAACTGTCGAGGTTTTCACATACCTGGGATTTTTCTTCTGACACTAAATGAACACATCATAATTATCCTGCACTACATTGGATGATACATTTCTTATTTCTCTAGCCAATTTAAGGCAGGGTTGGTAATCTTGAGAAACAATTTAAGAAACAAATTATCCAACTAGAAAACTCCAACTTGGTGTTTCCAACTCTTTTTTTTATTATTATTTGATTCACATGTCAAAATGTAATAACAATTTGACATATTTTTGAAGAAGATTACCAATGATGCATTTATTGAGGCTACATGTGTTGTTCCAGATATCTACCTATGAAAATGGGGAATGCAACCAGAAAAGGTAGCTATTTCAAAAGGCTTAGCCAATTTACCTGAATGAATTAACTCATGCATTAATTTGAATCTGCAAGGCTTAATAATATTGTGTTATCTGTACATGCAAGGTACAAGCGTTTTGAAAAAAACGTTGAGAACTTATCATGTTTTTTTAGGCAGAATCCACCAAGTGCAATACATTCAAACGCAATGGAACTTTTACACTACACATGAATGTGTAGTCTGGATCCCAAACTGGATTAATATTCTCACCCCAAAAAAAGAGAAGAAAAGATATTTAAATTTGAATTGGGTCATAAATTGATGATGATGATGAAATCCTGAGGAGCTCCTGTTTTGCCTGCTCAGTGAACATGCTCTGCCTTCTGATTCAGCCGTTTAGCTCCGAGTGTGAGGGGTTTCTGCCTCTTCTTTAATTAAACGGGCATCCGTGGAGTTTTAATCTTGTTCCCGGTGAGTAGTCTTTCTCAAAGGCGTTATTGGTGATGTCACAAGATCGCGTTGCCACAGCACAATGGCGGCGTCCTCCCAGTTCACACCTGCATTGTGGGGTCTTAACTCAAAACGTGTGTGTGCAACTGCATTCCAATTAAAAAAAAAAAAAAAGAAATAGAAAAGAAAAAAACGTTTTGATATGATAGCACTAATCCAGTCACTTTACTTTGCTTTGAAATTTACACACAACTGAAAACCCACAGGCTGAATTCTTGTTCGCTAAGCCGTGTGCAAGCGCTCTGCTTCCCGAACTTGTGCACATTATATATTCTGTGGATGAGAGCAAACGCACTGTACAGTGAAGCCCTGTCCCCCTGCAGAACGCCACTCCCCGGTTAACACTTGTTAGTCCGCGGAATCCGCGACGCCTCCAAGGTTGTTCTTTGAAATTGGCGGGACTCCAACCGCGCTTCAGCATTTTCCCTCTGCGTGTCAGAAACTTTTGATGGATGATGCTACTGCCCGCGAGGGGTTGGGGCTGTCTACCCCCCCCCACCCCCCCACCCCCTGAGGCAAGGATAACTGATGGGCAGTGGGCGCTCCCGCTCAATACTCGCTGCCCTTGATTAGTATGTCTATCGATTCTATATCAGTGATTATGTAAAAGATGTACAGCCATAATTCATACTGATGAACAGGCTTGCTTGTTCAATAACGGGAATAACAGCGTGGGCCTCTCACATATATGACCAGAGATGTCTAGAAGGGCCATCGCTCAAGAAAAAAAAAAGTTTGTGAAAACTGAGCTCGCCTAGAAACACGATCCTGTTTTGCGTGGGAGTTTATATTCACTTATTATATATATATATATATATATATATATATATATATATACTGTAGTGTCTCGTCAGTGTCAGACACACTCATGTTTTGCTAAGCATACAGGGGTGAGACTTCCTGATGTCACCAGAGTGGGCTTTAAAGCCTTGAGGGGGAAAAATGAATACCTCATTTAAATGCAAATAAATCCTCTAGACTCCTCTCAGCTGTTGTGATAATGTGGAGTGAGTATATTGACTTAGTTAATGAGGTGTAAATAGCTAATGGGTGTACTCTCTGGCTTTAACTTTTTTTTTATCTGCAGCACACTACCAAGATATCACTCTTGAGGACCTGCCGTAAGGTGGCGGGACTTTAGGATTTACTAAACATCTTTTTCAGACATTGGGACATTGCTGTTGGGAAAAGGGCTCGGTGGCATCGGTAATGCTGGTGTAGCTCAACTTATCCTCGCACAACGGTTCATGTGATATCTTATAAAAAGTAATTTGTCGCGCGTTTTTTAATTCCTGCGTATTTCCAGCAACAAGAGCGATCGGTGCGTGTTTAGGCAACGAAACTACTTGGTTTGGAAAAGATGAAAATCTGACGACACTGACGGGTTACACAGCTTCTGGCGAAGATAAACATTGAACATTGACATTGAATGGAATAATTGAGTTTGTGTTTCTTCTGAATCGCATTGTGTTATGCTGACACAAAGCACACAATACAATGAAATATCACCTTAAACATCATCGCCATGAATGTAAAATAAACACCTCTGTAAAACTCTTTTAATAAAATCACCTGTGATTAAATTCTATAACAAAGTGTAGAAAGAGAGTGCTGACACACACACACACACACACACACACACACACACACACACATTATCCACCATGACAAAGAGCATCCTTAAGGAGTCGCAGGTTGTAATGAATCTTGCGGTCACGGTTGGACTGGCTCGTTGAAGTATGATAAGTCGTGCTGGCATTTGGAAAGCTCATGTGTCTGGGATGTGATCATCAGCCTAATCTGGATCATTGTTTGTAATGCCGGGCCCAGGTTTGCAATAATTAACGCTAATTGAGCTAGATGGGGCATCGCGCTCGCTCACTCTGAGGTTATTAATCATTGTTAGCCAGCCTCCCCTTTTTTGAAAATGACACAATGGCGTTTGGTGTAAGCTCGGGCGCAAAAAAACGAAACAAAAAAACAACTGTGTTTTGAGTTAAAATCCTAAAAAGGAGTTCTGTTCGCCGCCGTTGCTTTTTATGTGGCAAATGTAATGGATGCGTTATTGGAGTTGTCCCTCGCAGGCAAACTGTGTGCTTTCATGCTTCCTTTTGAACTTTGAGAGCGAACATGTGCACAGCTGTGTGCACTCTGAGAAGCATGTCTTTGGTGGAGCCCCCCCACGATGTCCGAAACCCGGCGTCTGAAATCATTGAAATCATGCTTTTCGTCCGCTCTCCTCCAGCCCTCTTCACAACAATGCTTCTTTTGCTCTTTTTATTTATTTTTTTCCCGCCGTTGAGTGTGGACGGATGTGGATGTGGAGGGCAGGGTGGGGGGTGTTGGATTTTACCAGTATTGCGGCATGCTTTCAGCACGGGCGAGGCCACGTCCGTGGATTCTGGACAGGAACAATCATTGGCTTAAGTGAAGCAGACGTCCTCCCCCGCCCCCCCCCCCACCCCCACCCACCCCATCCCGCCCCACCCCACTTCACAAATCACAAGAGCTTTGATCTCAGCCAAAAATAATGCCAAAAAGACTCTCTCTTTTTTGGAATAAATTCAGTACCTTAGATGTCTCTTGCTCTTGTCCACTTTGTTCTATAGGCCCGTATTTTGGGGAGGCTTGGGTGCTTTTATCTAACCTTCTATCGCGCCTTCAGATGAAAGTAAGTGGTGGGGCCTACCAAAAAAAAAAAAGCTTCTGTTGCCATTTTGGAGTGGCCGGATTGTTTCGACAAGACAAAAACAACAACAACAACAATTGCCCATGAATTCAGGCCATGTTTGGATGAGACAAGACGGTCTTCCATATTTCGAGCATCTTACTGTAAAAGGACTGATGGACTGGAGCTAAAATAATTCATGTAACAAAAGGCTCAGAGGTGAGGAACAAGCTCCCCGTCAGTGATCGCTGATGAGCAACGGCAACCAGAGATAAAGCCGACCGACAACAGGGAAGTCAATTAGCCGTGCTTCATTAATCACCTCTGAGTGACAGTCGAGAGCTAACCAGACGGTCGGTGTTCCTTGAAAAAGCCACGGAAAAGTAGCGATTTGTGAAATATGACAAGCTATAAAAAACAAATGGCCTAATTTAAGCGCGGAGGCCAGATTGAGCTACTACACACGTCATAAACCTCCAGGAAAAGCGTCTTAAATTTAGATCCTCAGACATCTTTACTCTGCCCTTTTTTCTTTTCTTTTTTTTGTTCACTTTTATGAGTTGGTTACCACCCTGCCGGCGACAGATGACTTTTTTTTTTTTCATAGCCCAGAAAATATACTTTGGAGGGACAATGATTTGCAGAGTAAAGATGACTGCAGACAGGGAATTTGTCATCCCATCTACGGACGGCACTCAGACGCTCAATTATTCTGGCGCGGAGATGGCGTCTTGTTTTTTTCCCCAGTAAAGAGCAGGGACAAACAAATTCGTAAATCAAAAGAGTGGATTTACATGTTATGTCTAATCCTGCACTTATTTTCACACTTTGACGGCGTGTAAATAATTCACGCCTGATATGCTGCCTGGACGCAAGAAAGGTACGTTCAAGTTGAATTGACTTAGTGCGGTAGATGTAGTGAAGGCATTAAAGCGGCGCGCGCTTATGTTTTCTTCAGATCAGAGCTTTTGAATGACAAATTATGGAGCTTTTGCAGCACTCTGTAGCACTGGTGCTTTATCATAGAATACAGGGGAACCGGGAATGACTGTCAACTGAGACCAGACTTTAAGTTATGACTTTGAATTAGTCATCTTATTAGGGCAATATGCTCTAGCTACTTCAGTGATTTCATTATTGTTTTATGTCACCTTCGATCAAATGTCAACTAATGTCAACTTGCAACCCATTATCACAGGTTGTACATGCCTGTGAGCAGGTTAACCACAGTGACATTTCTTAAATAGTTTTTTTTATTGGCATGAAGAGGTCAAACTATCCATATATTATTCAAAAAGGAACGGAAAGATGAGAGCGACAACTGAGAATTTCAGTACGTTCTCTTACTGCGTTTTCTTATATGATTAAGTTTAGTAAAAGATGGGTTAAGATAACTACGGTAGTGGCGTACAGAATGGAAGTGGCTGTCTCTAGGTTTAGGCCCAAACATCCACCCCGACCTCACTCATTATCAAATTTAAATCAAATCAAATTTATTTATACAGCACTATTTACAGACAAAAGGTCAGAAAGTGCTTGACAGGAGCAGAAAACAAAAAAATAAAACAAAGCGACCATACAAGGGGCCAAAACATTACAAGATGTTTGTAAAAAAGCACAATAAAGTACACAATAAAAGAAATCACTGTAAAATACACAATAAAAAACCAAACAATTAAAAGCAGGCCATGCACTTCACCTGTCCTCGCTCACGATTACGTCTATCAAATTACAAATTGATTGAGTGGGTTGAACACAAATCGTTACTTTTTGGGAGGTATAGCTACAAACTGTGTATGAGAACCGCCTGATCAGGACCATATACGTGGTTTCAAAAATGCTCATGAGATCATTTTTTTAACCTTTTTACTATAATAGTATAATGTCTAACAAGCTTGATGTTAAGCCCTGGACATCCTGTCTTGGTGTTATTCGCAGTATTCTGCTCCACCAAACGACTTGCTCTCCTCTCGCTCTCTTTTGTCCCTTAAAGTCTGGAGTCCTTCACTGTCACACACCTGCGCTCCTTGTACACAAACACAAACGGACCTTAACGGTGACTGCGTTTCTGTTGCAGCTGGCGGGCGACCGGAGCACAAACACCACCGGTCACAATCAGCTCCCCTGCCTCACTGTGTCGCACCTTCTCACTCATACGCATTGTGTGTTCCGACAACTTGCTGATAAATACCAAGGAATCCGTAGTTAGTGTCGTCTGTAGCCGACTGAGCTGAGGTTCAAACACCCCCGAGGCACGGAGAGGACAACAGAGTGGGCAGTCGTGGTTACACTTAATAATAACCATCATTAATAAATGGTAAATTGACAGTTAAGTATAATTAAGCAAATTAGTATATTTTCTGTTAACAAACAATGAAATGATAATTAATCGTGTTTGCTAATTATTATTCTGTTATGTTATCATTGAATTGTGTGAAATCAAATAATTAGTTTATAAGTCATATGTTGTGTCATGGCTGATAAGGGATAATAACAATTACATTCTGATTATGTTAGTAAACTATTTAGTTACAGTTTATTGTTGCATACATTATAACATTCCACGTACTATATTAAGGATTTGTTAATGATTACATTTTCAAACCGTAAGAAACATAAGATAGAAAGAAGGACCATAAACCAATTAGTAGCCATTGTCAAAGTGTTATCTAAATAATGTTTATAGATTACTGATTTATTAACCATTTAACAAGGTATTACAATCATCAGTTGCACCATTCAAATAACAATTATAGACCGTTAATAAACCATTTATTAGAAAACCTTGATGTTTTGCAAATTATTTATCAGTTGAACCTTTATATAAGCATCAAAATAATGTCTATTGATATTTAACAAACCATTTATTAACTATTAACAAATATGTCATATATTATGTAAAATGTTATGAGTGGAACAATACAATGCTAAAATACCAGAACTTATGAAATTACAAATAATTAGTAAACATTAATTATATTTTCATTGTTTTTTAATAGTAAAATAACTATTGACTGAAGTTTAATTAACTGTCAATTTACTATTCATTAAAAATGGTTATTCTAAAAATGTTACCACTTTTTCTTTTACTTGCCACTCACGCCACAATGAATCTAGTGATAGCAGGAGGATTGGAAGGTATTTTGGACATTAAGGCATTCCACCTGCTTGATCAATAAATGGAAACGAGGACACAAATTGTCCACCTCCTTGTTTTAAAAGTGACATAAATGGACCATGTACTTGTATAGCGCTTTTCTAGTTTTCCCGACCAATCAAAACGCTTTAACACTACATGACATCATTCACCCATTCACACCCATTCATACACTGATGGAAGGTGCTAGCATGCAAGGTGCCACCTGCCCATCAGAACCATCTCATCATTCAGCAATTTGGGGTTAAGTGTCTTGCCTAAGGACACATTGACACAGCGGAGCCCGGGATCGAACCGCCGATCCTCTGATTGAAGGACGACCCTGCTCTAACATTGAGCCACAGTCGCCTGTATGTCGCCACAAAGCTGAAAAGATAAATTTTTGCGTCCAGTTCAGACACATCAGAATGACCGTAAAGTGCCAAATCTGGCATCAATCTTTAGAAAAAAATATTAGGGAGTTGGTTTCTTAATAGGGCTTAAGAGCCTCAAATAGCTATTAGTTAAACTGTGCTCGTGGGTTACGAAGAGATTTATGTTTAAAGTAATAATTAAAGGCTGCTCCTTAATTGACTTGTCCTGCAGCCAATATGACATATATTAGCTGACCTTATAGTCCTCTTCATAAATCAGTGAGCCCAATAATTTTACATTTAGATCAGTTGGAGCCGAACTAATCAGTAATCTCATTTCAAAGTGGATTGGCTGCACTTTTGCGGGGAGCACGTACGCAGAAGAGAGCGCTCGTGTCCGCACCGCCGCTTGCAGTGACTTGAGAATATGCTGCGTATTGCAGAGCAAGGTTAATTAAGGTTAATTAATCCAATTTGGAGAATATGTATGGCTCAATTTGAGACCCACCTGTCTTCATGTATTAATTCGCTGTATGTCTATTCTTTTGTTAAAAGTGCATTTATGAATACACTTTGACCACGGAGCAGGCTTCAGAAATGTACAAACGAAATACAAAAGAAGAAAAAAAAAAAAAGGAAAATGCTAAATGAATGAGAATAAATAAAAAATGCACTTTAGACGTTAAGTGGGAATGGAAATAGTCAACTAAGAGGACCTGATTGCTTTGCTAATTCAATAACGTTGCCATGTAACCATCGTCATAATTGATTCATGTTTTGCTGCTGTTTCTTTCAAATATCTGCACAGACATGTATCAAATTGCTTAGCAGTTGTTCTCGGGTTAAAGTGCTTCCAATAAGAACCCATTCGCCCTCCCGCCCCACTCCCGCCACAGTCATCGGTGCAGACATGAAGCCGCCGTGTGACGTGTGAATTACATTTACCCCAGCTCCACCAGGATGTAAACCATTAGTGCGGCGAGTCGTTGGAGGCGCGCTGTGACCCGCTATTGTTTCCATCACTTGTCAAAATGAAAATTTGTTGGGTTTCGACAGTACTTCTGGCGTCAAAACCACACCAGGAATAGCTCTGTAATGTTCAGTGGGTGTGGGCGTGATGAATGAAAGGTAACCTGATTACCACCATAGCTATTAAAACCCCTCATGTGTGACCTGCCACAGCAACCCCTCTCTGCTTAGCAGCGGGGCAGCAGATTGCCGTTTGGCTCATGTTAGTTGGTGTGCGTCACTATTGATTTGAACAGTTTTTTTTGGGGCGGGGGTTGGGCGGGTGTGTCATAGCGGGTTTAGGTCATGCAAGGCTTCCATTCATTATTTGGAATATACAATTACTAGAGCTGGGTAGAGTAATGGTCCTGGTTCTTTTCATTTTCTCACTCTCTCAACTGTGTCTCTTCCAGAATGCAATTATTTGGCAGGTGTATTATGTCCTCTGTTACGTGCAGCATGCCTCACTTCATGTCGTCTTTAAAACCACGAAAAGAAATTAAAGCACACAAATTATGTATTTTTTTTTAAACAGGACTCTAGGCCTCACTTGGATCTGACATTGATGGAAACGAAGCAGGTGCTCCTACAATTTTACAACGTTCTCTCTCCCCGAAAAATGTATTGCATTGGACATTTTTGTATCAACATCATTGTTGGTTTGTTGTTTATTTAACATTTTGATATTACCAATAAACTCCCTTGATACGAAATAACAATAACAAGCCTTTCATACTTTTTAGAGTGAACAATAAAGATTGTCAAAAACAGTCTTATGGTTATTCAGCCAAAAACAAAGCGTAAAATGTCCAACGTGGAAGTGATCTGTAAGACCTTCATATTTATCTGTACATCTGTCCTGTTCATCTGCATTCATATTCAGACTCAGGCCTTCAGCCGTCCAAGGCCGACATGATATAGTTATCCTCGTACAACGGTTCACATGCTATCCTACGAAAAGACAATCATCATTTGAAAATGTCATCCAATGAAAGCCTGCAACACGCGTCATTTGCCGCTCGTTACATGCATACAGTCTTTTCAAAATGAACTTCCGTCTTCACGGGGTAACTTATAAGTTTAGGCAACAAAACTACTTAGTTAGGTTTAGGACAAAGATCGTCATTTTGGTCAAAATAACTACTGAAGTGAGCAAGTTGCGTGACAAAAACATCAACATTGACTTTTAGTTTCACATGGGGGAACTGGGGTCTTCTGACAGAGATCGCTGTTTGTTGGACCCATCCACCTCCCCTCCCGCCCGCCCACCCACCCAGTGTGTGACAACTTCGTTCTTCATTAATTGGATAGCATATGGGAAAATTCCGTTGGATATCCACGAATTACGGCGCATTATTTTTCGTAAGTCTTGCCACAAACGCTGGATGAGACCAGCTGATATAGCAGAGACTGTTATACGGCATGATTTTCTTTGAGCATCCCATTTAATTCATAATATCAAAATAAATGTTGTTTATTTTTGGTCTTGTTGCATATTTTGCTTGACTTGCACATTTCTTTTCAAATTCCTCAGATTCAACCTATGTACAAGACACATTCGGGAAATATTTTTATTTTTATTTTTTTTACTTCATCTTTTCACCATTGATTCATACCTGGCTGTGCTTCTTTTCAAAAAAGAAATTCCCAACTTTTAAAACTTGTTCACCAATTATTGCTGTCTTCTTCCCACAAAAATCCCTATTGGGACCCTTTAATTCACTCTCTTTCTGATACCTGTGGCACCTTCACAGAGTGAGCGAGTGAGTCTTGGATATCCACAATATACACCGACGCACACAAGGGATGATTTGGCCCGAGGCAAAGCCAAAGGCTGTTTACCCCCAAAAATGTTCACCCTTGAAAATGTTCCTCACACTAGTGTGGACACACAAAGGCTACTGGCGCTGCTGTATTTGTATGTAATTTGTTTATGGAGGTGGCGCAGTGTGGGTTTGAACCTTGGTCCCTCTGAGTTTGCAAGAACTGTATTTGTCAGGGTTAAGCCTCAGTTCCTTCCCACAGTCTAAAGAAATGTAGGCCAACGACTTTCTGGTACTGCGTGAGTGTGAGGTGTGTTTATCTGTGTGAGCTCTATAATAAACTGGCATCCTGTTGTGAGTGTTTCCCCGCCCACTGCACACTGCTGTAGGCTCCGTAGGCTATGACCTTGAATGGGAGAAAGAAGCAAGAATAAATAGGGCAGGAAAACCATCATTTGTTCATGACAGCACTCGCAGGTGTTCAAGCCTCTGACTTGTGATTATATTTTACTAACTGCTGTGTTTTTTGTTGTTGTTGTTGTTTCTTCAGACTTGGAAAACTTCAAGACTCACAGAAGAAGCTCCGTATCCGTCCGCGAAGGTCAAGGAGTGGTTCTGCTGTGCGGCCCGCCACCGCATTCTGGAGGTAAGCCCTTGTATTCTCATTTTGAACGACCCGTTCGCCAAGCACACACTGGGAATCAGCTGGTTGACAGAGAGCAAAAAGTGAATGACATCGTTATGTTTGTTCTCACCTGCCGTTTTCCGCGATGTCCCCGTAACGGGCAAGAGCTCGTCCTTGTCTCCAGAAAGGCCAATACCAGCTGACATGAAAGATCAATTAAAACTTGACTCTCCTGAAAACCCCTCTCCATTTTTCTACTGTACATGAGTTACATGGTCAAGCTGGCTTTTTTTTTTTCATTCTGCAACTGCTACTTCTTTTACTCGTTTTACTGGCGGATTTCCAGCCAGAGCGCCAACTTCTGACCAAGTCACGTTGTAGCCAAGTCTTTTTCCCACTCCAAATCAGTTGATGAAAACGCACCAAGATCGCATTTCTTTTTTGCAATGTTTCAGAAGTTTGCTTAAAATTTGACCAATTTGACAATTGAATGAAAATCGCAGCTTCTGTTACGTTGGGTCGGGGATGTTTACGGTCCAGCTGTTTCAATGGCACCTTTGATTTTGGTGATCAAGACCTTGCATCTGCCACTGCGAGGGACTGAAGTGATTCTTTCATTGCTTGTGTGGTGTGATCAGCTTTGCTCACAGGAGCCTACAGCTAATTCTGCTGTGATTCGGGCCATACTTTTCTCCCTCATTTCAATGTCAGCTGAATTAAAGTATTATGCAGTCCTATGTGTTCATAATTGTTTGTTCTCAACCTAAAGGCAGGCAATGCCCTGGATGAATTATATAAGGTATAATAAGAAAGAAATAATATGCTAATTTGCTTTCTTGCCTGGAGTTAGATGAGAAGATTAGTAATCTCGTATCTGTGCGAAATACTAAGAGAGAGCCAGGATTACCTTGGATTAGCATAGCTAACTGGACAGCTGTGAATTGGATGTGCCAAGTGGAAGTATGAAGATACATTTACGAGTTTAAACAAAGGTTGGGTGCGAAATCCCTCACTCGTTCACTACTCTCTACTCACTGTCCAGGGAGTTCTACATAGAGGACTATATAGCGAGTTCATCGGCACTCATTTTCACCTGCGCCATTAATTACATCACCGCTGTTGCACAACTAAAACGTGCCAGATCAATGTTGGCAGGTGGACTATCCAAAATAAAAAGAGACTACAGAGAATTATTTTTGTAATAAATAAATATAGTAAGCTATTTGGTTGATTAGTCTCTTATTAAAACCAAAAGGGAATTTAAGTTCCCCTGGTAAACACTGATGCCATGTATATTCAGTTCAATTTATTTTTGTATAGCCCAAAATCACAAATTACAAATTTGCCTCAGACGGCTTTACAATCTGTACACAACGACATCCTCTGTCCCAGAACCTCTCATCGACTCAGGAAAAACTCCCCCAAAAAAAACCTTTCAACAGGGAGAAAAAGGGAAGAAACCTTCGGGAGAGCAACAGAGGAGGATCTCTCTCCCAGGATGGACAGAGTACAAAAATAGATGTCATGTGTACAGAATGAACAGCATAACAGAGTTACAACACGTTCAATTCACATGACAGAAATGATTCATGTAATAGTAGCAGTAGGTGACGGGGAGTACCACAGCAAGACGTAGGACCAGGGTCCAGATTTAACCACGATCCTCAGAAACCTGCGAGGCGAGAAGGCACAAAGACTTCGGGGATGGAGCAGTTAGTAATGTGCATTAATGGTGCATGAATTCATACAGAAGGTAAAATAGAGAAGAATGTGCATCAGCAGGGCCACGGCAGGAACCAGGAGGCAGGACCAGGGTCCAGATGCAACCACGATCCATGGAAACCTGCGAGGCGAGAAAGCACAAAGACTCCGGGGGAAGAAGTAGAGTAATGTGCATTGATAGAACATGAATTCATACAGAAGGAGAGAGAGAAAAGGATAGAGGAGCTCAGTGTATCCTAGGTTGTCCCCCAGCAGTCTAGGCCTATAGCAGCATATCAAGGGGCTGGAAAGAATGGACCAGGGCAAACCTGAGCCAGCCCTAACTATAAGCGCTATCAAAGAGGAAAGTCTTAAGTCTACTCTTAAAACCAGATCTACCCGAGAGCCCCCTTCAAAGGGGGCTGCGTGGTATACTGGTTAAAAACTTTGGGGTTCCCCCTGGGAGAGAAGACACTAATCAAGAACAAATCTAATGATGTTGCCTATCAGAATAACAGAATAAATCCGGGCTACAAGCTCATGTAAACCATTTGTACATGATCCAAACACAACTAAACAAGACCAACCAAATCCATAACCAAATATTCATATTCATATCTCACCAGCCACTGGACTTGCTCGGCATATGTCGACCTACCGCGAGTTAGCTTTATGCTACATAGGCTTGAGACCACGCAAAAGAACGGCAAGAAGACAGGGATTCCGCACATACCGGTCAAACCCATATAGACCACAGCCTCAGCAATCAGTGAGCCAACGAACACCAGCCTCAGACAAATATGAAACCAGAAAGATATGATAAACAGCTCCGTACCTTATGATGAAATGCTGAAAACGAATTAATTTCGATGCTCAGAGACTGAGCTACGTGCGTAGGAAGCACAGGAAGAAGAAACAAAGGAAAGCAAGCTTCTTTGACTGACAATGTACATATGGGGGGATGGCAACTACCGACCCTATTGCCCTATCACATTCTATCTGCATGGCCTGACTGACTCTTATTGGTTAAACAGTGCTGTCTATCACACGTTGGCCGGATGTCCTGTATGCTCTTATCTCTGCAGAAAAAGAGGATGTCTCACTCAGCTCTGAAAACCTAACACAGAATAAATTACAGCCTTTTTATTCTCCAGACCTCTGATTTTGAGAACAAAAATATTCATTTTTATAGAGATTTCAGAGTAAAAAAACATTCTTTTAGTTTGGCATTGTGTATGTTAATGCTGTATATGGATGTATTAAACATAATTAGTGAAAAAAGAAGTTAAAAAAAATAGTTTGGGTAAAAAAAAGTAAAGAACTAAATTATTCAATAAATCCTAATTTTCAGAGGATTTTTCTGACCTGTCTGTACTAAAAAACTCTTTTATTGTTTTCTGCTTTACTTTATTCAAAGTCACACTGTGCAGAGAGAGTGTTCACATATTTTGCTATGATATAAAAAAAGGATTAAACCTGCAACTGCATTATTCTAAAGTGATGATCATCCTGAAAGTGCTTTTTTTTTATAGGCGAACCTGAAATATTTTCATTTTTCTGTGTTCCATCTTCATTTAATTTTAACCAGTGACATATATACTGATATTTACACATTACTTAAAAAATTGCACAGTTATTACCATTATAATAACAACCAAATTATTCAAATAGACCTTGTGGTTGCAGAATTGTACTCACTTTAGTATGGGCATGCTTTTTTCGTGCGGAAACCTCAAAAATAGGCTAGGGTATAACAATTAAATGTGGTCACTGTGTCTGCCCCCCGGATTGAAAGTGGAAGCTGGTTCCACAGAAGAGGAGCTTGATAACTGATATATATGTCTAGGGCTTTTATTCTGAAAGGTAAGGACAAAAGGAGTAAAGCGATATACGTTGCTGTTGTCTATGAGGGGCCGATAGAAAAACAAAGTACATTCCTTTCGTTTGTGACCATCTGTTTTAGACTACTTTTTACAATGCATTATGGGATACTTTGAGTCCACTATTCAGGGTGTGATCATTATCGCTATACATTCGGACAGCACATCACAAAGTCCCCTCTATAGTGAGTAGGTGAGTCATTTCGGACACAGCCCTCGTTTTTCTGCAACATCTTTCATATTTTCTGTCTATAATTGCAGCAGATGTGTCCTTCCGTTTGCTACTTCTCTTCTCTTATTGGATCTTACAAATGCAACAGCTGCTTGAATTACATTCCCTCAATTGACAGACACCAAACAGATTCATGCACAGGTCCACTGTGCTGAAAATGCTGCTCACCTGTAACTGATGGTAATTGTTTGGGGCTCGTATCCTTTCGGGCTTTTACCTGGCAAAAGCTTGGCAGGCTCTGCGGCAATCTGGAATATCCCTATTATTTGCAAGTGGTCGGGCTGACACGTCTGTATTCGATTGTTATCTATGGTGTGAACAGTTGCTTCGCTGACTCTTTTCACATCTGACAATTTGTGCTGAGGTAATCCAATTAAGTTTTGTTTTTTTGACCAATGGGGAAATAATTCCAACATGACAGGCATCTTCAGGCACATGAAAAGGCCCCTCAAGACACTTGTCTCCTCACTTATATACAGCGCCATTACAAGCTGTCAATTAGCAGTCCATTTCAGTGAGTTACATCTCTCAGCTGTAGTAGAAGCTACTATCAGCGTGTCGTTCAGCTGGATAAACCACTGGGTTGTTGTCATGGTTCTTCTTGCTTTTGATCAAATGCAGTATACAGTTTTTTGATGTGGGACTTCAATTTACTCCCCCCCCCCCTTAAGCCCTGACATGAAATGATCAAAATGTTGCTTTGACACATGTTTAAGCATGTCTTGCCTCCATGTTTCAGACAAAGCCACATGATAGAAATCTGGCACGAAGAGCAAACGTATTCAATAGCAACATATTCAGAGTCAGTTACATGTATCCACTTGCTCACCAGGGGGAATGAAACAGTAAACAACAGACACCAGATCAACAGGCTTTGCCACACCAGGCTGTTGGCACTAAACACCAATACAAATACACGTTCAGCCAAGCCGCCGGTCGGGTTTGTTTTCAAACTGGCAACAATGAAAGGCAATCAATCCGCAGGCAAAGACCTAAGTGTTTTGCCAGTACTAGTTGTCTTTGTTGACCTGACATGTTGCTTTTGTTACATCTAAAATGGCACTTGCCTCTGATTTTTAGTAGGGAATACTGCCGGTAACCTGGCAACGCAGATTTGTCCCCCCGCCTCCCTCTCACGTCACGGTGAAATCAAAGGGATTGCCTTGAATGCTTAGTCAGCAAATTGCAATTTAATGTCATGTTTTGAATTAGTTTGAATTGACTTGGCCTGGAAAGGAAATGAGTCGCCTGAAAGGCATTGAATAAGCATGTGTCTTCGGAAACCCAATTATACTTGGGGACGGCTCTCCCCATGTGTTTACTGCTTGTAGATGGCAGTCTACGATCTGTAACTAGATGTCACAGATATATTATTAGTGATCAGTCAATCTGCCTGACACTTGGTTTTTATTTATTTTTATTATAAGAAGACCATGTTCCTTCATCCCCATGAACACACCCACTGTACTTTATTTTGACTCAATTCCATCCTGCTGCTGTAAATTCTCAGGAAGGCATGAAATGTGTATCAATCCACTGCTGAAAATAGTCTCTAATAAATGTCCCATTTCCTCTTGTTTGAGTAAAGTTTTCTAAAAACTACACTGCCCCAGTGTCTTAGCTAATTACTGGGCCTTTTTGAAAAATTACACGATCCATTTTTGACCTCTTTTTAAAGAGTTATGTCTTCTGTAAGAACTGAAGGGCTTGGGACTGAGAGCAACAGAGAGGGTTGGGAAGAAAGAAACACATTGTTCTCTTTTGATAATATGTCTTACTGTTTAGCTCGTGGTTTCACTTCATTAGTGTAAAATATGTCAATGATCAGGCTCTTTTTGAATTGTGCAATCCATCACATTGAATGTCACTGCATTCACTTCATTGTTCTGCATTGCGATTTTTGTCAGTTGCATTATTTTTACAAGATAAAGAAATGTGTTTTTTTCAAATCAATCTGCATTTCATTGGTGAATCAATTCAATGTTGATAATTGATGCAGCTTTTCATGTTATACAGAAATGAATGAAAGGCAGGAGATGTTCGGAGGAGTAAACTTCAACATTTTATACTTCACGTATAATCTTAGTTCGTTGAACTTCATGGATTTTATGAATGGAAACAAATGAATGTATTGGACAGTACTCACAGGGTGCCTCAGTGAAAAAGGTTTTCTCTTTACCAGAGGCACGAATTCAGGAAGCAGCTCAGTCATCAATCTCAGTTGTTCTATTATTTTATTGCAAATCCGTTTGGTCTGTCAGGAGCGGCCCAGTCGCCAGAGAAAATGTAATCGCTGTGAAAAGATTGGTTAAGGCAACAAAACTATTTGGTTAAGGTTAGAAATAACATGATGGTTTGTGTTCAAATAATAACGCGACAACGTAACTTAAGAACCTTTGCAACTTAAGTAGCGTAAATAAACAACATTCGCCGTTAGCGGACTTTCTGACGTAACGTTCCATAACAAGCATGAAGTGTAAAGTTAATGTTTACGTTTGGTTTCACATGGGACATGAACAGTGGTCCCCGGGGTGATAGTCCCATGTTTGTTTGACCCATCCACCACTTTTCACACCGGCAGACTTCCTTGCTTATACTTGTTTTTATAGCAAGTAACTTCCATACCTTGTAACTCTCATATCACTTAACTTTCCATGCTTGCTCGATATACTACGTTAGTTCCTCCTCGGTTAGTCGTTGTACTTCATTATTTCCTGGTGACTGCGTTGGTCAGGAAATAGGCATCGGTGTATGTTTTCACATAAATGCATTGAAACGAGATGACTAATGGTGACTAAGCCAACTACAACACCGTGATATGAGGGAATGCACTCAGGATGTGAGGAAATCTGCAGCCTGCCTAACAGGGAATACAAAGTGATGGTGATAATGGAATACAATTTCATGTTCATGAAACGCAATGTTCTTTACTCAAAGGGCTATTAGAGAAGACTTTTCCTCTCCTGGTGATTTACAATCGATCAAAATAAATGTAAAAGTTTGTGTTGTTAAGTTGATGTTGTCTACAAAAAAAACACTGGCGTGATATGGGTGATGGCTATTACATCCTCCTGTTTGTGAGCCAATTTCCCTGCTTCTGAATAGAGGGAATTTCGTGTTTCTGGTTGCATCAGGTTGCTTTGAGCGGATATTGTAAAGCGTAGCAACTCTGGCCTAAACCCTGAATACCGAACTGCATATGAGAAAAATAAGACCTGGGCAAAAAAAAAGATGGTGATACATATTCATTGCTTGTAGTGCTCTTTTGCATGCTTAGAGAAGAATGCTTGGAGAATATCTTTCATATGTTCATTCATCTGCAGTCATATTTTTATGACATTCCTTTGACAAAGAGGAGATATCTCAGCGTGGCATCAGCAGCCTGACAGCCAATAACAAGACAATAATGACTGCAGGGCCACCTTCCCTCCCTCACAAGGACCTCATTTCATTTTAATCAAATTCTGCATGTGGGTGGCACGTTCAAGATAAAAAACCTCATCCGCATACCCCTATCCCAGCAGCATATGTTTGTAGACCTTCCCGTAGTGGTGGGACCCTCCGGTGTAGGCCCGAGGCTCTGGAGGGCCTCCACCTGCCACAGGGGGCTCTCGGAGGACACATTATGCATGGCAGACAGCTGTCCTGCCCACTGTATGCGACGCGGGCCTCGTCCATGCAGAAGGACGTGTTCGGACGGAAGAAAGAGTGCGGGATTTGGTGCGTATGGTGGGCTGCTAGTTGGGTAGCACACATCTGCTGCATAATCCAGAAACTACCCAGCGTGGGGTGTGCATGAGTGTGTGTTCAATGGCGCAGCTACAGCAACTTCAGACATTAAACAAAAACTGAATTATTAATCAAAACCAAAAATGTAAGTAAAAACCGACACAGTGGCGTGTAGTTTCATGGTGCTAAACTGGTGGTAGTGTCCTGGTTTGAGTGGATTATGAATGTGGCACCTTCTCTCCACCTGTATATTATAGCCCTCTGATATTTCTCTGCTGCCATTAGTATGGTGTTTACAGTTTGTGACTATCCACATTTACTTTTGGTTTTAAATTGATCATGGATTAGCAACACACGAAGTAGCAATATTTTTCCATCAAAGAACGATGGCTAAACGTGCTAAATTTGACATTCACGGCACACCTATTGCCTCCACACGGCTCTCAGCACGTTGACGGCCGAGCCGACGGTTTGCAGCTCACAGCGCAAACTACGGCGCAAACTACGGCACTTGTTCTGACAGAGCTGGCGGAGTTTACCTGAGGGGGAACCGGAGTGCGGGTGTTAGCACTGTGAGCTGTAACCGCCATATGAGCTCAGTGCAGAGCAGCTGCCTTGAGCTGGTGGGGCACGCTCACGTGCAATAACGTGCACTAAAAGCATGTACGTCCGCCCGAAGTAGCCCAGATCACGAGACACACACACACAGAGTGGGAGGGAAAATACACACAATAATCCAGATATGTAAGCTAACTGCAAAGCACTAAATCAGGTATATTTAAAGTCACTGTAAGGGTGTTGCACTTTGTTCAGGGCCTGAAAAGAAAAATCTAGTCTCTTAATTTTGATGCTTGAAAATAGTCAGAATAATCATTTATACATATTTTGAAAATTGCATCGCAATGGATAATTAAAGAGACACATTTAACAGAAGTGGTGGAAAATCCCCATATGGGTGCTGCTCGTGCCTTGAGTGTGCTCGAGTTTTGATTTGTTTTGTTTTTTGTTTGTTTTCGCAACCTTTTCTAATCCTTAGACATGATGACAAAAAAAAACACAAATCTTTTACAAATACATTTTTTAAGAAAGAGAACAAGACAATATTGATTGTAGTTGTCAGGCAAATTGGGATCTTTAATGTCAAATCCCCAAAATGTAAGCAATGCTTTTTGAAGCCACTGTGAGACAACAACACAAACCTCTCCATGCACTACGAGGAAGGACCCGTTTACTCCAGTGGTGTTTGTTGATGATACTGTACGTGACTCATATTTAGCAGGTGGGATTTTTTTGTTTTTACCCGTCAGGGATTATTCTGCATTTAATCTGATCAGCAGACGACACATTTCACAATCTCCATGAGTAATCTCCTTTCACAATCTCGCACACAGTCATATTTCCCCTCTCCTCTTCATCTGTCTGGGGACCTCAGCTCTGCAGAATCATATCACATGTCACTGTCACACCATCCATGCCGAACCCACAGAGTCTTTTTTCCCCCTCCAAACCCCCCCATCACGGTTTTGACGTAATGTGACTCAGTTACCTCACAGTGAAGAGAACCCTCAGTGACAAGCAGCCGGCAACATGACAGCAGCATGAAATTGGGATATAGTGTGTCTTCAGGCAGTGACACTCCTGATTGGAGTTTCTAATCACGTATGAAAAAGGTCACGGAGGAGTCTGAGTGTAGCATGCACGCGCGTGCGCAAGCGTTTTCCCAGAAGACGTGTGTGAGTGACATGCCTCCTCAATCTCTTTTTAAGCTCCTTAAAGTTCACAGTACACAGAGCTGCTGCTGTTGCATTTGGAGTGTGTGTGTGGGGGGGGAGGGAGGGGGAGTGTGAAGGTCCTGTAGGTGCTGTAGGTTCACATGTATACATCGGACGTGTGTACAGTACAGAACTACATTTCTGATGCTCACGTTTTCTTTGCTCTTTGTGGTGACAGTGGCATCCCCCTCTCCCCCCTCCCCCTACCCCTTTCCCTCCCACCCCCCTCTCCTCAGGCTCCACGGTTGCCGCCGCATAAACACAAATCCCCCGGTGCCCGCGGGGGATTTCATCCCAGAAGAAATGCGCTGTCACCTGCTGTGCAAGGGGAAAATAACAATCGTCGAAAACATGACAGCTCGGTCCACAGCTCGGTCCACAGCACCTAGCCTTGCTGAGTGGAGCACGGGACTGCAGTTTTTGAGTTGAGGCCAGAGCACACCCGTAGCTGGCTGGTCTGCACAGCTACATTACTGCTGGTGCAGAGTGGGATTGTACTATCCGAACCAAGCAGGTTGACATTCACAGCATTAATATAGCAGCAAACGACTATTTGCTATGTAAATACACAGTGGAGTAATGAAGTCACTCTTCCTCTGTGTGCATATCTTCTGCTGCACAAGGAGTGATCAAGTTTCTGGAATACCAAGGAGACCTGTTCGCTGCAATCATCGCTAGGGCTTTCTAAAATTCCCCCCAAAAAAACAAGGTGTCTCAAAGTGTGTTTACTGGTTGCTCTTGGTAAAAGAGTGTGTTTTTTCCTTGGCCTGCAGCAAAGCAGTAGCTGTAAGCGGCTGTCTCGTGAGTGCAGGACCATCGAGGATTCATGTTGTCCCATCAGTCCCAGCGCGCTCAGTCTCGCCTGTTGAAAGAATGATGCAAGCCGCTCTGTTGTGTTCTTTGCGATCTATTTTAAAGCCCTTTACAGTTGCCACTACATATCGAAGGTTAACGTGCCAGTAGTAGACGGATTGTAATTAACTTTTACTTTGGCTTTGACTAGCGTTGATCCAATTTCGACTTCACCACTGCGTTACTTGTTTTGGTCTTAATGGTTGGTTTGATATGATAATAAATCAATAGGACAATCTTGATAGATGCCTTACGGTCATGTGACTTCTCATCGCAAATGTCACTCATATCTGCGTATTACCTCATTTAAAGACGCTCAAACAGCACGGGAGCTTTACAGTGCGGTTAGGGGTGCATCTCACCCTTTGTGGGTGCTTTGAGAACTACATGGCTTCTTTTCGTCCAGTGCAGAATTAGCGGCCGTAAAAAACAGAAATCCTTTTGTGAATTCGCCCCAAGGGACTTTCCACTAATAACATACATTTATAACTTTGCCTTTACAGACAGTCACACAGTTTATGCAAAGTGAACAGCAACTTGGATCTGATAAAAGTAGAGGTACTGGCCTCCAGAAGCTCTCGTCAGAAGGGATGATACTAGAAATGGGAGAGGGAGACGGATCCTCCTATGCTGCTCTCCTGAAGGTTTCTTCCATTTTTCTCCCTGTTGAAAGGGGTTTTTTTGGGGGGAGTTTTTCCTGAGTCGATGAGAGGTTCTGGGACAAAGGATGTTGTTGTGTGCAGATTGTAAAGCCCTCTGAGGCAAATTTGTAATTTGTGATTTTGGGCTATACAAAAATAAATTGAATTGAAGTGTTGGAGGCGAAACCAATACCACGATAAAATGGATAGCATGGTACAATACAAAACCGGATCAATAAAATCTAGTGTTGGGAACATAGAATGTATAGAAGAAGTGGACGTACTCACTGTGACGTCACCCATTGGTTTGTGGACCAATGGGTTTTGAAGTCTCGCGTTTTGGCTGTCGCCAACTTGCGTTTTGGTTGTCACCATCTTGTTTTGTTGCAACCAAAAGTGATAGAGAAGGGGGAGCTAAGTCCTACCGAATGCTGAGTAAGACATTTTTAGGCGACCAAAATTATTGCAATCAACTTTCATGCACTGAAAACACACTGTGAAAGTGTTAAAGCTCGGAGATGAAAAAACATGGACAACTCCCAGACCGGGAAACGCCATGGTAGAGTGACCTGTCAATCACAAGGTAGCCACGCCCTAAAGCACACCACACTTCACAGGTCATAATCACCTTCCCTAACATCTATTTCATATTGCCGTGATAACATCTCTCTCAAACAACTGTATTTATTCGAGCCGAAAACAATATTTACATTTATTACATTTGAACCCATCATGATGAACATTATACTTTACCTTCACCTAATGCTACTTTTTTTTTTATATATATAACCTCAATGCAACCTCCGTTAACGTTGACTGTGCTGCCCACGTTACCTCGCTCTCCTGTCAATTTCCACACCCATTTATTGTTCACAATGTGATAATATCAGGGAATAAATACGGTGTGTCTCCTGGACGCGTGGATAGTCAGTCTACTGCACCCTTTTTAGAATTTAGACGGCGTTAGTCTCGAGGAGCTCAGTGCTGTATGTCTTCTAATGTGACCAGTGTCATCAGCGATCCTACCTGCTCTTACAGTCGGCAGTGGGGAGACTATAAAGAACCGCCTCAGCGCAGATCAGGCATGACGCACCCTGCCAGTCCTGATCCCAGCACAAAGGCAGAGCGGGGTGCTGCCTCCACGCGCCATTCACACACTCACTCTCCATCTGACAGGCCAATGTCAGAGCCTGCCAGAAATATATGGTAATTACTATCTGCAGACTCAAAGGACGGCCGAATGGATTATCTCAACCTGGTCGCGACGCGAGTCGTATTTTTCTAAACCACGACACAACTCCAAAATGTGTGTTTTCTCCCAAAAACGTGCGGTCCAGTTCAACCTCCTGTCTGCCTCTGTGGATCAGAGGCAGCGAGGGGATGCTGAGCGCCTGTCAGTTCCTGTCTCTTTCAAAGGCGGCTGCATTTAATGGGCTGCCAGTGTGACCCAGCCGCGCTCTTTTGTGCTACACGATTACTGTGTTTTAGGCGCCGACCTAATGCTGCCGACCTTTATTTTCTAATGGGGAAAGACCTTTAAGGGGCACTCAAGACTGAAATCACTTGTGTGCATCTACACTAAGAGTAGATCTTTTTTTCGTGTGTGTGTGTGTGTGTGTGTGTGTGTGTGTGTGTGTGTGTGTGTGTGTGTGTGTGTGTGTGTGTGTGTTGCTCCCACCCGAGGCTTTGAGAACACAGAGCATGTGCATCCTGTCCGGTCGTGTAGAGGAAACGGTAGGACAGAGGATTCTTGGAGCCTGGAGCAGATATGGGAGCACTGCACTCAGCATCACAATGCGGGAAGACGGTAGTTTATCTCTTAGAAAGTGTGTGTCGAAAGGAGGGGGGGGCTGTGCAAAGAGTCAGCCTTTTCAAATATGCTCTCGTAAATCGGCGAAAGTGTAGTTGTGATTGTGTAATTGTGAGTTTGTTTTTCTCCGTTGACTTTTGGGGCACGTGGTGTCTGCCACCGTGTTGTTTGGCTCCTCTCCGCGGCTCTGGGAGTATTTTTTAGGGGGAGAAGTAGTTTCATGTTGTCTCGTCGTGTTCCAACCTGTTTTATACCACCCAGCAGACCCTCCTGCTTGTGAGTGTTATTACACCAGGCCACCGACGCCCTGTAATCGGAGTATTACCCGGCGTGGGAAGCGTTTTGTTGTAAATATGCGCATTTCTGCAGCGTGTCCGCGTCCCACTGCTTTGTAATCGGTTAATTAAAAATGCATCTTGTTGTCACAGTGTGCTCTTACATGTATTATTAATATGAAATTATGAGGCAGCTGATGCTGATGATATTATAGTGCCAAAAAATCCTCATGCAACAGTAAAAACCACAGACGCCCTTTTGTACTGGCAGATGGCTGTTTTGTTTGTTTGGCAAAAAAAAATATATATTTTTATTTTTTTGTTGTTGTTCTTTATGAGTATAGTATGTACGAGACCCCTCCACCCGCCCCATGGGGGTGTCAGTGGCTGGCTTGGCTTTAGAGCTGCAGCAGGAGGAAGAGAAGTGGGCCAGAGTCTGTACTGTGCAGACATTAATCACATTACAAGACGTGGCTGGCTGACGTCACTGACTGTAACAGACACACAAGGCCTGCCACTCAATGCAGTCGCAATCATTTACTACAGTTGCTCCGCTCTCACAGGGACTCTGCCCTGTTGTCGCACGCGCTGCGTTTTTGTTCATCTACCTTAAATTAACTGTTTAGGGGGAGAAACGGTGCTCGTCTCTTTTTCGTTGTTGGCTTCCATGATGCCATATTTACAAAGCTGGAGAAACCTCCGCAACCAATTAGAGATGTACTCGATTTGGACTGCGGCTCTGAGTGGCAGCGTTCATCCTGCAAACATCCCCGAACGGATGTCTTGGATGTATTGGATGACAGCATGAGGTTTATTTGGCAACAGCGAGGTAATGGATACATGTACAAATTGATGATTAGATAAAATAATGAGTACATACTGAAATCTCGTGATGGTGAGCACCTCTCAGCCTGTAAACGCAGAGCTTTCTAAAGTCTGAAAAATAGCCCAGATGATGTCATCAGGGATCACTATGCTTATGTTTGGAGATATTTCGGCCAAAAGGCCCACATTACAAACTGTGGGTTTGGAGTTTAACCGATGTAGGATCAGGCATTTTAAGGGATTAACTGATTCATTTTGACCACCTTTGTTTCATCCTATCTCAACTTCACAGCGGTGCAACACAAAATTGCTGGTTCATTCCAACAAGAACCTCAAAGTTGCACTTACAGGCTCTTGCAAAAAGCTTTTTTGATAGTCAAAATATTATTATAGTTCAAGGTTGTAAACCGTACAAAAATATTGTTTGACAATTTCTACACATGGCTACAGCAGCAATAACACATATTTACATATATAATTTAAATACAAAATATTCATGATTCAAAGTTTTAAAAAAACATATGGTCTATATTTTAATGTGGAACTGACATTTCATTTTTACCTCCGCCAAAAATGTTTGGTTTTATGTTTGGCTCCTTGGTTTGTTTGCCTGTTTGTCAGCAGCATCACAGAAAAAAAAATACTGGCCCGATTTTCATGAAACCCGGGGGTAACAAGAGTAACATGGGCCAAGGACGAAATACATTTGGAGCTGACTGGCCTTCCTCACCCATTTTGAACATTAAGTGAAATTTAACTTTGAGAATTGAAACAAAACAACTCGGTTTATGCAAGCAAACCACTTGGTTAGGTTTAGGAATAAATCGTGGTTTTGGTTCAAATAAGTGCCCTTATGTAACTTGCTTAGGCTACATGGCATTAGTTAAGTACATAAGTTACATAACAAAGGTACAGCAAAATAAGTCAGTCGACTTTTGGTTTCCACGGGACACAAACGGCGTCTCCTGGGTGAAAGTCCTGTGTTAGTTTCACCCATTCTTCCACCCCAACTTCCTCCATACGCATGATTTGTATCCGTATTGGTGATCAACCATTTCAATAAATGATAACTGTCTTCTGAGCCGACTAGTAGGTGTAGCAGGCCCCTTCTAACCCGTGTCTATGAGGCTGACAACGGCCATTCATTTGGCTGGTATCATTCGAAGCAGGGGTCACCCTTCTGGTTCAAGTATGTGTTCATTCATTTGAACTGGTCTCCATGAAACTACCTGCTCACACTGCAGAGTAGCATTTCGGCTGACAGCATACACACATAACTGTATGTGCGTCCATCCACAGGTGCCCCCAAGCTGATAGAGTCTTTCCCTTTCTGGACTGTCATAAAGGATGATAGACCTACTTTGGGAATACTGCCCACCGTCTTTGTCCCGGTGCTCCGTCTTTAAACGATCTCAAATCAGTCTGGGCGTGATCTTAACCGCGAAAGGAGACGGGCATGTTTGACTTGCGCGACTTGTTCGAGTCTTTGAATATTCAGTGAGGCCCGTCCTTTGAAGCGGCTCCTCGGCCTCCTTTTGTGAGTGAAGCAGCTTTATTCATTGTGACTTATGCAAAGTGATCTTTAACCTGGAGGGAAACCACAAAGAACTCTTCAGGGACGTCTGCAAACCTTGCTACAATGGATCATGTTTAGAAAAAAAAAAAAAGAATATTTTTTTTGACAGAGCAAAAGGAGCCACAGCGGCTGGTAGAGTTGCATTTTACAAAGTGCAAAATCAATATCACTGTGTATTGTCAGATTTGAAAAGACCTTTAAAACAACCTCAATTGTTAATTTTTGCTGCCGTCGTCATAATACAAATAAATCTCATTATCTGTTGCCATGGCAGTGGTCGTAATACTCTCAGGGCAGCTGGATTCCCTCCCCATTTTGTGTTTGAGATGTCCCTTTTTTATGTCAGGGAGCATTGTGTAACCCATAAAACCAATGCCCTGGATGATTTTGTGAAGACTGCTCGGCCAGCTGCGGGAGACATCTCATTATGTTTCCGCTCTCTGCGGCGTTCTGCGGCTCATGTTGTGCCATGTAGTCATGTGGGCTTTAAACATAGAAACGAGAGCAGGTGCAGCGGTGGACCGAAAGCGCTGGAGAGGAAACAAACACAAACAACATGCCTTATCCTGCCTTGAAGTGTCCCTTGTCCCCGTGGACCTCTGCCGTGCCATCGCTCTGCGCTCAGCTCCGCACGGGCGGCAGCCAAAACCCCGAGCCCCAATAGGGTTCCGATGGGGCCGCTTCCTGTAGAGTACAGTGCCATCTCCTCTCGGCCAGCAGGGGAGTGTGGGATCATGCTGTGATAAATGGCCAGCGAGCAGCAAGGGGAGCCGAGAGGGCTTCCTCCAAGACTCTTTTGTTTAATTGCTGGTCCGCTAGCAAGTGGTACGGTTTAAGCTCAGCGGGAAGAATAGTGCATGCCTGTCAGTTATAGGCTCTCTGGAAAACTTCCAGAGCAGCAGATGACGTCACAACGTTCAGGTTTGATTAATTGACTTTAATAATGTAAAGAACCGATCTAGGAGAAGATCTCTTCACCAATAGAGGTTACTGATATACTGTATCCAGTTCTCCACTAAATAGAGACATAAATTATGGAAAATGTGACGTGACAAACAATACAGTATTTCTCTCACTTCACGTATTCGGCGCACATTCTGTGTTTGCATTCGGGAAATGATGCTTGTTTCATGAAATCGCAGGACAAAAGGACGAGGTTCAGTCTTGTATTCTCAGATGCTGCACGATTATTTCGGCATTACACTTCGTGCATCCCTGCACGCAACATCACGGAAGAGATGGTGTCCTCGGTGGAGTGATCGCACTAGCGAGTGTGACAGCGATGTCAATGATGACGGTGATTGAAAGCGGGTTTTTGATGAAATGCGTATAAATTTGTTACATTGTGCTCCTAAAAACCTGCATTGTTCACATTTTGCCGTGCATTTGTTTCAATTTAAACGCTGGTTCGCACTGAATTGGATTATCGACCAGGTTAATGGAGTCCCATAATTACGTAATTGAATCCACTGTAGCAGTCAGTCATTAATTGTTGTTACATAGTAATTCCAAAACTATCACTCTTTTATCAAAGTCTCAATGACTGGCCTTTGATTTTCATAATTTGTTCACTTACTTTTAAGCATGTCATGATGGAAGCCCAATGAGCCAGATAACTGCATGAACTAAGTCTTCTGTCTTGAAAAGGAAGAACGGAAACCTTTTTTACAATCAAGACATCAAAATGTGGTTTCGGCTCGTTGAAATACTCCCAACACAATGATGTGACATCGGGGGAAAGGTTGACATTTAAACTCCAGCAATGTGTTATTAATTTCAGCCGTCTGACAGGTACTTGTTAACGTGATGCCCCACTTCCTGTTAGTGATAAGTCGCCCCTTTGGTGCCTCTAAGACGGTCAAGATGTCATTCTATAATAGTTTTGTATTTATAATCTCCCATGAATACAAAACATTTTTGCATCATGTCTGTGATAGGATCAGCGTGTCCGTACAACTCTTTGGGGAGTTTGGAGCAAGTGAGAGATGGAAGTAACTAGCTTTAGCTCGCTAGTCACCGCTATAAAACAGCCATGAGTTTACTTGTTAGCTGGCTAGAATGTGGTGTGGCTGTGGTAGATAATGATATGATAATGATATTATGCAACATATTCATGCAAATGCCCTCATTCATTGGTTATTTTAGTAATTTGTTGTGAATGCTAGCTACTGTGCCTGTATTAGAAACTACCATGGAAACCACTTACAGTGAACCCGTCTGTCCACGTCAAATTGATTATTATAACCCATTTCTCATGCAGATTGCCACCTCATTGACATTTGTATATTTACCACATGTATAGAAAGTGATGAAACGGACAGCTTCGCTATTTACCGGCTCGCTGCCGATTCTTGTGCCTCTTTCTTCACCAAGGGCTCTCTCGGCTCTCCCTGGCTGCCCTGCATGTAAAAAGTTGTTGGTCTGAATTCGCTGCCCGTACTGCGGTGGCGTAGAGCCGTATCAGCAGAGTGACAATCAATCCACTTGACCAGGGATGCTGAAACCACACGTGCTCTCCTGTTACGCATTCGTTTCTCATTGAGAGATCTCTTTTTTTCCGTCACTATTTCAATATGCACTCAGCACAAGCCTCAGGTAGCCAGCCAGAAATCAGACAAGGCTCTTTTTCCCTTTCTTTTCATGTACGAAAAGACCCAAAAATGAGCTACAAGCGAATTGTTAAAACAGCATTTGTTGAGGAATGATTCTGTCCCAAGCTTTTTGATCCATATAAGCAGTTTCCACTGTATCTCTGTCAATTCTTGTTGGATCTGTAATCAGTCATGACAACACAGAACCTAGTGTCTCCCAATTCCCTAGTTCAGCATGCAAACCTCATCCACATGAAAAATGGTCATTTGAGAAGACTCCAGATAATTCAGGATAATCAAATTTGTTTGCAACCTCGCACTGATCCTGTCATCAATTTTCACCTCAGCGTGATATCACTTTGTCACCATTTTTTCGCGACCCCCAAGGACGTCTCAAAATTATCACAAGCCACCACCGCCGCCGCAACCGAAGTATCTCAGCTCCCCCCCTACCTCGGTTTCACAGCTTTCCCATAGTCTCATTTAATGTGAGAATCCTCTTTTTCCCTCTTTTTCCGCAGATCTCGTGTTTTCCTGGATCTTTAACGAGTATCCGACATTTGTGAAGCAGGATACTCGCCGATTCATCTCGCAGGAGACGGGAAACCTGTACATTGCCAAGGTGGAGCCCTCGGATGTCGGCAACTACACCTGTGTGGTGACCAACACCGTCACAAAGACCCGAGTCCAGGGTCCGCCCACTCCACTGGTGCTCCGCAGTGACGGTGAGCTCTGCTCTTGCACACGTCGCTTACACTAAACCACCAACATGATAAACATTGACAACCACACCACATAAGGCTGATGGAAGTGTGTCCTGGCTAACTGGGCTGCATGTTGTAGAACCTGCTAATTACAGTTTCTTGTTAATGGGGCGTTAATCTGGGTGCAAATATTGCCTCCTAATCATATTGAGTTGGACTGATCAAATCCATGGATTTCCTTTCCCAGTTTTTGCCTATATATTGAATCTGTATTTGCAATCAGCAAATCCTCCATTAGACCTTCATATTTGGTTACAGGGAGATTACTACTACTGCAGTTCATATACTACTCTCTTACTAAGCTATAAACCTCTGGAGTAATAAAGTGATGTGTAATCCAATGTTGACCAAATAATGCAGCCACAAAGTTTCAGTTTAAGAGTGCATTTCTCCAAAAGTACGAATTTGTATTATTTTATGTGTATATATAAAGTTTTTTAATATATATATACAAGTGGACATGCAAAACACATGCAATTGTGAAAAATAAAACACTTCACAAAGGCCATTGGTCTCCATCTTGTGTGGAGTGTTTTGATAATAATGGCTCATGGCTCAACATGCATATACATTTAACTCTTGCCACTTTGATCATGTCTCTGGATGGTGTTTCTTCACATTTTTTTATTTTTTTTTATAAAAAAAAGCTCCTCCATCCTGTGCTGGGATCAAATGGTTGATTTAATATAGCGGTGCTGATAATTTGTGTCCCGGGTCATGATAAAAAAAAGAGCCAAACTTGCTCTGTTGGTACCTGAGAGAAGGACAAATGGCTTTGAGGAATACAAATGAAATGCAACGGGTAATTATCTCCTCCTCGGCTAATTTTAGCATGTCCTTTAACATGTGGATCTGATGCTTTAGGCTGGCCTTATCAAGGCACGCCAGAGGAAAGGTCACTGTCAGCAAGTAATCTGATTGTAGCCTTCTGTCCTAGAAGGGCGTTCCTTACCACATCTAATGCAATGCCAGAAATATGAAGCTAAATGTTATGTTCACTAGAAATGTCTGGGTTTTTGTCTTCCAGTTAATTACAGCTGATCTGATGCAATACAAAAAACAAACTCCCAAGAGGGAACGCTAGCTCTTATCAAACAGCTTTGTGAGGCCTCTTTTTTTTTGGAAGCCATTACTAATACTATTAGTATTAGTGGTAACACTTTATTTTAATCCCCATCCCATTAAGCACGTATAAGCAGTTTATAACACACAATATTCTAAGTATTTCTAATGTTTTTGCCAACCATTTCGCTGGTGTATTAATACCAGTCCTTATCCTGCACTACCAAGCATCCATTTATTGTTTAATGAGTTATGGATGGTTCAGAGGAGATCTTATGTTTGTTGACAAATTGATGCAGGAAAAACAAATAAATATTGCCACTACATTATACTGAGTTGTCAGTTGTTTTTATATTGGATGTACATGACTTTTATTTTGTATTGCCTTGAGATGCGTTCGTCTTCTCATATTGTCTCCTTTGTGTGGTGGCACTCAGTTAATGTAGTATTTTGTAAAAATCGTACCGTAATTATAGCAGAAGTTCTGACATAAGACAACAATTGGGCTTCATGCAGTGAGCCATATAAGAGCAAATGTCTTATTTCTTTTGTTCGTATTCAGGATTTGTTCTTAGCTTGTTAGTACCCACTGAGTACTGGGATTCACCAATGTTTTGTTTTGTTTTTGCTCTTCTCTGAGGTAAGAGAACAATGGTCGAGAACACTCTTACCAAGCTGAGATAAAAACAACTCGTTTTCACAGTCCACACATTGATCAACCGACGCAACGTTGAGTTTTAAATTGGAGGAACATAAAAACGTGCATAAATATCTTAGAATCAAATTCAATATATTATATGTTTTAGAATAATTACAACAATGCCATTATTAAAGTCATACTATTGGTCCACTGGTCCAAATTAAGACTATAGGATTGAGGATGATATTTTGTGTGTTCAGCTTTTGAATGGCTTACTCCTCTACAATGCTTTTTTATTTTCCTAGATTTTTATTTTCCTAAATCTAGTTTTAAGGAAAAACACTCTTTTAGCATTTATGACCCATTCATACATTATATATGATTTAAATTAAGAATAAATGTGGAAATAATTTCAGAAATGCATTCCCTCACTATCCGTGAGACAGAATTGCAAATAGCTTTTTTTCCACACAATTCCTGACCACTTTCCCCACTTGCTTCCTTCCTTTCGTTTTTCATTATACCTTTATTCACCAAGGCAGCAGGTGTAGCAGCAAAACGTCAGCTCCAACGCGGTCACGGGGGGCGCTCAGGTAGGGGGGGGGGGGGTTGGCGGGGGATAGGTTGGCACATTAAACAGGTGTCCCCTACAAAAGGTTATGGTATGAGACAATTACCCGTCCACTTCCACCTGTCCGCCTGAAATGGGTGATAGTGCTGTGGTTACATTCCAATATGAGACAGTTGTGATAAGGATCTGAATTAGCTTTCACAGTCACTCGGGGAGCCATCCTGATAACACATGCCTCGCCAAATCAACGGGATGAAATTGGCCTGTTTCCTCCATCTCTAGAGCTATTTGTGCAACACAGCCCTGAATTACAGCAACGAGGGTGGGGGGGCACCTATTGTTACACTGGTGGAAAAAAACACCATGTTGTGCACTTTGGCCCCACGAGGAGAAATGAAATGACACCCATTACAAACACATTGATGTAATTTTCCTTAGTGTGATTTGAGGGGGAGACAAAAACACGCACGTGCTGTCAGACACTCCGGTCTTGATTTATGAATAAGTCTCTCCCAAAGCAAGAACTCCAGAGATCCCACATTCCCTTCTTCTGCTTTATTCAGAGAGATTTTTTTTAGCATGCACAGCAGCAATATTATAATCCACCAGAGCCGCTTCGCCGACAGTGAATGGGATGCTTTGTAGACACAGTGGCGGTACCCAGGGGGATTTTATGGGCCCGTTTTCTGGTTCATAGCTGTTAGCACTACACAACAAGATGAAACTCATCTGGATGTAAAAGCTCAAACCGTCTGTGAATTCTCAAAGATGTTTGTTTTTTGTTTTTTTCCCATTCAACACCAGCGTGTTGCATGTCCACTGGAGAGCTGTGTTTCGGCTTCGTTTTCTCATTATTTTCAATGGGGGAGTGTTCTGTGACGGCGCTGAGAGCACAGCGCTTTTTTTTCTCCGCTGCTCAGATTGCACGGCATTGGAAGTTGAAAAACATTTCAGTTTCTGGTAAAAAAAAATGAAATAAAGAAAAGACGGCTCTACTTGAAAAAAGATTTTCAAGAAGCGGTGTAGCAATAGCAGAAGCTACAGCTAGTGTTTATATTTTCAGTTTTTTTTTTTATTTAGCTGAAGTTCCAAATCAAAAATACAACTTTTTCTTTTCTCTTTGCAGTAACACCGACACTCATTTGCATTTCTCTTTCAGGTGTGATGGGTGAATACGAGCCAAAGATTGAAGTTCAGTTTCCAGAGGTCGTTCATGTTGCCAAAGGATCCACTGTGAAGCTGGAATGCTTCGCTCTGGGAAAGTAAGCCTACTCTTCAGTGTCAGGCTCAGCATGCTCAATCGCATATGAAAGAAAAAATATTACCAGAAGAGTGCTGGGAATATGTATATATATATATATATTTATATATATATATATATAAAATCTCTTTTTTTATGTTTCTTGCCGCAATCTTCATGTGTTTCAAGTTGCACATCTAAGAAATTGGAATCCAGGTGTTGTAGTGTAAACCTCTTCAGTTCGAATACCAGGATTTGTAAGACAATGTAAAGTAAAGGAATAGGTAATATGCTAAAAGTTAGATTACTGAATAGCCCTTTACTATACACTTCATAAGCCCCTTAAGAATTACTTATGAATGTTACATATGGAATAGTTACAACTATGATGTAAAGAAAAAGATATATTTGGTCGTTAAAAATCTAAATAAAGCCCTAAATGTTGCGCTCCTCAGCCTGCTGTTGCATTACATATTAAGGGTTTTAATGATATATTTGAGGGTTAATCTGTCCTTAATCTTGTAAATTAAGGCACATTTGGGACGTTGACTCAGATATTTAAGGGACTGTGAGTTAAAATTAGATAACGGAAATATAAAGGCCTTTTTAAGCTTTTTAAAGGGCCGTTTGTCTGGTAGTAATTAGTTTCAAGCATAGACTGTTTGTAAGAAGTGGACGTAGTCGTCAGGATGTCACCCATTGGTTTGTGGACTGGCATTTTGAAAACCTTAAATTCTGCATTTTGGCTGTCGCCGTCGTGGTTTCTTGGCGTTGCCATCTTGTTTTTTTAACAAGATGGCAACAAAGGGTTCAAGTTATACGTCACAAGGTAGCCACGCCCCAAAACATACCCTGCTGTATTGTCTATTGCACTCTAAATGGACCATAATTTACGAAATGAACATCATGTTGTATTGAAGAAGAATTGAAACTAGAGATTGAGACCCTAAACTCATGTTTTCAATGTTTACTGAGGGAATAAATCAAGTAAGGAATAGAGTCATTTTCTCATAGACGTCTATACAATCAGACTTCTTTTTGCAATGAATGCAAGTTGAAGACACTTCAGCCATGGCTTCACTTTTCAGAACCGGAGGTTCTTTATCTTTATACTGTCTTTGATTCAACTCTAATTCTTCCCCATAATTTTCCATCAAGGTATGAGGATATGTTTTAGCCGATTCAATTCTTTGTCGAACAATAATCAATACATAACTAGAATCTTAAAAAAAATATTTTAGAGATATTTGGGGATTTGAATTCATCAGAAATGCACATGTTGAAGATTCCATTTAGTTCTATGAGCAGGAAATCATTCAGAGAAATTGTGAAAAGCTGTGACTTCAGATGGTTAAACTCCTCCATGCCTCTTCTCACAGCCCGGTACCATCTATAAACTGGAGGAGAGTGGATGATGTACCCTTCCCCAGGAAAGTGGACATGAGGAAAGCCAGCGGCGTCCTGGAAATCCCGTACTTCCAGCAGGAGGACGCCGGCACGTACGAGTGTGTGGCGGAGAACTCCAGGGGATTGAACACGGTGAAAGGGAAGCTCTCCTTCTACGGTAGGTGGTTCTGACACGCATGAATATTTGACCGGCGTGCACCACATCTGTCAGACCTGCTCAGACTAAAAAGGCAGCAAAAAAGCAAACACAACTGGTCTTATAAAGCAGTTGCCGGCGATCGGCAGAGGCTCGTGTGGCGCGCACGAGGAGGCAGGCAGGTTTTAACGGCACATCAAAATGATTAAAGGCTGTCAGCCATGATGCCTCTAATATTTTGATCCAGATTAAAGGAGTGATGGGGATGATGCTGAGCCCTTGGACACGACCTTGTTGGTGAGCCCTGTATTGGGTTCCACCAGATGGCATCATGATTGACGTCCAACTTGACTGGAGATTAAAGCCGGTAAATGTACTATACATAGGCCCGTGGCACATATGTCAGGGACATAATCTGCACAGCAGCATCTGGATCGACAGGAAGGGGGTTAGTAGTTCCACTTATTGTTGCTGATGACCCCCCCCCCCCACCATCCTGTAGTTACACCTATTGAGTTCAGATATGAAAAGTCATGATATCGTCTGCCACTCAATTCTAAAACAAAAAGTCAGAAAAATAATCTGCTCTGACAAAATGACAAATATCACACAAAAAAAAAAAAAACTTTTGATGGAAACCTTCATCTAATTTTGACAGTAAAGATTTCCTGTCTAAATTGGGTAATTTATTAACAATATATCTATTAGATTCAACTAAACATCTCAATCTAGAACTAAGTATATATATTTATATATATATATATATTTAAATTATAGATAGCACAACAGTGGTAGACATGTTGACATCTATATATAGCATCATATTTATATTGTTACTACAGTTGATCAAAGCAACTCAATATTGTAGTTTGATATTTTTGCAACTGCTGAAACAGATTGTTGGAACTAATCTTCAAGTTAAAGTTGTGTGATTTCATTGTTCCTAAAAGGACACCTCACCACGATTACACTCACACTTACTCAGGGCTTTCTTTCTCTTTTTCCTCTCAGTCACATGGATGACTCCATGCAGGAAAGTACTATATTACGTCCAACATTATGTAGGTTTTATAATGTTATTCCCTTCTTGTTTTTTTATCCAGAGTGCTGTACAACTAGAAAAATGTGCAAATTAGTCACGAGATGTCAAGCATTATAGTTGGTTATATTCCTTTCTTTTTTTACTAACCGCAAACAATATGTCATAAGGATTAGGACCAAGGTGGTAGGTTTGCATATGGACATATGATAATGTATTATAATATTTGTAATAGTTTCGGAGGACAGAATTGTACCAACCAATATTTGAGCAAACTAGCTTACAATATCTTTGGAGAGAAGTCATATTTCCCATGTTCCCATGGCATGCTCGTATTTGATTGGCTGAAAGGTAGGGGGCTACCCGGCTTCCACTCGATATGGGCCACCAAATGTTGAAACAAAACCTTTGCCCTTGTGACGTGGAATGGAATTGGGACGCAGGCTAAGTATCTTCCAATTAAACTTTGATAGGTGAGCATAAGATTCATCTATATCTTGTGACTTATGACAATGGGCGACTGTGAGCAGGGGTCGTCCTTCAATCAGAGGATCGGCGGTTCGATACAATATCGATGTGTCCTTGGGCAAGACACTTAACCCCAGATTGCACCCGTAGCTGTGCCTACGGAGTGTGAATGGTAGCTACTCCTGATGGGCAGGTGGCACCTTAGCCCCTCCCATCAGTGTATGAATTGGTGAATGATGACATGTAATGTAAAAGCACTTTGAGTGGTCGGGAGACTAGAAAAGCGCTATACAAGTACAGGTCCATTTACCATTTACTTATGAACACTGGACTGAAACTCGGGGAGAAGGGAAAGAATCATAAATAATGTTTGTCGATCCACACTGTAAAATAATCAAAGTTAGCGACCCTCCCTGACCATGAAGTTTAATACGTCATATTCTGTCACTGTTTACCTCTCTCGGTAACTTTGACATGAATGAACGGGAGAAACAATGCCGTCACATGGATGTGTTTGGAATAATGGGACCAGCACTCTGGATCCGTCCAAGCTGTTAGCTCGCTCTCTTAACAATCGGTGGATTTTCCTCCCACCTCGACCGCCCTCCGCTTGCCTCCCTCTGATTCTCCCCACTTCAGGTCGTGCTGTGTCAGCCGTCAAACATAACTCATTTGGGGCATTAAACAATTTGCCGTGATTTACAACAGTCCTGGAAGCCCTTCGCCTCGCTCACTCCCAACAGCCCCGGGAGCACGCTGTGATCCACCAAGGCTTGATTTGTCCCTCTGAGCTGTGGCTCCTCTCTCATTTTTGATGTGTTTTGTCAGTCTCCCTCCCTCTCCCTCCCTCCCTCCCTCTCTCTCCTGCTGTCTGCTGCCAGGTGATAAAAATCAGTAATCTTATTTTGAACTCCCTTTGAATTAAGCCTTTGAGACATTCGTCAGCAGTGTAAGCCAATGGGGGAATCGATAAGGGTATCTCTTGTGCATCCAAGCACGCTGCAGTGAGCCGGGCTTTGTGTTAGAAATGGAAGAGATGAAGGTGTTACTTTACGGTCACTTTAAAGCATTCTCACACTTCATAATGCAGCCACGAGGCCCACTAATGCAGTAGGAATGGGGTCAGAGTGTCTTTTGGATATGAAGGAGCTGCGTTTCCAAATTAAAATGTTTCCGTCTTGTCTTGACTGAAACCAAGACAGGAATTCAATAACCTCATTGGAGCTTTAGCAGCTTCAATCACGTTCCCATTCAAACTCGCGGTGGAATTAGATTCATTGTATCTTCATGCAACAGAAGTTCACTTCAGTTTGGGTGCAATTGGCCACCGTCTCTCTTCATGATTCTGTATTGGAAGCAGTGTTCAACTACCGCTCAAGGCAAAGACGAGGACTCTTGTTCAATTTCCATCCCTGAAAGAAACGCTTGGGGAGGAGAAAAATAAAAGAAATGTGCTTTTGCTCCCTTGTTGAAGTCGATATCTCTCGGAGGGGGAAGTAAATGTGAAGCTGTGACAGGTCAGTCCCCCCCTCGTTGTATTCATGTCTGTGTTTCTGCAGACTTCAGTGCTGCATTATCTCACAGTGATTTCCCCGATAAGGCAAATTCCCATCTTCCCCTCCTCCTTTAGCCACTTGACGTTTGTTCTGATTGTCTGCGCGCTTCGGGCCCCGGTGCAGGCAGAGATGGGCTGCCGGCTCTCATTTGGTAAGCGGTGACTGAGAGTCGATACGTTGGCAGCGGGGGGAAAGGGTTGGGAAGAAGAAGAAGAAGAAGAAGAAGAAGAAGAAGAAGAAGAAGAAGAAGAAGAAGAAGAAGAAGAAGAAGAAGAAGAAGAAGAAGAAGAAGAAACAACAATGCAGTCCTGGAAGGTGCAGTGGGTGGGGCGGCTCAGCCAGGTTCTGATGGAGGGTTGCGGTAGCATGGGCGGATGTGACGCTAAATGATGAGGATGCTGGAGTAACCTCCTGCCATCCTTCCTCCCTATGGGCTCTTTTCTAAACACTCATACCTCAGAGACTTCTGCATGTGGTAGTAAAGCGGAAATAGATCAAAAAGAATCAATGTGAATAAATCGTTATTTTGTAACATTTTAGCAAGGTAAAGCAACTGCAACTAAGACAATGGTCACATAGATGTTAAGTCACATAGTTTTTAGGGTAAATGGGCCGTTTTCTGGATTTTCTCTCATATTTTCCCTTAGGAGAGAAAAAATAAGAGACTCCAGATTCACTAAATGTTTGAAACCATCCACTTTTATCATAAATTGGAGGCGGGTGGCAGATTGTTTCTTAATAGCATAGATAACACCCTCCAAAGACTATAAAGGGGCAGGTGTTGTGTCGTGTGCAAACACCATCAATGTTATTTTCTACAGCGTAAATACTGGTGTGACTTGTATCAGAAAGCATCAAAGAGCAGTATGTAAGCCATTCAGAAGCTGAACACACAATATCATCCAAGGGTTTTGTCGTCTTCATTCGGATCAATGGACCAATAGTTTTTCTTTTAATAGTCCATTCATTAATTACTCTAAAACGTGTAATATTTTCCTCAAATTTGAAATCCCAGAAATCAACGGCTCGTAAGAAAATAAGAACAAATCATAATCCATAAGTGGAAATCTCTTCCTGCATGAGGCCCGATGTCTTTCCTTTGTAGCAGCATAAACAACAGAGGCCTGAGCTTTCTGTCAAAGGAAAACCGGCAACCTTTTTTCACCGTTTTCACGGCAACAGCACAGCGTCAGTGTTAACGACCCCGGCCAACCTTGTGCCGCCGCCGAAGGGGGGGATCTCACAAGGTCTTTAGTACGTCACATGATCCACAAATAAGAAATGTGTCTCTGATACTGGAAGGACTTTGATGTGGAATCCGTGCAGGCCTCCGACACAAATACACAAGGCCGCGCAAAACACCCCCTTCTGGCTCCGCGTCCACTTCTTATGAATCCGCCGTCGTTTCTGAACACCCACACACACACACACACACACACACACACACACACACACACACACACACACACACACACACACAGAGATATAGTGTGGGAATGCATTTGCTCTGATTGAATTTCTCGCTGTGTTATCCTGCCTTACTCGAAGGCAAAATACTGTATAGCCAAAGCCAATTAGAGGAGGAATTTGTACCGTTACCGAAAAGCCACCACAAAGGTCATTCCTTGAGAGTGGCATTAAGGTGGAGATCTGCAGAATGGAAAAAATGCGGTCGGCCATTACTCTTGGCCCGCCACTGGCCTTGTCTGATATAGGATGATGGTAGCTTGACCTACACATCATCCAGAACGTACGGAGCATTACGCAGAGGGAGCTTTACTGATCCAGTGTTATGGACCGCTTTTTGGAGGGGGAGGGGGGGGCTCAATCATTAACTAGCCCTGAGTTACTCGTGTGACACAGCGAGAATCAATTCTCCTCCTGTATAATTATACCATCAGTTAGTCAGATTGGATCGAATGGGGCGTTTTTATGGCACTAGAAGCCACCCTCGTGTATATGTGTCTGGTTTTCATCATTTTCGTTAACTTCACACCTTAAACTAAGAGCAATAAATGAGGGGATATAAAAATTCCCATATTCAACCATATATATGCGTGTGTGTGTGTGAGCTCTCGTTTTAAGCTATTCTTTTTGAGACAAAATGGGGGACAAAGGTATGATTAGTTTAAGGGTTAGGATTAGGATTAGGATTAGGCTGGTCGCAGGTCTGGTTAGGGTAAATTGCCAGGAAATGATTGTCAGTCAATGTAATGTCTCCAAAAGTCATGACAACATGATCCTTTGACAGTAGACTGTGTGTGTGTGTGTGTGTGTGTGTGTGTGTGTGTGTGTGTGTTTGTGTGTGTGTGTGTGTGTGTGTGTTAAAATTGAAATATATGATATTCGTACAGTCTTGTCCCGTTATGTCACTTTGTGATTTTAATTCATAGTAAATACAGAAGTTGTCATGAACATTGACATTGTTACGCTCACCTGACACAAGGGACAGACAACGCAGCTGTGCCACTAAAATGCGAGAATGTGTCACCTGAAAATGCCTGCTGCCTCGACTCCTCTCTCCTTGGCTCCTTAGTCCCGGCCGCATGAGATTTGAGCGGAGGAAAGGAGGAAAGGAATCGAGGGTGTACAAAATTGGGGAATGAGACAGGCTCCAGAAATAATGTATTAATATGCAGCCTGACAGAAAAGAAAAAAAAATACATAAAGCTCTTGCCTACATGATGAAAAGCCTCCTTGCTCTGATCATGCGGTAATTAATTGAAGGCGACTTTGATACGCATAGAAACATTGTTACCATCTATTTCTAAGTCGACACGTTGGGTTCACTCTGGTATTTTTCCCCCCCGTGTTTCTTCCAGCCCCTCCTCATCTCATCGAGAAGCCCCAAGATGCCCAGAAGCTCATCGATGACTCGTTGGTGTGGGAGTGCAAAGCCACGGGGAAGCCAAAGCCTTCTTACAGGTGGATGAAAAATGGAGAGAACCTGGAGCCTGCGGAGGTGAGATCTGCCGCCGTCTTTAGAATCGAGGACAAAGTTCCCCTCCCAAGGTCAGACTTCTAACAGCAGCAGACTCTGAAACGAAGAGTGCGAGCGACGGCCGCGCTGCACTCACAGCGCTCCACTGTGCTTGTTTGTTCGAGCTTTGCCGACTAATTAGCCTGCATTATTGTCCTCCTCATTACAACACGGCGCCTTCCTGTGCAGCAATACGCTATGCGATTTCCTGCCCTGCAAAAAAAAACACATTCGTTTTGAAAGGGGGACTGGACTGTGTCTGCTCTGCTCTGCTTTGCTGTGCTGAGAGTATTTCATGCTCCTCTGGAAAGCACAGTGATGTAAGGGCTACCCTAATCTTCTGTTAAATCTCTCTTTGCCAAGTGCTGTTATTAATCCTGTGCTACCAAATGTGGAAAAAGTAAGGTCCTCTATATAAACACTGTATATCCTCCCCTCATTCCCGCTCCCAGCCACCGCTGAATTGCCATTATGTATTTAATGAAGAGAAATGAGCCTATTGTTGGCTCCGGCCCGCTTACTTGTGCATCGAACTTTAACTTGTTGGCATTTGCAAGAAAAATACAATACTATATTCCTTCATCATATTGGATTATTATTACATCGGATCATTTAGCCAGGTTGTTTGGGGAAGATTGATTGGACACTGAGGCGCAGCTTGCACCTGATAAATAAACAGACATTATGTTAATTTACTTAATTATGCAAACAACAAACCAAAAAAAAGGCGACAAACACACCAGAGGATATCGATCAGTTGAATGTAATACATGTCGTTGGAATGAACTCAGTCTGTTGTTGCGGTTACTAGAGGCAACACTCAAAAAAAAAAATTATTCAGGGAAGAATAATCAACAATCTGTTGAGCCAATGGCTTACATTTGATCAAAACCTCTTATTAGGTAACACTGTTCAGTGTTTGTTTGACACTCCACCTGTTTTGTCTGTGTAAAAAAAAAAAGAACACTCACATTTTTTAGTTTGTCGTATTTGGTCGTTCCTTAAAAATGAGTAAACATTGGGCGCATACTGTATCATGGCACTTCCCTCTGTGCATGTGGCCTTACTCCTCCTCCTCTCTTGTTTCATTCTGAACTGAATGCTTTCAAACGAAAGCACAACTGCTTTTAAAAGACATCTTGGGAAAATAGGAGGAAACTACAAACACACCTCGCCCTACTCTCACAATGGATGTGTGGTTAAAGGTTACAAAGACTGTGTTGATTTCTATTTCCCCCCCCCCCCCCACCTCCCTTAACATAAATATAATATATGGATATATTCAGAACGTATGGGTGAATGGATTAATCAGCCAAGGTGTTACATTGTTTGAAATGCCACCATTAACCACAGTGGCTTAATGAGTGGAAGAGGGAAAGGTCAATGATGTAAAGGAGCAGTGGGGAGAGGATGCGCCATTTGTTGTTATTTATTACGGCGAATCAATTGAGACCTTTCTGATTGTATAGTTCACTGGGACTTCTTTCTGCTGACAGTTCTAGAAGTTTGAGCAACAGCAATAAAGAAATCAGAGTTTCTTTCAGCTTTCTCTCTCTCGCTCTCTCTCTGTTTATTCCCAGATTTGTTCATTTAAGTTCTTTTTTTTTTCATAGGTATGACTGACGAGATCATATCAATGACATTCCTTCTCTGTATATACTTGTTCATATTTTAATAAGGATTTAACCTGACCCAGGCAATGCAGCAACGATAGCAATCATCTCACATTCATAAAGGATTAGTAGTAGTAGTACTGCTGTTAAAAAAACAATAGTAATATATACACTTTTGTTTTGAACGCACTGTTATTGGTCGGTAGTCAGTATACGCAAGCTCAGGTACCGCAAGGAAATAAATGGAAGGGGAGAATCTCTAGTTACGGGTCATATCTATTGTTATACAGGACAGTAGATTTCTGGGGAGTCATGATATATATAACTGAGTATATGTGCATTCAATTATTCAATGTCAGTCATGTAAAATATTGAAGAGCCCCAACTATTTCTAGTGTTTCCCTCTAATAATAGTACCTCTCAGACTGGTTCTACAATCATTGGGCTCTTTGTTGGATAGCCGGTTGACATGCCGCTGCGCTCTGCCCTTATGGATTATGAGACTCCTGTTGTTTTTTTGATGCTTTATATTACTGCCTTCTGTGAAAATAGCGAGGGTTTATTGGAATGCTTCTTTTTACTTGTGGCTGTTTTCATCTCAAGGACCTCACTCTCTGCTGCGTTATTGACAATGGCTGCAGGATTAAGTGGCTGTGCAATTAAAGAGGAAACTCCACCGTGAAACCGGATTAATCCATTTGAGTCAATGAGGGACCACCATACACACGGTGTGGTAATTCCTGTTGGCACTGTAATGTTAAACTTAAAGTATTGTCATTTTGAGGTACTTGTACTTTACTTCAGTATTTCTATTTTCTGCTACTTTGTACTATATATACTTTTGACTGCACAATATTTAGTTCATAACTTTAGTTACATTCAGAATATAGAGGATGTGCAAAGGTTCAAAGTATTAAGAATAAATAGAATATGCAATGTACTTTAATGTAATGTATCAAATATTATAATTCAATAATACAATCTACATTATTCTGAAATGGGCCCTTCTGCGTAATGAGTACTTTTAATTTTTGTATATTAAGTAGATTTCTGTACTTTGACTTAAAGCTAGGGCTGTTAATCTTTTAATGAAACCAGCAAGAGTACGCTAGATTTTAAAAAACGTATCCAACTGAAAAACCAAGCCCAGAGTTGTCAACTCTTTTCCAATGAAAGTAGCGTGCTGCTCTAGTTTCAAAAGTTGCTAAATCTAGCCAGAAACACCGACAGCCTGTCCATTCAAGCCTCCCTCCAAAGCCACACCCCCAAATTATACTGAACCTGCGACAGCCACAGAGACCGGCTTATTTCCTCTTTTTTTTTTTTTTCAGAGAATAATTTGATTTATTAATTACTTCCGGGATGTAAAGAGAATTTTAACAAATATATTTAAAAAACATTTTTGAGGAAGCTAGGAGTATTTCTACAGTTTTTTACTTCAAAGGATAGTTTGGATGTTTTTTGCAGAGGGGTTTTATGAGCTACTAATGCATTGTCAGTGGATTACCTACAGTAGATGAAGGCAGATGGCGGCAGTTTTTAGAAACAGACAGGAGTACCAGCACGGGACCAAGGCCATGTACTGCGGTGGACAGTATATTGCTTTTCTTCCGTGCTGATACTCCAAACTGGGGTCATGCCAACTGCAATCTACTGTAAGTAATGCACTGAATATGGATCAGTACCTCATACAACCCTACTTCAAAACACGTGAACCAACCCTTTAAGTAAAAGCTCTGAGTACTTGGAATCAACATCAACTGTGGCTGATGTTAATCTAATGCAGTCCTCTACATCCTTTCCTGCCCTGTTAATTCGAGCTCAAGTGGAGCAAACAGGCTGAGCTCAGAGCTTTTGTTTTTGCTATTGCAAAGCCACTGTTGAGCTTAGTTCATGTCGACTTGAAGTTCTTTCTTGCACAAGCATGTCGAGGAGCAGATTCATCAAATATCTGTGTGTAGAATTTGCAGATTTCTTTCACAGTGAGCACCAATAATTGTTTTGGAGCTCAGAATCCACTTGACGTGGCTTATTTACTTCCTTTTTTTGTATTTGTATAAGAGAGGGAAAAAAAAGATAATTTTCCACATCCAAAAGAGTGGATTAATATTTTTATGATGATAAAATGTAGCTTGTTTAAATTTTACAGCTGTAAAATGATCATTATTCTCACAAAGGCCTCCAGTTATTAGTAATTCTGAGGAAGATAACTGTAGACAGCAATCAAACCAAAGAAGCTCACTCTTCTAAACCATATAAGGCATTCTTTTACGTGTTTTCGCAGCTTTATATCAAACAAATCAACCCAGCGTTGTCGGCAAATGACATTGCCAATCATTTTCCTTCAGCATAAGGCGTACAGATGGTCCCCGCAGGTCCCTGCATGAAAAACTGCTGATTTGAGAGGAACGTCATGCTTAATTAATAGCAGCCATAAACGGGAGTGCTTTCCGTGCACAGACTGATATATGCCACCATTTGCCTCCCTTGCCAGCAGGGATGTTCGCCCCTGCACATCCAGAGCCGCAGAGCGTTATGGAAATTGCTGGCGCAAACCTGCTCAAACACAGGATTAGTTTGTGATCTTTCAGTCGAGGACGGTCTCCCTTTTCATTTGACAGTACCTTAATCCCCCGCGACTCCGGTTCAGGCTGCTCAGACACCCCTACTGGAAATGGGCTGTGATGACATTATGGGTGAGCCCCGAGGAAGACACGGGAGATGAAGGGCACGCGGAGGCAGAACCTGACACAGCCGCATAGAGATGCGTGAAAACTGTTCAGGGATTTAATGCTGTAGTGAGGGAGTCGAGTGCGAAGCCCAAGTTCAGAGCGATAAACTTATATCGAGGATTAAATTTCCGACAGATGCGCTGAGTTTTTAGTTCATCGGGCCCAGCCGTCCTTAAATAGATCTTAATTTGATGGCTCAGTGACGGGCAAGATCCCTCCTCCCCCCCTCACGGCGGTCAAAAAACGATCGTCCAAACAGATGAAGAGGAGGTACACAGCTTGACCGTGTACGCTGGCACTTAGTATGTATGGGGGCATACCTATCAGAAAAGCAATTTTCACAATGCATTATACCTCAGATGTTACGATATTCTTTCCCTCTCTCATCCCCTCCTCCTGCTGAAGGGGAAACAGGCCCTGTGGTGCAGTCGCAGATATAAATAGGGCACGGTTTTATTTCCCTCTCATAAACATGCAGATTGATTAGGGTCATTTTCTGCTAGCCTGCCTCCATCCACCCAAGCCTTTCCCTCCATTAGTGATGAAAACCTAGATTTATTGCCACGTCTGTCACTTCCAGACCATAATTCACTGGCCCCACTGGCTGGCTGGTTTTATGTAGATGAGAATAAGGTGTATTAAAGGCCTATGTCTCTATGTCCACAGGAGCGCATACAGGTGGCCAACGGAGCGTTGTCAATCAGTCGCCTGACCCTGTCCGACACAGGAATGTACCAGTGCGTGGCTGGGAATAAGCACGGCGAGGTCTACTCCAACGCAGAGCTCCGGGTTATAGGTAAGGCTTTGGGTGTGTGTGTGTGTGTGTGTGTGTGTGTGTGTGTGTGTGTGTGTGTGTGTGTGTGTGTGTGTGTGTGTGTGTGTGTGTGTGTGTGTGTGTGTGTGTGTGTGTGTGTGTGTGTGTTTGTCTGTTTGTCTGTTATAAGCCCACAGGAAGAGTGCAAATTTGACATAGTGGCCAAACCGTGGAATTACAACATCAAGGTCCATCACGTGATGCCGTTAATTGGGCCCAAAAAATACTTTTTCAGGTGTCTGTAAATTAGCGGATAATTTAGTTCACGTAATTTAACATCCCAGTACAAACCCTTGAGTAGCCTTATTTAAGTCATTGGGTCCTAAAAGTTGAAAGTAAAATGCACTAATAGCCGAATTAATTATTTTTCTTCCTCCGTTCATGTGAATCAGACCGAGGACTGGGAGGCGGGGGTAAAGGAAACGCTAGATAGCTTGCTCTATGGCCCCATGCATGTGGAAGATTTCCGGAAGAACTGGGAATTTTGTATGTGACTTTTATACTTGGAAGTCACATTTATTTTTGTGCCACTAAGCAACTTATATAGGAATGAGCTGGGCGCAGCATTCAACGCTGTTTCCAGGTATCTTTATACATCCATGGTCTGACAGGGTTCCCACACGTCCTGAAAACCTGGAAAACAGTTGACCAATTTTCCAGTAGGTGAAAACACATGGAAAATGAGAGAGAAAAGTCCTATTGTCCTATTTACCTTTGGATTGGAATTAAAAACTAGGCTATAAATCAGAGCTCCTCAAAACTGACAATATTGCCATCTGAAAGGGTTTTGCTCAGGATCATATTAATGTTCAAATGGTACTGTATGGACAAAAGTATTTTAGGCTGGGTTATGCTGTGGAAAGTCACGTCACTTACTTACACTTACTTCCCATTCCCAACTTGTTTTAAACAGCTGAATAATGTTCATTGGTTAGCATGTTTGGTTCAGATGCTAAATTTGACGTGCTAGCTTGTTTTGCATGCAAAGGTTTAAAGTTTTGTGATTCAACTCTGGCGATGAGCAATGGTTTAAAATGGATATATAGAGAGAGAGTTTGACAGTAATGAATGAGAAAATCAGGTTAAAAAAATGAATGGGTGCCCAATCGTATGTGAGTCAAACACCGGCTGAAAACTGGCTAACGGTACTTTTAAAACCATTTTTTGCATTGTCATTGCTAGCATTATCGCTTCAAACACAACGCTGCATTGTTGAGGTAAAATGGACCACAACATGACGGTATAGCTCAAAGTGGATGTGATTAGCCTTGTTGGTAAAAGGGCTAAATTATGGTGCAATAAACAGATAAAAGCCAGTGGCAGTTATCCTGAGCAAACTCTACTAACGGATGTAAAGTTCAGTCTAGATTTGTCAGTAGGCAAAATTGTTGGCCACTTCTATTATTGCTGTTCAGGCAGCAACGGTTTACATAATTCATAAGAAAACCAAGCAAGGTCGTCACTGAAAATGTCTGTGTGCACGCTCATATCGGCGTGGCGGCGCGTGCGCAAGCATACATTCGACCGCATTTGTTCTCAAGTTTGCTCCGTCTTCCTCCTCTGCTCAATACCGCCGGATGACCTCCGGCCCCTCTCTCTCATTGGCCCCTAATTGAAAAGCATTAATTATAAGACGAATGCGTCCGGCTGACAGTGATGTATGCCAGTGCTGCTCTGTTCGCCAGTCTCGCCCATCTGCCCTGTCAGGCCTGTCACTCTCCACTCGGAGCGAGCAGCGGCTTCGCATTCGCTATTCATCCTCCGGCTTGTCTCATCCTGATCATGTTGCTGATAGGAATTAGGCTCAACATAGCCGAGGGTAGTGGTCAAACTGGAGGTGGAGTTAAAAAAAAAAAGAAGAGAGTCAGAGACAATATCTAACTTTTTAAAAGGGCTAATGTATTTTAAAGTGGTTTGTAGCCAGTAAAAGTTATTATGTGGGCATGATCACTGAAGAGCGAGACATTTCTGTCTCTGTTGAGAATAATAATAAAGTTACATCAGCCTGTGCAACTGTACAACATCAATTGTGGGTATTGCTGTTTAGCTTTTTGATTACTAATTATTCAGATTGTGAAGAATGTAATAGAGTCTTAGAATTACCCACGGCAATAATGCAATGTATTCATGGACTCATTTTAGAGATTAATTATATATCGAATACTCAGAGATAATTTGAAGGAAAAGAGATGTGATGCTTTTACTAACGCCCGGCTTTAATATGCTGCTCTTGTCTCAGCCGTTGCCCCAGATTTCTCTCACAACCAACTGAGGAGCCAGACGCTGGTGAAGGTTGGAGGAGATGTGCTCATCGAGTGCAAGCCCAAGATGTCTCCTTGGGGCGTGATCTCCTGGCGGAAAGGCAGCGAGCCACTCCGAGAAAGTAACAGGTAACGCAAACATTCGCCCATTTTCTGCTCTGCTTTCGTCCCCCCACACCACCACTCTTGCTCCATGGAAATTGTCCCGTATATTTGGGTGACTTGATGGTGGAGGAGTTTATCATGCTGTTTAAGTCATCATCCCGGGTTTGAGTACGGCTGAGTATTTTCCCTTTCCTGTCACCTCTCTACTCTCTCCTATCAAAAAATAATGTCCCATTAATACTTAAAATAAAATGCCTTATAGGGAAGAATTGACTTCTCTACTTCCATTGCATAGCAGAAATTTCAATTTTTAATGCAATGCAAGTTTTCATGACTCAAACAGTCAGAGAGCTAAGCATTTTTTTAAATTCAGGATCAATGTTACACCAAAAGCCTCCAGTCACTGCAGCATATTTTATTACTGCATGTCCATGGAGAGATTTTGATGCCGTCCTCAGATGTGGCGGCGACAGCTAAGACAAAAATCAGCATGAAGACTAAATGAGTAATGGTTGATGGGGTTTGAAGTGTTTTATCTCCAGCTCTTTAGCGGTGACCAAAACGGACCGGCTGCTGAGTAAATTCAGAGTGCTAATCAAGTACTTTTCACCTCAGTGGGGATCCAGAAATCCAATTATTCAACTTCTGACACCAAGTTTCAGTGGAACGGAGGGCCATCTGAGCGTCCTGCCACGTTTGACCCCTGAGATGCGTGTCGTGTGCCACGTGTGATAACTTCTGCCAGTGTTTGCATGTGCTTTCCGTCCGAATGAAGCGTGAAGTCTGGCCCAGTGGCCTCATTGCAGGCAGGGGTCATCCATTGGGTGTCACCGCTCTAGCATGACGCTGCTCTGACAGCAGGGCTGTGTGCACAGTGTCTTGCCAGGCTTTGCATATATACAAAGCGGTGTTGTTGCTTGTCAAACAAAGTGGCGCGGAATTTGCATAGTGGTTTCGCCGCTGGTGCCCTTCACTCGCCCTGCGGCACCTCCGTCACACGTTTCAGCCTCTCGCCACCTGGACCATTTAGATTCTGTTGTTTTGAATTCATATCGAGGATCGATTTCACATTTGTCTTGGTTGTGACGTCCTCGTGAAGTGATAAATCAAAAATGGAATCGTCCGTCCCGATGTTAAATAGATGCTTTGTGATGCTTCTTTACCTCTGCATATACTTGTCCTTTCAAAAGCTCCCACACATTCCTAACTATAAATCACATAATGACTAACTGCTGTGATAAATAATGAATGATTCAAGATTTGAATAATTTAAGTGTTATTAATGAATTACTCTAGCATAATTCAAATGAGGGGATTCTTTTTTTGTTAAAGGTTTAACTGTAAGATGGATTCACTGCAACGATTTAGACGAGTTCTTTGCATTTTGAGAATCACAATGATGGGCAATTAGTCCATGGATTTCTGTAACTCTGTCTTTGTTCTGGAAGTCTGTTTTATGTTAAACAATAATTCCATGAGCATAAAAGGCAGTCCAAAACACAACTGGGCACAACCTGTGGTTCAGCAAATTTACAGGGAAGACATATTAAAATATGATGATCTAAAAAAACTGCAGCAATAACCTCCAAAACATAATAGAGAGGTGACACAGATTTGAAAAATAAATTATTTTGATGATTTCTTTTGCAACTCTGTAGATGAACTGGCCAGGTATTTTCAGCCAGTTCATCCCGAGAATGATACTACAAAAGACTCAGACAACTCAGTCTACATGACAATAACCAATCAGGATACAGTACACAAAATCACATCGTCTAATGGTAGATGTCAGCAATATAGACACCGCTTTCTTGAAAAGACAATCATCTACTCATGCGGGACCATTAATCAAACTCATGAGCTTGATTCCGTGATAACTAAAATACAGCTCTGATTTTCAACATCTTCAAGTCAGGTGCAGCTCACCTGGCAACAAGTTACAGGCCAATCTCCATAATTCTCATTTTCTTCAAAGTCTTAGAAAAGGTTGTTGCACAACAATTAACTACCTCCTTGGAGGATAATAATCGCTTGCACCCAAATCAATTTAGTTTTAGATCCAAGCATTCAATGGTATTAGCTAATTCTATCTCCTTACCAATTATATTAATTAATACCAATCTATTTTTGGATGAAGGGCAGAGTAGTTGAAGCAGTCTTTCTAGACCTACAAAAAAAAAAACAGGTGATACTGTCATGACAGCCTGATATCCAAATTAACTAAATTGAATTACTCTTCCCATTGTTTGATTCTTACAAAATAGGAGTCAACAGGTACCCATTGTTCATTCTAAAGGCCTTTACACAACAGGGGAGTGACAAATAAACAACATGAAAATGCAAAATACTCGCATCAAAACTATTTATTCTGGCAGTGATGCAAATTTGGGACAGCTGCAACACGTTTTCAATAACAGATTTGAATAATTTTGCACAGGCAGAGCACAAACTACCGGGGTCCTTTTGACTAAGTCTGACTTCAGTCTGACTTCAGTCTGACTGAGGTCAATTGTTGTATCACCTAAGCTGCTGTATGCTAATGTATTGAGTTTCTTTTCTGGGAAACAGTTACACCGTGTATATTTCCAAGGCTTTTATTGTGAAAGGTAAGAATGGAAGGAATGAATATTATGAGTTGCCTTTGTCAAGGTTTAAAGGAGTTGGAATTAAAGTTTGCCATTGTTTTACGCTATAGAGTACATTTGAAATGAGTCCATTCCGCTCAACGTGATTGGTTGATGCCTTTTGTTTGCAGTGCAAAAGCTCAGTCAAGTCAAACATTATTCCCCCCCAAATATTACGTTTTATTTAATTACGGTGTGTAAATCTGAATGCTGTGAAAATAAAATGGGCATACCACAAGGATCAGTTCTTTGAGCTTTGTTGTGATGTTGAATGAAGAGGAAGACAGCATTTGGATTTGGGCAACCAGCCCTTTATTTTCTTGTTCAAGAATACAATCTTACAACAACTCCAAACAACTCTGTGTGGCACTCTGACTTGACACTTCTTAACTGACACAGATTGCACAAAAAAAAAGTGTCTCTATGTGTATGTCAATCAGAAAGCTCCCAGTCACAGACACTTTCAAAGTGAGGAAGAAAGATAAGGAACTAGAGGCAGTTTAGGATTTTAAGTATTTGGGAATTGTTTTGGACTCCCAGCTAAGGTTTGACAAACACACAATTCCCTCCCAGCCTGATTGTTAAATGCTTTCTACAACAGTCAAGTCCTGGTTAGCACTTGGCCAGAACTGTCATCGTGACACCAACTATAGTCATTACTTGCGTACTGGAGTCAAATGGTTTGCATTCTGTTTGGTTTGTTTCATTTGTTTGAATGTTGTGTGTGCGTGTGCGTGTGCGTGTGCGTGTGCGTGTGCGTGTGCGTGTGCGTGTGTGTTGTTATGTATGGTTGTTCTTGTTTTTGATTTTAAGATGCGCTGTTCAACCGTAACGTGTAATTTTAATGATTGCTTAATAAACCATCAATGCCCATCAAGGGACTGGACTGGTGTTGGGAATAAGCTTTCCACACAATTGCAGTATAGTGCAGTACTGCTTCTGGAACCATCAGTGTTTCTCTGTACTTGTCCCAACTTGTACAAATACAATGAAATAAATAAATGAAATAATTAATAAACCACAAATATGTTTTTGTGCTTTTAGTTCCAATTGAATAAATTATATGTGGCTTGGACCACCTGCGCCACATGCTCCAAAAGTAAGAACAAAGAAGCAGAAATTTTAAATTAAAATTCAACATTCCCAGCTGTATTACGGTACATGAAAAATGCTTACTTCTTCTTGTTTGTTTGCCATGATGCCGGACTGTATTGCCTGCTAGGAAGTGGAGTAACTATTTACAGAGCTTGAAAACATGCCAGAGCCTTTTAAATGTGCTGATTACAACTCCCGCTTACTCTCTTTCTTATTATCTCCCTTTTCTCTCATCTGTGACACACACACACACACACACACACACACACACACACACACACACACACACACACACACAGACACACACGCACACGCACACACACACACACCCCAGTGTTGTATGCCACACAATAAAAATGTCCAGCATCTGCTGTGGTAATCATCAGAGCGGTCGTCTTTTAAACGTCTCTCTAATAATAGCTGCCCCACCTGTATTCACTGTATTAGTATTAATACCATAATTAGCCTGTTTTGAAGACCAATACGACTTTAGTGAAAGTAGAAGTAGAAAGTAGACCGCAAAGGATGACCATCCTGGTACCACACGTCGGCTGTGTGTGCGCAAGTGCTACATGTCTTGCTCGTTAATTTGTTAATTTTGGTTTTCTGTTCTGAGCCCAGAAAAAAGGATTCAGTTTTGTAGACATGTGCAGTCTGTGTATGCTTGCATGTGTGAGCAGGTCTGTTTAGTTCTGCACCTGTACAGGAAGGTGTGAAATCTCGAGAGCTAGCTGTGAACCCCTTTTGTTGAAGATTAATTGCCTTAATTGCGTTAGCGCTCCGCTGTGGCTTCGGCGGAAGGGGGAACCAGTGTCACCAGCTGGGTAATCCATCTTCATAGCAGCAGCCCCCTCTTTTTTTCTGCAGAGGACCAGTGGAGGGGTGGGGGATTGGGGGGGAGGGAGGGGGGGGATGTCTTATCTACCCCAGACAACCCTGCAGGGACAAGGTTTAGATGACATCAGCTGGAACAAAGCAGCTGAGAGCGCAGAGCAGAGCAGGTCTTGCTGATGAGTGCGTAAGTGGGCCGTGTCAGCCGTGGAGAGAGCCGGCCTTAAAAAAAACATTTCAATATGTCACTGGCAGGATGAAATCAAGTTTGTTAGGCTGCCGACACCAGACGCGCTCAGTCAACTGTCCCTTCACAGGCCGCCGCGGTGCGCGCGCCGAGGTACCGGTGCCGCTCCCCTCCTGCATTAAAACACCATCTCTTAAAGACCTTGAGTATTTATCTCCATGGGTTTTGGCTGTCATGCAAATAATTGCGCTGGTTCTTTCAATCCTTTGATGAAGATGAGAGTGCTTCTAGGCGTGGCACAGCGGAAACATGTTTCCTTGTCGTGTATTTTTTGGTGCACATTACAAAAGAATAGGATACAATGCTTTAGTTGAAAACAAAATTAAATTAAATTTGATTGATACATAATTGTTTTGATCTTTAGCATTCATACTCTCCTCCCCCGAGGAGTTGAGGGGCGGTGAGAAATTTCCCTTGCCCCAGGTATCCATGGCAATACTATTTAGTAAGCACAGTCCAAAAGGTCACACATCTGAGATATGGCAATGTGATGCAAATGCTTTATGCTAAAATGTTCTTTTCTTTCATTGTACTGTATTTCGAGGTTATGCATCATACCTCCACCAAAAATACAAAAATAAAAAAAGATATTTAGACTAGGGGGGAAGAAATTAACCCAGCTGGTGGCTAGATTTCTTGGGGAAGCAGAGTTGGGTCCATTTTATGTGTATTATAATTGCTGAGGGGAGATGGTGTTTCAAGAACAAAAAATATAGCGACAAACTGCTGCCCAGTCAAAATGCAAGTTGGGCTCCATCTGTGTCGGACAACACAGATGACCCAACAATATATTTTCATGTACATACATGTACATGTTTCATGTATCGATTCAACTATTTCAAATCCCACCTCACTTCAACTAATTGAAATTAGTTGATGAATAGTATTAAACTCGTATTAAAAGATTTCACGTTCAACATTAAATCACTAACGTTCTCCGAGCTCCGCACAGAGCCAGCCCACTAATGAGGAGAGCATTTGTGACATTCAGAAAACTCAATTCAGGAGTCCAGGATTCCACAAATTGTATTATCTTTCAGGTTTAAAATCAGAAATTGAAACAGCTCGCCCTAAAATAACTGCGTATCGGGGATACACTGTCTCTGCTGCCGGTCTGTGAGAAAGCTCTGCTCTGCTCTGATGATCTCTGTGACTCGGAACGGGAGAAGAAATAGTTATGTGATCGCTCTATCAGGCCTGGAATGGTGCTCATGGCACTGTAATACTTTATTTGGCATCACTATTTATTCTACAGACATGAGCTGGATCCTCAGTGTATTTTCCTCTAATGCTTTCTGCGGACGATTTTTAAAAAGCTGAGAAGACTTTGATGTCTCAAACATTCTCTCCAATTTCTCCCATGATTTCAATCGAGAAAACTTCTATTGGCCGTTGCTGCTCACCTATTGAAACCGTGAACCGTGTGAAATGGTGCGCCGGTGTAAGCTGGAGCAGTAGTTGTGCACTTGGAAGTGTAACCAGTTGAGTGACATCTTTGAACAAGGAGAGGACAGGAAGGTTGTTGCCAAGGTAACATCTGTTCAAAGTTTTATTAGCTTCTTTTTCTTTTTTTTTACCGCAGATTAGTGGTTTCAAACAGCTCGAGATGTACAGTCCCAGGGCACATGGGACAAGAAATGTAGAGGATGGATGCTACTGGAAAGACGGAGAAGCGAGAGACTTAACAGAATAACAGCGATGTTGAAATTCATATATCACGTCTTGTCTTAGTAAAGCTGTCAGAACATGTCCTGATTTGAGTGCAAATGCAAAATCTATACGCTGTAGTGCATACCTTTTTTTTTTCTTGAGAAGTTTATTCAAAACTGTTGAAATTCACAGCTCTTAAACAACTCAGTGTCAGTGATGTGATAATAGTGTATATTGCCTACTTAATATAGAACAACAGATAGTGGGAGGTGAAAATGAACAAGAGTGTGAAGACATTATAACGATTTCACCTTCAATAGAAGAAGTCGATAAGGTTAGTTTTTGACGCGTTTATTAAAAATAGAATGCACTTGTTGCCAAGAAATCTCGCAGCAACCATTGCCTTAAAGTAGCCTGCTTGGCCAGTGATCAGAAATTGCTTTTATTGGCTGGTTTGTTAAGACGGACAGAAACACTAATCTCGTTGGAAAATGCTCCCTCTACAGTGGTTTAAAGCGACTAAGTCAACACTGGCTTTTTCATCGGTGCATTGGTGGTGGGTCAGTACAAACAAGCTGCTGTCTTTATCACACACTGCGAGTGAATTCACTGCTTATTCAGACCATCAGTTGGGACGGCCGTGGGTTACAGAAAAAACACTACAGTTTAAAAAATAAAAAAAAACTAGAAATGTTTGCATCACTGGCTTCAGGCCAGATGGCAGGTCTTTTTGGCATCGCTGGCCAGAATGGTTTGGAACGTGTTGTGTCAAAAGGCATTGCGAAAAATAAAAAAACGTCTCATAGCCCTGTAGTACGGAGCCCTTAGAAGATAATAATTAATTAAAAATATCGTAAATAATTGACTCTGTTCTATATCTTTTGGGTAGAACAGATGTGATTGAAACTAGGTACGATGCCCTATAGATATGCTATCAATATGTTCCTCTTTGTCACATTTCACCGGAAATACTACTATGATAAATATTGACAAGACAAAGTGGGAAATGGTTCTTATATTTCCCGGTATTTCAAAATCTGCAAGAAAAAAAAATCCATTCTTGAAGGACATTCCCCTTGATTTAAGATTGATCCATTCTTTGTGCATCATATCTCATTGCACAAATTACACTTACCTTTTGTCGTAGAGGAAACAAAGTGGCCACATCCGTGTAGCTTGACACACTAATGGGACAGTCGTTTTCAAAGTCTGCGCAATTTACTTTGAGAAATCAAATGCCACTGGGGAATTGGCCAAATGTCAGCCCCCGCTTCCTCCCATATTTCTTTTTTTATCACTTTGTCACGAAACGGAGCTCAGATGCAGCCTACACTTTGATGCCTCTTTAATTCTGCTTTTTACTTTTGCCAAACTATTGACACGCACGTCGGTGAGCGAGTGCGCCGCGTGAATCAGTGAGCGTGAGAAATTACTACCGAAGGATGCTCCCTGACTCACTTCGTGCCCGGAGCCGTTTTGAAATCATCTGTTAGGTGTGTTTATGGCTTTTAAGTGGCGTCTGTAAATGTCTGAGCTGTAGGTGCGAGCTTAAGAGTTTTTGAGTGGCTCGCCGAGTTAAAGTGAGAAGACACGCGGGGGCATCTGTATGTGGCCGGGATGTTGATTCGTCCATTAGTCTGGGGAGAGAGAGAGACAGCAACATTTGCGACTGGCCAGATTCTATCTGTAGTCATGACCCACGGGTAGACTGTCCCTCTTGCATATCGTATATCCCCCTCCTTCATTGGCGGTACAAATAAGCATGGCTGTCACGTAAATGAAGAGATGTCTCGCAGAGTGATCTCCATTTATAGGCCCATCTGCTCTGCCAGACGCACTCCAGAAAGAATCAGTGTCAGGAGAACACCAAGACTGTGGGAGAGGCAATCGCAGGCAACTTTGCATTAATTTACTTATCGCATATCTTCTTATCTTACCATGATGCCTTTGTTCTGTCTCAAGGAGATTTTAATAAGAGTCTCATCAGATGTCTTCGGGCTTAATTTTACGAGGATTTGGAATTAATAAGCGCTGTATGGGAACAGGTGTATTAATAAAGGTGCTGATTAAATGATCCGTGTGAACGGACGGCCCTGCACTGCTATTCCAGTGCCCTCGTTCTCAGGCTGCATGCTGTTATTCTTATTAAAACCAGTGTTTATCATGTTTAAATGTCACTTCGCCTTTTTTTTCCCCCTCGTCAGATCTCTAATTTCCTCATTTGCCTCTAATTGAACATCTGCTTGTGAAGTGGAGTTCTGACTCTCTGTGGAGGTTAGCAGCGTGAGCGAGCAGTGCCGGGCCTGAATACTGAACGCCAATGTGCCCAGAAGGACTTATTTCATTACTCTGCCTTGAGGAAAGGTTTACCACCAGACAAGGCTGCCGCGAGGACAGCTGACTGGTGCTTTTCGTTCGGTCTCTGCCGCTACACCTCTCTCCACCCCGTCTGTAGCTTAAAAAGCCCCGTGAAGGAGTGCGGTCCCACCTCGCCTGAGAATGGGAGCACGCGGAGGATTAGTGCTCCGCTGATCCTGGTAGCTGCAGACAAACACCCGACACTGTTCAGAGGCACCCGCTAGCACACACACACACACACACACACACACACACATGCGCATAGCCGATTACTGTAAATGTTTTATTTATCCCAACACGCCTCGGAGTTGGAGATGCTCAGAAGGTGGAAATAATCTCAGTCGGTTGAAACCTCAGCGGGCAGAGCCCGAGTCCTCCATTTCTTTTGCAAGGAAGGGGGAGGCAAACGAACAGTCTTGATTAGTAATCAAAGTAATAACAGAGCGTGTCGATAGATAGTCTTTCTCTTTTCAAAATCCATTAATAAACATGGCATTCATGAGGATTCGTGATGTACCTGGAAGCAGGGGTGGATTATGAGACAGTGGGCCCCTGGACACAGACATAGAAACGCTTCCACCACCTCTCTCCTGCACCTGAGCGAGACACACAGACTTTGTCATTTGTTAAAATCTCTTTTCGTAGTTGTTTTGTATCTTTTTGTAGCTATTACACATATCTGTGGTTTCATGTCTCTTTGTGGCCATTTTGAGTCTCTTCCTGGGCCTGTGAGCAGTAGACCCATTCAGAAATGCATCCATGCCTGGAAGGCTATAGGACAGGACAGCTACTGCAGGCTATTTAGCCTGATTACTTAATATGACTTGGATGGAGGGATGGATGGATAGATTAGATAAATGGATAGCTAGTGGAAGCAACTAACTAACTCTGTGTCCAACCCATAGCCATTGGGACGCCCACGTCCCTTCTCTGAAGCTGAATATGAATGACTAGTTCGATATATTTGTGGCTCTAAGCGGGGGGGACTGCACCATGCGTGTGACATGCTGTGATCATGAGATCAATTTGGATGACATGAATAAGTAGCTCATGATCTTGACATTGCTCCCTGAGGTCTAGAAAGCTTTGATCATAGCCTGTATTAGAGACATATTTCCAAGCAGGTTGTGCAAGAGGAAATTGCCAGCTCCTTTCACTCAGACATATTATGAACCCTAATCATCTAAAATTGCTTTTTAGACCATGCAGGTGCCACGGAAGTTACGTTTGTGGTTCGTCGTGTTTGTCTGCAGAGTTACGGAAAAAAACATGGCCCGCATTATACCTAATTTAAATATGCACATATAGTACAGGAGCACCGAGATGCTATTTCTTTATTCATTTTGTATTTATTTTTTTGGTCCAGGTTTAGCAGCTGCAGAAGCCGAGCAATCTTTTTATGAATGAGAGTTTTTTAACTGTTGTTTTCTTTCCTTGCGAGGCTACAGATCTCTCATGTTCTTAAAATGTATGCAGTAACACTTTTTTTCAAGGGGTCTAAAACAGCTGAACTTACCATGAACTGGAAAATCGCAGTTGAAAAATCTCCAATCGAACCAGGAAGAAAAAAACTAAATTGTGGGTCAATAATGATCGAGAATCCCCTGTGCCTTTCTGGACTGGAGAACTAATTAAAAATAGGGTTTTATTTGGGAAAGGGGGGGAGAATCATACTCTATTTGTTAAAATAGTCATTATTGAGGCACAGAAGAAAAACCTCAAACCTTTGAAGGGGCAGTTTGTATAGCTCCATTTGAATGTTAGACTTCACTATTTAACGTGCCTCCGGTGCCTCTTTGACTTCTGGTCAGGGTGATCTGTGTTGAAGGACACTTCCCTGATGGACAGACTGTTCAACAGCCTTTGCTTGTCAGCCGTGATCGCCAGCATTCATTGAATTTGTTGTTGTATTTAGAGGCCATCAAAATGATACATAGATCAATTTACCTCCCGGCCGTTACGGTCCTGCCTCCCACATCCTACTGCATCACTCACAGACAGTATGTCCTTTAAATCATTAAGACTTCAGATCATGTAGTGCCATCATTTTCTTTCTTTCTTTTAACCATCTATCAGTGCAACGTGTACATTTTGCTATATTGCCAGTTTTTCCTTTTCTGAAGGAGGAAGGAGGGGGAAGAGGGAAGGGGGGTTAAAAAAAGAAAAAAACATCTCTGGGAAAAATATGCTGCTGACTGACTAAACTCAAATAAATCTCAAAGCAAATTCGGCGATGTTTGCTGAGATTAGGTTGAAACCCTCTTTACCCACCTGCATCCCATGTACTGCTCGCCGGGATTATTTTTATCTGGAAGACTGTGGCTGATATCATTTTTCAAAGTGAGAACCCGCCAACGCAGCATGAGTAATCCATCTTGGTTCCTCTGACAATTTCCTGCGAAACATGTGTGTGCTCTTTATTCCTGAAGGGACACCTCAGCACTCGAGGAGAGATGAATATCTCGGGGAAGGGGAATAAACACGGAGAGCAATTTGTGATTAAAGGAATCCTCTGGAAGTGTGCGCGCCTCTCGGCGGCCCGGCCCGGTGGACTCCCTCTCCCCGCAATGCAATTACCAACACAATCACATCGTGTTCCACAGGCGGGAATTAAGACATTCTCAATCAGCCCTGCTTCATTAAGACACCTTCCCCATGAAAAATGCATACTTTTTTTTTACTCTTTATTTACTCCGAGAGGGTTCATTTGCACTGAGGTCCTTTGACAGTAGACTGAGAGAGAGAGAGAGAGAGAGAGAGAGACAGAGAGAGAGAGAGAGAGAGAGAGATATATAGAGAGAGAGAGAGAGAGAGAGAGGATTTTTGTTTCTTTTTATCATTATTGTTATTTTTTCATTATAGGCACTGATAAGTTAACAATATTTTGACGCCTGGGGACATGATGTGATCCTGAGTACTTTTTTCCCCTTTATTGTCAAAGTGAGACCAGATAACAAAAATGTCTGGTACTTTTGAGTTAATTTATCTCTGCATTATAAAAATCGAGGCTTAACTTGCCTTGTTATTTAGAAAATAAATCTAGCCACCAATTCCCGGAATGGAACATCCAATATTCAAATTGCATAACAAACTGTACCCAGGACTGTTAGTATTCTAATGTGCACAAGTGCACAATTCCTGCTGTATCTGTCAAAAAAAAATAAACAACGTAATACAAAAAAAAAAAAGAAAAAGGAGAATTCATCGTAGCTGTCGAGGCTACGGGGAAGAATTTACCATTTCCCTGCTTACATTATGATAATACACACTGGAGCGGCAGCGCTAGTGTGTATTTCATAGAGTAAGAGATTAATACTTACGTCGCAGCCCAGCCTCCCTTGTCCCTTGGCTGTGTTTTTATAAAGCAACAATATTGCCAGAGAAGCTTTAATGCTAGTCGGTGCCCCGGAGACAATTGTCAATACACAGCGAACCAAAAGGAAAGTCATTTCAAGTATTGCCTGCAACTTACTCCACTGTTAATGTAGCCCGATAGAGAGAAAAAAAAAAGAAAAAAAAGCCAGCACATAACCCTGCTTCTTGTTGCAGAGCTTGCCTTTGTTGAGACTTTGCAGAAGGAGTGCTTATTTTGTGTCACTCATTCTTATTCATTTGCTCCGGCTTAAAGCAAGAGCTCCCTGCAACGGTGGGCGCAGAGGCACTTGTTATTGTTGAGCTGTGATTGGCACCTCCAAAAGATCCCTGTCAGACGGGCGTTTTCTACCAGATTGATGGTAATTGTCTGCAAGGTACAGTGCTTTTACACAGCTGAGAGACTGAAAGGGTAAACTGTAATCGAGCTGCCTAATAACTTCTTACATCGAGGGAGTGATTTGTGTTCTCTCTTTGGCTACCGGGCATTTTTTTTGTGTGTGATCAGGCTGAGCACTGACTCACTGGCATATTTAAGGCACAACTCCGAGGTTGTTCCTTTTTATTTTTTTAACCTGTTCTCCCTTTCTTTATCCCACCAAACTGCCATGCAACTCACAAAAGTGCTCAAACAGGTCCTGTCGCATTATAGATACTCCAAATGACAAACCCAAAAGCATCAAAAGCAAGTTAGATTCAAGGTACCTGCAATGCAGCAGATCATACAGCTTCAACTACAGTTTTATGGTACTGAAGCCATTTATTTAGTTCCATTTTTCCATTTAATCTGTACCGTCAATTGCCCACCTCAAGCCCTCTTGCAGTTCAGGGAAGATGCTGGCACTGCTATGTCGTGAATGAAAAGCAATGCCATTGCACGGATGAGCAAGTAAAGGGCTACGTCCGACCGACGAAAGACTCTTTCATATGGAGCGAGCGACCAACCACAAAATCACAACACTCTTTTGATATTGCTTTTAATGCATCAAATTGTTTTGTTTCTGATTCAAGTAGATCACGGAAAAACATAAATTGCATTACTGCCACCTGCTGGATTGCCCCTTGCCCCATCTTTTCCAGCTTTGCCATGGCATGTGTGAAACTTCACAAGACAATTGACAGTCTAGTGGTGCCTGAAAGGTTATCCCAGTGATTTACCAGGAACGATGTGCGGATAAGAGGCTTATGACACATGCTTAGCCTACAGACAAACTTGCAAGCTGTACAATAGCGATCTGACCTCATCGCGAATGTTAGCACGCCAACATTCTGATGTTTAGTGGGTTGTGATGTTTGGGATCGTTTGGTGTGTTAGCTTGCGAGCATTTGTTACTTCACACTGAAAAAAAAGCACAGCTAAGGCTGATGGGAATGTCATTCTTTTTTATTGTGTGCCTCCCCTAATGAATGTAGCCTCATTCTTTTCTTTGTACCATAATTTAAGCATGAGTGAATAAACCTAAAAAATGAATGAAAACTGAAAAACTTAGCAAAGAAATCATAATTTGGACCTTATAGAGCCAAAAAAAAAGGGAAAACATTTCAAATGCAAAAGAGGAAAAGTGGGTCATCATTACTCACCGAGTCGACGTTTTACCATTTTTGCTGCCCTTAACGGCCTAATATCCTGTTCATGCTTTTCCAGACAGTTCATCAGAGCTTGATGTATACCTATTGCAGTTTAATCACTGTCTTCATAAAAGTCAAGTAACTTGCACTGCACTCCATCACACAGAGTAATATCTCACTCACTCTGGAAACATTGTTCCCCTGTTTGAGGCATCAGGGTCGAGGACAGATCACCCAAAATATATGCCGCGAGTTCTTTGGACCTAAAATGTTCATTGTAAATCGGCTCAGCTTTTGTTCCTCCTCCTCACAACATTTGAGTCTTTTCAACAAAGCACCTTTTTAAGCTTAACATGGCGGTCGGTGCTGTTGAGGCTGAGCCTGTGTTTACCCGTGTGGTGCACAGCAAACAGGGCTGCAATGTTGTCATGTTCAGCAGTGGATGCCGCAAAGAGCGGCATATTCGATATTGCTCGCACCTACAGCCACCGTGGCCTTCTTGTGCATTTCTCGTGGAAGCACGAGGAGCTAGGTCATTCTCACCTTCATATGCAAATTTTGAATTCCCGAAGGCACGAAGCACAGAAGATTTCCGCAGTCACCGCTGACGGGGCTTCACCAACGTCTCTCTCGCTTCCCATTGTTTGTAAGAGCTGCTTTTTTTCTTTTCTGCATTTTTGTCCATATTTACCGGGTTGTTCCATATTTAAACAAGACAAACCAAACGAACAACACCAGGCATTATGGAAACATTTGTTGGGGAGGGGGCAGGAATTGGAGCATTTACGCTATACACAACTGACACGCATAAGAGGGCCTGTGATTGGATGACGGGTTATTTCACCCGTGATGTGATCAGCACATGATCTGCTACTGCTGTTATGTCAGCCCTGAGATCTAAGAGTGCCTGTCTGCTGATCATAATAGAGCAGCAGTGATATGGGACAGTTGGAGAACATGAATATTTGTGTCACATTTTATGGAAATTCATCCAACAGCTGTGGAGACATTTTTGCTTAAAGCTGTCTTCCTCTTGATGGCAGAGCCACGCTGCGAGTGTAAGAAATGAAAAAGAAAATTACCTCCAGGTTTGAGTACGGCCGGAGCCAAGTTGTCATCCCAGCAGCAGAATTACCTTCAGTGTAGTTATAGCTTGATACATTTTTTGCAAAGGCTTTGCTTTGCTCGGCATTGTCTTGGCTTTTCAAATGTAGTTGGGCGCAGCTTTACATTTCGAATCACCTCAAAGCTAATCATCCCCTTCATCATTGAGCCACGTGGTAATGCTCTGATCATTCGCCGCAGCTAATGATCCCTGTGACAAGGTGAGAGTCATTGGCACCGGCCTGAGTACAGCAAAAAAATCAATATCAATTACACCTATATCGGAGAATTGTCAAAAGTAAATGCCCAGGTGTCCCTGTTCCTCCGGAGTGAGCCAATCGCTTTGTTGACTGAAAGAACACACACACACACACACACACACACACACACACACACACACACACACATAAAATAAAAGAGCAAGAGCGTACTTGCTTTTTGGTCTCTAATTGACCGTTAACCTTGATGCCGACAGCTTCACAAGAAGAGGGAGCGCGTGTTCGTTTAGTCATGAGGCTGCACAAAGTCGACATTTGAGAAGTTTGTGCCGCAGTCGCAAATCGCGCCCGGGCAGGTTGCGGCGTCCCGGGCCTTCGCCGCACAGCTGGGCCTGATTTATGCCACCGACAAGGCCGTCTCTCTCTCTCTCCAGCACGGCTCACTGCGGGGGAACCAGAGGAGAGACGGCCCTTCAATTTATCTTTGACAGCCCCTCCCCCACCGCTGCACTTCAGGGTTTTTTAAAGCAGTCAAGAGCGTAGATCAACACCTGCAGTTGGGGCCCACCCCTTGTCGCGGCTCAAAGGAAGCGGTGACCTCGTCTCTTTCCCCCTGCCCACATCCCCCATCGCCTCCGGCACCGTTAGCGACGCTGCCGTTTTGATACAATTATGATTAGAAACATCACCCGCAGGTAGGTCGATGGTGGTCAGCGTGGGTCGGGAAATAGCAACACAGACGCACCTCACCTTATCTGAGGGCTTACCGTGGCAGACAAACACAATATCAAACACAGATCCCTGCAGTGCTTTTTTTTCTCCACACTTTACTTTTTATTTTTCTTCTTTTTTTTCATCCATTTTCACTTCTGGTGTTTGGAAGTGGGGCGACTGCGCTCGGTGGTGAGTTGAGCAGCAAGCCGTGTGTGCGTTGAGGCATTAGTCTTTGTGTATAGAGGGGCCTTTTGCTGAGACTAATTATCCGCTGGAATCACCGTAAGCCGGCGACGATCTCTCTTCCCGAGGTCTCATGGCTGAGTAATCCCACTGATAGAATCTTAACCCTCTATTTTCACAAGCCTGCTTTATTTACCCTGTTAATTAAGTAGAGACGCATACAGGCCTCCCTCCAACCACCCCTCCCCCCCTGCAGTCACGCTACCAATCAGCCATGGCACCTCAGAGTCACTAAGTATTCATGAACGGGTCTGTTTTGAGAGTCTCAAATCAAAATCAAATCTGTGATCAGGCCCATTGTTTGTATGTTGATTTTTTCTTTTACAAGTGTGCACTCCAATTATTCCATGGCGAACGCGAGTTAGTGTGTTTGCTGTATGCAGGAAAGCGGGCTAACGTGATTCCGGTGTTTGACGTTCCGGGGGCCCGCACTCAAGTTCAAAGCCGCTGCTCTCAACGCACAATTTCTTTTTTTGGGGGGGACTCATTATTTGTATTGTGACAGTTACCTCTCACAATATAGAGTTTATCAAATAGATCAAAGTCAAAATATGTCTGAATGAAACATAAAAATAAAAAAAAACGAGGCTTTCAAGTGGCTTTTTGACTTTAGAGGTCGGTTACAAAAAAAACCCAAAAAAGTCTGCATGTGTTACTCAGCGTCTCAAAGAGGGAACGTAAGGAAATAACAACAACAACAACAAAAAAAACAGGCTTTTTAGTTTGGACCGGGCTCTTTTTCCTGCCATTTCCACTTCACAGCGCAGTGAGAGCCGCTCGGTGACTGATGTTATTTGTCTCTTTCATCTTGTCACAGAGCAGCGAGGATCAACGCTGCACAGGGCCCCGTCCTCAGAGGCTTGATCTCACACCAAAATACACACACCTGTGTTTTTTTTTTGTTGTTTTTTTTCAGGATTACACAAGTACATTTTGGCCATCTCGCCTCGCGTCGAAAATAATCGCCTTTCTTTTTCGGAGACTTATTGCCGTGTCCATTAAACCCTGTGTGATGCCGGGATGAAAGGAGTGGCACTCGTGTTCACCTCACCTGTGAATTATTGATACCTGCCCCTCCGCTGGTTTCTCTCAGGACGGAGGTGGGAGATGTCTCCTCACATAATGGGCACGACGCGCGGACATGTGCTGGGAGGGCGGGGGGAGAAGAGAAGAGAAGAGAAGAAAAAAAAAAGGCAGGAGCAAAACTGAAAAAGTGTTAATCGTAAGCCTCCATCTCTTATTCACCACTGCTGCGCCTCGGTCGACTTCCACCGTGTTTGACCTCATCTGCTCCTCCATTAGCTTCATACTCAGATGACGAACACTTACGCAGACAGCCGGTCTGCTGCTCTTCCTTTGCAGCCGGTGAAACGGAAAGTGCCTCCCGATCTCCATATAATGCTTCAAAATAAATAAAGAAAAAAAAAAAAGAAGAAAATAAAAGGTAGGCGATGCGGTGAATGGCTGAGAACATGCAGTCTTGGCTCCATGGGAGGGCTACTGTGGATTTAACTCCCTGTAAGAGCCATTGTGCCGGCACGCGGCACCACTTGTCCGCTCTCCGCAGAGCCTCCTCTTACAAGATGCATGCAGCACAAGTCACGTGATTGCTATTTTGTCCCTCAGGACAAAAGAGATTGTGGATATTTAGAGTGCAAAGCACAAGTGCAGGTACAGTGGAAACCACTTGTAGTGATCATAGTCTGTCCGGATCAGATGAGGATGCGTTCTAACCGATTTGTTTCCTTTCCTTTATTTCTCATGCAGATGTCTAATTGACATTTGTGTATTTATTTCATGAATGTAAAGTGGTGAGATGGATTTTATTGACTGTTTCAAAATATAGTACAGTTGTTTGCTTTTCAAATGACAGTATGGATTAAATTACTGTACTGTGTATGATTCAAATACACGATAATACAGTGTGAAACTGTATATCAATTATAGCTTACTTGGGGCCCGCTCAAGGGGCCATTATGTGACCGGCCATCATCAATCCACCTGAAAGAGGGCGGCTTTAACCACAGGTGCTTTCCAAGCCTTCAGCGAGAGCGCTGGGCTCACAAGCAAATTTAGCATAATGGCAAAGCGATGGAATTGTAACGTCAGGGTCCGCCACGTTGTGCCATTGGGCCCAAAAAAGACTTTTTCCCATAGACTTACATCGGGAAAGAGATTTTTTTCCCCTTTAGGCCAATCTGCATTCCGACGGTACAAACTTGAATAACCCTTATTTGAATCATTAGCTCCTAAAATATGTAGAATACACAAAAAGCCAAATCCAAAATAGTGTTTCTTTCTCCGTTCATGTGAATGAGGCTGAACCGAAGGCTGGGAGGCGGGGTTAAAGTTAAGTGCTCGAGCGCTTGCTCTATGGGCGCATGGATGCGGAAGATCCGATATATTTGATCAGATTTTTATACTCGATAGTCTAACTTCAGCTTCATTCCTTTAATAGGATTCCTTTAATAGGAATGAATGGGTCCCCGCAACCAAGGCTGTATCCATCTCTCTTTATACATCCATGGCGAATTTGTTTTCTGTCTCCATTATTGGCAGCCGTCTGTTTCTCGTTGTTTGAGCAGACTACACAAAGTCGCTTGAGACGCACCAAGTTTTGATACTGCGTCTCGTTTTTTTTGGCAGTTTGTCATGAGCTTTGAGGAGAGTCCGTTTTTCATTCAGAGAAAATGGCTCTTTTTTTCTCTTTGGTTTGTTGAGGTATTGCTGTGTGCCATATGCTGGTTGTTGTAGTTGAAAATAATGTGTTTCCCCCTTTTGTTTTCACTCTCACCGATTGCAAAAAAAAAGGCCACTAGTTAGTTACCTTTAGATATCATGAGTCATCAGAGAAACTTTGCTTTACACACAGAGCGCCGGCAATGCAATGTAATTAATGTATTGGAGTTGTTTTAATTGTGCTTACTCTGCTCAGGGTAATGGCCAGTTGTAGGACTGCGGTGCCATTTAATGGGCCATTTTCTTTAAATTTATCTGCCCCCATGGTTGGATGTCATTAACTGCGTGCCATCCCACACGGCGATAAGCCTCCCATGTAACTGATGGTCATTGTTGGCTGCTTTGCATTCAGCACTTTTTTTTTTCTCTGCCTGATTTAAAAACCAGAGAAGTCTCCACTCAGCAGCACCATGTGGTTTTAGAAGTAGATTCTCCCACACTAAGTGTCGCAGCATTTTCTTATCACATCCACCACTTGTAAAAAGAAGTGAAGTAGGGGGGGATGGGGGGCGGCAGGGGGGATGTAACACTATGTCACACCGTATCAACCGCATTTCACAAGTACATCCAGTTAAATGCATCACTGGTGCAAACAGGAAAACATCCTGCTCACATAACAGTGAGAACTGATGAACTGTTTTCTGTGCCATGTGTCAGAATTCCTCCAATTCCATTCCATGGCTAATAAACTCCTCTCTGTTTCAGCTCAGACTGCACCGGCAATTATCTTTAACTGTCAAATGGTTGTATCGAATCAATCAAAATCTGGTTTGAGGGAGTGACATCAGTCTGGAGAGGTAGTGGCTGACAAACGGGGTCTGTTACTTTGAATTTACCCAAATGCAGTCATGTTGTAAGTATTTAAAAACAGTCGGGGCCGATTGTTTTAATTGGTTCTTTACAGTTAAAACTGTGGTGGGTAAAAGGAATACTCAATTATCTGTCAGGTAAATGGGTGTAAATACAAATTGTAGAATAGTGATGTGAAATATGACAATGGTTAAAAAAAAAGGGGGTTTCTAAAGCGTTAAAGCTTTAATCAATGGTTTTACTACTTGTAGGTAAAAGGAGTAGCTTGAAGTGACAGACCCACCATTCAGCTCGATGTTTTAGTCAAGTTATCGACTAGCTGGTGAACACAGTGGAATATTGAGGTGGTGAACACGGTGGAACATACAGCAGCAAAAGAACCCGAGTTAAAATGAGAGTGAACCATTCACCATGTGGCCAGCGACATGGCATGATGTGGCAATAGGAAACTGTAATGCTGTTAGTGATTTACAGAAAGTAAATCCAAGGGGTCAAAGGAAGAGCCAACAATTTCAACTGAAGCAGCCCGTTCTCGTAGCCAACTCGTCAGAAATACAGCAGATTGGTCAGTGGCTCCAAAATGCAAAACTATGGTGCTCTATTCGGCCGTGGTTACGGCGGGAGTAAAGGAGAAAGTCAGGTTAAGTGGTATAAAGAGAGATAAAGTCAGCGTGGAGAGAAGGAGTGTGGAAGGTTGGGTCAAAATACACAGGACTTTAACCCACGGGTCATGTCTGAACCCAAAAGTCCACGGTGACTTATTTTAAGTTACAGAACATTACATAACGTAGCCTACTTAACTACGTTACGCAGGTTACATAACGTTTTGCAATTTGACTGAGTCGTGTGTTACGTAAGTCTACTTAACTTTGTAACAAACACACTTATTTAACCCAAATCATAATCTTTTGCTAATCTTGACCAAGTAGTTTCCTGTGAAAACTGAATTATTATTACTATTAAGTAAACTTATTTTGAAAAGATAGTGTATCCATGTAACAAGAATATATTGACACATGCTAAAATGCAATATTTGAGTTGATAGTGAGAACGTGTTGTCTAGAGGGGTGCAAACCAAACCCCAGAGAAAAAATATGTTTTTTTTTAGCTAATAAGTTCTGCTCTACATTCACCAAGTAGTGAGAGTGAAGTTGTGTGCCGTTAACCCAAAACAGTGAGTTGAAAGATGCTAAAACGTAGAGCTGAGGGGAATTGCAGTGGTAATTATCATATGTTAATTATTTTGAATCTAATTATAATTATGGGTTTGTCATCTTGAGTGACTCCTTTGAAATTACACAGTCATTTGACCAACATTTTTATTCCTCAGTTTGCTTGAATCTCTAGCACCCTCGCTGCCATCTAACAGTGGATGAATATATCCGCTGTGACTCCTTTGACTCGTAGGTGAACAGAGCAATTTACAGGCCGCACTTCACCCCCTCCCCCCCCTCCCTCCTTTAACAATCAGGCTGACGCCGTTTCATATTTACAGTTTGCAGATTCAGCAGAGCATTTCAGATAATTAAAATGCAGCGTGCCTTGATGACTCGGTCCACCCTTGATTTCCCAAAGTACCTTGCTTTCAAGGGCACAATTTCCATATTTGCTTGTTATTTAGAAAATGTCAAGTTTCGTAAGGCCCTTTTTTGGAGCACTTGTGGCCATTGTATAAAGGGCATGAAGCCACTGTTGTCCTAGATATCTCCAAGTCATGTGCTGAATTAATCACTCTTGAAAATGTAATCCTATTACTCATCGCTATGATCCGCAAAGGAGCAGAACTTAATTAGAGACACTGAAAAATGTTTCCTGCTGTGTTAGTCACTTGTCAACCCGACTGTCTGCCACGCGGTTGAAATTTGACAATGTGTGCAAAGCAGCAGCTAAAGCGAGGGATCCGTGTGTCCTTTGCATATTTCGAGAACCGTTGATCCGATGTGCTTCACACTTGGCACAATAAACAAGCAAACAGCGATTTGTGCTGCAGTGGGGGCGGGGCTTCACGGCTCTGCAGACTGGGTTGAGAACGTCGTCCGCAGCGGGCATTTTACAGGCTAATTGGTCGCGGTTCACTTTTGCTGCTGGATGCAGGATATACCAGCATTACAACCGCGAAGGTCTTCTTCACGTCCCTGGAAGATTCAACCAGCGATGAGCAGTTCTCTTGAAAGTTGCAAGCAGCACTTCCCGGGAGCCAAGCAATTGGCCTGCTCCAAACGGGCCACGCACTCCGAACGCGCGTGCCCTCCCACAAGACCGCAAGCAGCAATACTGGGAGCCAAGCAACAGGCCCGTTCCGAACGGGCGGGCGTTCAGAACAGCCACGCCCCCAAACGAGAACCGCACTAGCTGGTTATGAATAGTACAAGCTGATACCATGGTCGTGATATAAATTGTTTTGTTTTTTTAACTACAGGGTCTCCATCTTGGACAACGGTAACCTCCGGGTATGGAACGCAACCAAGTCTGACGCGGGCCTCTACACCTGTGTGGCAAGAAACCAGTTTGGCGTGGCCAGCAGCACAGGAAGCGTCACCGTCAAAGGTATTTCCTTTTCCCTCCTAACATTTCATCACTGTCACTTTTGCAGTTCAGTCAGCAGGGACCCTGACCAATAAAGTACTGGACACCTTTTTTCAAACGCATGTTTTTACCCTCTGACCCGCAGATAAGAGTTTCTAGTGTTTCATTCTGCTCCTAGAAAAACGAAAACTTGAAGTGTTCCGATTTCATAAATAAAACATGAACAACATAGAGAGGAAGGACACCAATTTTTTATTTTTTTTTAAAGCCTCCAACCACCTCGGTCTCTCCGTCATGAGGAGCGGGGCTTTTTCTCTGTGCTGTCATCACTGGAGAGGCAGACACACCTCGGTTGCTATGTCTGTTTGCAGAAAACATTCAGCTCACTGCCTCGGTGCCTCCAGTCCTGACAGAGGATATGCTGTATGAAAAAGGCCTTATGGTGTTGTTAGATCATCTGGGCTGGGGGATTGTATTTCTGCTCTGGCGCTGTGACTTATCTAACTTTAAAACAGAGCAAGAGACTCTTTTTTTTACCATCACTGAGGGTGTTAATATTTCAAACGGTATTGCAACTGGCCTTGCTATATCAGATCACTTCTGTGTTTTGTGTGATTTGTCAGTCACTCCTAAAGGTCCACACAAGATCAGTACGTCGGTGAGAATACACTGTGGAGGCTGTGGTTGGCCTTTGTGAATGAGCTTCCGCACAATTTCAATAACATGATAGAGAATGGCATTGCCGTGTCAATGCACCTGCAAGGGTTACATCGCACTCTGGTAACAAAAGCACTATGGAAAAAAGACACAAAGGGCGAGAAACAAGACTTCAAATTCACCTTGAAGTTACATTTTGGCATGAATTTGGCAGTCGGCTTGGACAAGTGTTTCCTTGAGTCCCTTTAGACAACCTCTCATTTTACTGCAGCAGTCTGACAGTCTACACTCCTCAGTCCTGGTCCTGGTTCGACCGTGCCTCCCTTCCAGTTCGGGTTTAGCAACAGCAGCGTGGTGTCGGTGTTGATGTTGGCTCCCAGCGGGGACCCAGGCGAAGCTCGTCTCCTGGCCCCTGAGGTGCTGCCGGGTGCTGAGCTCTTCACCTCCCGCTGGAGCTTTGACTGATTTTGCGGTGTATCGGACCCGATTCCAAATATTCTCACTGATGGTCTCGTGTGCTTATGAAGGTCATTTAGACGCATCAGTATTAAAATGAGAGTGTTTCAAAACCTGTTAAAAGTTCCTCAAAGTTTTTATTCCTTTTTATTTAAAGTTTAAATTCTTCTCTGACATCATCAGCTCTTTCCTCTCAAATTAAAGGTACTAGATCAGCCAATAATAGTTCAATGACACGCAAATCAGTTCCCATCAACAACCCCAAGGAAGAAATATAGTAAGATGTTATGCTATTGTCTGCATATCTCTAAACCTCTCAGCCAACTTCTGCTCGTTCAGAAAGCAACTGAGACCGAGACAGCTCTCCTCCATGCGTGTCAGAGAAGAGTGTTTAAAGTACTGCTGCATGTCTATAAATCTCTCAATGGCTTCAGACCAAAATGCTTCTGACTGTCCTTTACGACATGAACCCTCTCAGCGTTTGGGGCTGCTAACTGGTCCCAGAGTGCAAATTAAACAAGGGGGAAGCAGCGGTAAGTTACTGTGCACCACAGAGCTGGAACAAACGTCCACAGGATGTTGGACTTGCACCAACTTTGACCACCTTTGAATCCAGATTAAAAACTTTTCCGCACTGCCTTTGACCGAACCTTAAGCATTCATCACGAACGATCTCGCCCTCCTATCCCATATTTGTGTTTCTGTTCTTAACATTTTGATTTCCTTTTAAAGAGGAGTTTCCAAGCTCATGCACACTGCTGTTTTCCTGTCCTATTTCCACTGGGGATAGTTTTCTCCACACCACTAGTTCCTGGGGGATTTGCTGACATATTCAGTGAACTACACCCTCCCTTCAACCTCCTTTTTCACGAAGGTTGCACAGTTCATTTGTGTTATGGTCATTTGTTCTGCCTTGACCTTCCTAGTAGGCTGAGTTGTATAGATTCATAGAGTTATTGATCTCCATTGCATTGTCCTTAGGGAGATCAGTTCACGCCTCATATTTCACAGGGTCTGGTATCGATTCACATGTGTATTTCAACGGATTATTGGAGTCTTTGCCTCAAATCTTTCAGACAAATCAGACCGCTGGCACTGTAGTTGTTCGGTTTCACTAAGAGCAGCATATTCTGAGACGTCAAGGCAAACCCTGTGAAAGGATTGTGCTGGGCAAATTCCCTCAGAACCTTTATTCACCCAGAGAGAATACAGTTCAGTTCAACCACATGTAAACAAACGGCAAACACGCATCGTTTGCCTGTGTTGGTGTTGAGGACACTTTCCCCCTGTTAGGTAATGAATTGCACAGGGGAAAGACAAAAAAGTGGTGCCAGAATTCTTCCAATTCCCTGACCATACGAGAAAAGCTGGATCTTTTCCACCACTCTCTGATGTTAAATAATTTTTTCATAAAGACTTCTTTTTCTTCTTCTTCTTCTTCAAAAATCATAAACTTACGTTTATGATTTTTGCTTAAAGGTTCAATACATTTAATTGTCTTTCTTTTTCACGTTAGCGATCAGTAAAACCCTTGAAATGCCGTGTCAACAGCGTAGCAAGAAAATCAGTCTCATTTATTTATTTTTCCTCCAAGTAGTTCTTATAGAAACATAAATCCATTTTTAGTCCCACAGGCAAGTGTTTGTCTAAGCACTTTGAAAAAAGGTGATTAATGTCAATGTGAATAACCGCAAGAGGAATGTCCTGTATCGATACAGTAATTCCTTTTTAACCAGAAGACGCATCGCATAATGGAATAAAAATAAATAAACCAGACCAGCTCTTTCGTCTGTAAATCACTATCTAGGCATGTTTCCCTTTTCTGTTGAATTATAAAAGACATATTTCATATATTATGAATGGCTGAACGTCAGCAGCAGTCAAGGATGTAGGGAGAGCTTAGAGTGCACCTTGCCGCTGATTTATTCTGATGCCTCGCGCTGCATCCCATTGACGAGTCTTGCCTTTCTACAACAGCAACAAAAAGAATAATCAGTAACCTTTGCATAATTGAAGTGAGGAAATTAACGGCAGAAAGTGTCAGTGTGTTTGTATCTTTTTGCACGTGGACGTATTCGTTGCTGTGGAAAGAATTCGGAGCGCAGAGCCATGAGTTTGAGGCATAATAAAAAGCACAGCATTGCTACACCCTGCCAGTTACACTCTACACTCTCCTTTTACCCATTTATCACACACTGTGAAATGAAAACGGTACAGAACCCCCCCCCCCCCTCCCAGCCAATCAGTGTGCATGAGTGGGGGGGACCTACCGCTCTCTCCGTAGGTTCAGGTTGATGGCCTTTATGTGATTTTCCAATCAAGCTGCAAGGGAACACACGCGCGTATGTCTTCCCAGCATAAAGAGACGGCGGCATTATCCACTTATTATTCTTGCGAAAAGGAAAATGAGTTTTATTTGACACCCTCTCTCACTTCGCTTCCTTTCCATCATCATATGTTAAGGCTGTTTTCTGCCGCCGATGTACAAATGTTCCTGTATGTGATCTTGAGCCTTGCTTGTCACAATCGATATTGTTTGGAAAATGGGATGGGGTAATTTACATGCATTATTTCATTGAGGATCGGAAACCTGTTTAGCGGGGAGAAATGTGCGTTGCGGGAGCGGCCCTTTTGGGAGATGACAGTAGTTTATTCAAATTGACTTTGGTGATGCGAATGCGGAAAAATACCTGTCAAAAGGCGTTCGGCGTCTCCTGCTGTGAATAAGTCAGCGAGTGAACAGCGGTGGAGCAGTCACAACAGATGAGCCCTGTTAATGTCCCCATCATTCCAACACTGGAGGGATATTAGCAGATTAATTGCACTTGATTATCGACGTGCTCCCTGAATTTTGATTACGCTGGAGATGAGCCGTTGCAATTAGGGTTGCCTCCGATCATTACAGATGGTCAGCGAACTCAAAACTTCTGAGCTCACACTGCGTTCACTTCTGTCTGCCTCTGTGAACCCGGAAGGCAATTCATCTTTCCAACACTGGGACACATCTTCACAATCATTTGCTCTGGAGGTGTTTGGAAAGTAAAGATTAAGTCAGTAGAATGTTTTGTCTCAGTGGTTATTGTATCATGTTTCCACTCGTATTTATGGTATTTGACACTCGCTTGCAGCATGTGGCAATGTCAGCCGTCCTCAATTAAATATCTAAACAACTATTGAATGGCTCACCATTCAATTTACATTTTTGTTCCCCTAAGGATGAATTGTAATTGCTTTGATATACCCTTACTTTTTTCTCCAATTCCATCATGAGGTCAAAATCAGAACTTATTAAACCAATACTTTGGTTTATAACCAAATACTTGTCCAACTAACACCATTCCCATTCCCAAAGCACAGCCGAAAGTGCTTTGGGAATGGGAATGGGAATTAGTGCTAATTAGAAAAACATTAGCATGCTAACTAAATTAACAATCATAGTGGTCATTGTGTGCATGTTAGCATGCCTTCATTTGCATTTTGATGATTTCACTGGCCGTCATATGCTAGAAAACAACTAGTTCGTATGACGTGACATCCCATCATGTCGGCAGGCAAACGTATGTGTACCTGTTCCAGACAGCCACACTCAAGGGTGGAGCGAAAAGTCCACATAGAGATGGGCAAGTTATGATAATTCCTAAATATGAGGACAATGGTGCATCGTTTTCAGACGGCCCCTGCTGGAAGACACTTGTGGTGTTGCAAGAAGAATATCTACCGCTGACGCGTTAGGTTAGTTAGTCTTATTTTGTGACTTTGATGTTTCAAAGAGTTATTTCAGATTCACCGAAGTCACACAGTATCAAAAAACAACCTCACCGATCAAGGCAGCCATAGACCAGCAACTCTCACGTTCTAGGATTTGAAAATACTTTTTTTTTGTCAATGGAGTCTGTGGCTTTGAAGAGAGCACTGATAACAGCTTTAGTTACCCGTCGGAGAGCGCTATATGATGGCCAGGTTAAGTGGTGAAATTATTCCAATTATAGCATACTTTTAAACTGATATTGACTTTTGTTTTAGGTGGCTGAGATACTGAGGACGTGGTCAGCATCTATGAATTCACTAGCTATTGTTGGGACCTCATATAACCCCACTTAAAAAAATTGGAACCATCCCTTTTAAGTTCAAACCCAGCACAAAGTGAGCGTGGATGTTGGAATTTTGGTTTTGGAAAGTTACATACATTGTGGTAGCACAGCCTCATCAGCATCAGAAAGGAGGGAGAGGGTTTCCATAGATGTTCGACCATGTGATAAGCACTTCTGATGGAGTATATTGTTTACTCTCGTTAAGTATAAAAATAAATCCTCTGGGATTACATGACATTTGATATCACACAAGGAAGATAGCACTGGTCATTGCTTTTGTCGTTTGTTTGGCTTTTGGAGTGTAAAACAGAAGATAAATTGTTTGCTTAGTTACTTGGATGTAAAAACATTCCAGTTTTGTATCAAAGTCTGGGAGGCCCATTTCAAAGCAAACCCTTCCGTCCATGTTGACTGCCAGCAACTATGTGAGATAAACGCGATGTGTGACTCCTGACAGCCATATAGAAAAATAATGAGCAGCCATCTGTCAGTGATCACCAGCAGGTCGCTGCAGATGTGCGGCTTGCACAGCCTCCGAATACAGTATTGAGTGCATCTTGTATGCATCTGCTGAGCGATGTACACAGGCTTTTACTGCAATTGAAGTCGTCCTTGAAAGACCTTTGATTTGTGTTTCGGTAATAAGTGGCATTCAAAGAAGCGCGTAGGAGGAGCTTGTGCTGTGTTGATGAAAGCCCTCTGTGCTTTGTTGATGTGAAGAGCAAAGGGAGGGAAAAATGGTGATGGAATGATTTCTTGTCATGAAGGTCACCACACTTTAGTTCCAAAATGACCAGAGACACTGCGGATTAAGGGGATTTTATCAGAACGCGATCCATGTTATGGTGATTTACCTTCAAACAAATTCTATGAACCAGAACCCGATGTGTGTCGTTTGGGAAAAGGGTTAGGGTTAGGGCCTAAGGCCTGCCATTGAAAGACATTCTCCTCGACAAGTTTGTGCTTGTCTTGAACCTAAATGCCTCTGCATCATCCGCATGGATCTCAGTTTGAAGGACTTACAGGGTTGGGGTGAATCTCTTCCCTGGTAAATTTGTTTTCGAAATCCTTGGATCACGCGGCCCGTGGCTCCTCGATGCTCTCCTCTATGCATTATTCAAGCTCACATCACTCACCATGTGTGGAAAACTACAGTGTCTATACACTCAAGGAGAATACACTCTTACACATTACAGCTTTAGACCATTAAAGTGAGGAGGGAATCTCCACAGGGGGGGGTTGGGGCAGAGAGGAGTGTGAGCATTATTCATGATGGCTGCTGTTTGTGGGAAGACTGGGGAAGACTGACCTCAGAGAGGAGCGTTTTCTGGTCAACTATATGTTATGTTTGCGCCGCTTCTCTGAGTGTTCCCACTGTGAGCCGGTGTCGGTAAGTCATCTGTTTTGGCTTATCCAACTTGATGTTGCTTGAATAATAAGATATTCATCAATCTCTCATTCTTTTAAGCATCAAACAATGTTGGGGGTCTTCAGCTTTGACACAGGAGGCTGCGTCATTCTTTTTTAGTGAGGCTTTATTTTACTAGACAGTTAATTCCCAATCGCTTCCTAGTTTAGTGAAAAATTATAACTAATTGACCCTTCGATAAGCCCCCCCCGCTCTGCTGCTCCTACGTCAAGCTGTCAGAGCTACCATTGAGCCCACACTGTCACTAACCGCACTCCCTGAATAAATATGATCTAACTTTCTGGTAAAACAAAAGCATTATTTCAGGGAGAAGCAGACAAAAAAGTCTCCGATATGTGTCAGAAGGATATATCCAGGATGTCAAACTGATTCAGGAGCGAAAACCAGGTTAAAAAGATAAAGATAGAATCCAAAGCCTACAGATCACAGTGTAAAAGTGAACCACCACATCCTGGAGATGGAGACTGTAGACAATGAAATTAAGGAACAAAGCCGTGCCTGTAAAGCCGGGTAGGTCTTTAGTCACTGTTACAATCATTAAAAAGCAAAAGCAGCATGTGTACACGTTCAGTATACCTTCAGTAGTTAGCAGGAGTAAGTAAGTAAATGCTAGTTTTTGGAAAAGTTTTGGAAGACAATGAAAAGAGATACATTTTGCCATTTGTATGAGGACGTGTTATTAGTACATTGAGTCTTGCTAACAACAAAATCATGTATGTATGTTTATGAATGTTTTTTTTCCCACCAAACTCTGTCTAAAAGATAGAAGAAGAAAATAAAATGTCATTTTCAGATCAACAATAGGATTTTGTTTAAACGCAGTATGTGATGTAAATGTGATGAAATGCAGCCACTCAAAGTCAGAACTCAAAATCTATCTTTGAAAAGATCTCAATGGCAAATCATATTGTTTAAAAGCTTTTAAAGCTTTTTGAAGGAAATGTGTTGGCCTGCTAAAAGTTCACCTTGAACACCTGTTTATTCACTTCACACGACACACATTGGTTTCGACAAGTTGAATTCATTCATGGTCGATTATTCATGTTGAACTCTGTGACGTGTAACAACAGGTGACTGTGGTGGGAGCGCAGGTTTTCAGAATGTTAAGCACAAACTGAAAGATGTCGCCGGCGGGTTTGACCCGCCTCAGCAGCGCTTCCCTCGGTGCCACCCGGTCCGTCTCGGCACGTTAACGCGCTCCCTATCTCGTCTCTGATTGACCCCGTTAAGTGAGCGGGTTACTATCCCCTCGTTTACGGTGGCAGCAGGTAACAAGGCATTATACAAGACGGAAATCAATCAAATTATGCTCAAGAGCCCAGTGTGTGGTTGTGTAACCAACCTTGGTTGTCCATATAATCTGTCACAAATGATGACAGAGGAGGGTAATAAGGGAGCATATTCCCATCATTGTCATGGACGATCCCTGGAGGCAGCGAGAGGCCGGGCAGCACATGCCGCGTGGTGTTCACCAATCCAGCTGGAGAAATAATACATGTTTATAGTGTGTTTCCATGTTGCAGATAGAGGAGTACATTTCTTTTTTATCGTGGATCCGAGTATTTCCCGATAGATCCTCCCTGAGCCTTTTTGTTTGCTCACATCATGGAGAGTATCGTCATGAAAACCACCGCAACACAGAGAGGTGTGGTTCTTACCCTGAGCTTTTCTATTTCATCCTGCACTTGTTCGACAAGGTGTAGCCGGCCTTTACAAAACAGAGCAGACAGAGTAGACGCGGCCCCTTGAATACCTCCTGTGTGTTATTACCACATTTTTACTGCACCGCCATCGCTCGCCATTTAGCCCCGGCAATAGAGGACCGGGGCTCTCAGACGCACTTTCATTGTGTGTATGACAAAAAACGACCGGCTGATAGCATTCTAGGCCTGATATCAGAAAACGGCTAGATAAATCACAACGGGAGCGCGTGGCGTGGTGGTGATGGTGAGTGTGTGTGGAGGTGGGGGCCAATACAATGGAGGTATCGAATTCACTCTGGATGAAGACTGCACTGCCGGCACTTTCTACATGAATCTATGCCTGTCCAGGGATCATTTGCCATGGTTAATTTAGTCTGTGTGCTCAGAGTGGCAATTTCAACCAAGTAATCACAGCACCCCCAAGAGGGAGACAGGTGTTGTGCACTCCAAGAACAAAGCCTCTCCCACTCATCTCGCCTCTCTCATGTCCTTCCACCTTCCTCCTCAGCCGCTCACGCACGAGTGCAGATAAGGGACGCTCGCCTTATTCCCTCAGCGGTGCCATTGTAATGCACTGCAGGTTTGAAAAGAGAGTGCCGGCGATTGGAAGAAGTGCTCGCTGCTGTTTACTGTTTTCCTAGTGGTGCGTTTTGGGAATTTCGGGGGCCGATCAAGGGGGGCGGGGGGGAGTTCCAGGCTGAGCTGTCAGTGACACATGGAGGCTTCTCAGGATGCAGGAGAGACACGTCTCTGAGTCCCCACAGAGACGAGCTCAGGCCGAAACTAATACCAGTTATTGTAGCTGTGCGCCCTAGTTTGCTGTGTGCTCTGTCCCATATATCCTTCTATTAACTGAGTCTGACATATCCATAAGGATGATGGAAGGGCTTGGCTTTTTTTGCAAAGCCACTTCCCTGTGCTGAATTGTAATGCCTGAGAAAAAGAAGAAAAATAGAGAAGAGGGGGCAGAAAAGTGTGTTTTGATCCAACATACATGGCGTGTGTTTTCAGAGCCGACCGCCATCACCACCCTGCCATCCACGCTGGACATCACCGTGGGGGAGAGCGTGGTCCTGCCCTGTCAAGTGAGCCACGACCCATCGCTGGAGCTCAAGTTCACCTGGTTCTTCAACGAGCAGCTCATCCACTTCGGGAGCCACGGCGGATTTTTTGAAAAAGTGGGAGGCGTAAGTCCATAATCTCTCATGTTCTTTTTTTGCCAACATGCACAGCCTTTTTTTTAAAGGCTGTGTTGCTGTTAGAGCGACAGGCTTCCTGTGTATAAACAATTGCGGATGTGCGTTGCAGCAAGGTATTCGAAGACAAGTTGCTACAATATCATGATAGCTAATGCAGTAAATGGACAACAATAAAATTACTGTTCAGAGATACATTTTTATAAGGCACTGCTTCTCACATTTCTCAAACTATTTTAATATGCAACACATTTTGATAGACATCTGTCAAATCTATCTGGCTAACATGATACATGGAATTCCAGTGAGAAACAGCGGTTAGCAGCAGTGATAACAATTATCGCGGCTACACAAAGTTAGCTCTTGCAGGTAGCAAGAAATCACACGCGTGTCTCAAACAGTCAACGGGCATCGCATCTCAAAAGCACAACATTTGAATTAAAAGAAAACATAAATAAGGCATATAAATAAAAATAATGTCAGCTCGTCAAAATAAAAGTAACGTTAGCATAACAACATAACAGTCACATCAACATATCAAAATAATAGTAACGTTAGCTTAACTAATAGAGGTCATGTCAGCATAACAAAATAAAAGTAATGTAAGAATAACAAAATAAAAGTAGCGCTGGCTTAACAAAATAAAAGTAACCTTACCATAACAAAATGACAGTAACATTAGCATAACACAGTAAACGTAATATTATCATAACAAAAAGAAAGTAACTATTAATGCCGGATACGGTACGTTAGTGCTAAAATTCATGAGATACCTGCCGCGCGCATATAGGCCTATAAAACTGTACCAATACACCATTTGGTGTGTTTATTCAAAATGTTGCATTCATCTGCCACACAGGAGCATGAAAAGAGACTCCGCACAACTGATTTTTTTTTTTCCCCCTGTGAAATATTATAAGCGTAATGATGTGATGCAGATTCCATCTAAAGCCATCAGTCTGCACCTCTATCAGCTGTCACACACGTTCCACACAGAAACTTTAAATGATCACCCTAAATATAGAAGTTTTGCAAGGTTCATCAATAACAGTGTGAGCTGCCTCACCTTAAACCGGTTGTTTCTTTCTCACCAGTTTCTGTTCAAAACTCTGCACCACCTTATTAAAATCCAGGTCTCTGACCAGCAAACTACATGCAAATCGCCAACAGGTTTACTTCTTTGGATGTTGAGCATTTTCCACGCATTACTTTTGTGACCTGCGCAAAACCTCATGTCGATCGTCCCATCATTCAACGACGACGTGGTCCAGAGACCCGTCCACTGTTCCGGCTTTTACACCACGTTTTTCAGATGACCCGGAATACACAATGAATAATTAAGAATCAAACCATATTGTGGTGTGTTGAAGAATGCTCTTTTCATTAGTGCGACTGTGCCCTTTTGCTACATAAAAGACATTGATTTATTTTCCAGCCCCTTCAGAGATTCCATTGAATAAAGGTCAAGAGGTGACTGTGAAGATTCATTGGTACATCAATATTGTACCTTTTCTCTATTTTAGCAGGGTCATAATAAATTCAGCCGCAGTGCAGAGGGAATGTTTGTATCAAGTGTATTATTTATGGGCAGGAAAATTGCTGCCTGTGGTTTATTTTAAAAATGAAATTTACATACACACCCTGCAACCAGTCTCAGTCAGCCGCTGTATACTTTAAGAGGTTCGCAGCTTACATCTCAGCATGTGTTACGCAGGCTTATTTTTCTCCCCAAAAAAAAAACAAAAAAAAGATTCAAGACTCCTTCAAAAACTGCAGGCATAGAGAAAAAGAAAATAAAAATCCAGCACTGAGTTGTCTTTCCTGTTTCTTCTATGATTTAGTTGCTTCTTATAGCATAATTCACAGTCTCACTAATGCATTGCTTCACATCTGCACTTACTTTGATTAAGCTACCAGCCACTCCACAGAATTCCTACTGCCATTGTGCCACAGCCCTCCGCGTGTCCAATTTGTTACACAACCTGCTCTGCTCTGATGAAATGATAATGTAGGAGTGCGGGATTGCAATTAGAGATGGAATAAAAGGCTCCCTTAAAGAACTAACTGTCTGTCCAGCCATTAGGCTGCTCCTTAACTGAAACGGCTCTCGCAAAATCAAGCTATTTGTGTGAGTACATTTCTGTAATTATAGTGGTAAAATAAAGGCACGGAGTGTGCCAAATATAGAGAGGTATTTCTGTGGCCTTTTTTAGGATATGGAAGGGAAGGCTGCATGGGGAATTATGGATTTATTTTTTTCAAGATACACATACATGAGAATGAGCTTTCTGTTCAGCTGGTTTTGTTCCCATGTGGCCGCGAAAGTCGGTATTGTTCTTGAATTACAATAGCTGGAGGCTTACCGTGTTGCTTATGGAACTCTTTGTGCGTGTGCGTGTGTGTGTGTGTGTATGTGTGTTTACATGTGTTGAATGACAGCAGCATTCGGCAGGAGACATTATGATTCGAAACATCCAGCTGAGGCATGCAGGGAAGTACACGTGCGCCGTGCAAACGAAGGTGGACAGCATTTCCATTGCGGCCGACTTGGTTGTCAGAGGTGAGCCACGACGTTCCTTTAACTACCTTTTGCTTCATGCTTCCATTGGAAACGACCACCGACCAGATTAACAGTGTTCCTCAACAGTTAAATAATTTATCCTACTGCTGAAGAAGGGGGGGAGCTTGTTAGTGATTAGTGTTTACTGTGACCAGTTGGGCTTCACTGACGAGGAAATAAAATGATAGAATGAAAAAGGGGGCACACAGAAATTTCTTTTCTCCGAGGCTTAAAGGAAATTTACTGTCTAATTATTCCAAATAGCTCCCAAAGGTTTCACTGACTTCGCTGCAGTAGCTGCAGGTGCTTAAACCACCGCCACTCTCTCCACCATCTTCCCATCTCCTCCTGATTTACATTTTCTCTCTCTCTCCCCCCCTCCACCCCCCACCTCCTCTTTCTCCTTCCTCCGTCTGTCTTTCTTATCTTTTCTCCCCTCTTTGCTGCCTGGCTATGCCATCTATCAGGTCCCCCGGGGCCCCCCACCAGCATCCATGTAGAAGAAATCACTGATACCACAGCCTCTCTGTCCTGGAGGCCTGGTCCCGATAATCACAGTCCAATTACGGCATACACCATCCAGGCCAGAACACCATTTTCCCTCGGGTGGCAGGCTGTCACCACAGGTAAGCTCTCTCCAACCAGCCGTGGCCTCCTCCAATCACATGGAGGGGGTCCGCTCTTCATTCTGCTTCGCCTGTGAGGATATTGGAAATGTAATTTTTACCCCGGCCCCAAATGGTACGCTATTGTAGCATGACCATTGACCACCATTTTATCGGACGCCTGGGAATCCTAAAACGTGGATCTCATCCCGATGACAGAGCCGTGTTGCCGTGGCTGCAATTTGATCGTGTGGTTAAGTGATAGCGACCGGCGTAATAACCCCCCACATCCTCTTAAATGGGGCTCAGCATTCACGCACGATTGGTATAGTGTGCATTTATCGTGTACTGTACACCTTGTTCTATTGATATTTTTGGAAGATTAAGGACACTTTGATCCAAGATAGTTTTACTGGCCTCATTGATTTACCACATCAGGATCATATGTTTGAAACAGAACTACATTATGACCTTGAAGGAAGACAGAGCTCCTCTGTCAACCAAAGACAATTACGTTTTGTCATTTCCAGTGGAACACAAGAACAGACACACACACACACACACACACACACACACACAAACACAAACACACATACACCGCCATATCACGTCTTACTAGAGAAATATCCCAAGATTAGAAAGTTGATAGTCAGTGTATTTCTTCATATGTGATTCTTCTGTGTTGTTGTCATGTTTAGTTTTATTGAGTTAGTTTGTGTACTTCATGTCCTTGTGAGGGATTACGACTGTCCTGTGTACCTGTGGTGGACTCCTGCCATGTGTGTCAGCCTGGAGGTCATTCTGCTGCTGATGCTAAGCTGACACACTCTCACGAACAGTGAAAACACACACATACACACACACACACACACAAACACAAAGTTGTTTGATACTGAAGGGGGCACTGTGTGTTTTATGCCAGTTCCTGAGATGGTGGGGGGCCACCGGCTGACAGCTACAGTAATAGACCTGAGCCCTTGGGTGGAGTATGAGTTTCGAGTCCTGGCAAGCAACACCATCGGGACCGGAGAGCCCAGCAAGCCTTCCAAACAAGCAAGGACAAAGGGGACCTGTATGTACCACATGCTCATGATAAACACTTCCCTTATTACTCTTTCAAAAAATGTACGTCACGTTTGTTTGTTCTTCCCTTCCAAAACAAAGTCGATTTATTCCTTCACTTCCTTAAAGGAATAGCTCAACGATTTTCGAGGACTGCTAGGTGACTTGCTAGGAGTCAGATGAGAAGATCAATACTACCCGCATGTGTGGCTTATATATGAAGATACAGCAGAGGTGCTTAGCTTAGCATAAAGACTGGAAACAGCTAGCCTGACTAACCCTATCAACAGTACCTATAAACTCAATAGCTACATTTGTGTTTTTAATTCGTACAAACACCAAAATGTAAAATCTAGTAAAGTTGTAAACTATAACCCCCCCCCCCAATTTGGTAACTCTGGACAGTGCAACACTAGCTATTTATTATTTTATATATATATATATATATATATATATGTATGTATGTATGTATGTATGTATGTATGTATGTGTATATATATATATATATGTATATATATATATATATATATATATGTATGTATGTATGTATGTATGTATGTATGTATGTGTATATATATATATATATATATATATATATATATATATATACATGTATATATATATATATATATATACGTATATACATATATGTGTATAAGTCTCCCAATACGACTCAGCTGTGAGAATTTAGCTGATATCTCACTGGATTTGTAGATGTTGAAGTTCAACCATGTCAAAAAGTTACCTCTCTCTGCCATTTGGGAGTAGCGACATGGAAAATGATTACACGTGCCTTCTCAGCGTCACGCGAAGTCAACAGAGCTAAGCTGATCCGTCTTCTTCCTCTCCAGCTCCGAAGGTCACACCAGCTAATGTGAGTGGAGGCGGTGGCAGTCGCTCCGAATTAGTCATCACATGGGAGGTAAGCGAGCTTGCTCTGGACCCCCTCACCCATGGAAGACGCCATTATTCTCTGTGGATCTGGGCCTATGTTTCATTAATAACAGCTGAACGGCTAAATGTATGGCATTTCATTTTTAAGAACAGAGAGGCAATAACTGCTGCTGTCACCCTAGGGGAGAGACAAATGCTTTTGAGGTTTCAATAAGATAATTAAACTCAATGGTTCCCTCCAAGTCCCAACTTTTTTTCAAATTGTTTTTTTTTTTCTTTTTTGTCTTTCTCTCTCTCTTTCTTTCCTGAAAGGCCCGTGCATATCAGTCCAGCTCCAAAAGCTTATATTTATTCCAGCTGCTCACAATCATCAGCCCCCGCTGTGAAACGTTTTACAGAAATCAGTGTTGATGTTTCCATATGCAGTTCAATTGAAGTCTAACTTCTGCTTAACAAAGCCGCAATTCTGCCTCGGCTCTGAAATTTCCTGAGGCATTTTTCTTCAGACATAAAAAACAGGGGTGCGGTATTGCATTTTTAATTTTGACTTGTGCTTACAAGTTTAATGCGTTACCTGTAGTGAGGCTGAAAAAGCAACTTTTATTCTGAGGGTGGCAAAAGTGTAAAAGGGCCCTTTTGTCATTTATGTCAAATGGGTTTAATGTGCAATCTGCACATTAGATAATGATAAATTGTCTTTGCAGTGTTCAGATCTTGGCACAAGAGGGAAAGTATAGTCAGTTGTACATGTAACAAAACACAAAAAACTCATAGAATAGTAATGAAACACATTACAACACACAAACGAAAATAGAAAAATGTGCTGCAGGGTGTTCGATCTGATTACCAAATGTAGCACATCATCAGGTTGATGGAATAAGTTGCAGCCCTGACAATATTGCAATATTTGAAGTATGTAAAAATAAAGTAAAATAATTGTTAAAAAACTGAAGAAACAAACTACAAATTTGGTATACAATAACAATTGAGTTTCAGATGTTATGACAAACTAAATTAATATTGAGAAGTAAGTGTGTAAAAATATTTATGTGAAAGAAACAAACTAATGTCATCAGCAAATAATGTAAACATAGACGAAGATGCAGTGATCAAGTCATTAATAATGTGGAACAAGGTTCTCAGAATTGACCCCTGTGAGACACCACAACTCAATCACACCATATAAATTCATTCACATTCATTTACATTTCCAAATTGTTTCCAATCATCGATATAATTTGAGAGCCATTTGTAAATGAGTTCATTGGAGTCGTAATGTGAAAACTTAATAAGAAAAAATGTATGATCCACAAACAAATAACTTACTCAATATAAATAAAGTAGGGATTCACCAGAGAAGCCATATCCATACTGAGACTGGCCCAGAGTTGAGCTATCTAAAAGGGCTAAAACAGAAGAGTGAAGTGGGTGGGTTTATCCACCAGAATGAAGTCTGCCGCTATAACTGTATGAGCCATGTTATCAGTCTGAGTTTATGGTATCATGCTGAGGGCACTGTACTGTGTAATGGATGTGTCCAGTAATAGTTTTTGTGTGCACAGCATGTTATATTTGAGGCAAAGCATTGCTTAAAAAATTTGAAAGCCATGTCTTTAATCTTGGTTTATAGTTGTCTTTATTATGTATTGCGCTTGAGTTGATGTGATGAATTGAGAGTTCTCAAATAATGTTTTTATTCACACAATTGCATTGAAATTAGGTATTTTTGTTTTGCTTAAAAGTGCTTAAATTGTGTTTATTTTTTTTTCCTACCCTGCAGCCGGTTCCAGAGGAGCTGCAGAACGGAGCGGGTTTCGGCTACGTGGTGGCTTTTCGACCCCACGGTGCCACGGGATGGATGCAGGCCGCCGTGCCGTCCGCTGAAACTTCCAGATACGTCTTTAAAAACGAGAGCATCCAGCCCTTCTCGCCTTTCCACGTGAAGGTTGGGGTCTACAACAACGAGGGGGAGGGGCCGTTTGGACCCGTTACCACTATCAACTCCGCTGAGGAAGGTGTGTGTAATTTCATGTCACACACACAATACTTGACGGAGTAGCTGCACTCGCTCCGCCACTTTTAACGCACAAGCACATGCCTAGATCCGCCCAGGGTCCAAACGGTAGCCGCAGTGATCTCGCAGCCAGCGTTCTTCTATCAGCACTTGCCGACAACTTCCTTAAAACCTCCGTCGCTCTGTTGTTCGAATGAAAGAAATAGCTTTGAAAACCGTTTTGATGTCGCCACTTTGAGGGGTCATCAAAGCTCGGTGTTACTTCTGAGTCTTTATGTATTAACTCCAGAGCCTGGCCGAGCTCCCACCAGGGTCCGCGCCAAGAGCCTCTCTGCATCCGAGATTGAAGTTTCGTGGAAAGCTCTGCCCTGGAATGCCAGCAAAAAAAGAGTCCTGGGCTATGAGGTGAGCTACAATGAAATTGTGTGTGTGTGTGTGTGTGTGTGTGTGTGTGTGTGTGTGTGTGTGTGTGTGTGTGTGCGTGCGTGTGTGTGCATGTGTGTGCGTGCGTGTGTGTGTGTGTGTGTGTGTGTGTGTGCTTCCATTGGATGCAAATGTGCGCGTGCAAGCACATGGCAACTTATGCTGTTGAATCTTGTTCTCTTTTATTATTGATGAGTGTTTCAGGCTCATGCACCTTGGGCACAGGAGATAATAGCTTGCTGCATGCATAATGGTCCAGCCTAGTCCCATGCCTGTGGGTTTAGTTGTGTTTCTCTTGTTGTTTACCTAAGTACTGTAACCACCCTGATTAGCGTACTGATGCAATACTCCAAGGGATAGAGCATTTAGCTTCTAATCCACACAACAAAGCAGTTGCAGACACTGGCTTTTGCGCTCAGTTAGTTCTTGTCATTTTAATTCCGCTCATTATTGAAATCCAAGATGTGAACAAAGGCGCTGTTTTCGTCCCCAGATTGCTTAAAGTGCCAGAATTTTATAAATTGTTGACCACTCAAAGTCAACAAAGGAGCAGGGCCTGAGCAAACCCTTCCTGTGAGGAAAGACAAATTATATTTGTGCTGTCAGGCGTGCCGGCTATTTCAGGCCTGACAAGCGGAGCAGCTTGACAAAGAAAATCTGTTATCAGTGGAAGTTGATGGCAGGGGATTTTTTTTGAGGATTCCTTTTTTTTTTTTTTTTTGGCATTTTTGACCTCACTCTTTACCACATAACTTTAAACCACGACACATGTCTGACGAGCACACAGCAAACCAATTCACATATTTCATCCAGTTGAGTTCACATCGCCCTGTTGCCAGTTTGCACTTCATTGACAGGGTGTAACAGAAAGCTTTTAAGGTGTCTGTCGTGTTTTTCCACGTTCACGTCTGCGGTTCTGCCCTGTTGCCTTTCAGCTGAGGTACTGGAGTAGAAGTGAAAGGGAAGACACGGCAAGTGTGCAAAAGACTGTGGGAAATCAAACGTCTACCATTATCCGCGGGGTGAAAGGCAGCACCACGTATTACATCTCCGTGAGGGCGTATAACACGGCTGGACCGGGACCTCCCAGCACCACGGTCAACGTTACCACCAAGAAACCACGTAAGTATCAGATCTAAGCATAACTACTCGTCACTCTCTGCCACGGTCCAAATTTTCATTGAGGTGAATAATGTGTTTTTCTGCTCTCAGCGCCCAGTCAGCCACCAGTTAAAGTGATGTGGAACACATCTAATTCCAAGATTATATTGAACTGGGAGCGGGTCAAGGCCCTTGAGAACGAGTCAGAGGTCACCGGTTACAAAGTAAGCACTCAGCTGCTCGGCTTTATCAGAAAATTGTGTTTTCGGCTATTGCCTGACTCTTGACTCGACTCGCACTGTTCGTCCTCAGGTGCTGTACAAGAAGAATCGACACAGCCGCCCCAACGTCATGGAAACCAACACGACCTCTGTGGAGCTTGCCCTGCCCACTGATGAGGACTATATCATCCAGATAAAGCCATTTGGAGAGGGAGGGGAAGGCAGCAGTAGCAGGCAGATCACCATCCCAAGGATACCAGGTCAGTGGAGAGATAGTTGGAGCCTCCCTCGTGGCTGGGCTGAATAATCCACTCCCCTGCTGCTGTCTTGCCTGAACAGATTAGCTATCACCGTCTCCAAAAGGAACAGAGGGAGCAGGGAAAATAATGCGCTACATGAGATATTTTTGTAATCAGGGCCTCTACGTGACACCATAATGCAAGCGTTGCATGAAAAGTTGGGCAATTTATTGAGAATACTTTCAATGTCTCATTTCGCCGCTCAAGTAATAATAACTCTCTAGCAATTTTTTGGGAAATGAGCGTTTTCAGCTGATACAGGCGAGAGAGAGACGGCCGATTAACGAAGTGAAATGGCTAAAAATGTCTGTGTTCTCTCCCATACCATTTCAGGCCCCAACGCAGTCGGCTCAGCATCCAAGGTCTCCACTCTATCAGCCCTCAGTACAATAGCGCTGTCTTTCACAGCACGGACATCTTTATGACAAACAGCTCTCCGCAGACGTTGCATCTGATGTGGAGACAGCTCTTCGGCGGAACGCAAACACGGCCCACTCTGGTGTAACTAGATCCATTCATCTAGATTTTAGAGGCAAAAGGAAGAAAAAACATAAAAAAAAACATAAAAAAAAAAAGATACGCCATTGAGATGATAGGGAAGGAGTCCCCTTCGGCACCCAGGCTAAGTAAAGGAGATTGAGCGATGTCGTGACTATGTTGTTACCAAAGCAGCTTTCATAAGAAAAAAAAAATTAAGAGAAAAATGTCTGATATGCATCTTTTTGTATGACATGTTGAGCTTTTATAGATTTTTTTTCTTTTCTTTATCAATTGAAAGTCCGTCTGGGCTTACTGTTGAGAGAACAATTAAGTGCATGGCAAATAACATTACATTTTCCAGACCGGAGGTTAAGAATGTGATTTGACAGTGCACCTTTTTTCTTCTAAAATAAGGTAATACTTCTGGTTCCAACAGACCAGAGTAGTTTCTTTTCTTCATCAAGTGAATGAACTATTAACTGTTACTGTGTTACATCTCTACATTTCTGTTTCTGCAATATGTCACAAATGTTTCATTCGAAGGACCACATCGACATGGGTGTTTGTCGTTATTGGTCATCTAACTAAGTACTGTAGGTGATTCGAGGATTGACATTTGAATTCACATGACAGCACATGCTAAAGCTTTACCACGCGAGTAAAGTGTTAGCGTTAGCAAACTGGATGAAATCAGCCATCTTTAGTTTTTTCAAAACTAAACTAAGAATTAATTTTTAGGTCATGAATCTTCAGCTAACAAAGAGTAAAAAATAAATAATAAATACAAGTTATCATCCAACATCAGATATTGCTAACTTGCACTAATTACGTATCGGACATGTTAATGCAGTACCCACATACAATATGTACACTGAGTTATGAGCCGTCTGAATCATTCCTCCTGTTGAGGGCTGGGTAGTGTTTATAAAATGACGATGCCAGTACCAAAACCACCACTCTTGAAGTGATACCGATACCAAGATTACCCTATTTTAGACCTTTTTTTCCCTACTTCATTCGATACCCATCATGTGAATGGAAGCATTAACTTTTGTAAAATGCCACTACCCCTGCATTTATTTTCATCAGATGCCACGGGTGCGTGGTATAGCCCAACTTTTTAAAGTTTTCGTGGCACCTCGGCAGCACAGCCTGTATGGGTTGTAGCTGCTGCGGTCGTGGTCCAATCACACGCCGCATAAAGCAAAACCATACAAATAGTCAGGTTTATTTTCTAAATCTAGGTACAAAGAGGATTTGAATGCAGGTATCATTTGACTGAAGAAGATTCAATACTACTAGGCACTGGGTTATTTGGGTTGATACCTTAAAGGTATGGAGCACCGATACCAAGCCCTACTCCTGTTCACACGGCCCTTTGCAGTTCGACTACACTGAGAAAGTTGGGGCCTAGCAAGAGGCTGTAGCAGTCTGAGTTAGCTAAATCCAAAGTAGCTCTCATCCAAAGCCCACTTATTGTGTTCTTCCAAATGTTTACTTGCTGAGGCGCAGCAGAGGAATACATTAAGTTTGTTGCTCGGATAATACACTTAAACTACAAAGATACCCCACGTGATTTTACAAACAGAAGAATGCTGAAGCCCCTTGGGAGCTTCCGCTGAACTGGAAATGATGATGGAAAGGATAAGGAAGATCAGAAGGGATCGCTTCATGTGCAGACGGAAAGATTACAGCGACCAATAACTCGTTTGTCATACAAATTGCATGGATAAAAAAAAAAAAATCCTTTTTATCATGCTGGTTTTTGGTGCCAGTCCTCTCGGGGAAGGTGACCAAGAACTCCCCAAAAAAGTCGATGGGGTTCCTTAGAGCCATCCAAGTGATAGCTATTGACCTTGTTACTGGAAATAGCACCATGCTATTTTGAAGAGCATCTCCCCAGGGTTCCTCTACCTTGGCCATTGTACTGCACTGGTGACCGGACCCTTGTGGCTGTCTCATGCTCCTCATCCTTTCAGTTAGCCCTGTGTCTAGAGCTATTCTTTGCCTTCTGTGTGCCTCATCATATGTTCAAAATCCTCAGGTCCTTAAAGAGCCTTAACTTATCATATATGTATATCAAAAACATTAGAAAACATAGAACGACGAAGCAGCCGTGGTGATGTTTACATGCTGCTGTGGTGAAAGATACTGTATGTGATTGGGATCAGGTAGGGGGGGGCAGCATCCTTTGTGCAATGCTGAGGATACCAAGGTTAGTTTGAATGGCATTCTGCTATTTCGCATGGGATATTGGCAATATATGAGGCCTGGTGCATTTTTATAGGTGTGTATTCTTATTAAAAGACAATGCTGCTGATCTTTTCCTTTTCCCATAGTCTCCTGATGCCATGTGGGACTGCTGTGCTACAGAGGTACAGAGCAGTCTGTATGTAGCTTGTAATCCAGTTAAGTAGTTTGTACTTTGAAGGGAAGTGTGCTGTAGGCTACTGGGTCTTGCTCAGAATCATGCATCAAGAAATGTGTAATATACTGTTTTGTACACTTCAAATCATTTATATAAAAGAACCTTTCTAAAGAGATGATTTACTTGGTTTTTATGTAATAACTCTGTTTCATACTGTAGCTAACTGTTGCTCAGCATGACTGTACTTTTGTCCTCTCTCTTCTGTCCACCTGCAAATCGACTGAATGGCTTTGGCAACGTGCAAGGTTCATGCATCTGATAGGTTTATGTATACTGTATGTGTACCATGGGATCTGAACCATGATAAGCCCCATGTCTATGCTTCTGTCTCAGTCAGCCCCTCTGAGATGTACTGGGTCTACTGTCCATATACGCTCTAAATGAGGGTTTCCTCTGTTGCTGTTTGTTGTTTATACTGTGTTAATAAAGATTATTGATTTATAGAACAATGTCAAGCTCTGTGGGTCGATCCGTCAATACATATGAGGACTGACATATAAGAATATTCTTCTTCTGTGCTCGCCATAGGTTCAGATTACAATTGAATTGATAAAATACCTGAATGTTATGGGGGGTGGTACATCTTTAACATTTATCAAAGGAGTACTCCAGTGATTTAGTATGTTACTGCTCAAATTGAAACAGCAAAGCACTACAAATTCCAACTTTTACTTCCTAGTATAGGTCAAGTTCCAATAACTCTGGATCCTACACTTCCCATAATGCAACACGTTGCCTTCTCTTTATCAGACCCATAGACTGTGTATAAGAAGTGTCACCATGACATCACCCATTGTTTTTTTGACTACCGTTTTGAAACCTTGAGTTTGGCATTTTGGCCCTCGCGATTTTTGGTCACCATTACCATCTTGTTTTTTTTGCAATCAAGAAATGACACGGGAGGGTGGAGCTACAACCAAACGTTGAATGAGACATTTTTGGGCAACCGAAAGGTTACAGTTAACTTAAATTATCTCAGAACACACTGTGAAAGGGTTCAACTTCTAGGATGAAAACACAGACAACGCATTGGTGGCAACCTGACAATAACGAGGTAGCTACGCCTTAAAGCCCACCCTGCTTTATTGTCTATTTTACTCTGAAGGGGACCATAATTTATTAAATGAATATTTAATGATGTATTGAAGAAGACTTGAAACTAACGATTGAGACCATAAACTCATGTTTACAATGTTTATTGAGGTAATAAATCAAATGAGAAGTAAGGTCATTTATCATAGCCTTCTGTACAACCAGACTTCTTTTTGCAACCAGAAGAGTCGCCCCCTGATGGCCATTAGTGAGAATGCAAGTTCAAAGCACTTTAGCATTGGCCTCACTTTTCAAAACCAGAGGTTGCCGCCTGATTAGATGCTTCATGCATTGTAAATGGCCTCAGCTTTCAAACTCCACATCCCACAGGCTTTCTGTTCAAAATGTGTCTCAAAACATAGCCTGGGATAACCCCTCATGACGTCACGAGGAAATCATGAGGGATTATTTTCTAAGACTTGACAAAGCTCCCCCAGAGCCACAGAACTAGAATCCAAATAGGGTCAAAAGGATTGTGAATCACCAAATGAGTGTGTGCAAACATTTTGTATGAATACATTCAAATGTGTAAAAACAATCTGAGCAAATTAATTTAAATAAAAAGTAAAAATATCTGAACAAATACATTACATTTTTGAATCTGAAAGGAGATATCTAGCTGTGCGTGACATCTTAAAGATTTGCACAAAACAACTCTAACGTGTGAGTGCATGGAGACGATTTGCACAAAGGTTACAAAAACTCTTACACACTCTTAGGTTACACATCTTTATGTTTGTGGGTGGAAAATAAATGTCCCACAAAAATTAGATTGTATGTGGAAATCTCAAATTTACACCTACAAATCAAACCTACGAGTACAAGTTTGGAGGCGGGCTCCTGCCTCCGAATATATTCCTACATATGCTCCATGGCGCATGAAGCCAAAATGGTTTTACATGTGAGTGATAAAATTCCCCGAATCTTCCAACGATCATCCGCTTCTATGGGCCCATAAAGTGCTGAAGGAAGGAGTCCTTAAACCCACTTCCCTCGTTTCAAAGTCAACAGGTTTTCTTTAATGGGTTTTTGGTTATATGCCTGAAATAAGGTCTGTGGTTAACACAATCTTGACAGATTTAAAGGTTTTGCTTTACAACATAAAATACATTAGTAAATACCCCTCTAGTGAATTTTGAAGCTTTTAAGTGTCTCAAAAAAGGCAGCTACTTGCAAGTGTCAAAGAGAGACTGCTGAGCTCTTTACTTTTGGCGATTGTTTTTACGCTTCAAAAATCAGAAAAGTATATTCAGTTGTGTAGATTATCTTGCTGGACACAATGTGTTAGAATCATGAACTTTGTCTGCTGCAGAGCTTTTTTTCTGCAATAATTCTGTCAAGAAAATCCCATCGGCTCTTTGTCGAGGGAACCAGTGCGATGCTTCTTTCTTGGTTGGCCCACAAAAATACGTCCTCCCTGCAGCACTCGGTAAAGCGAGAGCACAAGCGTTTCCTATGACCCCGCCTCTCAGCTGCTCATTCACATGAACGATAGCACGAAAATTACTGTGGATTCAGCTAATAGTGCATTTTACAATTTCTAGGAACAAATTACAGTACAGTACAGGAAAGGGGGGCTCAATGGCATCATGTGATATATCCATATTATAATTCCACGGTTTGGTCCCCGTGCTCTTCCTTGGGGGCTTGATCTTTGACCAATATGGTCCAGCTGCAGCCTGTAGCCCCACAGTAGCTGTACTTTGCACGGATGTTGAAAGTTTAGAAATAGGAGAAAAAAATGTAATAACTTTTCGAATAGCTGATTACACTTGTCTTTTTTTATTTTTTATATATGGAGATCAAGTGTCGGTCATATTGGAGGCTTTAAATAATTTCTCCAAGGCCTCAGGTCTCACAATTAATCAAAGTAAGTGTGAATGAGTACATCATTCTGATAAGACATCAATCAGAGGCATAAAGGTAAAAAGAAAAAGAAAAATCACAAGAGATATTGATTTCTTGAGTCTTGTTGAGTATCTGCCAACTTCTCGCCCAAGGTAGAAAAAGCCAAAGGAATCTTTAACTGTTGGTTGCAGAGGGACCTCACCATACAAGGCGTGCACAGCTGTCAAAGGCAGACGGTATCTCAAGAATAGTCGACCCTGCCATCTGACTTCATGGTAATCCAAAGACCTGGGCACCCATCCATTCTCTCCCATTTAACTTCATTTGGAAAAACAAAAGTGATTATGTTAAAAAAAAAAAGCATGCATTAGAAGCTGCTCTGAAGGTTTTGATTTCTTTATATTTTCAAGGCATTTGTTATCATGTATCATATAAGTTATATTTACAAGCTGGCTAATTCTTTACAAAGAAAGCTCTTGAAGACTAGACGATTGCTGTCAAACATCATTTTTATTCACATGCATGCATAATATGGAACAATCAGCACATATTGACAACAAACAAGTTCTGATACATAAAAGAATGGATTGATAAAGGTGTAATCTTTGGTTAAGATGCACTTAGAGATAGACCTCTATATGAAGACTTTGTTCAGAGTAAGGATATGAATATTTCCTGAAAAAGGATGTAACAATACTGTGAAGAGTTTATCACCAAAGCTTCTGTTTCTCCAAAAAGCTCTTAATTGGTGAGAAAGACCTGTCTGATCCTATGTGTATTAATCATTTTACATCTCCCCTCATATTGTCTGTATCCCTTTTTTATTTTATCATGTATTGTCTTTGATTTGTTTGTTATTGGTGTCTCATATAATAAATACAATGTGTGAATAAAAATAAAAAATAAAAACCTCAGTAACACCTCGTCTAGTTATTAAAAATAACGACACCACATTTTTACAAAAAAGTGGTGAAATCTTCCTTTTTTGCATTTTCACAAATAGAATAAAGCTTTCGCTCAGATGAAACTGTGTTTTAAAGACTCTTGAGCCTATCTGGGATAATCTAGTTCAAATTTGACTTGTCTAAGTATAGTGTTTTTTTATGTGGACCTGTGCCAATGTGGTCTATAAGCAGAACATTTAAAAAAAGCGTTGAAACGAAGGGACGTTTCTCTTTTAATGAACAATTGTCATAATATAAGCACTTATCTGTTGTACTATATATGAACATCTTGAAAATTAATGAAATTATAGGATATGGTCTGTGCTAGACACGGACATTCAGACATTGTTTAGTATGATTAATAATCCCAAGAATAGTAATATCTCTGGCATTCAGAACTTCAGAATGCCTAAAGCTGGCATTACGGCCCGTTTAAAGGAGCTCATTTGTCTTCTTTGTTGAGTCTCAGAGAAAAAGACAGAAGGTGTTGGGGGTGGAGCAGCAGGCCGGATGGAGACGAGGACATCAAGGTGAGAAGAGGTGGACCGGAATAACACTACCGTCTCTACACAGCTGGAAACTGCGACAGTCAAATGACATATTTTTATAATTGAACAATTGTCTGCCAGTAAAGTGTTTTTTTTCCTGTCCTCCAGAAAATGCTGAAGGAGCAGCTGGGGAACCAGCAGCAGGCTCATCACAGGAATTTACTTTGATTATTGTTTCAGTAAATACAGTATGTCATAAAAAACATAATATAGTCTGTCATAAAAAATGAATGGCATTATTATTTTGAAAAAACCTAGAGGTGGGGAAAGAAATCTAAATCTATAGAAGTCCCGGTTTCATAAACATAACAATTAAAGAAGCTACGATATCGATGGCGTCCTGATTCCTGCATTGAGACGCGTTGGTTTTGTGTGCAGTGAGATCTCCTCTCGCCCAAGTCACGTAACACGCGTATGTGCGCCGATTTGTTTTGTGTGTAAACATTTCAGTCATGTGAACCGCAGATTAATCACATAGTTTATCCATCATAGTGTGATAAAAGGTTGTACTGCCTTCTTCATCTGACTAGATTAAGTAAAACAATTTGACATACTATTCTATGGCTATTTTATGACTCTTACAATATATGTACATATATCATATTATACGTTGACTTTATTATGGCTTTTTCAACATACCATATTATGACTTTTTGAACACTACATTATGGCTTTTCATGGTTTCTTACAGATATACTATATATGTTTTTTACAGAACTTTTTACACATACTATACTATGACTTTTTAATGTACATTTTGACACGCTATACTATGACTTTTTTATGACATTTCCCAAAAGATTATACCACTACTTTTTTTTTTTCAGCATAGCATACTATGACTTTTTGACCCACTAAACTAAGACTTTTTTATGACTTTTTTTTTTTTTACAAATACCATGATTTCTTTCAAAATACTATATTATGATTTTTTCAAGATTTTTCTCAACCTATTATACATTGACATTCTTATCATACTATACTATGGCTGTTTTATGGCTTTTTACTCATACTATAATAGGATTTTTTTATGACTTGTTTTGTCATTTAATTGTTTTAATACTACACTCTGGCTGTTATTTACTTTTCTAACACAATATACTCTGGCTTTTTTATGATCGTTTTGACATACTATACAATGGCTTTTTAACAGACAATACTTTGATTGTTTTATGGCTGTTTTTACGTACAATATCATTATTTTTACATACTATATGACAGCTTTTTTATGACTTTTTTGACTTACTATACTGTGGACTTTTTATGACTTCTTTTTACATAGTATTCTATGGATTTTTCTGACTTTTTTAGTTACAATACTATTACTTTTTAATGAGGTTCATTCTACTTTTTTCAACATAGTACACTATTATTTTAATTTCTCTTTTAACATACTATACAATAACTTGTTTTGCTTAATTTATTAAATATACTTCACCATGACCTTTTTGTAAGAATAATTGACTAATTTAATAAATAATCATTAGATTGATTGGTTGTTATAAAAGAATAACCATTAGTTGCAACCCAAATTATATTTTTTTCATGGCATACTATTTTATGACCTTTTTATAAAAATAATTCTGACATACTTTATATATATTATGGATTTCTTTGTGACGTAATATTTTATTATATTTTATAGCATACCATATGTTAACTTATAAGGCAAAATACACTATTTCAAATGACATTTGTATGGCTAACGACACTATGACATCTTTTTTACAATATAATATACTATGACTTTTTTATGTCATACTATATTAATATTTTTTTATGTTATACCATACTATGACTTTTCCATGTCATTTATTGGGTTTGGTTAGTTTTTGTGAAAGGCGCTGTAAGGCAGACAATCGTAAAAACAAAATCAGGTAATATTTAAGTGAAATCAGTTCACCTCAAGGTATTCATCTTCCTCAAGAGGATTTCTAATTTCCCATTCCCCATAGCCAATCTGCAGTGTGGTTACGCTGTCTGCAGAGAATGGTCAATCCAGCCAGCTTCAATCTTCTTCTTTTTTTTTATTACACTAGTGGTGCCTTGCAGGTGACACCCATGGTGCAGAAACAGGGATGAAGTTCTTGAAGATCTCTCGTAGTACTTCGAGGGCCGACAGATTCAGCAACACTCCACCGATGCCTTTGTGTGCTCTTACTTGAACAAAAATTCCCTCTGCCATTTGTTCTCAGCCAATCTTCTCTATATTGTTCCTGGTTTTTAAAACTGTGACTTTAAGGGAGACAGAAGTGATGAGATGTTGAGTGTGTGTATGAAACATGATGTGTGTGTGCGCCTGTGTGTAGTGTTTGAATTACAATTACATTAATCTCAGACTCGTTCTTGGTTTGCGCCGCTGCTGCACAACAGGGGTCAAGTCCTTCAGTCCCATCTGTAAAAAAAAGTACTAGAAACTCATTTACATAAATTCTATTCGGGCAAAATTTTCGTTTGACAACATTGTGATGGGAAAATTCCCATCTCTAGATCTTTTTTAATTCTAGTAGTGCAATTATACTAAGATAAATATATATTTTTTTAAGAATTTATACGATCTGAATGAAGAACAATAACTTCTAAACTACACAACAGGAACAAAACACACAAAAGGGAACTGGGTACATGCAACTCAAACAAAGCAGGCAGTTTCTGGGGGCTACGTTGGCTCCTGGGACGTGAAGAAGCTGCTCCGCTAGTTTATTCAGAGTTTATCAATCCTGAACATGTCGCCAGGCGGGAAGTAGATCGGATGTTGTTGATTCTTAAGAATGGTGCTTGAGCTTCGCAAAGGACGCACACAGGGACACCGACAAAGACCCCATGCTTTCTGTTAGATGATGCTGCTACAGCGCCATCTATTGGCCAAATGGCCCCAAATTCATCATGGTCACTTAGACGTTGACATTCAGGAGATATTTATTTGGGAGATATAAGCCCTGCCCACAGTATTTGAGCAAACTTTGAAGGTCAACTACAGCAAAACTGTATGGAACATGAAAAATCTGAAAAAGTAAACTGTTGGGGCTCAGCTCAGAGATGATCTGTACCAAATCTAGTGGCGATTGCTCAAAATTTGTAGGAGGAGTATAGCGGGAAAAACAGATTTGGACATAATTCATAATCTCGATGCAAATGGGTGTTGATTATGTGGACAGATTTGTCAGGACTCACAGAATCCAGAATTTCTTTTTCTTTTCTTTTGTTTTATGACACTTACAGTTCAAAAGTTACAGTCCAAAATGTACAGTTTGCTGTTACAGCGCCACCATCTGGTGAAATTGCACCACATTCGACAAAGCACTCCCTATGGTCTCCAGCAAATTCACCCACCAAGGGTGCAGCAGATTGAAAGAATGATATTCCTGATTGGAAAGTCAAATTAGATGTTTATCAGAGTGTTCCCAATGGCGATTTAGGAGGAACCGTCAAAAGAATTATTGTACATACACTTTTACGGTTACTTTTGACCCTATTTTGATTCCACATATAACACATTATACAGCTGTCCTCACAGAGCTTGGTAATTACTCCTCGTGACAAGAACAAGTGGACATTCATTCATTTAATAATATAGTAATGCTGGAAATCTGTGGCAATTTCTATGAACGTGTGAGTGAAGTATATGTTCGAGCGGAGTGAAGCAGAAAATACACTAGATGGCACTAAGAGCACTTAAACAACTTCTTCCACTGTGCACCCAACATGTATCATTATGCCGATTTAGGCCACGAGATGGCAGCACAATATAAGGACATTTCACCACAACGACACCACCCTCCATTCCTCTCCCATTGCAAAAAAAGCACAATTTATACTGACGGAGGAAAGCCATATAACGGAGTAAACAAAGAATAGGCTCTTCATTACAGGCAACAGGTCAAAGTGCAATCCCTCGCCCCTCTTTAGTGGAATCAGAGACAGTGTTTGAATCATACTGAGACATTTATTTATGCATGTATGTTTTCCATTTAGACTGAATGCAAATACAGCAAATACACACCACCAAGCACTGGGGGGAATGTAGAGCAACAAAAAGGCAGTGGAGAATTGAAGGTGGAGGCTAAACAGCGGCGCAGCTTGATGCTCTTCACGGAAAAAAAAAGTAAATAAAAAGAAACCCTCATATCCATAATCTGAACTCATCTGGTTTTCCACATCATCAGCGGCCAATAAATGTCGTCGTCTCGCCGAGGACTCGACGGTCCAAAATTCAGAAGAGGCGTCTTTCGAGTCCATTACTCTCAATGTCACATTCTCTGCAAGACAATAATTCACTTTTTTTTTTAAGACCGGCCTATAGTCTTCCGACTTCACCGTTGGACCGAGAGGAGAGGTCGTCTCCACGTCTGCCTCGTGCTGATTCACAGCGCTCTGATAACTGTGGCTGTAGCTCCCTTTGACCCCGGCTCCGAGCATAAGGCACCCATTCACGAGACACTTCTATTGCACCGCTTTGTGCTCACGACTCCACTTACTGCCTCACCTTTTGGGCCTAAAAAACACATCCCTGCTCCTGTCAATTCCTACATAGTTTACAGAGTAGTAAACAGAAGTGTATATATATGGCCCTCCATCATTCAACGCACCACCTCACCCAAAGCACACAGCGTCTCTCCTCCATCAGTAGTGTGTCCAGTACTATAGCACAGACAGGCTTTTTTTGTTTGTCCCCCACCCCAACAAGTTTACAGTATACCTATGTGCTGCTTTCATTGCAAGCAAGTGCCTTCACAACAGTCCAGTGTCAAATGACAAGAAAAAAAAAAGAAAACAGAGCAAAAGAATACAAATAATCAGTTTGGGAATCTCGTTTCCTCAGACACATCAACAGCAGTGGTCGACAGTTTCAAGTCAATGTGGGGGGAAGAGGGGGGAGGGGGGGGAAGTTGATACGACGAGGGCGACAAAGCCATGGTCACAAAGTTTATAAGAGGGGCGGGGGGGAAGCTTCCTTTTGAGTATACCACTAACTCTGTGTTTTTTGTGTGTTTTGGTTACGCTTCGGTTACACATGAGAGTTCACAGTTTTCTCCCTTGAGAGGACAGAGGACACGAGCAATGGCTGCTTATTGCGAAACTTCTTTTTACAAGCAGTGAGTGCGGTTAACGGGAGCACAAAGCTAACAATGATGGCGACGTGGGTCGGGCTCCATCACAGGGGGGGGGGGGGTTCTCATGGACGATTAGGTGATGCATAGTATATTATTAAAGGTCATCCAGGTTATATGCTAAGTGACAGCCAACCTGGGGCAGGGGGCTGTGGATGGACGGCGGTGAGTCTCAGCCTTGTCTGTCAGGGGAACGGGTGGGGTGGGGGCAGGGGGGAGCACAGGCCTCACATTCACCACTCCTATAAATACAATTAGATACTCATACACCATAACTTAAAATAGTTAATCCAACAAACAAACGAAAACAAACAAATAAAGTACCCATGTTCGTCTTGTGGTTTGAAACGTTTCAGGCAGTGTTTGTGAACACGCACGTACGAACTTTAAAAGCTTTTTTTGAAGTTGCCGTTTTAAAGCCGCTATCATCAATATTTCAAATGATGAAGGAGCATTATATTACAGGCACAACAAACAAAAACAACTAAAAGGTTTGTCTGTCCCTCCCGCCCTCCAAATCACTGCACTTCTCTTCAGTGCAGCACAACTTCGCAATTTTGGCAAACTACTCTGGAGCTTTGGGTGAGAGCTCTCTGATTAACGTTGTAAGATCTCCCGGCGTCGAGCAGAGCTCAACAACATGTTTAGATATTTTTGTTGCATGAGGTTTCGGCGTGTTCACACGTGAAGACTGAAACGACCAAAAGCGCAAGAAGAACACACAATCTCCATGTTTCACGATGGAAGTCAGTAAAACCAAAATGGAAGTCACGTCGGCACATTTCTGAAACGCATTAGATAAAACATTATTTATATTAAAATATCTCTAAAAATCCGATGACTGTGCCCGAAACGTGTGACCAGCATTTCTTAACGTGGAAGGCGAGTTGACGTCAAAATAAAAATAAAAGATATATAAAAAAAAAAAAGTAAACGGTGAACGGGACGAGGTGGAGACTGGTGCCAAGAGCAGAGTTCCAGCTGTCCACTGATGTGTTCCACAGCTGTCCTTCCTCAGTGCACCCGTCCACATCCCCCTCGTGTCCACTACACTGGCCCCAGTGATCTCTACAGTTTCTCTACAGGTGCTCAGTCTCATCATCTCGAAGCATTTTATGGATTTATAATGTGGACATGTTTGTGTATTTATTTATTTATTTATTTTTTCATTCCCTCTGCTATTTCTTTTTTTTTCCTTATTTTTTTTTATTTTTTTTATTGAATCATGCAGATTATCTGATATTATACACGTTTCATAAACAAGCAAACACTGGGACATAAATTAGATCCTCTATAGATAAAAATGTAAAAAGCTAATAAGACAGCTGTTGATTATACTGAAGGTGTCGCAGCCAGAAGGCGGCAACATCGTTGGGAAAGGCCGACCCCTTTGCCGCTTGCCGCCGACCTCCCCGCCGACACCCCACCACCAGCGTTGCCCCCGCCACCCCCCAATCTGCTCCTATATCTTATTTATTTCATATGGGACACATGTTTGGGAACCTTACAATTCAAAGTAGTCATTTGTGAGGGAAGGGTATTGGGGCGAGGTGGGGGGTTTGGGGCTGAAAACTCATGGATTCCTATGACACTCGTGGTTCAAGGGAATCAAAATGTATATTAGATTAAATAATATGCAAGTCAGGTTTCCGACAAATGACTCGAACAGAGGTGAATTCAAATAGCTGTGACCACTCTACTTCTTTAAACTCAGCGGTGAATTGTCCAGTAGAAGACGTTTTCCTGTTCCGTAGTGAGGCGGAGGGCCGGCGAAGGCTGGGTTGGGCCAGGGCAGGTAGGCAGGGGGCCCGGTTTGGGTCAGGGCAGGTAGGCAGGGGGGCCGGTTTGGGTCAGGGGCCGAGTCACAGTCGGTTGTGTCTGAATGGACGGGAGTGGAGGTCTGTTCTTGTTTCAGTGTTTCCACAGGCGGGGTAGAGAGTCCTCGTATCTGGGTGGTGGCGTACTGCGGGGAGGAGGGTGGGGGGTGGGGGGTTTGGGTAGGGCCAGGCCAGGAGACACACGGCTAAAGGATGGAGGATGCTCTCCTGTCCCCCCTTCCCCATCTCAGGAGCCACCATGGCCGATCAGGACTGCAAACGAGACAAACGGCAACACAGATCAGTCATCACACCGCGTGGACGGACTTTTTATGAAACACTATAGTATGACTTTTTATGAAACATTATACTATGACTTTTTAAAAAATACTATACGATGACTTTTTTATGACATACTTTAATATGACTTTTTTATTATGTTTATGACATACTATACTATGATATTGTTATGACTTGCTATAATATTACTTACTAATGACTTACTATACTTTAACTTTATTATTTGTATGACTTTTTTTATGAAGCACTCTACGATGACTTTTTAATGACAAACTATACGATGACATATTTTATGACATCCTCTGACACCTTGGGCCCCCTGACCCCCTGGCCCTGTGCCCGCTGAACCAGGTTCAGTGATCGACCCAATCACAGGAAGCGACCACCGTCACCACTGTCGGAGTCACGTACCTCTGCTTGCTGTTGCTGCAGCTCCTCAGTGGGAGACTCTGTTTCCCTGATAACCACCGCTTTTGTCACCAGCATGTCGGGGTGCTGCTGCTTGGCCTCTTGGATCGCCATGGCGAGGGCCTGGAGGGACATGAGGCATCAACGCATGGGTCATAACCCTCACATATCAGCCTTGTGACTTATTGAACATCTGCAGCGTGGGCTACAGAGTTTCGGTTATTCTCCTCTTACCTGATGTTGGTCCACATCATCGTCTCCTGTGATTATAATCCTTTTCTCGATTCTGGTCTCCGAGTAGCCTCCTTTCACAGTCTGCGGAACAAACATTTCATTTAATAAAAAAAATAATTTAATGACTTATTCCCAACAATTAAAAATGTCCGTTTATGGAAGACAAAATAAGTAATCAAAGATATTGTTCTTTTTTGTAGTACTTCCAGTTATAGATAATTTTCTCAGTAGAGACACTTATTGTTGTATTAATGTAAAGCCTATTACATTACATTGTGTGGCAACTGAATCTTAAAAATATATTATTTCCCTTATCATTCATAAAAAACAAATACAATGATTTACATCTGTCAGATTCAGGTCATCTACTCCAACACGTCGACAACGAGGGATGAGACGTATTCAAGAGGGTACCAAAAAGACACAGATGTGGTGGGCTGACTCCGAGCTCCCGTCATTAAACTGTAACCATGGGAACAGATGAAGTGTTACCTTGGTAACTTGAGTTGTGGTTGCTGAGGTGACGCTCTCAGCGGTGATGGTCAGCGGGGACACAACAGACTCCCTCCCCTGGGTTCCGGCTTTTACCTGCAGCACATTCGTGAGAGGGAGAGTCATACGCGAATGGAGGGACACACACACACATACACACACACAAGACACGTAGTGTCTCAGCCAGTGGGTCTCAACCTCCCGGGGTGAATATCACAGATCTGGAATATGTGTAAGTAATGGGGGGAGCCTTGTGACACTCCCAACGATGTGATGCGTATCAGACACTTCCTCACTTCCTGTTCACTAAGAGTGGGTCAAAATCAGGAGATAAAAGCATCCCTCCATTTAAGAGGCACTCCAGCGACACTTTTACAAGAAGCAGATCTTTTTTCTTTTTTTTTACAATCCGAAGTGGAGCTTCAAAGTCAGAGGTATCCAGACTTTTACTCCCCAGCATAGGTCCAATTCCAACCACATTCCCTATAATTAGTTTTTTTTTTTGGTAGGCCTTTTTTCTAACTGGTGAATGCCCCCAGTATTAAAGGTTCCCCATGGACCGCACTGTGTGTATGCTTAAGCTCTAACGCGTGGGTTGAATGCTTTTGCTTCCTCATAAAACATTTGCAACTCCAGAGTATTTATTTTATTAAATTCAGCACTGTTCACTTCCATGTTCTCGAGCTTGCACTCTTCCTTTGTTGGCGCGTTGCCACCACCTGTAGATCTGTGGAGAGTAGCGTGAAAAGCGTGAAACCACTGTGAGTGTGTAACGGATCATCTGCCTGCAAGCGCGTGCACGTGACAAGCCATGTAGAAAAACTGCTCCACAGCTATTCCATAGGGTCAAAATCTCCACCAGGAAACCTTCGAGACACCACACCTATGGTTTGTAACGCATTTCTTTTTTTAAAATAAACCTGTATATACTGTTTATATAAGAGTGAAAGAAAAAAATATTGCAGGTATTGTGGAATCCAAACCCTGTGAACATTTGGCTCACACATACACAAATGTTCTTTTCTAACAATATATATATTTTGGTCGAGGTTACACACGCACGCACGCACGCACGCTGTCGCACTGATGTATTTCCGCTGTAAAGATACTCACAGGGGAGCCATTTTCTTTCATGGCAGCAGGAGCCTCCCGCGGGCTGACGACTCCAAAGTTCTGAAGGAGAGAGAACAGTGTTTATTAACTTCCTTATATCAAGAAAGTCCAGCTACATCATTGTATTGCAACAGGCGACGATGCACAGACGCATCGCTTCAATCAGCGTGTTAGAAATACACATGAGTTATTATTAATAAGGCAGCCACACAGAACATCCGATTTTTGGGTTTTGGGTTTCGTTTTTGGAGCCGGAGACGCGGACCAAGCTATCATCAGCTTATAAAGCTTTTGTGTGCAAACATATGGATGAGGAAAGACATTACCTCCCAAATCCATATTACATAATAATTACTGTTTTAGCAGTTAGTGTGGAGACATAGCATCATTTTGTGTCATTTTATACTAATGGAAATGATACACTGTGTGCACAATTGATCAATGCCATTCAAACAGCGCCTTTGAAAAGCTATTCAACTTCACAAAGAGACGTCACAATATTATTCCTGAGTAAGACTAAATTGCATTATGGGAGAACAGCGTGTAACAGCACACGCACAAAAAGGATTTCATTTAGCGCGATACTGTCTGCTTTGATTGTACTTTATTTTCATCTTTCCCTGGCTCACCGGGGCCTTTCGTTAGCGTCATTAGCTACAGCTGCGGTGGAGAGTCACAATGTCTGTCCGCGGAGCCGCAAGCAGGAAAGGAGCATCCATATCTGTTGGGGAGGTTTAGTCTCTCGGTACTTTTGGGATGAAACTGCTGAAATGGTTGTCTGCGACGTGCTAAAACATGGAAGTCATCGTGTTCAATCATCATCAATCAGAATAACAATACTAAGTTGCTCTCCGAAGGGAAATTTGTGTTACAGTTGCTCTTGTGAAGAAATCTAAGAAAAATAATAGGAAAAAAAGTGCTTTGTCAAATTAAATGTGAATTATGTACAAACCGCTGCAATATGTAACACAAGTTCATTTATTTTGTCGTTCAAAAGCCACACATTCTCACTTAAAAGCAACTGAATGAACCTAGCTAAACGCTTCAAATGTTAAGTATTTGGCCCATTACATCCACGTGTGCCACCTCATCTAATTCTAGATTCTAAATTCTAAAACAGTCTAGGATGAATTGAAAAATAGAAACAAAATATGATACAATCTCTTAAGAAGGAGAAGTCTAAGCACGTTGTTGCCTAAATGAGAGAGGTTTTGTATTGACAACATATTTCACATCCATGACTGACAATAACACCGATAACAGCATGTGGAAACATGAATTGTTCATGAAGGTAATCCTCTAGATGAACAAATTCCTTTTTTACTACAGTCTGGTGGCGATGCCTCCCAAATTCAAAGGCAGGCAGTCCCTCACATCACAATCCCAGCCTTTGTGCTGCTGTTGAGAGGCTCTACAGACATGACATGGCTCCCTCTGCTGGCTGAACAATGTTGGAGCTGGAGATCTTTGTCTAATCGATGACGTCATCCTCCATTTGCTGCAGATGCATGCACACACACACTTTTTTTTTTCTTCTTTTTTCCCAAAGATGTCTGACTCTAAAGTCTTTAAAAAAAAATAAGAAAAAAATGGACATAACAATGATCTGGCACTTTAAAGGCACCCACTCTACATCGTTGCCCGAGTTCATTTGCACCACAAGCTGAGTGGCTGAAGAGCCCCGAAGCGATTAGCAACATTTTAATAAGCCACCTGTGGGACAGCCAGCCAGCACTCCAATCTTTGCCTCCGGAGATGAATGGGATTCACACCTGCTTTCATCATCCACATTAATACACCGACTGTCAATACTTTAATCACACCCTAATGATGCCACTATGTCTTCCCTGTCTGGGGAATATGGGCT